>OZ007586.1:512235776-513439441 GCA_963931845.1 Maratus michaelseni
AATTCACAGAAAGTTCAATCAGCAAATCTATTCGAACCCCCTTTAACTTTATTATCAGTGATCCACAACGCCGCTGAAAGGTAAAGTTCTTTATGTACTGATACTCCATCCACTATACATCCCCCCCCCCCCCCCACTTTTCCGTAAATTTCATGTGCTTTCAAACTAAAATTAATTCAGAAATTAGTTCTTTTGGATTTGAGAACAGTCTTAAATCATTTCTCAGGGCAATAATACTTATAGTATTTTTTTAATCGATGACATTTTCATCAATTTCCTCGAAGTCAATGGTTAGTGTTGCAAATAAAATGGAAAATTATATGAACAGTATAATTTTTTATGTATTCCACTCTCCCTGAATAATGTATAAACAAATAAAATTATTTTTCAGGTCGATTAACTCAACAGGAAATATAAGATCTTTTAGAACAAATTGATCTCTCTGAAGTGTCTGACGAAAGTGATGATGGTTGGCCTAGGTTTAAGTGGAAGCATAGTTAAATTATTGTGTGAAAGTGTGCCCCAAGATTTCAATCACATAATTTATACAGACAAATTTTTTACTAGTTTGAAATGTGCAGAATACTTTTTGCAAAATAAACATTTTTTATCAGGAACTGCTATGTCAAATAGAATCGGTTCTGCTACAGAAAAACTGAGAGTGGATAAAGAACAAAAAAGAGGAGAATGAGATGAGGTGCTTAGTGTCAAATGATGAGAAGATATGTGTATTAAAGTGGAAAGATAACAAGTCAGTTACTTTTCTTTCAACATGTGTTGGAAATGAACCAACTTCAACATGCTTGAAATGGTCAAAAGAGGATAAGAAAAAGGTAAATGCACCCAGCCAGCTGTAGCTAAGATGTATAACGCATCTATGGGTGGTACAGATCTTTGTGATCAGTACCTAGCCTATTATCGCTGTGCAGCAAAAACAAATATATAGCCAACGCGTGTATTTAATCACTTTGTTGATCTGAATATTTCTAATTGCTGGATAAATTACGTAAGATATAATAAAGCGATCAAGATGAAAAAATATATGTCATTAATAGAATATAGGATGTATATTGCTACATCTCTGATCAAGTATGAAGGAAGGAATGATGTAACCCCACGTAGAGGTAGGCCGCAAATATATTCAAGCTCAGATGAAGAAGAAATGCCAAAGAAACAAAGAAAAGCTGTCAACATATCTTATAAGGAAATCTGTCTTGACAATGTAGGACATTTGCCAAGATTTTTAGACAGCAAAAATGTGTCTAAGTTTCATTTGGAAGGATGTAAATCCAAAACAAGAGTTATGTATCTCCAACTACAATAAAGAAGCAAGTTTGTGTGTGTGCGTGTGTGTGTGTTTGTCCGCTGTGTTCTGAAGAGACCACTGCACGCAGAGCTACAAAATTTTGTGGGAAGGTACCTTTATGCATGTAGTTTTGCACCTCGAAGCCAGATTTTGGAATTTTGGAATATTTTTTTAATTAAATTTTTTATGTGATTTTTAGTGTTTTTTCACGTTTTGATGCGATTTTTCCACATTAATAAGGGGAATCCGGTTCCAATCTTTTAGCCCAAAATAGTAAATTTTATCCTCTTTTCAATAAAGTTTATGCGAAATTCGTACAGCGATTTTTGAATTTTTGGTGATTTTTTTTTTCCTTTGACACTAAGAAATTTTTCCAGAATGCTTGATTGGTTCGGTGGTTGCACTTCCATTTAAGCCTCAGATACGATCAGAATCATTATTTTTTTTCTCTTTTTAGCTTAGAGAAAGTTGATAATTCTTTACAGATAAAAAATCGTGATTTTAAATATGCGAATTTTAGTGTTTTCTGACATTTCGCTGCGATTTTTCTGCATTAATAAGGGGAATCCGGTTCCAATCTTATAGCCCAATATAGTAAATTTCATCCTCTTTTCAATAAAGTTTATGGGAAATTCGTACAGCGATTATTGAATGTTTGGCGATTTTTTTTCCTTCGACACAAAGCAATTTTGCCAGAATGCTTGATTGGTTCGGTGGTTGCGCTTCCATTTCCACCTTCAGATACGATCAGAATCTTTAATTTTTTTTTCTTTTTCGCTTGGAGAAAGTTGATAATTCTTTACAGATAAAAATCTTAATTTTAAAAGGGAAGGGTGGATTGTTTATTATCCCGACTTTTTTATTAGATTTTTTTCCTTTTAATTTCATTTTTTATGCGTTTTTAAACCTTTTTTTCACGTTTTGCAGAGTTTTTTATTTCAAATGACGTCACAAATCTCCCACTACAAGTCAAACGCCATTGGAGGGCAGTTGGATTGGTAGCTGATAGAATTATTGTAGGCACATGTGGAAGTCAAGAGTCAACCGGGCATTTGTGATTGGCAGATGAAAACGTCGTCAGCTGCTTGCAATGCGAACCTTCGAGCAATTTGAATTTTTGCGATTTGTTTTATGCAATTTTTAGAGTTTTTTCATGTATACGTCATTTATGTATTTGATTTCAGAAATTAACAACAACAACTTACTATTTTTGTATGTATAAAGAAAAGATAATTTTGTTTCTGTTTGAAAAGTTAATGATAATTCCTAATTTTTTAACGTCGTTAGTTTAATTCTGAGGGGAAGGGGAAGTGAGTGTTTGGTTGTAGTTTAAATATCGCGTTAATTCTCTCATCGAAACTCCCCCCCGACTCCTAAATGAGAACTAATTAATTATTCGTCCAATTCAAACGAAACCTTTTCTCAGGTCCCAAGGTACTAGATAAACTTCGGTATAATTTTTTCAGCCCTTGGTTACCACTATTTCTGAAAATTAATGACCAGGCAGGGGTATTTTCTCGGGTTCAATGGGCCCAATTTCAATGAGAATTAGTTCATTCAACTTAACACGAACTAATTAAGATATAGATAACTAATTAAGATATAGATAACTAATTAAGATACAGATTTGGCACCACATGGCGGTAGAAAATGAAACTAAAAGATTTTGAAGCGTGTGCGCAGCACGTCTGCTATACGATATCGTAGAAAGCAGGGACACGTGCCGGAGTTTAATTTAGAGCTGAGTGCACCCCCTAGCGGTGGGAAGTGGAACTAAACAATTATGCATTTAAAATTTGTCTGATTCAAACCAAAGGGCCCGATTTCAACGACAATTGATTCATTCAACTCAACATGAACTAATTAAGATATAGATAACTAATTAAGACATAGATAACTAATTAAGACATAGATTTGTCGCCCCCTGGCAGTGGAGAGCAAAACTAAAAGATTTTCTGCGCGTGCACAGAACACCTTCTATACATTGTCATAAGCAGTGGGGACACGTGCCGGAGTTTCGTTCGGAAAGAGGTTTCTTTAGATCAGAGTGCACCCCCTGGCGGTGGAAAATGTAATTCAAATTTTTTGCATTTAATCTTGGTCCTATTCAAACGAAATCTTTTCTGACATTCTTCCGAAGCCTCCCAGGTACTAAATGAACTTCGGTATCGTTTATGGACTTTGGTTACCACCATTTTTGAATATTAATATCCAGGGGGGGGATGATTTATTTTCTCGAGTTTTATGGGTTCGATTTCTGCGGGAATCTGTTCATTCAACTTAACATGAACTTATTAAGATATAGCTAATTATTTATGACATATATTTGGTACTCCCTGGCAGTGGAAAGTGGAACTAACAGATTTCTTGCGTGTGCCTTCTACACGGTGCTGTAAGAAGTAGGAACGAGTGCCGGAGTTTCGTTTGTATATATGTTTATTTAGAACAGAATGCTCCACCTGGTGGTAGAAACTGGAACTAAAAGATTTTGCAGCGCGTGCCTAGAACGTCTGCTATACATGGTATCGTAGGCAGCGGGGACACGTGTCGGATAATTTGTTTAGAACAAAATGCATCCCCTGGCAGTGGAACTAAAAAAATTTCCTGCGTGTGCGCCAAAAGTGGCTATTTTTATTGAAACCGCAAAACAAAGTTATCTATTTGATAATCCCAGACAATGAAAAATTTTCATTTTCACTCATCCACGAGAAAAATATTGGATTATTTGAATCGAAACTCACAGTTTATGTTTCTGATTCCGAAAATAAAAAATTTGTGAAAGTCCGTAGGTAACTTTTTTAAAATTTTGACTGAAAACTGACACGTTTTGAATCAAATGATTTAGACATTTGAGGAGGTGGTATTAAATTTATTTCTACTTCGGGTCCATCTCTCTATTTAATTTCCGAAAAACAAAGAGTTACCAGAGGAAGTGTTTCGTGCAGCGATTTTTAGAGTGATTTCGCATTTCGTAGTATTTTTTGATGGGACCGGGCAACGGCGGGCTGATCTGCTAGTATAAAATGTAACGATTATGCATTTTGAAAAATTTCACACTTAGTAAAAAATAAAGTAATAAAATTTGAGTTTCCTAGTCATTTGTTAAATATATTTCTCGACAAAAATTATTTTAAAATATTGAGATTTACAATTTAATTAATTTAATACTTTTAAAGCAATAACAAATAATTATGTCACATTAAAAAACAAACATTTATTTTTCCAATTTAAAAAAGAAACAAATGTTTAAAATGATTTTCTGAAATTTTGAACTTTTTTTGCAGCTGAGTTCCAAGGTCCACATATGTGGACCTCCATTTACTGGTACCCTGGTACATCAATTTTTAAAATTATTTTATTATCATCATATTAGAAGCCAAAATAGGTAAAAAAAAAACCTATTCAACGTTTAAAAAAAAAAAATCAGTAGCGAAGAGGCTATATTAAAAGGTTTTTATAAGCCTTTTTGTTTCTCTCTTTGTATCACTTAACCCATTCGGGACCATGGTATCATATATGCAACCTCAAAAAGAGCATACAGAATTTGTTTTAGGCACCAGTAAAAAATAAAAGTAATATCTGCTTTCTGATATTAGAGCATTTTTGTGATAGTTTAAGTAAAGGTAGCTTTTTAAAAAAAAGTGGTGCCAAACGAATAAAATTTGTGTAAAAGCCGCTGGTCCCGAAGGGGTAAGCATTCATCTATATTTTAATTAGAAAATTCAATTAAACTTTGTGGATTTGGTTAAGTTTTTTTTTTCTTCTTTAAATAAGATAAAATAAATTAATGTATAATAATAACTTATGTTTGATAATGTTAATAAAATGTTATAATGTCATGTTAATATCTTATGTTAATATCTAATATGCTAATAAAATATGTTCGAATTGTATTGCGTACAAATTTTATTCTGTGCAATAGTAGTGATATTATGTACTTTTTTTTTTATCTGGCCAGCAGCTTGGTCCATAATGCTTAATTTGACCTTTAAACTTTCTAGTTGTCATTTCTATATCATATTGCAATGTTCCATCTGCTCTGATGAATGGAATTTCATAAACACCTGATAGTTGATATGGCTCTATTGGTCTATTTTCTTACAAACTGTAATGTTCCAGCCAGTTTGTATTTTTTATTATACTGCTTTTTTTACATATATGATCTCGTGATTTATGGTTTTCAAGTTTATTTTACAGGCATGAAAGTGAGGCAAAGAAAAAAAAGTGGAACTTTTTCGACTTCAAACGCCATATTTGGAGGAAAAAATAGGGAGATTCTACTAGGGGCATTTTCTAGAGTAGAGTGCAGTTTTCAATTTTACATAAACAGGAAAATTACAAGGAGAAAAATAGATAAAACAGATTTTTTTTAAATGGATAAGCGTTAAATTTTGTAAATCTCAAAATAAAGGTGTCTCTATTGAAAAATAGAAGACTTGACAAGTATGGACAATACATCAAATCTTAAAATTCAGTCATGTTTGAATAAAATAAAATTTATATATGATTATTTTATCTTTTTTCATAACCCAAAAAATAGCAATAATTTAAACTTACCAAATGTAAGGATAGTTGAATCAAGATGCAATGAAGAAAATAGTCTGCTAAATGCAAATCAAAACAGTCTGTTGAATTTAAATGAAATAAGATAAACAGTTTTTTTATACCAAATCTTATTTTGTTGTCTAAAATTATTGTTATGAATTTTGTATATACTTGTAAATATTCCATTTGTTTAAATTTATTTTATTTTATTATTGTGAAAATTGCAGTATTAATGTATTTCCTATTGAGCATCATGTAACTCAATGCTAAAGGCCTCAGGTGCTTTGTAAGAAAAACAACCTTACACCCTCATCGTTTTTACAATAGAGTTCTATGGGAATATTGCCAAGGAATGGGTTTATCGCCAAGTTGGCGATGGTTTTGGCGACTTATTTTTGTCGCCAAATTTGGCGATATATCGCCAAATGTCGCCAAGTTGGCGACGGATTTGGCGACTTTTTGTGCAACCCTCCCTTATACATTTACATTGGGATCCTTTCACGTTTGGAGTACTCTATCGAGAGTTGGAGGACCTTCTGGTAATTTCTAGCATTAGAAAGTCCTGGAATAATCTGGAAAGATCCCTGAAGTCTATATAAGGGAACTCCACCAGTTCAGTTGAGTTAGTTGTCTGTCAACTGCGATTGAATTCATACGAGAGGCTTTGCATTGAGAACTGTGTTACTCGGATCGATTTTGTCGTTGATACGTCGTATTGAACGCATTGTTTCGGTGTGAAATTTTGCTGCGCTTTTATTGGATTTGAAGATTACTGAATACCTTGTAATTTTCAGAAGATATTTGTGATCGTATTGCACTGTTTATAGTGAATAAAGCCTTTTTATTGTTCTTATATATTGGCATCAGTCCTTTTGAACCCCGAGCTCACAACATTTGGTGTCAGAAGTGGGATTGAATGCCGATCACCAGAGCAATGGAGGGTGAACTGAAACAATTATTGGAGAAATTAGCTGCGAATCAGGCTGAGATGTCAACCAACCTTGGCGAGATGAAAGAAGAAATGAAGAAGGATATGTCAGCGATAGATGAGAAAATGACTGCGAACCAGGCTGAAATGAAGGAAATGTCGGAAGAAATGAAGAAGGAAATGTCAGCGATAGACGAGAAAATGACTGCCAACCTTGGCGACTTAAAAGATGAAATGAAAAAGGATATGTCAACCAACCTTGGAGAGTTGAAAGACTTAATAGAGGATAAAATAACATCTTTAAATGACAGAATTGACGGCGTGGAAGACAAAGTTGAAGGAAGATTTCAAGAAATAGAAGGAAAGGTAGAAGAAATTCAAATGACAGCGAAAACCGTAGAAGAAAGAGTAGAAGAAAAAGTTCAAAAGATCGCCAAGACCGTTGAAGAAAGCATAGAGAATGTAAAAAAAGATTTGGAAAAAATCAAGAAACAGAAGATAACTGCCGTAAACTTTTCCGAAGATTTCAAGTATCCAGATATGCTTCCTCGGCCTTTATTAAACTTTCGACCTATGACGGCAAATCCTCCTGGCCAGTTTTTAAGACACAATTTGGGATCGTAGCGGACGCCAATGGATGGGATTCCCAGACAAAGGCTTGCCAGTTAGCTGCTTCTCTACGAGCTGATGCTGCCAACGTCTTACAGACTTCGCCTGCAAATGAACCGCTGGATTTTGAAACGCTCGTCAGTGCCTTAGAATTGCGCTTTGGCGAGAAATGCATGAAGGAATATAGCAGACTCCAGCTCAAATCTCGACAGCAGAAATCCACTGAGTCCCTGCAAGAGCTTGCTACGGATGTCGAGAGACTTTCCCATCTTGCTTATCCTGACTGCCCGACTGAAACTAGAGAAAGTTTAGCTCTGCAATATTTTATTGATGGTGTGCGTGACCCTGAGATCCAGACAGCACTCCGGATTGCAGATCTCAATGATTTAAAAGGGGCTTTGGTTTACGCTCTGAAATTCGAGGCAGCCCAGCAAGCTACTAGGAAAGATCGACACTTTGTGCGAGCAGCCAACCTGCCTGAGACGTCGGATAGAGCTGTGGAGTGCTTACAGCAGCAGATGAATGACATAATGCGAAAGATGAACTCCTTAATGGCCAACAAACCTTACAGGAAGATCAAGTGCTGGAGATGCGGTGGAGAAGGCCATATCCAAATCGACTGCCCAAGACGACCCAGCACCGATGGTAATAGCTCACCCGCTAACGGAGGAGCAAGAAAACTGATTATTGACCATCTTGCGGGGCGGAGGTTTCCAGATCTTAAGAAGCCTCATTTTCAAGTATGTGAAATTTCTGCAAGAAGTTGCGGCGAGAACGGAGTTTTTCTAGTCGGAAGTGTGAATGATTTGCCCTGTAATATGATCATCGATACAGGAGCCAATGTGACCATCATTCGGAAAGATCTAGCTCAGCGGCTGAAAGAAAAACTCTCCTGGACCCCGCCACGTGTAATCCTTCAAACTGTGACCGGAGATAAGATCGATATACATGGAAGAATGACACTGAAAATAAAGTTTGGGAACGCCGCTTATCGCCATACAGTCTACGTGGCCGATATTTCAGATCCTTTCATACTCGGATTGGACTTTTTAAAAGAGCATGGATTCACACTGGTATTTAAGAATAATGAGTTACGCTCTGCTCAAGAAGATGTCACTATTTTCAAACTTGGAAATGAGTCCGGGTCTATTCAACGGATCACAGCCAAGGCAGATGTTATCATCCCTCCTCGGACTGAAATGATGATACCTGGATTAACTAGAAACGAAAGAATTTTCCAGTATGGCTTGACTGGATATCCTGAGAAGAGCCCAAAGGGAGTGCTAATAGCATCAGCGCTGGTAGATCTGTCGAGAGATGTGATACCTGTGAGGATTGCGAACGTAAGTGAAAAGTCTAGAATTATCCAGAAAGGTGAAGTGCTTGCAACCTGTGCTCCAGTCACCTGTGTTTGCAAAGACCCGAGCTTGACGTTATCGGAGCCGCCTACAAGCTTAACACCTGTAATTGGACGAAATGAAAATTTATATCCTGAACAGAGACATGCCGCAGAAAGACTGTTTCAGGAATTTAAGGATGTGTTTTCACAAAACGAGAGTGATATAGGGCGCACTTCACTGACACGTCATAGAATTGATACTGCCAACCATCCACCGATTAAACAGCATCCAAGACGCTTGCCGTTCGCAAAACAAGAAGAGGTTTCTAAGCTCTTACGAGAGATGCAGGATAGTGACATCATCGAACCGTCATCAAGTCCGTGGGCCTCTCCCATCGTGTTGGTCCGAAAGAAAGATGGCTCCACAAGATTTTGTGTGGATTATCGTAAACTTAACGATATCACGAAGAAGGACAGCTATCCTCTACCAAGAATAGACGACACGCTAGATACTCTTTCAGGACATAAATGGTTTTCCACGCTGGATTTGAAGAGTGGATATTGGCAAGTGGAGATCCATCCTGATGACAAAGAGAAGACCGCATTTACTACTGGACAAGGACTTTGGCAATTTAAAGTTATGCCGTTCGGGCTCTGCAATGCTCCAGCAACGTTCGAGCGCCTCATGGAGACAGTGTTAAAAGGTCTGACTTTTGAAGCTTGTCTCATCTACCTAGATGATGTCATCATTGGTGGCCGCACGTTTGAAGAACATCTAGAGAATATTCGAAAAGTGTTAACGAAACTAAGAGCGGCGAATTTAAAGCTGAACCCTTTGAAATGCAAGTTCTTCCAACGAGAAGTAAACTATTTAGGACACATCATCTCAGCTGAAGGTGTTCGAACAGATCCTGAAAAAGTGTCTGCAGTAAAGCACTGGAAATGTCCAGAAAATGTCCATCAGTTGCGAAGCTTTCTGGGACTATGCACTTATTACAGAAAGTTTGTACAGGGGTTCTCCAACATCGCAAGACCCTTGCATAGGCTCACTGAAAGCAAACAGAAGTTTCTATGGACACAAGAATGCGACAATTCATTCCAGCGGCTGAAAGAAGCTCTCACATCCTCTCCAGTTCTTACCTATCCAGACCCCGACAAACAATTCATTGTGGACACGGATGCCAGTCAGGAAAGTGTCGGCGCTGTACTTTCCCAAGAAATAGATGGCCAAGAACGAGTCGTAGCATACTGGAGCAAATGTTTATCGAAACCAGAGCGGAATTATTGCGTCACTCGTAAGGAGTTATTAGCTATAGTGAAAGCCATAGAACACTTCCATCACTATCTCTATGGCAGGAAATTTCTCCTTCGTACTGACCACGCATCCCTAACATGGCTGATGAATTTTAAGAACCCAGAGGGCCAAGTAGCCAGATGGATACAACGACTCCAGGAATACGACTTTGACATCAGGCATCGCAAAGGCTCATCGCATGGAAACGCCGATGCCCTATCAAGAAGACCGTGTCACGAGAGCTGTCGCTATTGTTCCAGAGCGGAGAGCAAGTATAATCCCGAATATGTCATACGCCAGACGAAGACTTCACTATTGACGCCACCAGATCCCTGGAGTGATGAGAAGATTCGAGAAGATCAAATGGCAGACTCTGAGATCAAACCAATCTTGGAGTTATTAGAATCTTCTAGCACGAAGCCCAGTTGGAAAGACATCTCGACTTACAGTCCTACGACGAAGCAATATTGGGCTCTTTGGAACTCTCTCCACGTCAGTAATGGTGTCCTGTTCCGAAAATTCGAATCGGAAGATGGGAAGACATCTCGGTGGCAGTTGGTACTTCCTCGATCTCGAATCCCAGAGGTCCTCGAAGAATTACATGGCAGTCCCACTGGTGGCCATTTTGGAGTCATGAAAACATTACACAGAGTCCGAGAGCGCTTCTTCTGGGGAAAAGCGAGAGCTGACGTCGAACGATGGTGCAAATCTTGCGATGCATGTGCAGCTCGAAAAGGACCAAAGAAACGTAGCCGAGGAAGACTACATCTCTACAATGTAGGAGCACCTTTCGAACGCATCGCCCTTGACATCCTAGGCCCTCTGCCAAGAAGTGCTGATGGCAACAAATACCTCCTTGTCGTCATGGACTACTTCACGAAATGGCCTGAAGTTTATGCCATCCCTGATCAAGAAGCTTCTACGGTTGCGGATGCCTTGGTACACCAGTGGATATCAAGGTATGGAGTCCCCCTTCAAATGCATTCTGACCAGGGGAGAAATTTCATCTCTGCTGTGATTGAGGGTCTCTGTCAACTTCTCGGAATGGACAAAACTAGGACGACGCCTTTACATCCACAGTCGGATGGCATGGTTGAGAGGTTTAATCGTACCATCCTCAACAACCTCTCACTGCTAGTTTCAAGAAACCAACAAGACTGGGACCAAAAACTTCCCTTGTTTCTCCTCGCCTATCGCAGCGTCGTCCATGAAACGACCAGCTATTCCCCGTCTCAGATGCTTTTCGGTCGTGATCTTCGTCTACCTTGTGATCTGATTTTTGGTCGCCCTCCAGATGCGCCTTCATCGCCAGAGGGATACGTGCAGAATCTCCAGGCACGATTTGAAGACGTCCACAACTTGGCTCGAGAGCGGATCAACATACAGACGGAGAAGATGAAGACCAGGTACGACACGAAAGCCACGGGACATCAATTCAAAGAAGGTGACAAGGTTTGGTTTTATAATCCGACTCGACGTAAAGGACTTTCTCCCAAACTGCAATCGCACTGGGACGGTCCTTATACAGTCCTAAACAGACTGAACGATGTCGTAATTCGGATCCAAAAGTCACCAAGTTCGAAGCCTAGAGTCGTTCATTACGACAGGCTGGCTCCATACTATGGCCATAGTACTTAGTTCATAGTACTTAGTTCATAGTACTTAGTTCATTGTACTTAGTTCATTGATTGTAAATAGTGTAATGTAAATAATGTAAATTAGTATGACCATGGTCTTGTATATAAGTTAATGTAATAATTTCTTTTGCTTAGCATTATCATTATTAATGTTATTATTATTTAAATACTTGTATGTAATGATGTCTATGCTTTAATTTAATTTAATTTTTTTTTAAATAAGTGTATATTTTGTATAATTCAGCATTATGAATGTGTTTAATTGTTATTTTCCATGTTTGCTTTAGTGTTTTGAATAGTATAGCATTTGTTGGTAACGGGTTTGCTTTCCGATCAAAGGTTGAACTGCCCGGGACGTGCAGTCCTTGAGAGGGGGGCAATGTTATGAATTTTGTATATACTTGTAAATATTCCATTTGTTTAAATTTATTTTATTTTATTATTGTGAAAATTGCAGTATTAATGTATTTCCTATTGAGCATCATGTAACTCAATGCTAAAGGCCTCAGGTGCTTTGTAAGAAAAACAACCTTACACCCTCATCGTTTTTACAATAGAGTTCTATGGGAATATCGCCAAGGAATGGGTTTATCGCCAAGTTGGCGATGGTTTTGGCGACTTATTTTTGTCGCCAAATTTGGCGATATATCGCCAAATGTCGCCAAGTTGGCGACGGATTTGGCGACTTTTTGTGCAACCCTCCCTTATACATTTACATTGGGATCCTTTCACGTTTGGAGTACTCTATCGAGAGTTGGAGGACCTTCTGGTAATTTCTAGCATTAGAAAGTCCTGGAATAATCTGGAAAGATCCCTGAAGTCTATATAAGGGAACTCCACCAGTTCAGTTGAGTTAGTTGTCTGTCAACTGCGATTGAATTCATACGAGAGGCTTTGCATTGAGAACTGTGTTACTCGGATCGATTTTGTCGTTGATACGTCGTATTGAACGCATTGTTTCGGTGTGAAATTTTGCTGCGCTTTTATTGGATTTGAAGATTACTGAATACCTTGTAATTTTCAGAAGATATTTGTGATCGTATTGCACTGTTTATAGTGAATAAAGCCTTTTTATTGTTCTTATATATTGGCATCAGTCCTTTTGAACCCCGAGCTCACAACATTATCAATACAGTTGCATCTGATTACCGTAAAATCCCGTTAATCCGCACCCCCTAAACATGACAGTAAATTGTAAAATAATCAGGGGAGGGGGGGGGTGCTTACACGGTATTAAAATTATAGCATATATTTATGGGTGGGGGGGGGGAGATGCTAATAGCCAATCATCGCAAAGTATGCATTATTTTAATAAAGTGACAAAAGAATACATTTTGAAAAAAAATGGTAAACAAAATAGAAAATAGTATAACTTCACGATTAATGGCAATTTCAGATTATAGAAAATTCTGGATTTCAGAAGCTTTGAAACTGGAATGCATTTAGATAAATAAAAGGAACTTAATAATTTAAAATAATTAAAAAACACTGAGAAATTGCAGTTAAAAATGCCCTGAAATACTTTCTAGAACTAGTAATATTTTATGTGGTGTCGCCATCTGTTGTAAATTAGGGAGATTAAAAAACCTTTTTTTTAAAGTCATGATTTCCTATCTAATGCTAAATAAATATTACAATTCACAAAAATTTAGAACATACAAAACGAATTGGTAGTGTTGCCAGATTTTTAAAATGAAACACATTGTTAACACAAAGATAGAACAAAATACGCTACAAATTCGACTGTGGCGTCATCTACTGATCAATCAATCGATAAATTTTTTGTGTTTGTTTTTCACAATAACGTTAAATATGACTTTAAACTCTTTGATAAAATAAATAGATTCTTTTTTAATCAAAATATTTCACACACAGCATCAAACACACATTTTTTAAACTTATTTCATGAGAAACTTTCACTATTGATATTTTTATTACCTTCATATCGCCATGGAGATAAATTTACAGCAAAACTAATGTTTGGTTATATTGCTTTTTCAGATTGACAGTAGTTGAAGTTGTGTATATGTTACCTTTGTGTTTGTACATGTTTGCGATATATCAAAGATTATTTCAAAGCCTTTCTGATCCGTCAGGGGAAAAAAAAAAAAAAAAAAAACCGCTCATGAGATAAAAAATTTTGTGTTGAATTTGACGTGCACGGTGAAATTTCTTTTGGGGGAGGGCGTTTTCTCGGGATTTTTTTAATTTTCCAATTTGTTTACAAAGTGAGAGGGGGTTGCTTAATCGGGAAGGGTAATTAACGGGATTTTACGGTAAATATGAACACAATGAATCTTGATTAAATAATGGGATAGAAATATTCTTGAATAAAACATTTATAAAAGATAATTTATAATTAATGTTTCTTTGCTTTTTTGCGTTTTTTCTTAACAAGCTGCTCTAATTTTCTTTTATGAACAAGTCTGCTATTATTTTCAATCTCCTGAACTATCTTATCTGACAATTTTTTACTACTAACATTTTTAGAAATATTCAATTATTTTCTTTTCTCTTTCTTGAATTTCTTTTTTATATTCTGAATAAGATGATTTCATATTGTTAAATGTTTATCTACAGGATCAGTCAAGGGATTGCTTTTCTTAAAAAATTGTTAGGCCGATTTTTGCTGACTCTGAAGCTTGTACTTGACAGTTTGCTGCCATACAAAAGAAAAAAGGTCTCTATTTTCAAGTTCCCAGATTCTTTGTCAAGAATATTCCCCATCATACTAAATGAACTTTCAACTTGTGGGCCATGAAAACAACTCAGGAGAGCCAACACCATTTTTGTTAGAAAAGGAAATTTATTAAGTTTTAAGAGTTTGGTCCACCATTCGTCAATTCGCATACTCTCCCCATTTTCACTGTAATATGATGGTAATGTTTTATCCACTTGATATATATGCACTTCTCTAGAATATTCTTCCTCTGATAAAATATTTTTTTTACTAAAGTTGGCAATCTTTTTAATCTATTTAATGTCATAGATTGCACTCTAGCTTGTGGATCTACAGCAGACAAACACTTTATAAGTGGATTCTTCAAGGGCAAAGACTTTTGTAAATATTTCCTACACTGTGTATATGCATCTTTTACTTGCCCTAAAAACGATTGCACAACATCATCATTAATCTTTCCTATAATTAATTTTTCTGTGGAAGCTCCCAAAAACATTTTGTGTTTTTCTAGATAATTTTCTTCCAGGGAGATATCCAATTCACTCAATTCCTTCATTGATCTGTCATGAATAAATTCTTCTTTTATAAAACAAGATAAAAAAATTTAATATAACTGCTCTTGCTTGTCATATAATTTATGAATAAGTGGCTCCTTAGTCTGGAACAAACAAACATATTGTTTAAGAAGGGGAAGAGCAGCAGTATAAAAATGCAAAATCAGTTTTGTCTTCCTGATTTGATAAAATATTTTTTGGATAATTCTCCTTTTCCTTTCTCTTCCATCTAAAGTAAGCTTCTTCTGAGCTAAATATTTTTTAACATTCTTAATTTTTACTTTGCTTTCAGAGCTGACATTTTTCTGCAGGTAAATTTTGAATAATGAAGAGAAATAAATTGTTTTATCAGAATCGTTCAAAAACACATAATAAAATTGTGCAAATGCATCTAACATCCTTAAATTATTTAAAGCAGCATCATAGCATGACAACCATCTGTGATTAATCATGTTAGTTACTGATGTGTATTTAATTCCCAGTATCGTGCATATTTCTTCTAGGCTTTCCCGTTGATCAGATGACCATCTAAACTCAGTATAAATATCTGAGAAAAAATTTTCTATGTATCTTTCAAAAGGTTTACAAAACTTCTTCGACGCATTATGGATATGATGGCAAGAATCACCATCAATATCCAACAAGTGAGGGGTTTTTTCCTGCACTCTCATTTCAAGGCCTGATTTTGGGCCTCTCATAACATCCTTAAATTATTTTTACATGAATCCATTAAAATTGACATCAAATTGGACCAAGGGATATTAAGTTGATCAAAGAGTTTGACTAGTTCCTCAAACAATGTTTGCGCATTAACTCTTGGACACACACACTGTTTAAATGTTCAACAACCACTTTGTTAGCCTGGAAAAAAAATAGCTTGCCAAAATTGATAACACTCTTTTGACATTGCTGCTCGTAGCTTCATCTATATTTAGTGAAAACTTCATCTCTCTTAAATTCTTTGAAGTTTCTTGAAAAAAATTCTTTGCTAAGCCAAGTCTCATTTTATATGAGGCTGTTGTCCTTGCCATAGACAAATGATTTAAAGCCTTCTTATCAGAAGCAAGAGTCTTGCTCAGTTCTATAAATACAGGTGACATAGTGAATGGCAAATTATTCTCTGCCAACACTCCGAGTACCAAACACTGAGCATTTGTAACTCTGTCACATAGTGGTACATTTACTGGCATTTGTGGAAATTTTGAAATGTTGCTTTGACTTGACGTAGCAGTAGATTGAGGAAAAAAAATCGCTTGGCACTGTATAATTAGATAGCTTAAGACGTACTTTATCCACATGTTTTTTCCTTTTAAGGTGATTTGATATTGAAGTAAATCCTTTGCTGCCATAGTAAATTAAATCGTCGCAAAGTTCACAAATGACTTTTCCACTTATGTCAACTTTTTTTATGGTTTCACCTGTAGTAACTTTTATCCCATCTTCATCAATTTCAACTTCTTTGTTCAGCCAGTCAAATTGAAATTTATTTCTTTCAAGTTTATCACATAAACGAGCTTTATGTTCGTCATTTATGCTCAATGGACTTGCCATTGTATTTGAAAAATTTGTCAAAAATTTTAGTTACAAAAGCATTTAATACATCGAAAAAAAAAAAAAAACTCAGTCTAACACATTTTTAAAATAATCAACTAGAAAACAAAATAATCGCGATTTAAATCTGAAACATTTAGCAATCTACCATTTTTAATTCATCATCAAAATATCCTCAAAGCTCTATGCACGGGCAGTACAATGTGCACAAACAATTCAACAGATAAAGAAAAAAAAGCTAGGACGGAGACACAAATATATTCCTTCCCCTAATAGAACGAATGTCTTGATAACTCATTGGTTGATATTGATAATAGCCACAACCCATCCTCTCTTAAGCAATTAATTCTCCATGCTATCTGTCAAACAACAGGGGGTACGCAAACGATCTTTTTTTCACAAATACGATAAACAAGATTCACGGACATCCTCAGAATTCTCACCTTCAAAGGAAAAAAAAAAACAGGTGGTGATCACAAATTGCAGATTTTGGTTTCAGATTATAGCAATGGAACCATTAGATGATAAGTTACATTTACAAAAACATCCTGCTTTTCTAGTATGACAATTAACTATACCTTCTTATTCTACCACCCTCCCCAAATTCCTTCTATCAAACTCTTTGAATAATAATAAAAAAAATTGGCATCTTATTCTACACTGAAAATTTTTTAATACAAATTCCAAAATCATTACACTTCAAAAATAATTTTAAACTACAGTTTCAACGTACGCACCGCTGAGTTTGTTTGCATGAAATGAAATGTTTTTTCTTAGCATAATTTATGACCTGGCATACACTACAACGTCACAGTAGTGAGAATCGAGCCTCGAGTGAGAATATGCTTAACAAGCAGTAAAAATGGTAAACACCACACCAAATATTCTAAAATGAAAAATTAGTGCAAATTTCGTAGACACCGAAGCATTTTTTCTATAAATAACAGTATACTTCTGTTTTTTAAGGTAAAAATATAATTTCTCAGTGTTACATTTTCATTTATTTGAGGAGTTTTATATTCATCAATTAATAATATCTATAATAACAATGATAAAAATATCAGTCTTAAAGCTCTTCTAATTATAATTCATAGTGCCTGATTTATGGCAGGGTATCCAGGGCCCCCAAGTACTGCTGAAGATTTTTCAATTATTGCCCAAAATCTGATGAAGTTTTAACTATTAAAAAACAAAATTAATATGAGAAAAATCTGTTTATTATTATTTTCATTTGAAAATAACTTTTTAAGGGCTACATCACTCACGTGAAAACACCTGTTCGCTAATGTAAAGGATGTAATGGAAGAAATGGTTCGCTAATGTAATGTAATGGAAGAAATTTTTAAAAATATCTCGTTTGTATTTCAATATTTTTTTTTTCATTGGATAGTTCAGAGATGAGATTGACAAAAAAGCAAAAAAGCTGAAAACTGCGCGAACGACGTTTGAGCAATAAGTTATGAATTTCAAGCGCAACAAATATAATTGCTATTAAAAAAAATATATTTTTAAATAAAATATATAACATCAATTCAGCTTTGAGTACATTAAAAAGAAATGTACATTTATTAACAAAAATTATGTAGAAATTATTTACTTTAATAAAAAGTATATTTTACCAAGAAACAGCACATTAATAAAACCTTTCAATGGCATGAACATTTTTTTAATTGAAATTTTGAAAAATTGTAAGACACTTTTCTTGAAAAAGCAAATCAAGTATATGCTAATAATTGCAACCACCTTAAATAAATGATAGAACAGAGTTCCCACCCTTTTTTTAAATAAAAAATAAATTTTTAAGGAATTACAGATTTTTTAAGGACATTATCAGTGAAACCAGCTAGTCAGTGCCGTGGTTATTCCAGATTCCAGGTCATTTTTACCAGTCAGCTTGAAGCTAGTTTTTGGATATTTTAATAGATTTTTTTTTTTAAATGTAATCTGTTTTTGTATCATAGCAAATTTTCTACATTACTAAAAGAAATTTGGTTTCAATCTTTTAACCGAATGTAGTAAATTCTGACGAAATTCGCTTATTTTCAATGATCCTTTTGACGAAATTAGCTTATTTTCAGCGATCGTTTGACGAAATTCGCTTATTTTCGGCGATTTTTTTGACGAAATTCGCTTATTTTCGGCGATCTTTTGGCTAAATTCGCGTTTTTTACGGTGATCTTTTGGCTAAATTCGCGTTTTTATGGTGATCTTTTGGCTAAATTCACGTTTTTACGGCGATCTTTTAGCTAAATTCGCGTTTTTATGGCGATCTTTCGGCTAAATTCGCGTTTTTACGGCGATCTTTCGGCTAAATTCGTGTTTTTACGGCAATCTTTCGGCTAAATTCGTGATTTTATGGTGATCTTTTGGCTACATTCATGTTTTTTACGGCGATCTTTTGGCTAAATTCTCGCTTTTATCGCGATCTTTTGGCTAAATTACAGTTTTTTCAGCAATCTTTTGACGAAAATCGCATTTTTTTAGAGATTCTTTGGCTAAATTCACGTTTTTTCAGCGATCCTTTGACGAGATTTGCGTTTCTTCAGCAATCTTTTGCCGATTTTCACACGATCATTTGAAGAAATTCACGTTTTTCAGCGATTTTTTGAAGAAATTCATGGGTTTTTTTTCGCAATCTTTAGACAAATTTCGCGTTTTTTCGAAAAATCCAAAAATGGTGAAAAAGCGGAAAATGGAAAATGACAAAAAAGCGGAAAACCGCGGATCCGCGGAAGAATCTCATGCCTGATAGTTGAGGTTGATCTCTACAAAGGCCGTTTTTTACTTTGTCGATTTTGTTTACAGGTTTTTTTATATTAGGATACTATCACTTTAGGAACCAATTTCGAAAAACCGTGTCAGCGAGATAGAACACGTAAGATTATGAGGATGTTATAAAAACTTTTACTGCTAAAAAATTGAGAAGAAAATTTATGAAAACATAAAATATCACAAAATTGTTAAAGTCAGTAGTGGTTATCTTAATAAGTACCACTTTCAATAATATTTTTTTTAACTCAAGGCCGCTGTAAGCATACGTGTAAGGATCTGTGTGCCCAGAGCCCCTGTATTTGTTAATCGGTCCCTGATAATTCATAGTTAGTAAATTTATAGTTCCGGGTTTTTGGTTATATCCGAAAATTCTATTTGTAGTCAAGCAAACTAAAACATTGACCCGAAATTTGACAAACTTTAACCTGAACACCAAATGTAAGAAAATTCCTCATTTACCCAACCCGGACCCGCAAAAGTGAAACCTAACGTTGCCTGAACATGAAACAAATTAAAATCAACGGTACCCGAATCGAATCTGACCTGCAAAATATAAACAAAAGTCAAACTGATCCGAATCGAATGCGACCTGCAACGAAACAAATTACTGCTAAATGAATCTAGACCACGGGTCAGGCCAGGTTCCGGTACAATCGGGTTACCCAGGGCTTAATTTGCACCGGAGCCCACTGGAGCTCAGCTCTGGTACTTCTCTGTTTTAAGTAAAAATTTAAATATTGGCCAGGATTCACCGGAACTCATAAACACAGCGCTCTGGAGCCCAGTGCAATAACGCTTCCGAAAAATGAATCCTACATAACACTTTCCTTTCCCTCCCATCTATAATTTTTTGCCTTCTTTTGTATCGAAACAATTATAACTGACGTAATGTGTCACTCACGTAAGAGATGGAGATGAAACAGGCTTGATTTTTATATCAGTCTCTGGGTTTGGACAGGCTCGATCTCAATCTGTCTTAAATTCAAAATTTTATTTATTTCCATTTCAAATCATTTTAATGCTATTCTGATCAGAATAAAAAGTAAACAGAAATAGTCTTTTTCTACTCTGCACAGTTGCGAACTATTAATTTTTTGTGTTAACACTATTTCCGAATCATAATCCTGAGCTTTTTTAATCACAGAATTCTGCAATTAATTAACATTAAGATTAGGCAAAGGTTTCTATTTGGAAGTAGTAATAACTAAAAAGTGGAATAGTTGATAGCTAAGTGTATGCAGATAAATGTATTTAAAATTTTTATTTTGCTAAATAAAAAAACAATGCTTTAAATTTTGAAAATAATGTATGAAATATGAAAAGGCAGATTTGAGTGACGGGAGGTACGTTATGGATGTTAGTACTGCAGAATATTAGGACTCCAGTACGTTTTTTCTTAGAAATTAAACCCTATGGCAGGCATGAGAGTGCAGAAAGATGAAAAAAGAGGAAAAACGCGTGAATGAGAAAATGGGAAAATATTTAAAATAACACGCGTACAACACAATTTAAAAAGCTAATTTTATACATGACAAAATTGTCAACTGACAACGTTTTTATTAAATGCTGCTTCATGAGGGTTAAGAGGGATGAGATTGATAAAAAAGCTGAAAAGTGCATGAACAACATATGAGCATTAAATTATGAATTTTAAGCGCAACAAATATTATAATTACTTTTAAAAAATATATATTTTTAACTAATATAAATAAATATATACATATTACATCAATTTAGCTTTGAGTACATTTTAAAAATAAATTATTAACAAGAATTAGGTAGAAATTATTTGCTTACTCTAAAAGTCTATTTTACCAAGATACAGCACATTAATAAAATCCTTCAATGGCATGAACATTTTTTTAATTGAAATTTTGAAAAAAAGATACTTTTCTTGAAAGAGCAAATCAAGTATGTACTAATAATTGCAACCATCTTAACCCTTTATACCCTGAATTAATTTTCCAGCTACTTTATAAGAATCCTCGATTATTCCCACCAGTTATTTTTTATGTAAAGTTTTCCTTATCTAACCTTAGCATTTTTGCGATTCAATTAGGTGAAAATTTCTTATTTGAAAAACCGGTGGTAACAGATTAAAAATTCTGTAAAAGACGCTCGTCGCGAAGGGGTTAAAGTGGTACTTATAAGAACCGCCAGGATAAAATGGGTTAAATAAATGATAGAACAGAGTTCCCACTCTTTTTTAAAATAAAAAATAAGTTTTTCAGGAATTTTTTTAAGAGATTTTTTTTAAGGACATTATCAATGGCACCAACTAGTCAGTACCGTGGTTATTCCAGGTCATTTTTACCAGTCAGCTTGAAGCTAATTTTTGGATTTTTTGAAGATTTTTTTTTTAATTTAATTTGTTTTCGCATTTCATAGCAAATTTTCTACATTATGAAAAGAAATTTGGTTTCAACCTTTTAACCCAATTCAGTAAATTCTGACGAAATTCACGTTTTTTCAGCAATCCTTTGACAAAATTCGCGTTTTTACAGCAATTCTTTGGCAAAATTCACGTATTTACAATGATCATTTGGCGAAATTCACGTATTTACGGCGATCTTTTGGCGAAATTCGCGTTTTTACGACGATCTTTTGGCGAAATTCGCATTTTTACGGCGATCTTTTGACAAAATTCGCGTTTTTACGGCCATCTTTTGGCAAAATTCGCGTCTTTACGGCCATCTTTTGGCAAAATTCGCGTTTTTACGGCGATCTTTTGACAAAATTCGCATTTCCATGGCGATCTTTTGGCAAAATTCGCGCTTTCAACGGCTATCTTTTGACAAAATTCGCGTTTTCAACGGCGATCTTATGACAAAATTCGCGTTTTTACGGCAATCTTTTGGCCAAATTTGCGTTTTTACGGCAATCTTTTGGGTAAATTCGCATTTAATCAGCGATCTTTTGGGTAAATTCGCGTTTTTTCAGCGATCTTTTGGGTAAATTCGCGTTTTTTGGCGATCTTTTGGGTAAATTCGCATTTTTATAACGATCGTTTGGCTAAATTCGTGTTTTTTCAGCGATCTTTTGGCTAAATTCGCATATTTTCACCGATCCTTTGACGAAATTCATGTTTTTTCACCGATCCTTTGACGAAATTCGCATTATTTCAGCGATCTTTTGGCAATTTTCACACGATCCTTTGACGAAATTCGCGATCTTTACGTTTCTCACATGATCCTTTGTCAAAATTTGCATTTTTCAGCGATCCTTTGACGAAATTCGTGGGGGGTTTTTTCGCGATCTTCAGGCAAATTTCTCGTTTTTTCGGAAAATCCGAAAATGGCAAAAAAGCAGAAAATAATAAAAAAGCGGAAAACCGCGGATCCGCAGAAGAATCTCATGCCTGCCTTATGGTTACCCAACCCAATGCCTCTTAATTTGTAGTGCCAATCTTTATGAAACAAACGGCAATCAAATTTCATTTAATGTAATAAATGCATTAATCTTTATTTATTGTTCTATGTCCAAACATATGTATTATTTGGAAAAAATTCCTGAAATAAAAGTTCTAACATATTAAGCAAGTTATTCTAAAACGGTGATTTTTTGTTGGAAAAAATCAAACACTTTTAGCGTGAAAATGATATTGCTCTGAAAGAAAGAAAGAAAAAAAACAATCTGAAAAATCAGTAGCAAAGCTCTTATTACTACCGCTTTAAAACACCTCAATCCAGAATGAATGATCTTTATCTACAGATTTTTTCCACCTATTACTTCCGCATAAAGATGACCTTTGACCCAACAACTCATGAGCAAATGCACACCATTCATCTACTCCCCCGAAATCATTCGCAAAACTGCTTCTGATCTTAAAGTCTAAAAGTAGATTTTCACCCCACGAAATGCACCGCTCCACACACGCTGACTTTCGATCTAAGGAGCATCCAACTTATGATTTGAGCCAGCGAAAAGTCCGACTAAACTTCATGATTCCCCCCCCCCCCCCCAAAAAAAATTTTCTTTGCATTTTTGCATCGATCCAGAAAATGGCCAAAATGTCCTCAAAAAGGCGGAACTCTTTCATCCCTGATTTTAAAAAATTTGTGAGAATATTTTGTTTATCGTTTGTATATCTTGATAATGGCACCATTGAAGCATATGTCGATCTTTATATTAGAAGGTTTTTATAAGCCTTTTTGTGTTTCTCTTTGTATCACTTAAGCATTTATCTATATTTTAATTAGCAAATTCAATTAAATTTTGCAAATTTGGTTGATTTAAGTATTTTTTCGAAAAATAAGCTAAAATAAACTAATGTATAATAATAACTTTATGTGGTTACATTCGAATTTTATTGCATACAAATTTTATTCTGTGCAATGGTAGTGATATTATGTACCTTTTTTTTTTATCTGGCCCGCAGCTTGGTCCATAATGCTCAATTTGGCCCATGGCTGTAAATGAGTTTGACATGTCTGCTGTAAATGAACGATGAATGCTATACACACAATATTGTATAGTAAACCTCATGTAATACACCTTATATCAACTTCAATATGTTTGAAATATATAGTGAAACATTATTAAAATAAACCGCAAACAATTTTTCTTCACAGATCATAATTTTGAAATCAATTTGTGGGCGTAGCCCGCCTCCTGTACTGGCCACAATTTATGATATTGAAATAAGTGTTGCCAAGTTCAGGGATTTTTAAATTTAAAATATTTACTACTATTTCATAATAGTAATCTTCACTTTATTTAATGATAGACATTTCATGATAAGCAAAGATTACTAGCCAAAGAAAGTGATCGATATTTTGAATTTTAAAAAAATTAGAAGCAAAAACAGATTACCAGTGATAAATATGAAAGTGGAATTAACTATATAAAACATACTTCACAAAGTGCTTCAAAAAATGCATTCTTGTCCTCAACACTCCATAATTCCCATGGACGGCGTGTTTTAGATCTTGCAGAAGGAACTTCTTGCTTAGCTATAACTATATAGCGAAAGAAACAAGAAAATTAAACCGGAAATTAAACATATTAATATTCATAACTTTAAAAAAGTTTATTTACATGGAACTCCATACAGAAGACAAAGATAAATAGCATTAAATCAGAAATATAAATAATAACATTACTTGGCTATTTGCAATATACTAAACATTTTAAGTTAGAATTATCCAGAATTAATGACTTAGAACTTTCCTGTTATTCAGACTCTGATTTTGCAGCAAATAGAAATGATCATGCTTCCATAGGTGGTTTTATTTTATTTTTAGATCGGTCACCAATTTCTTGGAAAACCTTTAAGCAAAAATGTATCAGCCTCTCAAATATGGAAGCCGTATGTAACCCTCACTGAAGCTGCAAAAGAATTAATGTGGATTAAAAATGTTCTAGAAAATGAAACTCTATATTTAAATCTAGAAGAATGTCCATTATTCTGTGATAATCAGACAGCTATTGCTTTTTCTAATTCACCTGCTGAGAATCAAAAGACAAAACATATCCATATTAAATATTTGTTTTTCAGAAATTTAGTCTATGATAAAATGTTTAAATTAAAGTATATCTCAAGTAAATTAAATTTAGCTGACCCATTCACTAAACCTCAAGTTAAAGAACAATTAATGAAATTCTGTAGGCAAATTTTTGAAGTTTAAGTATTTGAATTACTGTTTTGGTCACTATTGCCATTTCTTTTGACATGACATTGGTTAGACTGTTTTTTCAGAAAAGTTTAAATGTTTTGAGAGTTAGAATTTTCAAAGGAAAGTTTAAAAAAAAAAAGTTATACAATTTTTGGTCACTTTGATCAGTGCCTGGCCAGAGGATTTTGGTAGTTTTTTCCCCGACCTGGTGATGATTAGACAGACTGAACCAACCTGAATCTGACATACTTTAACCTGAGCCCAAAATGAATCCTTATTTTAATGCAATTGTGCAATATTAGTCTATAATTATATCTTTAATGTCAGTTTTATCTTTTAATGTAAAAAAGAACACACACACACACACACACATATATATATATACTCATTAATATTCAGTATGCTGTTTTTTCACTAAACAAAATATTCTGACCTTTCTTTTGCTGCATCAACCCAAACCTGACATGCAAAAGCCTAAACACAACCCAAGACAAAAAAATAAAACTCAACTGACACAAACCACAGTGAAAAACATTAGCAATGACCAAATTCACAGGTTCGGATAAAACTGGGTTACCCAACCTGATGAAAAATTAGACCCCAAGGGAATGAAGATTTATGAAGCAACCCATAAAAATGCACATGTAAATACTAGCACCAAGTGCTAAATGAATCCTTATCAAATCTCACACAATAATAATAAAAAGTTCAGTAACTTTAAATGTGTTCATATTCAAGAATTTTGAAAACTAACAAACACTAAAACAAAAAAATAAACTTTCCAACACAAAAACAACAAAAATGCCAGTGTGGCAATATGTAATGGCTGCTGCTGCTGCTGCTTCTTGCCGAGAGCTAATTATTTCAACCATTAGCTAGTAGAGAGTTGCTCAAATCGGATGAAAACTGAGATATCTGGTTCTACATGACCACACAGTTTTTTACCCTGTTTTATCCTACTTATTGTACATTCTTTGTAAATGCTAATTTTATCAATAACTATTATTTCCTATGATAGTAGGCTTAGTCCAGCATTGTTGAATTGTAGGTAAATTTTGGTTTACTGCAGATCAATGCAGAAATTTCTGCTACTGGAATTATAACTCCCAGCAAATTAAATGTATTTAAATCCATGGTACAAGGCGATTAGACAATAAAACACAATACCTGCTTTCTTTGAAACTACTTGAGAAGGTTGATCTTTTCTGGTTCGCTTTGTAAGCCTATTGCTACTTCTTTGGTTTATAACCTTAGATTTATCAGCAATAGGGACATCTGTTTCCAATTCAGATTTCTCGGTGTCACCTCCAGCATTGGATGACTGCTTAGTGGCAGTTTGCTGAAAGTCAGATTCTAAATCCTTATTAACAGCAGCATCTCCTTCCATCAGATGACCAGTAATCATTCTGAAATAAAACAAAAAACTAGAATTCAAAGAAATTACCTAATAAAACACTTTCTATAATTAAAATACAATTTTTTTTTAACTAGGCAAAACATGTGAGATGGTGGCTACTGAGAAAAGAAAATAAATATAAAAATTACTCTGACTATTTTTTTTTCATATATCAGGGATGAAAATAGCAAGCATTAAAAAAAAGGGGGGGGGATATGCAGTGCTTTTAAAAAAAGCTACAAAAAAAAAGAGAAAGTACATATTTATTTATATTTAGTAATTTTTTATTAAAATGACATAATAAAACCTGAAAATGCGAATTTGTTCTCTACACTGTCAGCAATCTGTGTTTGACCTAACTTGATCAATAAAAGCAAAAATGATGAATGAATTTTACCACTCATTTCACATTGTAATAGAAATTAAAAATAACTATAAAAATTATAATGAATCTGATATGTCTGAAGTATTGTATTGTTTTATTTATTCTTGGTCTAAAGATTTTACTGAAGAAAGAATAACATGAACACTGACATTCATGTAGTGGATAAAGAAGAATTCAACATAGCAAGTCATGATACAGCTTTTGGTATAAGTGCAGATTCATGTTCGCCAGTCGGCATGTGGCGACTAATTTTCTGCTTTGGCCACTAACTTTCAATGTCTAAGTAGCCATGTGTTTTACAGGGATGCCCCTTTTCTGCTGAACAGCAAATTTTCGTCTTTTTTTTTCTTTTTTAATCAAATCTGCAGATTCGCCTCTATAATTCTGAGATATTTAGTGCTTTTCTTTTTTTTATTGTCCATAATTAAAAATTACGATTAAACATGGATGCCACATTTTCACAGATTTGGAAATCTTCTTAAAAAAAAAAAAAACAATAAATCACATTGATATGCGCCACAAATAAAATTGGCGGCGGCATACTGCAATTAGCCTGCGAGGTAGAAAGATTCGTGCCAATAAAAGAATAATTTTTGGTCCCACCCATTAAATTTGTAACGCGTTTGCTATAATATGTTTAAAAAATAGAAAATGCAAACGTTTTTCTGAAATTTCTGGCGAACCAGTTGACATACGACAATGATTTTTTTTTTTTAAAGATAGAACTTGACGAGACGAATAAAATGATCGCATTCAAAAAATTATTGTAGCTTACTGTAGTTTTTTATTTAACTTTAAACGAAAAAAATGAAGACGAAAAGTTCAACAAACTGTAGCTAAAGTTCCACTAGCTGGATTAACTTCGTTTTTGTTTTATTTTTTTCCTCTTGGTAAAACTTAAAATAGATTCTTTTTTATCTTTGTATGTTTGACGATCGCTGAGAAAATCAAATTTATGTTGTAAAGCTTCGGTTGAACATTGGTTTTTCTTTTCTTTTTTTATCGTAGCAAATGCGCGCGTTTGCACGAAAGTTTAAATAAATATTATTATTTTGTATGTAACAGAATTCATTCAAATTAAATAAATCATGTGACAAACATGATTATTTGTTTTTATTTTCATACTAGCGTAAATGCCCGTTATAGGACAGTAATCGTAGGTAGAAATCGTGGTTTTCACATTAAATTTGAAATAATACTCATATACTATTCATCGACAATGAGGAAATATATATATTGGAAAATTATATCGCCTAACAGCCTCCTGCTATTCACCTTCAAACTCACTAAGCATTTTACATGCTCATGTAAAAGAATTGTGCTTCATAATTTCATGTAATTCACGTAAAATATGCGGCAAACAATTTTCGTTACTCTTATCCCGTCGACCACTTTTCATAATAAAAATCTATCGCCAAACTGTAACGCCAAATAAAAAGGAGAACGTTGCCATTGGAATATCAAAATAAATAAATAAATAAAATATAATCATTTACGGACACAATTGTTATTTTAATTATTGAAATAACTAATAAGTCAGTAAAACATAATGAATAATATATGCAAATGTCGAATTAAAAACCACTTGATGATATAACAAACACGTTCTGACAAAAATGCTTCTGACATCAAGGAAATGGGACTGCATTTTTGACGTTTAATCTTTGAGTTGGCGATAGTATATTTTGTTATGAAAAGTGGTCGACGGGATGATAGAGAAGTACCCAATTTTCAATGTCGTCGTTATTAAGTCGTTCCTGTACAGCTTGTGCTGTATCTTTTATTTTGGTACTTTTCCGTTATACCAACACCATGCCAAAATGTTTGCTAATGCGCCAATTATTTCAACCCTGACAGAGCAGATGTTGTCTACAAATCGTGTTGTCATACAAACCATGCCAAACATTTTGATTTGTTATTTATTGAATGTAAAACATTTTTCGGTACTTTTCCATTATACAACAACCATTGTCACCAAGCGTAATAGTAAGCGCAAAATGAAATTCCCGGGAATCAAAACACTTGAAAAAAAACAACAATGTTGAAACGAAAGTAAGCATTTGAAAAATATAACATTTGAAAATTACAGAATTTTAAGCACTATTTTATTAAAATTAAAACACAAATATATACTTAAAATAAGAAAACAAATAATTGTTATACAATAAAGGGAAAAATCCTGTGCCGGTAGATTTAGTGGGCTCTTATTGGCGATAAATGTTTGATGTGGTTGTTGCGATCTTGTGAAAAATCTTCAATCATATCCACATTTACACTGCATCCATATTGTTGCTATATCTTTTGGTACTTTTCAGTTAACCAGCTGCCAGTGAAGTATATATATACATACATATATATATATTTCACTGACTACCGGCTAGCCGAAAAGTACCTCATTTTTTTGCTTCTCGCTAACATTGTCTGTAGACTCAATTACGGAATATTAGAAAATCTATCATTATTATCATCTAAACCAGGCATGTCAAACACGTGGCCCACGGGCCACAACTGGCCTGCTGACAACTTATCTGTGGCCCGCGAAGCCTTTGACATTTTACCTGTATTTAATTTAATTTTTAGAAGATACATGCTGAATATACTCTTTGAACGAACACACTTTTACAAAACGTGGTCTTAGAGATGATAAACATAAGAAAAAGATGTATATCAATGTTACCAGTTTGGGCTTTTTTTCTTATTCAAAATGCTACCACTATTTTTGAATAGTAATATATTTGTCTTATTTATTCTGTAATAAATAAGAGAAATATTTCTTTTCAGAATACTGTAGCATTCTGCATTAGAAAAATCTCGCTTATCTGGCAACAGTGATGTATATAGACAGATATACTTCCATTTTACATTTTAACGCAAAAAAATTGTGGATACACAGATAACCACTTGGAACGTAGCAAAGCGCGGGATCTTGAGTCTAAAAATTTAAAGATTCGTAAAATGTTAAAATAATTTTACTTATAATTTTTAATTGTTTTAGGCCGAAACTAGTACTTTATTTTACTGCTGTCTTCAATTTTACACCACTTTACAAAATAATATGATGTATTTATTAAATACTAAGAAATGTATAGTAAAATTCGGCGCTAATTAAGAACTATTAAAATTTTTAAAAAAATCAAAATATAAAATTAATTAGCTTTTAATGAGTCGCTTTGAAAGTGACACAAATTATCACTTTTTGTGCTTGTAACAAAACCCCCGTCATTCAGGTTCTTAGCTTGGGTTTTTATTGAACATATGGATTTCGGATTTGAACCCTTTAATTATTTTTATTACTTAGGTTAATAATTGTGTGTGATCTTTCTGGGTTCCTGCGTGATCTTTCTCTCCTTTTGTTCATTTTTTATTCATATACACTCATTTTATTGACAAACTCTCATATATCCCAGGATTTATATTTAAAAAAAAAAAAAAAAAAAAAAAAAAGTTAAAACCCTACTATGAATAAATATGATAAACTGAAGATAAATATCGCAGATTTTTTAAAGATTTACAATACAAGGAAAACTAAGAAAAGGGTATCTATTAAAAGGGAAACGGAAATTTTATGTTTGATATGTAGACAGTGTTGGAGTTTGGAAAGAATGTAACATTAAGAGATGCTATAGCACAAAGTATGAAGAACGCCCACAAAATCTGGCTAAACATAGGAAAGATAAACTGTCAAAATTGAAAATGATTCTTCTTAATAGAGAATCAAAATGGTTTCACCAAGCCTATTAAAAAAATAGATTTGCTATAAAAAAAACTAATTATTGTCTTTATTACATTAAATGTCATGCGAGTCGAAATCATTCACTGCGAAATTAAATCAATGATGTCTAGAACAGTCGGACATTTAAAAATACTATAAGCATAAGAATCATTGCTAGAAAGATTTATGGAGTATATATATATAGATTTATAAAAGCCGGATATGTGATTTAAAACTTATATTTGTACACACATTCTTAATCATCGTCAATCTAGAAAATATCGTAGAAACATGGGTAGTGAAGATAACCAGATCCACATTCTTATACAGATATCTGGCGATTTTCCATCATAAAGATTTAACTGTTAATTTCAAACTGTTAAACAAGGTTAAATTTTCATTTTAAATTGAGAAATTTTGAATGTATATTATTAAAAGGCCACCAATAGACAAAGTGCTTCGAGTTTTCATTTTAAATTATAAAACACCTGAGCAAACTTCAACTTCAAGGCGAATTTCATAATGTTATCTTTTTATTTGATAGTACAGCAATTTCAAATAGAATTTATTACTTTGATAAAACAATTTTCAGTAAGGAAATTCATTTAACTTTAAATGTTGCCAGGTATTACAAAAATCATCGGAGTGGAAATTTTTAGAATATACTAAAAATATATTTAAAAATGTATTCAAAAGTAGGTTTTTGAAGAGTGAAAATATATGGATATGAGGTTTTCCAATTTCTGTAATTATTCACCAATCGACCAATTTTTTAAAGTATGGAATGCAATTAGGCATATTTTAGCTATGTTCGGTACGTACTTTTATATACAACATCTTTGGGTAGCTACCAACCTTGTTGTTATGTTTCAAGTCACATAAACATAATTTGAAACAGAAAATGTATCTAATAAATAAAATCAAATAAGTAGTCCATAGATATGACACAATTTATTAAATTAAATTGATGATTCAAAATATGTTTATTTTTAATTTTTACTCAATGAAAACACGGAAGATTGACAGCTATGCCTTTGCTAGATCAAGATTAACAGACCAGCGTGTACAATCAATTTTTTAAAATAAGTACAATTTAGAAATTAAATTTTATAGATTTGGTTGATAAAAAGTAAATTTTTAATATTTTTTCTAAAATTTAAGATAAAATAAACTATGTGTAATAATAATTTTGAAACTTTGCGTGAATAGTTCTTTAACATGGCTGTGTGTTGTACCTGCCAATTGTATTCTGTGCAATGATAATCATATTATCTATTTAATTTTTTTTTTTATGTGGCCCACGACTTTGTATGTAATGTTTAATTTAGCCCGCGGCAGTAAACGAGTTTGACATGCCTGATCTAAACGGCCATGAATAATGTGCCATAATCAGGCTGCATATTATTCAGGGGTCGATGCAGGTTTATTTTTCTTGGGGTCCATTTTGTGAAAAGTAAAGGTTATTTTTGCGAAATTTATTATATTTTTGTGAAAAATAACATTTTGTAACGAAAGTTGAAATCCAGTTATACTCAAATTCGAACCAAGCATTTATAAACAAAAACTTTTTAAAACCTTTTTGTTGAAGTTTTCCTCTCTGGTGAACTTGTTTGTTTACAAATTACACATTTCAAAACATCACAAAATAATAAATAGTAAGTTTTTATGGAATAGAATTTTGTGAAGGGTCCAATTTTATCAAATTGATTTTTGTGAAGGGTCCCATTTTATCAAATTGATTTTTGTGAAGGGGCCCATTTTACCAAATTTATTTTTGTGAAGGAGCCCATTTTATTAAATAGATTTTTATGAAGGGGCCCTAAATAGGCCCCAAATTTTTCCTGGATCGACCCCTGTTATTACACATAATTTTCATGTATGGTTTGGTGAAACATTGAACTTTAAATTCTGTTAAAGACTGCATTTTATCTCGAAAAGGTGGACACCATGTTACAAAGTTATGTGGTTTAAAACGATAAAAAAAAAAACTTGGATCAATTATTATAATCCCGCGATTTTGTTCATGCGAGCCGCCCAATATTCACATCCAGTTTGTTAGAGAACCCAGTTTGGTGTTAAATCGTTACATTACGCGTTATATAACCAAACCGGGAAAAAAATCGTGAGTAAGAGATTTGGAAGACCATTGACGAAAACAAAAGTCTCGGCGCCAGATTACGCGCTTTTGCCAGATAAAACTTGATTAGTCGAGAAACTGGAAGTTACGAAGCCGTAGACAAAATTCTTGGCCATAAATTTTTCTATTCACGGGATGCTGTGCAATACTTAAATACCAGCATGAAAAAAGACCGACGAAGAAAACTTAAAGTCACCATGATTTGGTTTTATTGGCAAAAGAGGATGAACGATCTACTGAAATTTACTGTCGTAATTTTATTGATGATTATTACCAGAAACGACATGACAAATTGGAAAACATGTGTTTATACGAATTGGCCACTAGGTACTAATACGAATGAAATAAACCAAAGTCTGTAGACTATTACTAATTAATAAAGAACCTCAGTTGGTTCAGAAAACGTTTGAAACCAGTTGTTTTGAAAACGCCCTATCATAACACGAAAACGGATGCTGGAATTGAGTTGTACTATGATCATTCTTTGCTGATGTTGTTCAAGCCTTGGCGAAACGAAGAAGACCTATTGCGAGAATTTAAACTCATCGTGAATCCTTTGAGCACAATGTGAAAAAAATTTCAGAGATGGAAGAATGCGAACAAAACAACGATTACAAGCTGCAATCGACTTGACTATAAAGTTGCAACAAGAAAGTGATTTGCACAACCAGCTTTAAAATATCGAAGAACCAAATGAAGACGTTGATATGATAGCCGCAGATTCTGATAACACTGAAACTCACCAGGAAATTGTTATTAATGAAGATAAATTGAACAAAAAAAATGAATGCTGACCAAAGGAAAATATTCTAATCAATTATAAAGCACATAGAAGAACAAAAGAAAGACCCGTCTATTCCACCCATAAATCTGATTGTACGCATAGTTGATGGTAGAGGAAAAAGCTTTCTAATTTAATTACTCAGTCAAAAAGTTCGTTTAATGAGTAATCACAATAATGATGCTGCTACAGTACTAGCACCAACGAGAATTGCTGTCTTCAGCATTGGAAGAAGTACGATTCACACGTTTTTCAAATTGCCCGTCCAACATACGAATGAAGCAGAATAATTTAAGCTTGATTCTGACGATTTGAAATTATTTAAGCAACAATGGAAATCATTGGATTTAGTAATTATCGATGAGTGCAGTATGGTTTCGAATGTACTTTAGCAATGATCAGCTAACGATATGGCGAATGTTGTAAACACAAGCGAAATTACTGTTTTGGTGGCAAAAACATTATTTTGTTTGGGAATTTATTGCAGCTAGCACCCATAAAGGCCCAATTTTGATTTCAGGAACTGCCTTTAAACAAAGTGAAACAATTGTTTGGTGGTGTTGGTACATTCAACTTTTGGTACGAATTTGAATACAGTGAGCTAACAATGAACATTGTGTTATATACATAAAAAATATATATATCACGGCATAACTTTCTTAAATAACAGTCTCATGCACCAAATAACGATGCAAAATCAAAACTCAATTTTTATAGCATCATCACTGAACTGATCATTAGTATAATTATCAGAACCTAATATTCGGCCCCATTCAGCGATTTTAAGAAAGACTAAAAAGAGTAGTAAGGAAAGATACCACTGAAAGAACAACTCAGCCTATAGCAGGCGACTTCAGTGCAGCAGAAACAGTCCATGGATGCGACCGAGACAATTATAGAATCCTGTTTCTTTATGAGGTAATAGCTATGGAAAACCACCATTTAATTATTGATGTGACGGTCCCCTGACATTTGCGAGTGTTGTAAAAACAATGTAACAATAAAATTTTGACAATAGCAAAATTTTTTGCTTTTCAAGATATTAAAAAAACTTTAGTTTTTATCAAAAAATTTAAATGACTAGTATTAAAAAATGCTCTGAAGAGCACCAAAAAAGGTTTATGTTTAAGTATGAAAAAGGGTTGGACAAGTGCTTCTAATTGAGCATGAGAAAGGAAAGGGGTTCCTTCTTGGCTGCAGCTCACTGTCAATGCAAACTTTTGAAAAAATCATATTCGCGCTTTTTCTATATAAATGAAATCACTCACAGTTACGATAAAAATGTATAGTTTAAAGACGTAGCCAGTAGACGCAGCTTGATTAGACATGAATGTAAGGCGACATAGTACCAAAAACCTTAGTTCCTGCAGCGTATCACACTCATGCAGTGCTACCAAGCATGCCTGCAGTGTAGAACTGCGCAGAAAATTAATTTGTATTGCAGTGCAGAGTGTTGCAGCATTCTGAACAGGAACAATTTCACATATGCACGCATTACAGTATAATGCATTCATTGATTGAAATTATATGCAAGTAGCTGTGGCTCCACAATGCAATATGCAGTACAGCAATTGTTTGGGAAATACAATGTATCTCCCAAGGGGTTAAGTAATTAGCAGAGTACATTTAAACAGTGTGAAGCGTATAAGCTGATTTAAACCCCAAGTAAATAAATCTTAAATATATAATAAAGTTAAACCTGAAAAAGAAGTAGCTTAGACTATGATGGTGGATTAAATGAAAAACAACTAATTAAAAACAAATAACGTTTATTAAAAAGACATTAAATAAAACAACAAGTAAAAATAAAATTAAGAAAAATATTAACATTATTGAAACACTTATCTGACTTAATTCATTATGATAACATATCCATTTATCATGACACAGGTACTTTACATAATATAGATGATCAACTGAAAAACTTAAATATCACTTCTGAAACTGATGTAACCGGAACTCAACGTCGTCTTGAATAAAATAAAACAGTTCACATTTCATTCTGAACCTCACGATCCAATTAGAACTTCAATTGATGCTAAAAGAGAATTCAGATGAACTGTTGACAATTACTTCTTAGACAGTTTTAGGAAAAACCAATTCAAATGATTTAAGATGAAAAACTACAACGGCTACAAGTTCAAGTCGATTAAACTTCATACTATCTTCGTTGATTCGACAGCTCCAGTCACTAATCTAAAACTGCTCAGGACGTTATGAAAACGGGTCTAAATATCAGTCATTCGTCTAACACTATTTCAGTTCACAGGAAAAACATCCAAGAACAGGAAAATTGATGAACTTGATAAATGATGAACTTCATTTCCGAAAGACAACTATAAAACTACTGACCAACTTTCATAACTATTACACACGAGCTATCATTACCAATGACTGAAGTCAAACACTTTAAAAATAACATCGAGCCATTTCTGCAAACAGTTGAAACGAAAAACAACAACTACAATTCCTCCGAATGTTCCTAAGAGAGTGGAGTGGAGATGTACGATTACTTATGCAAATCACGACTAAAACAATCCACTACCGCCATCTAGTATCGACAATCAGAACCACTCCAGAAGAGGGTGGAAGAAAGATACGAAGTGACGTTTTTCGATAAGCAGAAATGCGATGTAAACAAACCGTAGACTGAAGAGGGAAAACTTTAATAAAAATAAGTACTGTAGGTAAACTTTAGATATTAAATAAATAAGATTTAAGGTATGAATTATAAATAAAGTAAAGGTATTTAAATGGACTATTGTAAATTAAGATTAAAGTAAAAAGCATATGGTAGGGTATATGAAGATGTGAGTATAGGGACAAGACCAAGGGTTACAAATTCCTAACAGCAATGCATATGTAAGTTATAAATGAACATTAGGCGCATATACCTTTAATACGGAAGTACAAAAGAACAGTGCGGATGTGCACTGAGGCTCAAAAGTATAATAGGAGTGTACAGTGTAGTATAGTCTGTAGAGCAATAATAGTACACAGTGCCAGTGCCGAAACTAACCTTTTTGGCGCCCGGGGCAAACATGGATTTTGGCCCCCTCCGAAAAGAAAATTTCAAAAGCGAATTTTTGCTAAGTTTCTAAAATTTAAAGTATATAATCAGATAATCTGTAATACTGAACTAAGTAATCAGCTTTGTCAAATACTGATTCATTAAAACCTTGAAAATGGAATCGAAAGAAACCGAAAACTATTCCGCTTTATACAGGTTTTCATCTTAGGAAGTATAACTATTGATATTCTCAGGGGCGGAATTTAAGGGGTCACGATGGTCTCGATCGCAATGGGCCCCGCATCCAAAGGGCCCCCAAAATCCTCTTTTGAGTTCAACGAGAAAAATTATTTTTTGATCAAAGGATTTTCTTAGCACTTTTTTTTAATTAGTATTACTACATAATTTTCATGTAATTTAAATAGAATATTTTTTATACCATTTGCTATTCCCAGAAATGTTTTAGTTATGTTTAAATGTTTTTCCTTGTCTTCTTTTCTATTAGTAATTATCAGAATTGTAAACTGTTGTGGAGGGTTGGGGGTGAGACTCAAACTTGGATCTGAGCTGAAAGGAACCCTGTTACTGTTAGAGACTTTTATGACGATTTAATTACACAGATTCAGAGTCTAATTAAATCAGATCTGATAAATCTAAATCTGTATCGTGACACTGGGGCCCCTGATTTAGGGGTGCCCCATACTTGGTATGCTGTTTACATACAGCTGATATTTAGCATTTGACTTTGTTACTGATTATAATCGATATTTTGCAGTTTTAGAGTATGATAATATTAAAAACAAAAAGAAATTCAGCTTGACTATTGATAGCGGTCCGGATACAGGGACCGGTCTAAAAATGTAATTAAATTGAAAAACAGAGTACGTGGAAGTTTCATAGCTGAAATTTGGCAAGGTAGTGACAAAAGTGTAAAAATGTAGATAAGACACATTCATGAAACAGTTTTTAAATAAAGCTAACGTTTATTCAACATATCACAAAATAAAATAAAGATGAAAAATATGACAGACAATTTAATTAAATAAAAAAAATAATGGCATATGGCAACAAAAACAAGGTGGCAAAAATAATATGGCATGAAGTAACTTAAATGCAGCCTTCAAAATATACTTGAAGAAAAGTTCATTTTAACTTACATGATAATTAATTGAACGTGATGACACAAATCAAAACAGGCCTTTTATTTTATTAGTCACCATGGCATTAGATGTGAAGAAAAAGTTGAAGAACAGTCCACACACACTATTAATTAATCCTTGAAATGAACGTACATCACCAACAGAAGAAAGAAAAACCACAACTTCAACAGCAGAAATAAACAAACACTAAAAAAAACGTTTAATACCATCATTGCACTCATAAAAGACTTTATACCGCCACTGATATTGTTTCTTTTGGTATCTACAATATCATTTTACCAAAGCTGCCTCACTCTCGCCAATTCAAACTGCCTTTTCATCCCTTTTAAACAATATCAACATACCGCTTTCCGAAAACGCCCCCTTTCTGATGTGTTAAGTTGAGAAGTTCTCAAACTGCCCATCGGCAAAGTAATCTAGAGTGCCTTTGAAGACTGTTACACGGCGTCTGGGCGCATGCTCCCCTATACTATTACGATTGAAACGATATCGAAGCTGGCGGTTGCAACTGAATTCGGAAAAAGACTGAGAAAACGATGGTCGATGTGGTGAACGATATCGAAACGAACAGTAAACATTATCGGCGAGTTGAAAAACGAAAAGAAAGATTTGAACGATACCAGAGATGGAAAACGATATCGACTGAAGAAAATTAATACAGGATTGAATGGAAAAATAGGCAAGTACGAAAAAGGTGACATTATGTAGAAGTTTCAAGGTCCAAAAATATATACATAGGGCTAACAACTATTACAGGGGCACACGATGCATTTGTCCCGGAAATTTACATCTGGATCTAAAAAAAGAATTACATCTAAAGGATGGGGCGGCAAAACATGGGTTAAAGACGAATATATATATATTTGCAAAGATAAAGGCAGAGACGACTTTATTATCCATGTCATCCTGTGCGAGGTTCTTTTCTGCCTCTCTACAAATGCTATATTCTTAAGAAAGAAAAAATGGGAAGAGAGGTTACTATTTTATCTTGCATATGTTTCGTCGCCTTCGTTTTTAGTGTCATTAGCAATAGCCAACTTCGCGCCCTTTAAAGCCGGATCTGTATGTAAAAAAGTAATTGTAACAAATGGTATGGTGGCATTTTTCATTTATCTGGAAATGGCCAAAGGACCAGAAAATAATTTGAGAGGATAGAGGCAGGGGCGGCTGCGGTTTTATTAGTCATAGAAACTTGGGTATGGTTTTCTCCCTGCACCCCTACAAATGACATTTTTTTTTAAAGTTTTATTTTGCGTATTTTTCAAATTATTCTTTCAAATATTATTTGTTTTTAGTATCCAAGGCAGTCGCTCAACCTCGCCCCCGCTAATAATGCTAGATTGGATCTGGATAAAAAAGTAATTTCAGCAAAATTAACAGGCCGGCATATTCCAGTTGCCGACAAGGGTGGCAAAACGCTTAGAAAACTTTCACAAAAAGACGAGTAAAAAACTTTTTGGAAGATAAAGCCAGGGGCAGCTCCGGCTTTACCAGCCATGGTGCGCTGTACGAGATTTTTTACTGTACCTCTACAAAAGCTATACTTAAAAGAAAAAGATTTTACTGAGAATTTTACTTTGGGCATTCATCCTCCAATTTGTGTTTATTGTCCTGGGCAGTCACCCCTCGCCCATGACAAAATGGAAAAAGAAGAAAGCTCCACGCTGGGAGTAAAGGGAAAAAAATAGAACAGCCTTCATGGAATATTTTTATCTAATAGAAAATCAAAGTGAAGGAATCGTTTGCCAATTATCCATGCTGGACAGTGCAGTACCGTATCCAGACAACGTTGAACAGTGTCATATACAGACACGAGTAGGTACTGAACTTGAAAAATGTTAGTGATTCTCCTAAACCACAGGAAGAGATATAAATGATAGACGACAAAGACATGATACTTTTGGAATGGGAGAAAGAAAATAGCCTAAGAGAACAGTTCGTTTTTTATTCATTTGCTATCTTGTATTGTGGACGAATCTTTTTGTCTATTTTAATGCATTTGGTTCATTTTTCTTTTGGATTTTCCGGCTGCGAGAGTTTTTATACAAATTTCATATATATATATGCATTTCTACATCAAACAAAACCTGCATTTGGCGCCCCCTCCACCTTCAGTTTTGCTGGCGCCCGGGGCACGTGCCCCCTCTGCCCCCCCCCCCTTAGTTTCGGCCCTGCACAGTGCACTGTACAAAGTTGCATTGGAGAGGCACGCCCAGTACAACAGTAAAACAGTGCAGTTGACATATAAAGCACGTTGGAAAGTTTTACTACAGTACCGCAAATTTCTTTTATATGAAAAAGCACGAATATGATTTTTTCAAAAGTTGGCAGTGACAGTGAGCTGCAGCCAAGAAGGAACCCCTTTTCTTTCTCATGCTCAATTAGAAGCACTTGACCAACCCTTTTTCATACTTAAACATATTAACCTTTTTTGGTGCTCTTCAGAGCATTTTTTAATACTAGTTTAGATATGCTCTTACAGGTAGGCACTAGATATTGGCATGCAATTCTTTCACAAATTAGCAGAATTCCTGGAATTATTATTTTTTTTTCAGCAGATATCCGTAAAATCAATTCGTGAATCGGCCATAAAAAGAAATCAAATTTATTCTATTGTTCATGAACTTTGTGAAAATGGTCACGGAAAAATCCCACGGATTTCATCGATTGCTCATGAAATAAAACAACAAATTTTGCCAAACAGTCGAAAATTAAAACCGCAAATTTCCTCAATCAGTCTCAAAAAACACTAATTTTGTCCATTGCCAGTGAAAAAACACGAATCTCATAAGTCGATTGCAGATAAAAATTGTGAATTTCGTAAATCTGTTGCGGGAAAAAAAATGGGGAATTTTGACAATTGGTCGTAGAAAAGTATCGAGAGTTTTGTCAAATGATCAAGAAATAAAACGACGAATTTTGCCAATTGCTTGTCAATTAAAACCGCGAATCTCATCAAGCAGTTGCGAAAAAACAAAATGCAAATTTCAACAATTGATCGCAGAAAATGATGTGAATTTCATCAATCGGTCGCAGAGAAAAAATATTTTCTTAGTCGATCTTGGAAAAATTAACAAGTTTTGTCAATCATAGAAACAAGCATTAATTTTGTCGACCAGTTGCAAAAACAAAATCACGAATTTCGTCAATTAGTCACAGAAAAAAATCGCAAATTTCGTCGAAGGATCGCAAAAACAAAAAAAAATTAGCTAATTTTGTCAAGGCATCGCAATAAGTGAAAATCAGTGATCAGTCACGCAAATAGCAATTTATTGTCTCCCATAGGGATAAAAAAAAAATCTTATATCCTTAAAAAAATCCCCTTGCCTTGCATTTAAATGCTATTGGTTTTATGCATTTGTTTCACAGTGTAGCCACTGGATATTTTGACTTTAGGAGCTACTGGCTCTTTCCAGATTTTGGGAATCTGCACCTATAACTTTAGGTGAAATAGCAAAGGGAAAGATTAAATTTCTTTATAATATGATAAAAAGTCAGGAGAAATATGTGTTATAGTAAGTAGGCAATATTTACAGGGGTCTGTCCAGACTTTTTTCCCAGGGTCCTGTTTTTGTGAAATTGTGATCAGCTTTTCATATTTGTGAAAAATCTAGTCATAATTTTGTGAATTTGAAATGATCATTATATTCAGGTTCTTGTTTATACATTTTAAAGAAAATATATGGATGTTGTTAAATTGTTATTTCCAGGTTCTTGAAAACATAGTAACTGTGGATACTTGTAGTTAAATATCACATCAACTGGACTTGAGTTAAGTGACAGATTGTATTTTGACGATAACCGTGATCAATTAGTCCATGAATCTTTTAACTAAGATGTTATTTAAAATAGATAAAAGACTTTACCTTTTCTCTTTAAGTGTTGGAGATGAAAAGTGATGACACAGTGTTTCCAAATGTACCAGTTTTATTTCAGAGTAATTCTTTCAGGGGTGACGTCCACTGTTCCAATGACGGCTCCGAAGTTACATGGATAATTTATAGAGACTAAACATATATTTGACGTATTTTCATCTTGGGGTGAATAATTAAGATAATACTAAATGAATATCTGATCCAAGATTTCAGATGATGAACTCCAAGTGTCGATGCGCTCCATGTCCCGCGTCGCGAGATCAGCGTGGCTTAAGAACCACCAAACGTACTGCAAGTCAAAACGTAATACGAATGAAGTGCCGAGTCAATCTTCCGACTGGAAGATTCGAACCGACCGCCGCGCGAGGGAAAATGCGCCAAAAGAGCGCCGTCGCTACGAGCGCTCGCCAAGGGAAGGAAATGAGAAACGCACCGATGTTCGGACAACGCGCATGCGTCAAACGGGAGATGCGATGAGAAACTAAGAAGAACTCCGTTGGCTGACTGCCAAAAGCAAAGCAGACGGTGGATTTAAAAAGAAAAACAGAGATCGTTTATTTAGATATTAGAAAGGAAGGGAAGTACAAATTTAAGATAGAAATAATTAATGGGTAGCTTTTAAACTGAGATGATTGAATACAGAGGTAACATTTAAAGATAGGGAATAAAATGCTGAAAAATAGAATTTAAAAGAATGGGAGAATGTAGATAAATATGTCACAACATGACATATACTCCCGGAGGAATAGGGAAAAAAACTAAAAGACCATAGATATATATGCAAACTTATATATCAAAACTGCTTACCCAAAAACCAGATAAGTGACAGAATGGAACGAGGACTATCACCGAAAAGTAGCACATCATTGGAAACAGCACGGACCTACATGGGATTTACATTTTGATACCCTACAGACGGGTACCATGTTAAGAAAAACATCTAGATTATTCATAAACATACATGATTGAGTTACACGATAATACAAAAAAACAAAAATGTAAACAAAGTATACAAGGGAAGGGGAAAAGTGTGGTACCACAAAAAATAGGGATAAGGGGATTATACAATAAATACCTTTTGCAATATAATTAATTCTTGATACAAACCAAAAATTTCACACAATTTTGTTACATTATAAAATACAGTACAACAACATATGTCTTGAAAAAGTAAATTTATGAGCATTTACAATAGCACATGTACGTATATGTATGAGCATAGTATATATCACATTGCATTTTGATTACATAAAAAATATATATATAATATCCTGTAGAAAAACTTGTTCACATACAGACATATAAAATTTGTTCGCACACAAAAATACACTTTCTCTGAATGTATAAAACACAACACTTAATTTTCTTAGTGCATGTTAAAAAATTTTGGTCAAAATTACAATTTTGACAATACTATATACAAAAACTTTGAACTGGGGATCATCCGCATCAAATGTTATACTATTAGAAATTTTGACACTCAAGAATTCCAAACTAAAATTTCAAAAAGTATGATAGAGAACTATCAAAGATATAAAAAGTATCATTTATAGTCTGAAAGGACTGAAATGTGGTGTTAACCACAACTAGATGAAAAGTTAAATGCAACAATAAGCACAATATGAATGAAACATCCAAAACATTAACCATAACACAGCAAAATTAAATGTATTCTATTATAGTAAAAATGATTAAATTTTTAAGAGTACTTGGTAAACTGAAACTAAATTAATATATATTGAAGTACCTAGAAAAGAAAATATTTAAAAAATGATAACATTCACAAAATCGCACAATATAAGAGAATGTACTTTACAGGAGTCCGCCAGCAGACAGCAAGGTACATTGGTAGCTACACTTTTCTCATACTAAGCGACCTCTGGAACGTAGATCATAACGGGATTGAGCTGCAAAAGAATTAGAACATTTATTAGACAGGTTACATTTTTTTCCTTTTCTAGAATTCTTGTTTGAATGAGAAAGTTCAGTAGGTGGAACAGAGTCAACAGGTGGATGGGTAGAGTTTATAGGTACATTAACAGTCTGTTGTGAAATGGATGCATCAGGCGTATTGGAACTCTGAGCAGGAAAGTTGTCGGAGGCATCATTCAATTGTGCAGGATAAGCATCAAGGACTGGGGAAGTTGAAGGGGCATCAGCACAAACTGGATCACTTGTTGAAGATGAAGAGACCTCTGGAATGAGGTGTTGTTTGCGAGGTGGAGATATCCACATTCTGTCGATGTGCATTTTAAACTTCTTTGCAGATGGGTTATTGGGACGTTGCAGAACAGCATTAACAGGACCACACTTTTGTATTACTGTGAAAGGACCATTATAACTGGGCTTGAAAGAATGAGAACTCTTTACGTAAACAAGGTCTCCAACTTTGAGTTCACGAAGTTTGGCATACTGCTGTTGGGTTTGATTTTGTAGCAATTGTGCAAGTTGAAGATTACTATACACCTTCTGGTATATGTTTTCCAAGTCTTGCATCAACTGAAAGAAGGACCGATTATTGTCTATGGCGAGAAGTGGCTGGAATGGCATGTATGTATCATACAACGTTGAAAGTTCTCGACCGAAATGAATGGAGTTAGGTGAGAATTTCGTGGTTGAGTGAACAGATCCATTATACATCATCTGATGGATTTTCACTGCATTAAAGAAATTATAGCCATCATCTTCTAAAGCAATAATTGTGGCTTTGATTGCTTGGTTAATACGTTCAGAAATTGAGTTAGTTTGCGGGTGGGCTGGAGATGAATATGTTAATCTAACACCAAACTTAGTGCAGAAACCATTAAAAATTTCAGCAGTAAATTGTCGACCTAGATCTGAATGGATCATTGCAGGACGACCATGGGTAGATGTATATTTAAACAAGGCATTTATGACATTCTCACTTGAAATAGATCTTATGGGATAAAGTTGAAGATATCTTGAAAATCTGTCGATGATTGTTAAGATGTGATGTCCGTTTCTGAAAGGACCGACTAAATCCATAGAAACAAACTTGCCAGGGTGCTGTGGTAAGGGGTTATTTTGGAAAGGAGCTTGCGGAATTCTGTGATGCTTAGAAGTAATGCAAGTGGTACACGACTGGACAAAATTCACAGTGTCAGCATAAATACCTTTCCAATAATACTTTTCTGATAAAAATTTAAATGTTTTCTGAATTCCATAATGTGGTGTATGTGCAATTTTAAGAGCTTTTACACGAAGTGAACTGGGCATAGCAATTTTTGGAGAAATCTCATCATTTGCAGATTTTGGATCATGAATGAAAAGAAGAAGTTTGGATGTTGGACATATACAGAAAAATTTAGCATTTTGTGTTTTTCTCTTATTCAATACATCACAATAAAATTTAGAAAGATTCTGGTCTTTAAGTTGTTCTTTAAGAATTTGCCTTTCAGAGATTTGGAGTCGAGAATCTTCAGGTAAGTTATTAAGTTGTTCTAGCATTTGCTGAATTGAAACATTATCAGGTGTTGGAGATTTTTCACAAGATGTAGAGGCATGTGTTAAATTTACAGATTCAATATCAATAGGAAGTATTTGATCGGATTTTAACAATTCACGGCTATTGTTGAGATCAGAAGTATCAGGAAATGGAGTGCGAGAGAAGAAATCAGCTAGTACATTTTCTTTGCCAGGGAGGTGTTCAAAAGAGAAGTCATACTCTCCCAGAGTAAGTAGCCATCTAGAGGTAATATTAGCTGGTGATGACATTTTAGAATAGTGCTTCAGTGGTTTGCTATCTGAAAGAATAATAAAATGACGTCCACGAAGATAATATTGAAATGCACATACTCCCTTAACTATGGCCATCAATTCCAACTGGATCGCTGGATATCTAGATTCAGATTCTTTTAACGTTTTACTGTAGTATGAAATGGGTAAGAGATCTTTGCCATGTTTCTGCATCAAAATGGCAGAAACTGCAAACGATCTGGCATCAGTATTCAAATAAAATTTTTCATTGAAATTAGGTTGGATTAAGAACGGTTTTTTGAAAAACATAGACTGGAGTTGATTAAATGCCTGTTGATGCACTGAGTTCCATTGAAAAGGAACTTTAGGCGACGTCAGCTTCACTAGTGGAGCAGAAATTTTTGCAAATGTTGGAATAAGGTGTCTGTAATAACCGCATACACCAAGAAAACGTTTGACATGTTGCTTTGACTTAGGTTGAGGAAAAGAATTAATTTTAGAAATGTTTGATGCAATAGGGAAAACTTTATGTTGTGCAATTTCGAAACCAAGATATTTTACGTTTGTTTGATGAAAAGAACACTTTTTGGGATTAAGGGTCAAATTATGTTTTTGAAAAACTTGAAGGATTCTCTCTAGTTTGCTGCATGTGTCCTCAAAACTTTTGCTCCCAATCATGAAATCATCTTGATATGCAAATATTCCTCCTAGAGCAACTTCATCAATAATTGAATCAGCCATTGACTGGAAATATTGTGCTGCTGTCTTAAGACCAAAAACGAGTCTGAGGTATTTGTATGTGGCCCAAGGAGTCGCAAAACTCAACTGATCTTGAAATTCACTAGGTAAGTGAATTTGGTGATATGCACTGGGCATATCAAGTGAAGTAAAAAATGAAAATTCTGTTAATTTTGATATGATGTCTTGAATACGAGGTAAAGGATAGCTGGATCCTTCAATGATAGTGTTAACAAGGCGAAGGTCCAAGGCTAACCTATAAGATTGCTTTGATTTGCTGTCAGGAGCCTTTTTCTTAACCAATATCATAGGGCAAGCCCAATTTGTCAAATTCTTTTCGATTATTCCAGCATCAATAAGTTCCTCAAGTTGTTTTCTGGCTTCAGCCTGTAAGGCCTGGGGAATGGGGAAAGGTAGACATTTTATCGGACAATTAGATGTGAATTTTAAGTCTGGCTTTACAAGATCTGTATGTCCTAGGGTTTTTAACGATGATGAAAATGCTGCATAATTTTCTTTTAATATCTTTGTTAATTTTTCTTTTTCATATGGTGATAAATGTTGAAGTTTAAAGTCATTTATGTCAAATTCTAATAGTCTCTGTTTTAAAATATCTTGACTTGGCTGAATTACATTTAGAACTTCAGGATTTTGCTGTTTTTTACCAAAATTGTAAGTTTGAATATCTTCAACAGGAGATATAAATCCAATATGCTGATTTTTTCTTAGATTAGAGTATTCCAGAGAAGAATTTTCGACTAAAACGTGAAATGTAAATTCAACTTCATTTGAGTTATTCGAAGACACTACAGGAATGTTATATATGGAGGTGTGAAAATTTAGTGAATTGTTAGTTCCTCTGGGTGAGAAAACAAAGTTATCAGAACATGACGGAGGAAATTTTGACTTTACTCTAATGTATTGTTGTTCGCCTGGAAAAATTTTTGAATATTTTGCAACAACTACTTTAAAATTGAAAGAATCATTTATGTTTTGAGAAGATGAAACATTTTCATGTGGATCATATTTTGATGGGGAAGGTAAAGTCACAACATTTTCTTGAGGAAGAGAATTAACACAATGATCATTTTTATCTTGAGAATTCTCATACAGAAATGGTACAGATATACCATCAATGACACATCCTTTATATTTATCACCTATGTTAACCCTGAATTTTCGAAGGAAATCATAACCAAATATGACACTGAATGTGGAATCTTCAGCCATATCTATTACATAAAAGGAATGTTTAAATGTTTTGGTAGAAACCTTGAACGAAAATTCTACACATGAAGAAAAATTTACAGCTGAATTAACAGTAGTTATTTTAACTTGACGGGATAAATATCTGACCTTAATTGACTGTTTCAATTTGTCAAACAGGATTTTACTGAGTATGGAAACAGACGAGCCTGTGTCGAGTAATGTGGTTACATCAAATTCTGCAATTTTTATAATTATCAATGGGAGTAAAGGACCACTTTGCTGTACATTGGCTATAATTTGTGTAATGTTATTATCTGGAAATACTTGAATCTCAAAGGTTTGTGTGGATGCATTTGACGTGGAAGGAGGATGTGGCGCATCCATGCATACCCTCTCTACCAGTTTGGGTGGGGCATTTCAAAAGAAGGTGCATTCGGATCTAAATTTGAATTTAGATTATTAGATTGTTCAAATGTTGGCCTGCTGGGACATGGATCATTGACACTTGGAGGCGGAGGGAGTGACAGAAATGGTTGATCTTGAACTTGAGAATGCCTGGGTACAAAATAATTTTTGAATTTTGGACAAAAACGACAAGAGTGTCCATGAAGACCACAAAACTGGCAAATTGTTCCTGATGAATTGTCATGATTGCGTGAAAAATTACTGGACCTAAAGTTAGATCGTTGATTACCTCGTCTTTGAAAAGAACGAGATCTGTTGAATCTTCCTCGAAAGTTCCTTTGGTTCCTGTACGGTTGAGAATTTCTGTTATCTCTTACTGATTGTACATTGAAATTCTTGTTTTTGGATACTTTTCTTGAGGGGGAAGCATCCCTATCTGATTGCCTCTGGCCAAAATGAGCAATTGATTCTTTTAACTCATTAATTTCTGACCTAATGTCCTGTAAAGGAGTACTCGTAGATGTTTGGCAGATCAATTCATTGTTAACCTCATAGTCCTGTAAAAGCCTTGCTTTTTCAACAGCTTCAACATATGATTGAATGTTGTTTTGTAAAATATGTACTCTGTAGCTATTGGGAATAATTGAAATGAATTTATTAAATTTTATAGCATTAAGTGCATTAATGTCCTTAATGGACTGATGTGCCTTTGGGACCAATGAGTCCAAACGATGAGCAAGATTACTTATTGATTCTCCTGGTAACATATTCATTGCATTAAATTCAGAAATAGCACGGCATACGTTTTGTTTTTTGAACTGGTTCCGTAGAATATTAAATAATTCTGTGGTTGTATTTATTACATGATACTCTAGCTTTTGTACAATGAAAGTTTTAGCAGGACCATCCAATTTAGATTTTGCAAATGTAAGAGTGTCTTTGTCAGACCACCTATTACTTAAAGAAACATCATTTACTTGACTAATGAAGAACTCTAGCAGTTCCGGATCTCCCATAAACGGAGATATGTGAATATTAAAATTTGGGACATTTCTAGTTGGAATATTAATGTCTAGTGCAGTTTGAGCAGAGTTATTAGTTGGTCTCGTCATGTTTAAAAAATTTAATTATTGAACACAAAAATTACTTAAATGATGAATATATATAAAGAAACAGGTAAATGAAAAAAATGTTCACTATAACAAAATACACAGGTTATTTACTCCACTCCTGATTGTCTTTAAAAAAAACAGATTAAAATGAATAAACGTATATTGATAATGTATACTTGAGTTAAAACTTGGAAATGTAGGCAATGCTAAGTTTGACAATCATATTCACAATATGGCCAGAAATTTTATTCTGAATGATCTATTTGCATCCACGCAGAAAAAGAAAATTTTCAAATCAAAAGTTGGTACAAATGATAATGAGCTGTATTTTTTTATATATACTATAAAAGTTTTTCATTCATATAAAATAATAAACACTATTGAGTCACCATGTGGTTGCATGTAGGAGATTCACTGTTTAAATTTTCAATCTATTTCGATCCAACGAAATGATTTTTTTTTAAAAATGAAAGCTGCATCTATTTCATATTTTACATTAAATTTCTATATTTCTTACGTTATACAGTTACTTCGTTGAAAAAAAACATAGTTTTTGACATGTGATTCATGTGCGAACCACGTGTTTGCGTGTCCAACGGACGAAAGTAAATTAATTATGCACTGTATGTGCACATGGCACAGGCACCAATATGTTAAATTGTTATTTCCAGGTTCTTGAAAACATAGTAACTGTGGATACTTGTAGTTAAATATCACATCAACTGGACTTGAGTTAAGTGACAGATTGTATTTTGACGATAACCGTGATCAATTAGTCCATGAATCTTTTAACTAAGATGTTATTTAAAATAGATAAAAGACTTTACCTTTTCTCTTTAAGTGTTGGAGATGAAAAGTGATGACACAGTGTTTCCAAATGTACCAGTTTTATTTCAGAGTAATTCTTTCAGGGGTGACGTCCACTGTTCCAATGACGGCTCCGAAGTTACATGGATAATTTATAGAGACTAAACATATATTTGACGTATTTTCATCTTGGGGTGAATAATTAAGATAATACTAAATGAATATCTGATCCAAGATTTCAGATGATGAACTCCAAGTGTCGATGCGCTCCATGTCCCGCGTCGCGAGATCAGCGTGGCTTAAGAACCACCAAACGTACTGCAAGTCAAAACGTAATACGAATGAAGTGCCGAGTCAATCTTCCGACTGGAAGATTCGAACCGACCGCCGCACGAGGGAAAACGCGCCAAAAGAGCGCCGTCGCTACAAGCGCTCGCCAAGGGAAGGAAATGAGAAACGCACCGATGTTCGGACAACGCGCATGCGTCAAACGGGAGATGCGATGAGAAACTAAGAAGGACTCCGTTGGCTGACTGCCAAAAGCAAAGCAGACGGTGGATTTAAAAAGAAAAACAGAGATCGTTTATTTAGATATTAGAAAGGAAGGGAAGTACAAATTTAAGATAGAAATAATTAATGGGTAGCTTTTAAACTGAGATGATTGAATACAGAGGTAACATTTAAAGATAGGGAATAAAATGCTGAAAAATAGAATTTAAAAGAATGGGAGAATGTAGATAAATATGTCACAACATGACAGATGTAAAATACACATATTTTCTTTATATATGTAAAAGTGACAGGTCAGATTTTACTTTACTTTTAAATGATTAAATTTGTAAAAACTTCAGTTTAAAGATGGAAAATTTTGTAAAAAGCCTATTTTTAAGACAAAGAATTTTGTGAAGGGTCCTCTTTTAAGATGAAAAATTTTGTGAAGGGTCCTGTTTTGAAATGAAAAATTTTGTGAATGGTCCTTTAAAGGACCCAATTTCTTTCTAAACAGATCCCTGATTTATATTTAAGCCAAAAATCAGAAGTGCTCGCATTTGTTTCTGCTGTTTTGCTTTACTGGTTAAAGTTCCCAGCTAAAAATGAACTGCAGTTTTTCTACAATCAACTGTAGATTTTCTGTAGTGCAATCTCGACTGTAAAAATACTTCAGTTATTTTGTAGCTAATGGGAAGTAAATTTGCAGTAATTTATTTCAAAAATACTCTGAGCTATTATCTGCAAAAATACTGTAGTTTATGTGAAATCATTTTATAATCATAAATGTAAAAAATAATCAGACTTTACAGTTGTAGTAAAACTGCAGTAAATTTGAAGTATTTTTACAGTCATTAATTCAGAAGTATATTTTCTGTTGTATCTGCAGTATAACTGTAGTTACTGTGAGGTAATTTTACGAACTCACTTTATAGAAAGCTAGTGTTATATTTTCGGTAGTTTATCTGCAGTTTTAAAAGAGATATTAAAGCTTTCCAATTTTTGTTATTGTTGTATGACTCACTATTTACTTTATTAATACTAATTGATACTGTTTTCAAGACTTTAATTTTAAGTACCTAATTTGAGCACCTGTGAAAGTTCTCCCTCCCCCCTTCTTTAAGTGAAACAAAACAAATACTCAAAGATATTAAACTTTAAAATTCAAAACAAATATATATATAAAAATCAATCAATGTTGTTTACCGTTAAAATGTTAGATCTAACCAGGAACTGACTTACAGATTTTGGGGACTCTGGGCAGAAACATAATAGCAGCCTCCTATAACATTTTAAGTGCAAAACTAATGCATTAAAACCATATTGTTTATTATACTAATTTGCTATTCATACAATATTATATAATTATCTTACGCATTAATTTAAAAAAATGAAAGTGCTATCCGCTATGAACCATAGACGTATTATAATTCATATTATAAAATTCAATTAAAACTTCTAATTATATAAAATAATTAAATATATATACTTAATCGTTTTTAAACTTAATCGTACAAAGAAAATAAAACTAGTTCACAAATTAATTCAACTTATTTTTTAAATTACGTATTCATTTACAAAGCAACAACTAATTTTCTTATTTTATTCAAAAATTATTAATTAGTAAAATTAAATTTAAATTATTTTACAAGCTATAACAGTATAAACTTGTCCCTTCACAAAATATACAGTAGAAGATCTTTATAACGCAATTCTATATAACGAAATTCTCCATATAACGCGAATCTCATCAAGCAATTGCGAAAAAACAAAATGCAAATTTCAACAATTGATCGCAGAAAATGATGTGAATTTCGTCAATCGGTCGCAGAGAAAAAATATTTTCTTAGTCGATCTTGGAAAAATTAACAAGTTTTGTCAATCATAGAAACAAGCATTAATTTTGTCGACCAGTTGCAAAAACAAAATCACGAATTTCGTCAATTAGTCACAGAAAAAAATCGCAAATTTCGTCGAAGGATCGCAAAAACAAAAAAAAATTAGCTAATTTCGTCAAGGCATCGCAATAAGTGAAAATCAGTGATCAGTCACACAAATAGCAATTTATTTTCTCCCATAGGGATAAAAAAAAAAAATTATATCCTTAAAAAAATCCCCTTGCCTTGCATTTAAATGCTATTGGTTTTATGCATTTGTTTCACAGTGTAGCCACTGGATATTTTGACTTTAGGAGCTACTGGCTCTTTCCAGATTTTGGGAATCTGCACCTATAACTTTTTTGATTTATAAACATAACTTCTCAGATGTAAACAATGAATTTTGCAGTTAGGAAACACCTGAATTCTCACATTATAAATAGTTACTATTCTCTAGAGGACTAAATTTGATGCATTAGTTCAACTTTATCTCCTTAATTCAGAGCTAATTACTGAAAAAATTGCCATGATTTGATACAGGTATGTTTGGACAATGTTTATAAAGTAAATTTAACAATGTGTGGAATGATCTATATTATGAAAAAAATTATAATCTGCACAACTCCTGGTAATAAAGAATGCAATATAAAGAGACTCTAATGTATTTTGGTATGTTTCACACATATTTGGCCCTGTTTTACAAGCTAAATTTAATGATGTGTGAAATGTGATCTATATAATGCAAAATTCTATATAACACACAACCTCGTGTTTTTAGGTTTGCGTTATAAAGATCTTCTACTGTATATATTAATAAAACAGAAAAAAACTAATTCGCAAATTAATTCAACTTTTTTTTTTAACTATGCATTTATTTAAAAAGCAACAACTAAAAGTTATTAATTATTAAGATTAAATTAAAGTTATTTCACAAGCTATAAAAATATAAACAGGTACCTTCACAAAAAATTATTAATAACCTTATCAATAGTCACTTCATAAAATTACTATTAATAAAACAGTGTCCTTCACAAAATTCTCCTAATAAAATATATTTCTTCACAAAATCTATTTTTACAATAACATATTATTTATTAATAATTTTCATTTTCGAAATTACTATTTATTAATTTTTTTTTTCAAGTAAAAATATATAACACATTTAAAAATATATATATATATATATATATATATCCTAAATTAATTATTTATATAAATAATATCTGCTAAGATATTTATTCCTCACATTTAATTAATAAATTAATTTCAAAGTTCATACGCACAGAGCATTTATAAAAATTCACCTCAAAATCACATCTTTCACACCGTCAAATTACCTACCAACGAAAAAAATTCCTGCTTATCTGATCACCCTCCCCCTATACCACCATGCAATCAAACCTTTACTAACACCCAGTGGCTCAATGGATAAGACGCTTGACTTCCAAACGTGATACACTCAGTTCAAATCATATCTCGGCAAGTGGGTAAAAGTATTCTTTTAAAATATTTACAAATAAATATGCTAAGATGGCTCATAGATGGGTGCCACTAAAAAAGAAAGAAAAACAAAATAAATTTTTTTAAAAGTTACTGTAGTAAATTTGTAGATATGTCGACTTAAAAAAAACTGCAGTGATTTGTGCCAATCACCAAAGTCTTCCAACTGCAGTTTTTTTTTTTAAGTTTCACTGCAGTTCATTTTTAGCTGGGTTGTCAGAAAAATTCTACAGAAAAAGCCATATAAAAGGAATAAAAAAAGCAGTAAAAAGAGGATTTTGTAAAAATTATAAAAAGAGAAAATCGTGGATCCACAGAAGATTTTCATCCTGATTTATAAATTGTCATAAATTCACTTACTTCAAAAGATCACTTTAAATTTTAAAATATTCTATCAAACAAAATTAACTTATTTCTACATTATACAACCAGTTCACTCCGACAAAGGAGGAAGCTTTGTGAGCTTCAAATTGTCCTTTATTAGAAAGTTTTAGATTCAATCTTACCACATTGTAGAATCTATCAGACTTAATAGTTACTACTCAGTCTACATTACTTCAAAAAGGTCAATTTATTTTTATAAGAAAATTGAGTTAAATATGCTCAAAATGTTCCAAATCTATCTGCAGCTATGTATTTAATGCATGCTAGCACATGCATAGCTACTGATGGTGGACACTTTGAGTACTCAATTCAAACTTACTTAACTTCAAATTAAAATATATTGTACCTTGACTACAGGTGTTAGTTTTACTAGAAAATATATATCTTGATTAGTGAAGTACACAGCTCAAAACAATTAGGGGAGCACATGGTTTTAACAAAATTACGCAAATACTTACACTGATAAGTAACTTAAATTAAAACATCCATAATTTAATGTGTAGCAGAAAGCAAAAAAATAAAACTTCATAAGTAAATCAAAGTTTATGACGTCAAAAACCAGAAAAAAGAGATATATGCAGAAATCGGGAGTTCGCAGAAATGTGTTTCACTGTCTCAGTTGTGAAATTCAATTGCTCAGCTTTTGTTTTGAGAAAACGTGACTTAAAAATGTCCCAATAACGTAATTTACCAGAATCCATGGCTTGACCTATTAGCAGAAGTCTTGGATCCAAGCAAACACAAAGAAGTGTAGTGAATGCTGTTGGAGTCGCAAGAAATGTCATTGCAAAGCTGTGGAATCGATTCCAAGAAACAGGATATGTTAGACGTCTACCAGAGCAAGGCCGGCCATGTGCTACCACAGCAATGGATGACCGATATATCCTGTTAACAGCTTATTGAAACAGAACAGGCAATGCTACTCAGCTGCAAAGACAGTTGTTCTTGGTAACAGGACGAAGGGTGTCCAGCCAAACAATCTGGAATAGGCATCATCAGAGTGGTATCTATGCAAGTAGGCCAATAGTCTGCATTTCGTTGAAGCCAAACCACCATGGAGCATGAAGAAGGTGGTCTGCTGAACATCAAGATTGGAAGCAACATGATTGAGTCAAGTGCTGTTTACAGACGAGTCCCGATTCAGTCTGGAGTGCGACACCCAAAATGTTTTGGCATGGAGGGAAAGGGGCACTAGAAATAACCCAAAATTCGTTCGTGAAAGGTCATATTACAGATGAGGTGGGTTGATGGTATCGGTTGGAATCATCATAAATGGACGTACGAACCTGTATACCATTAGGAATGACACTTTGAAGGCTCAAAGCTATGCAGACGAGATACTGAGACCTCATGTCATAACTTGAGCTGCAGTCATGGTGATTCCTTTGTTTTCATGCATGGTAATGACAGATCGTATACAGATCTTCTGGTGGAGAACAGTCTTGAATTTGAAACAATACAGCATATGGAATGGCCAGTATGCTTTCCTGATATGAATCCGATCGAATACATTCAGGACACACTCGGGCGAAGCATTGCAGCGAGAACAAGAACATCTTTTACTGTCCGGGACTTGGAGATTGCAATTCCTGAGGAGTGGTACGGTATTCCCCAAAGTCCTATCAAAACTCTCATCAAATCCATGGAAAACAGGTGTGCAGCTTCTTAGCTGTTCGATGGGACCACACTCCAAATTAAACAACTTGAATCATTTCTAAACAATACTTTTTTTTTACATGTACATGTAACCAAATTGTTGCCTTAAACCAGCTTTTTATGTTCTTTCCATCGTTTCAAAGAATTAAAGCTACCTTGCAAATTTTTTTGCATCTTTTTTCTTTATTGCGCATTTATACACGTGTATTCTCCATTTTATGCCCATGCATTACTGTTTCACATGGTTCTCTTAACTTTTTTGCTTGCTCCCCTAATTGTTTTGAGTAGTGTATTTAAGCAGGTGCTTGGTTATCAAAAAATTGACATTTCAGGGCTTCTAATAAAGTTATTTTTATATGTAGGACATCATTTCATACTAAAAGATGCTCCATACTTTTGTAATTGACATTTTTTTCCTAATACTTTACAAGGTCAAAATTTTCAAATTTTGATATTAGGGGACGCTGCAGCCACTCTCATATAACAGCACATAGTTATTTTACTATAGGTAGACACTTGTTGCAGAATTCTAGCTTTATCCATCCAAGAGATATTTGAGAGTAACAGAACATTACTTTGCATCTGGATATAGTTGCAAATCTCACATAAAGCAGGTGTTTTGGACCTTGCTTTCTTTTTACCTTATACCAAAAAGCCCCAAAATGAAACAAAAGTTTTCTTGTCAATTAAGGTGTGTTTTTTCCAGTGGTACAAATGGTAATCAAATCAGAAGTGTCCCTTTTGGCTTCAGAAAATGGGGTTGAATTTATGAATTTTTTTCAAAGGAATTTCAACGATGTGTAGTAAAAAGTTAAAGCTGTGAAAGGTTAATGCCATTTGTCACTGTAAAGCTCTTTATTAAAATGTAAAACATATTAAAGGTATAACTTTAACAAAATGTGTAGATAATTGTCTGAGTGCAACGAAGACTCATACACAGCGCAGTATTACTTTGCCCCATATATAGCTACGATGGATATTAAAACCTTTCGTCAAGCATAACTCAAAAAATATTTAACGGATTTCGTTCAAATTTTTACAGCAGGTACCTATAAAGGTGACAACGTCGTCTATTTATTACCAAGAATAAGTGTCAAACCGTTTGGAAGTTATATTAAAAAAATAGATAAAAAAGCACAATTAAAGTACATACGTCACTAAATTTTGTAAAAGGTTCAGCTGTTTTTTGTGAAAGTCACGTAAGTGTGTACGTTTCATGTAAGCGTATTCCCTCAAAGTAGTGAGGATCAATGTTGTATTTTTATTTTATATAAGTGTTTATATTAATATACCTATATATTTACTTGTTATAATTGTGTAATTATTGTTGAATTGTGTTTATATTGTTGAATGTGAATATATTAAACAAAATTTTATTGATTAACTATGAATGTTTCTGTTATATTATCAGATAATTTATGGATAAGTGTCAAGGGGGGGGGCAAATGTTAGCCCTATGTATATATTTTTGGACCTTGAAACTTCTACATAATGTCACCTTTTCGTACTTGTCTAATTTTTCCATTCAATCCTGTATTCATTTTCTTCAGTCGCTATCGTTTTCCATTTCTAGTATCGTTCAAATCTTTCTTTTCGTTTTTCAACTCGCCAATCTATGTTTATCTTCCAAACTGTTCGTTTCGATATCATTTCTCACATCGACCATCGTTTTCTCAGCCTTTTTCCGAATTCAGTTGCAACCGCCAGCTTCGATATCGTTTCAATCGTAATGGTATAGGGGAGCATGCGCCCAGACGCCGTGTAACAGTCTTCAAAGGCACTCTAGATTACTTTGCCGATGGGCAGTTTGAGAACTTCTCAACTTAACACATCAGAAAGGGGGCGTTTTCGGAAAGCGGTATGTTGATATTGTTTAAAAGGGATGAAAAGGCAGTTTGAATTGGCGAGAGTGAGGCAGCTTTGGTAAAATGATATTGTAGATACCAAAAGAAACAATATCAGTGGCGGTATAAAGTCTTTTATGAGTGCAATGATGGTATTAAACGTTTTTTTTAGTGTTTGTTTATTTCTGCTGTTGAAGTTGTGGTTTTTCTTTCTTCTGTTGGTGATGTACGTTCGTTTCAAGGATTAATTAATAGTGTGTGTGGACTGTTCTTCAACTTTTTCTTCACATCTAATGCCATGGTGACTAATAAAATAAAAGGCCTGTTTTGATTTGTGTCATCACGTTCAATTAATTATCATGTAAGTTAAAATGAACTTTTCTTCAAGTATATTTTGAAGGCTGCATTTAAGTTACTTCATGCCATATTATTTTTGCCACCTTGTTTTTGTTGCCATATGCCATTATTTTTTTTATTTAATTAAATTGTCTGTCATATTTTTCATCTTTATTTTATTTTGTGATATGTTGAATAAACGTTAGCTTTATTTAAAAACTGTTTCATGAATGTGTCTTATCTACATTTTTAACACTTTTGTCACTACCTTGCCAAATTTCAGCTATCAAACTTCCACGTACTCTGTTTTTCAATTTAATTACATTTTTAGACCGGTCCCTGTATCCGGACCGCTATCACGGTTATGGGCCCGGCTTATTTAAGCCATATTAACCCTTTAAGGGCCGTAACCTTTGGCAAGGGTTAGCTGACAAGTGTTAGTAGATGGCGGCAGTTAGACCCACTAGTGAATTTTAGTGGGGGGGGGCCGCATTTACGTATAAATTTCATAAATTTCAGTATGACAGTTAAAATTAAGATATTTATTTTTATGAAATTTTGTTGAAAAATTAAATTTTTTTTGTACATTTTTTTGAAAAAAAATTCTTCCTCGGCAATGGCTAACATACAGGTGACCATAAACAAGCTAAATTTCCATAATTATGGAAACTGGTCAGCCGACATAAAGTTCCTTCTATTGGACAGAAATGCCTGGGGCATTGTTAACGGAACAGAGGCTGTGCCTGATACAAGTGATGCAGCAGCATACAAGGACTATCAATCCAGAGTTCGTTCAGCACTGTCCATAATCTACCTGAATGTCGAACCTGACTTCCGTCGAATAATAGAGAACATTGACGATCCTAAAGATGCATGGGCAAAGCTCCGATCCCATTTCCAACCTGATAATAGAGCCCGCCACATGCAGTTATTTTCAGAGTTGTTGGCATGCAAAATAGCACCAGAGGAGTCGATAGATATGTACGCTGCTCGCCTCAACCGAATCGCTGACCAACTAAAGGCAATGAATGAGCCAATTAAAGAAATTTATCTGTCGTTTCAACTACTCAGATGGCTCCCTCAAAAATATGACAGTCTAGTCCAGAACATACTCCGTTGGCCAGATTCTAAATTTGTGTTTTGTGACATCTTGACTGAACTAGTCGCCGAAGAGTCTCGTCTTAAATTGAGGTCAGAGGATAAAAATCAACTTGCCGTCCAGTCTCACTTTTCCAGAAGTCGCCCACCAAATAAAACGAGTTACCGACAAAAATTTAAAGGCAGATGCCACAAGTGCGGAAAAATTGGACATAGCAAAAATCAGTGCAAGGCCCCTTCTCCAGTCACGTCTGGTCCCGAGTCCTCAGTTGGCACCAGTTCCAGAGAGTCTTCTACATCCAGAGCTAGTCCTGTCCAACATCAGAACAGAAATGGAGCTCCTAGATCCAGACCGAGCCGAAAGCATCAAAGTGTCTCCCATAGTCAGGTAAACTTCCTCATTCAATCTAATCTTAGCAAAGTTAAGGGGGAAGACGATGCCTGGGTGTTTGACACTGGTGCCTCGCACCACTTTTGCAAAGACCGAGGACTTTATGTGTCTTTTCAGCCTCTTCATAACCACGAACTTGCCGTTGCTGTCGATGGAGCAACTTTCCCGATTGAAGGGACTGGTACTGTTAATCTTAATTTAAATGGATCAACTTTGTGTCTAGGGGATGTAATGTATTGTCCTAACTTAAGACGTAATCTTATTTCTGGCTCTCGCCTTGATGATAGAGGCGCAACATTCAAAGGAGGGAAAGGGAGAGTTAAGGCCTACACAACTGATAAAACACTATTTAGGGCTATCCTTAAAAATGGAATTTATTACATCCACCCCGATGCCAATTCAAAAAGTAAAAGTAAACCTAGCAACAACTTAAAATTTAAACAGGTCCGTTTTGAGGCCTCGACAGTACAAAAAGATGATTTCAGATTATGGCATCGTAGGCTAGGTCACCTCAGTCCCACACTAATAGAACATACACAGAGGTGTAATGGCGTAAAAGGTTTACCACACATTAAAGACCGAGACTTTCATTGCGAAACATGCAAATTGAATAAACATAGACGCACATCTTTTAAACCACTAAATCAAATCCGGTCCAAGAAGCCACTTGAACTTTTACACACAGATTTGTGGGGACCTACTACAGTAACTGGGAGAGGTGGAGAGAAATACTTTTTAACAATAACGGATGATTTTTCCCGTAAGGCATCAGTTTATCCATTATGTAGTAAATCACAAGTCTTTAAAGTTTTCACAAACCATGTCAAAAGGGCCGAACGTTTTCTAAACACGAAACTTAAACATGTACGTAGTGACAATGGGCGGGAGTTTTCAAATGAAGCTTTTAAAAGATATTTTGAGGAAAATGGTATAAAACACGAGTTCACGAACACATATACTCCAGAACAAAATGGCGTCTTGGAACGACTCAATCAAACCATTGTAGACGGAGCACGTTCCATACTACATGAAAGTAAACTAAGTCTGAAGTTTTGGCCAGAAGCCATTTTGTATTTTACTTACACTCTGAACCGTGTTTGTCACAAATCACATAAGAAAACACCATTTGAATATTATTGTGGAAATAAACCGTCCATAAGACACTTACGTCCTTTTGGCACAGTTGCATATGTGGGAGTGCCCAGACAACTCCGAAGTACAAAATTTGAGCCTAAGGCTAGAAAGGGGATTTTAGTAGGATATGCAATGTCTACAAAAGGGTATAGAATTTGGTTGCCAGACACAAATAAGATCATCGAAACAATTAACGTAAGATTCAGTGAAGAAGCAACCGTACCCAAAGACACCTACGTTGGAACTGAACAAGGCCCTATTTATTCTTTAGGCACAGACCCTTTTGCTAGTTTAGAGCAGCACAACGGAAACGATCTGGGACCCACTTACACTCTATCATCTGAACCTCCCGAAATTGACCCACTAACAGAAATTCAACCTGACAAATTCCATAAGTCTATAATTCTACCAACAGAACGAAGCACCTCAGGTTTTTCTGCTTCCGCCGCCGGACACCCATCTATGGATGAGAGTGATGAGGAGGGCGAGGAGCTCTCAAGAACTTTGAGGGAAGTTACCTGGTTTAGAAAACCTGTAACAAGGCCTGATGGAAGGCATACAGACATTTATTATTATGAATTTGGAGGGACACAGAGGTTAAGGTCAATTAGAGAGGTCCGTGACTACTGTCTAAAAAATGGAATTAAATTCAATCCAACTCTCTTTTGTTTTAGAGGAGCAGACAAACATGAAGGTATTGTACATGGACACTCACGATGCTCAAGCGCTAGTTCTAGTCCAGGCAGTACACCACCACATTTCTCCATTTTAGAATCCAACAACTCCGATGCATGACTAGACCAGGCTGTACCCAATACATACAAACAGGCTTTAAAATCACCTCAATGGGAGCTCTGGAAACAAGCAATGGGGGAGGAGTTGGCAGTAATCAACAATAGAAAAGTATGGGTCTTAACTAACCTTCCACCCAATAAAGAACCTCTCGGTTGTAGGTGGGTTTTCACCATTAAGCGTAATGATAAAGGGCACATAGCAAGATACAAAGCAAGGCTAGTAGCACAGGGCTACAAACAAATAAAGGGCGAGACTTATGATGAAACTTTTTCACCGGTAGTCAATTTTAGTTTAATTCGCTTTTTCTTTGCAGCTTTAGTGTCCTGTCACAGGTGGACTCACTTACAATGTGACGTGAAGGGAGCGTACTTATACGCCCCATTAACTGATGAGATCTATATGAAACAGCCCCCTGGTTTTGAAATAAAAGGAAAAGAACACCTGGTCTGTAAACTCCAAAGAGCATTATATGGGTTACATCAGAGCGGGAGAGTATGGTTCTACGAACTGCATAAAATTTTAATTTCTCTTGGTTTTAAAAAGTTAGATTGGTGCAATTGTGTTTATACATTCTCTGATTACATTGTTTTATTATTATATGTTGACGATTTTGTCATTTTAAGCAGACATCAAAAATACATTGACAAGGTTTTAACTCTTTTAACTAAGCATTTCGATATAAAAATCTTGGGCAAAACCCGTAAGTTGCTTGGGGTGGAGTTTGAGGAGGATGAGGAAGGTGTAGTCTCTATACATCAAATGCAATACATTAAGGAAATTTGCACACGTTTTGAAGAGTATAACTTTCCCATTTCTTCACTCCCGATTAGTAAAGGGGTTGTCTATTCGAAATTACAGTGCCCTCAAACAGATACAGAAATTAAAGAAATGCTTAACTACCCATATAGAAGTGTGTTAGGGTGCCTATCCTTTTTAACAAGCAGAACACGCCCTGATATTGCTTATGCAGTAAACATATTCAGCCAATTCCAAAGCAATCCGGGGATAGCTCACTGGGTCGGCCTCTTAAAACTTCTGGGTTACGTTAACTATACAAAGCACTATAAATTAAATTTACCTTGTCATAAAATTAACCTGATCACATATACAGATGCGGATTTCGCAGCCAATCGTGATGACAGGACATCTATGGGTGGTCAATTACTTATGCTAGACAAAGCTCCGATAACATGGAGAGCTTTTAAACAAAAATCAATATGCTTGTCTACTATGGAATCTGAGTTCGTGGCCTTAACAGAAGCAACTAAAGAGCTTCTTTGGTTCAGCCGTATTATCACAGAATGTTATAATAAACACATATTTTCAGGTCCACAAACTAAACCAATTTTATTAGTAGATAATATGGCAGCAATAGATTTCATTAAATCCCCCATAGAAAACTATAGGACAAAACATATAGATGTTAAACTTTTCTTTGTACGCGATTTATTAAACCAAGAGATATTTTTAGTAAAACACGTTAATAGCAAATCAAATCTCTCTGACATTTTTACAAAACCACTTACAAAAGATGCTCTACTAAAGTTCATTGAGGCTATATTTATTTTTGGGTCTTAAATTAAAATGTACATTTAAAACTTGAAAAAAAAACTCTCCTCTCCTTTTGAATTGTTGAAAAAAAAAATTTCTTTTCTTCAAGCGTTAAAAGCTTGTTTAAAATTTTTCTAGTTAAACATTCAAAGTTTAACTTTCTCTTTTTGAATTTTTGAATAATGAAACTTGCATGTTTCATGTGTCTTTAATATATTAATGTTCGAACCTTGTGATTATAAAAACTTTTCTGTAATAGCATCGTGTTTATACCTTGTTTTAATTTTTATTTCAGAAGGATCCTTCAAATTCAAATTATGTTGCTATATTTTAATATATATTGGAAATCGAGTTGTAACAAGTATTTTTCAGTCCGATTATGCAAGTGTTTATCAAATAGCTTTATAAATATTGCATAAAAAGTATTTTTTTTTTGTGTGCACACATATATTTTTTTATTTTTAAGTGAGCTCACTGAAATTTGAATATTTGAAATACTTATGTGTATTTATTTCTTGTCTAAGAAAAATTAGGTGTTGGTAAATGTAGCCATATGTTAGTATGGTGAGGTATAAGTTATGATACAAGCAAGAAACAAGAACTTTCTTTGTGTGTTTGAAAAGAAATTCCTTTTTAAAAGGTTCAGCTGTTTTTTGTGAAAGTCACGTAAGTGTGTACGTTTCATGTAAGCGTATTCCCTCAAAGTAGTGAGGATCAATGTTGTATTTTTATTTTATATAAGTGTTTATATTAATATACCTATATATTTACTTGTTATAATTGTGTAATTATTGTTGAATTGTGTTTATATTGTTGAATGTGAATATATTAAACAAAATTTTATTGATTAACTATGAATGTTTCTGTTATATTATCAGATAATTTATGGATAAGTGTCAAGGGGGGGGGCAAATGTTAGCCCTATGTATATATTTTTGGACCTTGAAACTTCTACATAATGTCACCTTTTCGTACTTGTCTAATTTTTCCATTCAATCCTGTATTCATTTTCTTCAGTCGCTATCGTTTTCCATTTCTAGTATCGTTCAAATCTTTCTTTTCGTTTTTCAACTCGCCAATCTATGTTTATCTTCCAAACTGTTCGTTTCGATATCATTTCTCACATCGACCATCGTTTTCTCAGCCTTTTTCCGAATTCAGTTGCAACCGCCAGCTTTGATATCGTTTCAATCGTAATGGTATAGGGGAGCATGCGCCCAGACGCCGTGTAACAGTCTTCAAAGGCACTCTAGATTACTTTGCCGATGGGCAGTTTGAGAACTTCTCAACTTAACACATCAGAAAGGGGGCGTTTTCGGAAAGCGGTATGTTGATATTGTTTAAAAGGGATGAAAAGGCAGTTTGAATTGGCGAGAGTGAGGCAGCTTTGGTAAAATGATATTGTAGATACCAAAAGAAACAATATCAGTGGCGGTATAAAGTCTTTTATGAGTGCAATGATGGTATTAAACGTTTTTTTTAGTGTTTGTTTATTTCTGCTGTTGAAGTTGTGGTTTTTCTTTCTTCTGTTGGTGATGTACGTTCGTTTCAAGGATTAATTAATAGTGTGTGTAGACTGTTCTTCAACTTTTTCTTCACATCTAATGCCATGGTGACTAATAAAATAAAAGGCCTGTTTTGATTTGTGTCATCACGTTCAATTAATTATCATGTAAGTTAAAATGAACTTTTCTTCAAGTATATTTTGAAGGCTGCATTTAAGTTACTTCATGCCATATTATTTTTGCCACCTTGTTTTTGTTGCCATATGCCATTATTTTTTTTATTTAATTAAATTGTCTGTCATATTTTTCATCTTTATTTTATTTTGTGATATGTTGAATAAACGTTAGCTTTATTTAAAAACTGTTTCATGAATGTGTCTTATCTACATTTTTAACACTTTTGTCACTACCTTGCCAAATTTCAGCTATCAAACTTCCACGTACTCTGTTTTTCAATTTAATTACATTTTTAGACCGGTCCCTGTATCCGGACCGCTATCAAAAACTTTGTTTTTGAATATTAGTTACAAATAGTGTGACAAATAGAACACGTGATTTTTTATTTCAATATAAAAATAAAATAACGTAATAAATGAAACAGCTTCTATTATTTTAAAAAAGGAAATAAAAATAAATAAATAATAGTTTGATAAAAATAAAGGCGCGGATGTCATATACGCACCACATTGGCGCAATTGCAACAAAATGGCAATTTTATGCTTCACATGGTAACCCGGTTATTTTGTTTCAATTGTTGTTTATTAACTTTTATTTTTTATTTTAATTCTATAAATTGTTTTTATTATATATATCAGTATTTATTTATATCAAACTATCATTTATTTATTTTTATTTCCCATTTTTGAATAATACGTTATAATAATTATATAACGTAATAATTTATTACGTTATTTTATTTTTATATTGAAATAAAAAATTACATGCTATTATTGTATGGTATTTGTAACTAAGATTCAAAAACAAAGTTTTCGCCAAATTGGTGGGGGAAAAATCGCGCCAATCTGGTGCGTGTATGACATCTGTGCCTAAATTAATATTGATATACATATAAAAATAATCTATAGAATTAAAATAAAAAATAAAAGTAAACAAACACAACAAACAGTTTTTGCCAAAGGGGCGGGGGAAAAATCGCACCAACGTGGTGAGTATATGTCATCTGTGCCGGGATTTTTACCCTTTTATCTGCGCTTTCGGAAATATAAAAAAATTAAAAAATTCTTATATCAGGTGTATAATGTTTTGCATTTTTATACGGACCACTTCTCCATTTTAATATTTTAAATGCTATTTATATCAGATATTTCTTTCTTGAGATTCCCACAAGTTTTTTCCGGTAATTTTTTTAGTTCGCTTATTAATTGTTTACAATTTGCCCCCCTGGCAATAACAATTATTTATCACAAAAAATGGGTACTTCTCTATTATCCCGTCGACCACTTTTCATAACAAAAAACTATCGCCAAACTGTAACGCTAAATAAACGGGAGAACGTTGCCATTGAAATATCAAAATAAATAAAATATAAGAATTTAAGGACACAATTGTTACTTTAATGAATGAAATAACTAATAAATCAGTAAAACATAATGAAAAATACACGCAAATGTCGAATTAAAAACCACTTGATGGCATAACAAGTACGTATAATGCTTCTGGCATCAAGTAAATGGGACTGTATTTTTGGCGTTTAATCTTAGTTTGGAGATAGTTTTTTGTTATGAAAAGTGGTCGACGGGATAATAGAGAAGTACCCAAAACTGGCTTAGTTTTGTTAAATTTGTTTGTCATGTATTTTCATTTCTTATTAAAATATCGAAAATGGCAATAAAATTTTATTTTAGCACCGTACTTAATTTTTTAAAATGGCTCAAAAACATGGTTTAATAAACGTATATTTGTAAATATTTTAAAAAACATGTTTTTCCGCTCTCTAGAAAAATTTGTAAGATTCTACAACTGCCTTTGGCACCAACCAAGTACATGATACGGAACTTTTCCCTATTCAGATACACAGAAGAGGTTGGTCACAAACAAGAGTAATGCTAGCAACAATATTGTTTTAACTCTATAAGAGTTAGAAACAATACTGATATTAAATTCCCCGATTAGCTTAGGGCCCGATTACGGAACTTTCTCCTAGAAAAAAAACTCTAGAAGTCTTTTACATTTGTTTCGAATGAAGCTCGATCAACAAAGTATTAATTGATAATACAAACAACACTAATATTAACATGGGGACAAAAGTTTGAATTTAAGTGTATATATTTGGAACCCTCCCCCCCCCCCCCCCAACCGCCCACCAAAAAAAGAAAAAGAAAGTTACAGAAATGAATTTAAAATGGCGTGAAGCCACCCTTTCTGACATAAGAAATTGGCTGCGAACCCGATTACGAAACTTTCACTTAACTTAATAACATGTATCTAATAGCCCTGAGGACAATTCCCCTTCCCAGTTATACGGACCTTGGGTCTTTTTTAAAAAGCTTGACGCAGTTCGGGTTGAAGAAGTTGAACTACTATGAAAATAACACTGGTGAATTATTATGCTGGTTTATGAATGTATTTAAAAAAATTGCATCTGATTACACTCTTTAGATAAATTACTCCTGTTTGCATTTAATAACAGATAAACGGCTTCCGTTTACTAAATTGTTTAAATATTGGGAAGAGTTGGCGAGAGATAGATAGACGTGTAAATAAACGGGTAGACAGACGGGTAGAGAGACGGATAGCGACAGAGATAAGCTAACGGGTAGCGAAACGAATAGACAGACGGGTAGCGAGGCAGGTGCAAAAAAGGGTTGACAGAGGTGAGATGGGTAGGGAGACGGGTAGCGTGGTGGATAGAGAGATGAGTACAGAGACGACTTGACAGACGGGTAGAGAGAGGGGTATATAGACAGACAGACGTGTTGATAGACGAGTAGTGTAACGGGAAGTGAGACAGGTAGAGACACGATTAAAGAGTCGGGTAGAAAGACAGACGGATACTGAGACGGGTATACAGAAGAGTAGAGAGACAGTAGACAGATGAGTTCGGAGAGAGACACAGCTAAGACATACGAGTAGTTAGACTGGTAGACACGTTTGTAGCAAATCATGTTATCAATATGGTTTGAAGTATACGAGTTTCTATAAATAGTTATACAAATAAACAAAGGAATTTTTTTTAATTCAAATATTAAATATTTGATTTAATATTTCAATATTTAATATTTTATTTTTTAATATTTTATTTAGATATTTGTCACAAAGAAAATGTTGCAAAAATTAAATTAAATTTGCGTTAAACTACGCTTGCTAAAATACGCTATTGGCTGCAAATCTGATTATGTGACTTTAAAAATATCGTTTTAAAAGATCCGGCGGCTTTTTTTTAAAAAGTTTTGAGCAATTCCCGCTTAAGAAAATGAGATTATTTGCCAAATGTTATAAAAAAATGCATATGAAAACATAACAGTATATGAATTTATATATGATATTTTGTAATTATATCATTTAATTTGCTATTTTTCATATGTTGTATCTTTATCTATCTCTTGTCTATCATATGCTGTATATTCACTTAGATTCTTGTTGATATCTTCTTTATATCGTAATTGTTAACTTTATGTTCTCAGCAATATCACTCAGACTAATCCCGTTGAGGGAAGTCCTAGTTAATACCATAGATAACATATTAAACATATATATTAAATATTTTGTGCCATGCCAAACAGCTGCATTTCGAATTGTAATGTCTCAAGTGTACACAAATGAGTAAAGATTTTCCGCAGAGTTCTTAGCCTTGTTCGGCTCTTGGTTAAAACCCGCCTACAGTAGAACACTCCTTTTGCTTCACTGAAGGAGAAATAGCTTGACACAATGGATTATGTAGTGAGAGATTGCTTCAAGTTAAACTGTGAATCAAGATAGAAATTGATGTCTAGCTTCGCCATACAACTCTCCCACCAGTCTCACACAACAGGTGGGATATGAAAATGAACCTTCCTTCCCAACCTGGTTATGTAACGCTCGTATTCACGAATAACCCCGAGTTAAGCCGAAAACCTGGGTCGAAAGCTAAAATGGTATTCATCGTCTACCTGACTGGACCGGTTTGAAGACTAAATCTAACGCTGGGTTCAGTTACTGGACCTGGCTTTACAGAGGGTTGAATTTCAAGTTTTTCAACCGAGCATGCGTAGTTAACATAAAACAAGACGGGAGAGCAAGTCTGGTCACATTTTACAATAATGGTGGCTTACGTAGTGAATCAAGTGTCTGTGTATAAGATATAATAGAAGTTTAATGCTATTATAAAACAGAAGAACAATATGCAAAGGTATGTGATCTCATATATATGTATTAGCTTCAATTTTTTTATCTGGTTTGTTTATATTTCTATATAAATCCTCTATACTTTATGTTCAATTGTTTGTTTGCATATATACACATGGTCGCGTAGAATTTTATTTGCCATAAAAAATAGTCAACATTACATTAATTGCAGATAAATTGCTATTAAAATAAAAACTGTTGCATTTAAGGTTATTTGTTTTTGCAATTTTGATCTTAAAAAGAATTTATGAATATATTTTAATAGTAGCAAAATAAATGTCGTATTTACGTAAGTTCTAATTAAAATTTGAGACATCAGACTAATTTGCATTTTTCTTTAAGTAAAAAATACTTAGATTATGTTCAAGTATCCATCGACTCAATGTAGGTTTTTGATTTTGGTACTCATAGAATATGGGTAAAAGTGAAATTTTGGGTCTTGTGTGAAAGATACACTATTATTATTATTTATGTACGATCTGTTATATAAATATAAGATTAGCTTTATAAATTAGATATTGTGGTTTAAAATTAAACAATATATCATCTGAGTTGTATTTATCTATTGAAGATTTTTAGTAGGTTTATTCTTTTTTTAAATCACTAATATCTTTATATTAATTAAGCATCTCTATCATTGATTAACACTATACTATTGTTATTTCTGTTTTTGAGCTTTACGTTATATTTCCCAATTTTTGAGAAATTTGAAATATTTATTTAATTACATTTAAGTTTCAACTGTGTTTTAATTTCAAAATTATATATAATTTAAAATACTAAAATAGAAGTAAAGGGCTGAAATACATTGATAAAAAATTGTTCATTTTTAAAATAACACCAGGCAAAAAATCCAGAAACACAGCTTCGTTTTAAAATAATGCTTCTCTTCAAATAAATGTTTTGTCACTTCCAATTTTGTCTATCATGACAGAATTGATATGACCTAAACCATTGATTGTACGGTATATAAAAAGTTATAACAGCTGTACATAATAAACTTTCAGAATCAAAGTTACCCCCTCCCTCTTTTCCCCATCATGTTTTCACATATACACATACTAGGAGTCAATCCAGACAAAATTTGGGGCCTATTTAAGGCCCCTTCACTAAAATCTATGTAATAAAACAGGGCCCTTCATAAAATTGCTTTTAATAAAACAGGTCCCTTCACAAAATTCAATTCCACAACAACATACTCTTCATTAATTATTTTTATTGTGTTAGCTTTTAAAATGTGTAATCTACTATCAAAACAAATTCACCAAAAAGTAAAACTTTAGCAGAAGGACTTAAAGAAATTATTTTTAATAAATGCTTGGTTGAATTTGAATAACCGAATTTCCTCTTTTGTTACAAAATGTTTTTTTCGCAAAAATATAATACATTTCACAAAAATAATTTCTTTTACTTTTCACAAAAATGCCCCCCCCCCCCCCCCAAAAAAAAAAAAAAATTACATTTTTTACTTTAGCTGGTAAATTAAAAATACAAATTAGTTTGATATCTGAAATTTCATTTATGTAAACAGAAGTCATTTCACTACTGTTAAAATACATTTGTTATTCCTAATTTTTTTTAATGAAAATTTGAAAAAAAAATAATAACTTTAAATGCAAAATATGTTATTTTAGTAATGTTTTATCAGCCCTTTAAGTAATGTTGACAATTTTTTAAGGCAAATAAATTCTACTCTTCATGATCTTGAATATTTATGTAAGCAAATAATTAAACATATAATATATGAGTTGTATGTATAATATAAACAAACCAGATTAAAAGTTTGCAGATAATATATATATATATATATATATATGAGATTACATACATTCTATTTTTAATACTTTAAAATTCTATATCTTACACAGAATCTTGAGTCACGTTTTAATTTACTTATGACACTGACAAAAAAAAAAAAAAAAAAAAGAAAAGAAAGAAAGATAGACAGAGAGATGCATGGGTAGGGTGGGGCAAATGGGACACTTATTCTTTTCCACTAAGTCACATTCAAAAAAGTTATATTCCTTAAAATTCGGTACTGTAAAATTATCTGAAATTATCGTTAATAAATTCAGATTGTTTTATCAGATTACCAACTATCATTATTCTCTCTATCTAGTCTAGAAATCTATCACCATTCATTCATAAAAAATTATTTAAAAATCTCTTTTTTTTCTGTCTCTCTCATAAATAAAATTGTAATTGAATCTATGAAGTGACATCTAAATGAGTGAAAAAAAAAAAAAAATTTAAAAACTAGAAAGAATATAGAAAATAAAGTTATATAAATACATCTTTTTCAATGATGCACTGGATCTAAAAGTAGGTGTCTGTATGCATGTAAAAATATTTTGTAATTACTTAGGCAAATTTATTAAAAAATATTCAAAAGGCAGTCAAGTGAATACCTTTGAACTTGTAAATCTGATAATGGAAAAATTCTTATACAAAAGGTCTGAGGTCTGAGGGGGGGGGGGGGGGGGGGAGAGAGAGCTTCTAAAAACTACAAAAAAAAATCAACTTTTTGTAATATTTCACAGTTTTATGTCCAGGTAGTATACAGAATTCATTTACCATTAATTAGAAAAGACTCTACTCAATTCTGTGTTGAATGAAAATTTATATAGTAGCCTTAAAAGGTTTAAAATATTAGTGTTCATTAAAATAACATCTAATAAAGTAGCAATATATCCATGGTAGACAGTTTAAACTAAAAAGGGGGGGGGGGGAAGCTTCTAAAAACTACAAAAAAAAAATCAACTTTTTGTAATATTTCACAGTTTTATGTCCAGATAGTATACAGAATTCATTTACCATTAATTAGAAAAGACTCTACTCAATTCTGTGTTGAATGAAAATTTATATAGTAGCCTTAAAAGGTTTAAAATATTAGTGTTCATTAAAATAACATCTAATAAAGTAGCAATATATCCATGGTAGACAGTTTAAACTAAAAAGGGGGGGGGGGAGGAAGCTTCTAAAAACTACAAAAAAAAAAATCAACTTTTTGTAATATTTCACAGTTTTATGTCCAGGTAGTATACAGAATTCATTTACCAATATTTAGAAAAGACTTTACTCGATTCTGTGTTGAATGAAAATTTATATAGTAGCCTTAAAAGGTTTAAAATATTAGTGTTCATTAAAATAACATCTAATAAAGTAGCAATATATCCATGGCAGACAGTTTAAACTAAAAACAAGTTTGGAGTTTATTATTTAGCGACTAGTTAAAATAAAATGTTTGTTAACCGATCGGAAGCGATAATTGAATTCGCCGTTGGAGCTCCTGAAAAACTTGGGTGCCTGGTGCCAGGGCACTGCTAGAACCACAAACACCACCTTTTAAGCAGCTCTGTTGATATTATTTCCACTCTTCTGTTGTTGTTGTTGTTGTTGTTGTTTTTGTCAATGTGCATATTAATTACTATCTAATTCAATTAGAATTAATAATTTTAATTAGATTGCTGAAAATAAAAACAATCAAATCAATACATCTGGATATCATTTAATATATAAATTGATTCGACAAAATAAAGATAGTACTAGAGGCTACTTTCTGGAATTTTTTCTTTTTCTCCATTTCAATATTTTCTTAATTAGAAATTGTTTAATTAATTACTAATTATAGCTACTAATAATAGAAATCAACATAATTGCTGTTGAAATAAAATTTTCGTTTTGATCAAATCAAGTTTCCGTTTAGCTACTGAGCTAAATTTTATTTGAAAAAAAAACTTATGAAATTTACTTTAGCAATTAACACATTTCATATCCCTGTCTTAACTCACATATAATATTTAAAAGTAATAATAATAATACAGTGTGGAACCATTTATCCGGAAACCAGTTAACCGGAAAACCAGTTATCCAGGATGATATTTCCAATTGTCCGATTTCAGAAACTTTTCAGTAAAAAAGTGCCATATGGTGCCTGTTTGACAAGTGTATTCTTGAAATATTACAACATGCATGGTATAACTTGTTGCCGACATCTAGGATTTGTAATGGAAGCATATTTAGTTAAATACTGGACATTTTGATTTTATGCAGAGGAATTTTTATTTCCAAAGGTTTTTCACACATTGCCTTCTTTCAAACTCTGTTTAATCTTTCATCTTCTTTTCATCTGATTCTTAATATGAGTAATCAAATAATTAATTTAAAATCTGAAACAATGTCACAACCACAAATATTCTACAAATCTGATCAAATAGATGTTATAAATTTTATGTTTTAAGTTGCTATGCCCAACCAGTTATCCAGAAAAACCAGTTATCCGGACTACCTCTGACCCCAACCATTCCGGATAAATGGTTCTGTACTGTACATAAAATTTGAATAAATTGTTAAAAAAAAATGTTAAACTTTGTAAGAAATTAAAATAAGTTTATTTCCATATTTAGTAATTACAAGTTTTTATTTTGTGCATATATTTTGTAAAAAATTTCCTTTTTTTTCCGGCACTTTTCTTCCATAATATAAACAAACAATGCTTCAACGCAAAACCGAAAATGTCAACTGATTTTTTTAACCAATTAGCACGCTTCATTCAACCGGGGTCGAATAACTCTGAGTTGGGTAACTTTTCGTCTGAAGTAGACGGTGAATATGAATTTTCACCTCTCGGTTGAAAACCTCAACCTGGGGTTACTGGACCGTGGGTTCAACTCTCAGTCGAAGTTATTCGTGAATACGAGCATGAGTCATAGAATCAGACTCCGCTTCAGCCAAAAGAAAAGCAGGTTTTAATCTAAAGCTACCAATGGAAACTATGAAATCTTTTCTCGGTCATTTAACAACCTGGAATGGACCTTCATAAATTGGTCGTAGAGATCTCCGAACAAACACATGGATGCAATTCTTTAGTTCTTTTGGGCTTAAAGGCTGACTGGATCTCAAAGAATGCATAATCTTCTGTAGCTTTGCTATATAAATTGGTGGGTCTGATAAAGGACTATCTTCATACAAATGGCTTGGAAGCTGTAAAGTTGTTCTATATGTCAGTTCAGCTGTGGGCGCAGCAAGGTCTTGTACTATAGTTCAGAGCAGAATTTGGCTCTAGAGGAGGAGTTGAGTTATTGATAGCTAGTCTATTACTCGCCTCTTATTAGAATCACTGGTTAATCGAATCAGACTGTTTAATAAATTAAATCATACTACTATTTTTTTCTGTTTATTAGAATCAGACGCTGTGTTAAACATGATTTATTTAAATGGCATTTACTATCTTAGAGTTACAAAATGTAAAATCCATCAATGAAGTAACACAAAGCTGATGTTACATTTATACGAATTGTTTCAACAACTACATGAAATACTTTTTGTATAGGAAACCGGGATTGCAACTCATTTGTTTAATTAAAAATATGGGGTGTTTGACTCCAAGCCGAACACGAATTTTTGTTCATAAATTTAAGGTGGTTCTCAACTGATCTACTCAACAACGCAAAACATTCTAACACATCTTCTGACTCATTTTTAAACGCAAAGGCATACAATTAACAGGCCTGACTATTGAAGCGATTTGGAATTGGAGTTTTTAATTTTTTAATAAACAAATTACTTATCAAGTTATAAAAGATTTGTGACACATGGCAACGCATTGTTCTCCCATCTCACGCTATTGCGTTAGAAATTCGGTTCAAAACATCCACTTTGAAAAGTATTTTCTGAAAGATCTTCTGCCTTTACCAAGAAATGGAAACGTCTTTTGATTATAAAGTTTCTGAATAAGAACGCCTGCCAATTTCATGCGTTTCTGAACAAAAATGAATTTTAAAAATGACATAAAGCAGCCAGTTTGGATTTGAGAGCAGCCTTAACAATAATGAAGCTATTTCACCAAAATTGTCAATAACCTTTATGTAAAATGAAATGATATCACAAAAACTGGTGGAAGTTATCATTATCCACGTCCAAACACCACTGAACTAGACGCTCCACATTTTGGAATGAAGTTGAAATTTTCTACGATGTTACTGATCGAATCACTGTGCATTTCTACCATTTTTCATGAAATCATGAGAAAGGTAAGTCTGTTGAAAATTCCGTTAAACATCTTTATTACTGTTCAATGTCTCCATAAATAAATAGTGTTCGACTTGAAGAGGATACCTTATATTTTTGTTGGATTAAATTAATTGCGACCCTGGTTTCCTGGGCAAAAATTGTTTGTTGTAGCTCTACCATCTATTGTAGTTCGTTCCATCTTTTTTTTTTTAAACAGCCTGTATGTCACAAATATTTGTGATTCTATGACTGCACATTTCTATATGTACATTGTGATTCTATGACTGACACACATGGTAACATTTTAAGACTGCACAGTGTCATTTTTGTGTTGTGCTTTTAATATTACACTGTACACTGTATTACACTGTGCATTGAGTACACTGCTGCTTTGTTTCTCCCCAGAAGAAACAGTAAATGTTTCTTGTTGGTAGAGGATGTCTTCTCGGACTGAAATTTCTAAGGCCGGACCCGACTCAGCCCAGTCCGTTATAAAAGCTAAAAGATTAGCCAGGATCCCTATGAAATCTTTATTGGCTTTAAGCTGCACGTACCAAAAACTAAATCTGCATAATTTTCAATTTCTTGTTAGTTTGTCTTTCCACAAACGTGATGAGGTGCTTTAGTTTTGCAAAAACTTTATCTTTGAAGCGTAATGGATAGCAAAAGGCTATGTCCTAATTTACGACTGTAATCGTCAATAAAAGTAAGCATGTACCATTCCCATTTCTTCATGCAACTGGAGCTGGACCCCATAGGTCGCTATGTATCAACTGTAAAATTTCTTTTGACTGAATTTTCTTTAATTGCCAAAACGTCAGTGAAGGCTCACTGTGGAGACGCGAAAAGTTTTTGGTTTCCGTCTGTCTGTTCCGCGATAACTACTGTAAAAATCGTCCTATTAAGTTGATTTCTTTTACTAATGTAAAAAATTTGCTGCAAAAAGCAAAATAATAATAATAATAATAATAATAATTAAGTAAACTAGTACAAAAGCGATTTTGAGGTGCATAACTTCAGACTCTTCCTGCCAAATCTTGCACCCCTGCACTTAGCGGTCTCTTCAGAAAACATCACACACAGACAACATCTATGTTTAATACATCATATATTCTAATACGAGCAAATCTTGTGTGTGGTTATATATATATATATATATATATATGCAAATTTTATCTTAAAAACGGCTCTAACGATTGTGATTAAATTTTGTATCCAACCATTTTGGGGCACCAGAAAACCATTGGGCTAGGTCACATGTTCTAGAAAATTCGATTAGTGGGTCATGGTCTAGCTAATTGTATCTAAAAAACGGTTCAAACGATTTTGATGAAATTTTGTATCCGACCATTTTCGGGCATGAGAAGACTATTGGGCTGGGTCACATGTTCGAGAACTTTCGATTAGTGGGTCATTTCTGGGTCAATGCGGGTCAAATTAATTTTATCTAAAAAAATGGCTCTAACGATTTTGATTCAATTTTGTGTCCTACAGTTGAAGCACTTTATAACGAATTACGATATAACGAAAAGCACGATATAACGAAATGTTCATTACCATTTAGTTGGTCTGCATGTTAAAGAATACTGAATTCGAAACGATATAAAGAAATATTTATAACGAAAAGAATTCGAGCATGAACAGTGCAATAAAAACGATATAGCGAATTTTTCACTTTTTTTTACTTAACGCGGGAAATATTTTTTTTCTTAATTACTAGTTTTTTTCCCCCATGCCATAACCTTCAATCTTTTTCTCTACGGCCAATCACTTATTTTCAATAGTTCCAGGAGAGATTTGGGGGAGGGGCAGTGTTTTAAGACAGACAGAAAGACGACAGCTTAGCAGAACTGTATTATATTCTTTTTTATTCAATGACTGATTTCATTGACATTTGCTTTGCCTGTAAATTTATGGCGTGTTAATTGTTAAAACTCTGTACGCTATCTGTGTCTGACAAAAGAAAATGGTTGAGTTTGGAAGAGAAAGTCGAAATTATAAAATGCTTCCCAGAATTATGTTAAAAAAAAGCGATGTAGCGAAAAATTTAAGATTAGCACTCTCAGCACAATATTGAAAGATCGAGAAAAAATTCTTAAAATTTTCGAAAAGGATGCAGTTTTCTTATCGTTTAAACGTTTACGTACAGCAAAATATGCAGATGTGGAGGAAGTATTATTTTCATGGTTTAAAGATGCAAGATTAAAAAAAATCCCGTTAGTGGAAGTATTTTGCATGAAAAAGCATATCACTTTATAACTTTGATCAATACTTTATAATGTTCAATAAAGAGAATATCGCCAAAAAAAAAAATGTTAAATATGAGTTGTCTGATGGCAGTATCAGTGAGCAAGAAGGATTTGTAGAAATTTGCCAGAAACTTTTACCATCTGATGCACTCGAGTATTTACAGAAAATTGTGTGTTACATGCGTAATAAAAACTTGTTAGCGAATGAAATTAATATGTATGTTGACAAAATAGAGCTTACATTATTAGATAATGCTGTAAAGAAAAGAAAGCACAGCTTGTTAACTTCATTCTTCAAACCAATATAGGTATGTAAAAGTTTCCTTTAAGAGAATCAAATCACTAATATATATTTTTTTAATTTGCCCAGTTTTTTTGTTTTTGTTTTTTCATGTGTAGCATAGTAATATATACTATACATATACCGTTAAAATGATACAACAAAACTCTAATTATCTGAAATCCAGTCATCCAGATCAATAATCACAAAATAAAAATTTTATGATATGAATTGTACGTATAACATTCGTAAAAATATAATTATCTTGCAATTTCTTTTTAAATCAACGCTTTTTTTCTTTTCACTCCTTCTAGTAAAAGTAATTTTTCCTGTGAAGCATTAATTTAATATAAATACATGAGATCTAGATTATTTTTTTTTTTTTTAAACAAAAACAAGTTTAAGAGATCTTAAAGAAATAAACAGACTTTTTTTTATGATTGTCTCCAATATCCGGACTTATGCATAATCAGATTACGTTCAGACCACATTAATCCGGATAGTTGGATTTCTTACTATATAACGAACTAATTCGTTATAACGTTTTAACGAAAGCACTTTATAACGAGCAAATCTATGGAGCACTTTCGATTTCGTTATAAGGAGCTTCGACTGTACGTGTTTTGAGCACGATAAAATCATTGGGCTAGGTCACATGTTCGAGAAAATTCGATTAGTGGGTCATTTCTGGGTCATTGTGGGTCAAGATCTAAAAAGCGGCTCAATTTACACTAAATTTTGCATCCAATGGTTTTCGAGCACAAGAAGACTGTTGGGCTAGGTCACATGTTCAAGAAAATTCAATTATTGGGTCATTTTGGTCATGGCTCATTATGGGTCAAGCTATTTTATCATAAAAACGGTTCAGAAGATTTGAAATAAATTTAGTACCCTACAGGTTTAGGGAACAAGAAGGCTATTAGGCTAGGTCACATGTTCGAGAAATTTCGATTAGTGGGTCATTTTGGTCATGGGTCATTATGGGTCAAGCTATTTTATCTTAAAAACGGCTCAGACTATTTACACTAAATTTTGCATCCTATGGTTTTCGGGCACGAGAAGACTGTTGGGCTAAGTCACATGTTCGAGAAAATTCAATTAGTGGGTCATTTTGGTCATGGGTCATGACATTTGAACTCAAATTTAATTTTGACCGAGCATAGCTCGGTCTTCGCTGCTCGTAAATTTTTAAATCTGAAACAATATACAGAAGCAACTTTTAAAAAATTGGGTTAACCTGAACCTAACCTTGAATATAATCTCAGCTCCAACTGAAAACAGAGTTAACCGATCTGCAGCTGATGCAGGACTTTAATTAAGACATTTTTCCCCAGAAGGAATTTCTGTAGCTGCGTCAGAGGAAGAAAATTTCTCCCCTCCCTAGATGCTTTCACAAAGTTCTCTGTGAATTTCAGAAAAATTTTTTTACTCAGAATCAACCCTGGTCCCAGGATAAACTTATCCTTCCCATTTTAGAAATCCCACAAGAAGTGAGATGATGAAATAATATGTAACATAAAAAGTTATAAGCAAAATTAATGAGAATGCATCATGCTTACCATATTTTAAATAAAATGATGAAAAATTCCTAGTTTTGTGTATTATTCATTCATTAAAATTACATGCAAAATTTGCAGACAGATTATGAAATTTTAAAAGCTTGTCACAGACAGCTACAGAACTTTCTGCCACTGGGCAAAATAGGTTCTGTTAAAGTCAGAAACCTGACAAACACCATAACTTCAATTGAAATATTTCACACGAATAATCAATGACACGTCAAACCATTAAACTTCACAAAACACACAAAAAACAACTCAACACAAAACCCATGCCACAAACATATTTCCACAAATCCAACATACGACACACAATAAACCAACCAATCCAATCTAATTCCCTCATAAACCAATCCAATTTAGTGTTTCCCCCAGAATAAACAAGAACAAAAAATCATGCGTCAAGCATAGATTATGTAACACTTTCCAACGCTTCCAAAATAATTTTACAAATCATTACTGTTTAATAAGCTGAAAGATAACATCTAAGTAAACAATTTGGAAAACGCATAACATATTTAAAAACGCAATTTCAGGAATTTCCAACATATACAATATTCGGAAAAATATCTGAATACTTTTATTCAGCCCTGTATAGGATCTATAGATTTGTATATATACTACATAGGATGCTAAATTTTAGTTCAGTTAAGAAACGCGTAACGCAGTTTAAAATTCTCCTTCTGGAGTTTCTGTCAATAAACTGAAATGTGTTGCCGAACTTTTGTGTTGCCCTGTATAGTGTCTACAGAATTTATACACACCAAGTAATAGACAAAAAGTGAGTTAAATTTAGAATCGCGTTCAGCAACTTAAAACGCACTTCCAGGAATTTTTGTTAACAGACAGTAGAGAATTCTTTTGTGTGTCCCTGTAAATGAACGATGACTGCTATACACACAATATTCTGTAGTAAGCCTCTTGTAATGCACCTTAGTGATATATATAAATTTCAATGCGTCTAAAATAGTGAAACATTATTTAAATAAACCGCAGACGATTTTTCTCCATAGACGTAATGTAACGGAATTCTTTTGACTGTCCCTGTAAAGTAACTATAAGTGGTATGCACACCTTATTCCATATTAAGGTTCTTGTAATGCACCTTAGTGATATATATCAGTTACAATGTGTCTAAAATTGTGTAACATCATTAAAATAAACCGCAAATGATTTTTCCCCCATAGACCGTAATTCTTTTGAGTGTCCCTGTAAAAAAACTAAAGTGCTACACACTTCAGTTGAAATAGGGAACATGCTATAGATGACGACAATAACATATAAAAATTGCAGGGCAATCAGAGCATATTTACGGGAGTTAGAGCACGGACAGACAGCAGACGGCCATACGGCAGACAAACCGAAGTCATAAACACATTTCAACTAGGTTGGAAAGTGTTAAAATGGGCAGGATGCTCCTTTTAAACAAGAATGAAAAATCATGCGTCAAGCATAGATTATGTAACACTTTCCAACGCTTCCAAAATAATTTTACAAATCATACCGTTTAATAAGCTAAAAGATAACATCTAAGTAATCCGAATACTTTTCATCAGCCCTGTATAGGATCTATAGATTTGTATATATACTACATAGGATGCTAAATTTTAGTTCAGTTAGGAAACGCGTAGCACAGTTTAAAATTCTCCGTCTGGAGTTAAATAATACGGAAATGTGTTCGCGAACTTTTGTGCTTCTCTGTATAGGATCTACAGAATTTATACACACCACGTAATAGACAAAAAGCGAGTTAAAATTAAAATCGCGTTCAGTAACTTAAAACGCACTTCCAGGAATTATTGTTCACAGACAGTAGAGAATTCTTTTGTGTGTCCCTGTAAATGAACGATGACTGCTATACACACAATATTCTGTAGTAAGCCTCTTGTAATGCACCTTATATAAATTTCAATGCGTTTAAAATAGGGAAACATTATTTAAATAAACCGCAGACGATTTTTCTCCATAGACGTAATGTAACGGAATTCTTTTGACTGTCCCTGTAAAGTAACTATAAGTGCTATGCACACACTATTCCATATTAAGCTTCTTGTAATGCACCTTAGTGATATATATAAATTTCAATGCGTTTAAAATAGTGAAACATTATTTAAATAAACCTCAAGTGATTTTTTCCCATAGACCGCAATGTAATGGAATTCTTTTGAGTGTCCCTGTAAAAAAAGTATAAGTGCTACACACTTCCGTTGAAATAGGGAACATGCTATAGATAACGACTATAACATATAAAAATTGCAGAGCAATCCGAGCATATTTGCGGGAGTTAGAGCACGGACAGACGGCCAGACGGCAGACAAACCGAAGTCATAAACACTTTTCAACTAGGTTGGAAAGTGTTAAAAAGGGCACTTCAGCTGAACAAAATGGGCACTTTTTATGAAAGGGATTTTTAGTGCTTTTCGTAAGTAACAGCTTAATTATCTTAAAATTTTCTTTGTATTTTAATATTCACACAAACATATTTTTCTATTGAAAAGTATTTGCAAATTTTATTATTTGGGCTTTTTAAAATCTGGCAACAGTAGGTAAAAAAATTGGCTACTTCAAACTATGAATTAAATCCTTATTCAGCTAATGAAATTTGAATAAAAGATCCTACAAATTCTACAAAATTAGTCAAATTAAAAAAAATATTGGACTTTGCACACTACAATCTAGTCAAGTATGTACCTGCAAAAAATGGTTAAATTGCTATGTATAGTTTTTGATCCTATAAAGCTTATATACTGAAATAAATTGACCAATTTCAACATTAAATAGTGCTTAAAATAATTCTTAGATTTAAAAACTGTATGTTTCAGTGTGTCATACATATCTCTATAAAACTACCAATTTCATGTTTTTATATGTAATACTTTATTTAATATAAGTCGAGAAAGAGCACCAGTTACTTTTTTTAGAATAGAGAGAAATGTCGTTATAATCCTTTTTAAGGGTGTATTAAAAAAAAAAAAAAAAAAAATTCCACGCTCAACAACTCAAAATTTTGAGAGACATTCCCAGACTCATTTTTAAAAGTAACAACAGGAAATTTGGCGGCGTGATTTATAAAGACATTTATAAGGGCCCCATGTTTTTATTTTTCGTTCAATTAATTAGAAATTGATTTACAGACAATTATTTTCACAGTACGATCATTTTTTTTTTGTTTCCAGCGCTATTGCTTCTGGAAATTCAGTTCAAAATGTCCACTTTGACAGCATTTTTTGAAATATATTCTGCCTTTATCAAAAAATCGAGACAGTGGGGACATTGTAAAGTTTCTGAATGAGAGAACCTGCCAATTGGATGAATTTTAGAGCAAAAATGAATTTACGAATGTGTCTCAAAATAAGCAGTTTGTATTTGAATACACCCTTAATATCAAAAGTGCATCATCAGTTAAATGTGCCTATCAAATAAAAGTAATATTTTATTTCAAATGAAATGCAAAACAACCAGGGTTGACCAATTTTTGCCAAAGTGGAAAAAACCGTCCCAGCAAAAATACTTTTAGCCACAATTTTTGCCACTGGCAAAAATTACTAATATTTTAAAACAGGATTTTGGGGATTTTATTTTAATTACATGATTAAAAAATCAGTGATTTAAATTACAATCTTGATCAACTGTTTCGTTTGTAAAGCATTAAAAAATTCATTCTAAAATTTCTTTAAATGAAATTTTTAACATCAACAATTAACTTAATTTTTTTTTTGCTTCAAAAAATAGTTCAACATTAGCAGATGCTTGTCATTTGTGGTGTTCTTTAGCACAGAATCCTGTTTTGCAAAGTCATATTGCCATCAGGGGCGTAGCTACTGTGGAGCAGTTGGAGCAAACTGCTCCAGGCGCACGAATCCCAAGGGCGCAAAATTAGAAAGAACAAAATAAACATTTGTAAAAATATTTGCAAATTTTATTATTATTATTAATCAGATATTATAGTTGAATCTTGTTACAATCTGCATATTTCTATGATATTTTAAATTGTTTTTAACATCAACTACGTCCATTTAAAACATGATTTTATACACAATTAAAAGAAATTACTTATATTCATGAAGTTTTAATTTCAATTCATACCATATCGCAGCCTCAAGTAAATTCTCCAACACCGTTTCAGCATGCCTGATTTTTTTTTCTTTAACTTTTTCCGTATAGGCGACAGTTAAAGATTTTCAAATCTTAAAGTAATCAAAACTTATTTACAGGGTTCTCATCGGTTACTTTATTGGCTACCACTATTTCCAAACAATAATTTCCTGATACATTTCTATTGAAAATGTTTCAGAAATTTATCATGATGATTACTGTATGGAAATAATGGCAGCCAAACAAGTCACCGCTGAGAAACCTATATTTAAGATAGCAATCAATGCCTTAGCTATTTAATTATTTCGCGATTTGAAAACAAAACAAAACAAAAAACAATAGTTTGACAAGTTGAAGAAAATTATTGACCATTTTACAAACGAAAAACCAAAAAAACGAAAATTTTGAAGTTTGTCTTTTTATTTTGGGGGAATTAAATATGCATATGCTTTGTTTCATCAATACAGATTACAAAACAATAATAAGAGCTAGATTTAAGCATATTCCAGTGGGGGGGTGGGGGAACGCGTTCCTTAGCACCTTATTGTAGCGTATTCAAATTTACACCACTTTTCTCGAATTTTTACACATTAATCTTTATTTAATCGCAGATTTTTAGGGTTAAATAAGGCAAAATATATTTTTCGAAAACAGTAATGTGAGTTTGCTTAGGCCGTAATCAGTCTCACCCCCTGCCCACATGCACACCACCATCCAATATCACATTGGTAGTCAATGAGTTTTCGAATTATAAAATGAAAAAAAAAAAATGGGGTTACTCCACTTAACTTTCTGAACACTTTACAGGAAAATATTGTGCGTTCAAATAAATAATAATATAACAATAAATAAAAACTCAGATCCTAATTTTATACAAAGGTGAAATATTTCCACTGGTGATAAAGATCTCGTGTTTTAAGGTAAACGTGCCCTTTCATTCATAAAGCTTAAACATTTTTCTAATGACATCATTTTCAACAAATTTTCATTCCGCCTGTGCTAAGACTAATTTAAAAAAATAATAAGAAGAAAAAACTATTTTACTAAATTAAGTTACATTCTGGAGGCTCGGACTGGCCCGCCGAGCAACCGACACGCGCATCAATGCGCCTTGATCTGCCCAAGAATTCAGCCTGTCTGGCACCAAAGAGCGTCGCTTCTATTTCAAAATATATATTACTTATTTTTTCTTATTTAGTTTTTTTGTAAAATCATTTATTAAATATTTGTCTGAAATTTGTAGGCTTCGTGTATTCGTACATAAATTCAAATTCTGTGATTGTAATTTTCCCTGTATAAATGTTAATTATATAGATTTTTGTGCTTGGTGTACAAAAATTTTTATAAAGAATATTTTCGGTCAAGAAAAGGTAAGGCAAACATTCTTTTTTGTTACAAATTACATTTCAACATATGTAAACGGCACTGTTTCAATATTGTCTATAAATGTGGTAATCAGAACGGCTGTCAGCTATTTTGTAAATACGTTTGAACAAGGCTGTTCAAACGCGGCGTCCTTTGAAAGGTTCTTTTTGCACTCCTTCGATTATACCCTGTTGCTAAGGTTTTTTTTTTTTTTTTTTTTTAAATACAGTATACAGAATCCGCGTTACGCAGAGTATAAGACGGAAATCTGTCTTACATAGACCTTTAGACAAAATTTACTTTATAAAAACCTGTTTTAAAGATACTTTGCTTTAAAATCAAATCAGTAATACTAATATTTACAAGTTTCTTAATATTATTACCAGCATTAAGATTTTTTATTCTCCTGCTGCAAAAAAAAAGGTTTAAAAAGGTTTAATTAATCATAACATTCTTATTTATTACGAAAATTCTGTATACTTAGGATCATATGGTAGCCACTCATGAGTTAATGTTAAACCCAATGGCAACGTTCTTTACAAATTTCTCATTACATTTCAATACATTACATTTCTCATTACATTTCAATATTTTAAACAATTTTTTTTCCTTGCATAAGATACCGCAGGTTGATGGCTAAACGGTTATCTTTATTCTGTTTCGATTTTAGTTGCGTTTTTTTTTTTCAAGGACGCTTTCAATTTCGGATCCAGTTCCTAATTTGAAAGCGTCCCCAGAAAGAAAATCTGGAATGGTAATGGATGCTATTGGTTTCTACTCGTTAAAAAAGTTGTGCCCTCCAAAAATCCAAGGGCTGCGCATTTGACAGTGGCCAAGTACGACCCTGCTTGCAGTAGCAGTAGCAACTCTTCAGGGGGTTCACAATAACTTTTCTACCAGAATTTTTGTATATAAAATTTTATTTGTTTTAATCGTGGGATTTTCTACGATTAAACAAGGAGAAAATTTGTTTATGCAATTACTGGTAGTAAAGTGATTGTGAATTCCCTGAAGAGCCGCCACTGTCTGGATAGTGAAACGTTGTTGTATACTTATAATATGAACGTGAGCAATAAAAATTATTTAATTGAGATATAACAAAAAATGTTTACCAGTTATCGTCACTGAAAGGTTAAAAAATAGTTTAGATACCAAAACCGTCGGCCGATGTCTTCGAAAATTAATACAATTCTTGCGACTTATTTATAACATACATGCTGATATCATAGAAAAAATACCAAAATGTGCTCTGGGGACCTGATAACGTGTGGAAATTCAACATACACGCTTATATACACATTGAATCATTGTAAAAATTGTGAGAACGGATTCAATGTATTTGGAAATGTAAAAATATACCATTATTTTTATTTATTTTTATTGTGATTACAATACTTTCCTATTTCCTTCCTTATATTGTATGTGTATGGTAAGTAAAAACTGCAATTTTGAGTGATATTTAAGGCTGTCAAACAGGGTTCTCGCTGTCGATTGCCATTGGGCCAAAATCGAGCATTTGGTGAGAAGACTAAAGATTGAAATTGCTAAATTGCAAGAATTTTTTTTTTCTTTCAGCGACACTCTCAATGATGTTATTGTACGAATAAATCTTTTCTGTGTAACTCATTATTTGTTTTTAGATATTCATATGAATCTATTACTAACATTATTTGAATTTGGATATAGTTTTTCTTTAGCCAAATAACAAAGATTAGTCAAAAGCCAGTGAGAACCCCCCGTGTCAACTTTTATTGTTTTTCATTGGCTAATTTCCTAAGCCTTTAGAAATAAAGTTCTGATAGTAAAAAAGTTTTCAAAATTGTTCTTCATCCTCTAACAAGTAATTTATGTCAAAATATTTTTTTTTTTTAAGTTTTCGAGGATTACATTTTTATTCGGTTCCTGGGTTCTATACGTAATATTTAGAAAAATCTTCTCCGTACTTTAACAGGTAAAATAATAATTTTGTTTTGTAAAACCAAAACTTACCAAGTTATGAGAGTTTAAATTTTATGGAATTTTAATATTTTCTGGAATTAAAAACAGAAAAACGTGTTTTATGCATATGCGAAAAGTTAAAATAAAAAATCTTGACACTAGTGTTTTTTTTTTAATTAGTATTCTATAATGCTTCGAAACTTTTGACCCGAAAAACAGATATTAAAGGGCGGAAGATTGTACTGGCCCATTGGAAAACAAAATCCCGCCCAATTAGCGGTAAATATTGGTTGGTACTCCGTACTTAAAGAATTATAGTTCATTTCATTATTTATTTTTAAGTTTTTGTATTAGTATTTAATACGTTATTAAAACACTTTAACTATCAAATAAAAGTAAGGTTTTAAACCGAATTAAGAACTTCAAATCAAAATTGTGCAGACCTTTTTCGAGTGCATGATAAAAGGGCGCACAAATTTTACTTGCTCCAGGGCACTGAATATGTAGCTACGCCACTGATTGCCATAGTTTGAAAATGGTTCAACCAAGCAGTTCTACCATATCATTTAGTCATATATTTATTACACCCAAAATAAAGAGGGGAATTATTGAATTATGAACAAAAGAAAGCCCGAAAGTGGTTACAAGAAATAGATCCTGACTACGTACCTCTTGCTATAAAATTTGACATTAAAGAATTGTCCTCAAAAGATACTTTACTGTTAATGTTGTTGAATCAGTTACAGCTCACAAATGGTGGGCAGGGGCATGAGGGGAACTGCCCCGGGCCCCCCATGCGAGTAATCAGGATTTTATTAAGAGGGATGCCAAACGGTTAAAATTGGTCAAAAGCCCAGTGGCAGAACTATGTTCAAGTGTCTGCAACGCTAATAATGTTTTCAAAAATAGTCTGCAATAAGCGATATATCATATAAAATCTATTCTTGCAGCTGTTGTAGCTGTAGTGTCGTGCTAATTAATTAAGGCATCAATCAGTATTTATCTGCTTTCTGAGTAAAAAAAAATTCTGAAATTCACAGCAAACATTCTGAAAGGTTAAAGCAGAGGGAGGAGGGGAGAAAATCCCCTCGCAGCAATAATTATTCTTGTTGCAGGCCGGATTAACTCTGCTTTTGATTCGAGTTGATTTCAGGCTGAGTGTAGATTCTTGCAAATTGGGTTCGGGTTAACCCGATTTTTCAAAAGATAGTTCAGTATATTGTTTCAGATTAAAAACTATGCCTATATTAATAACAGACTTGCCAAGTTCTGAAAAACAAAAGTCAGAAGATTTTATTTCAGAAATCAGGAGATAGTTTTTCAGTGCAATCTTATTACTTTTTAAATGTAAACATGTTTAGCACAAGTTTAATTTTAAACAAGACTGTGTTATTATTAAAGATTAAGAAGTATATCATGTTTTGTTTCTCCATAAACATATAAAATAAAGTGAAGGTCTCAAATATGTGTTATTCGGGACAAATTTTATTGATAATCAAAAACATGTCCATAGTAACAGTCAAAAAGACTTAAAGATTAATCACTTACAATCAGGGTTGTTTGATTTAAATCAGCTTGATTTAAATCGTGATTTAAATCATGATTTAAATCAAATGATTTTTTTTAAAAAAACTTTGATTTAAATCAGTATTTTTAAAATTGATATTTACAAGCTGAATAAGGATTAAATTAATCATTCATGTTCAAATAAATGTTATAATTCATGTCAGATTAAAATTACCTTTTAAAAATTAAATAAAACTTTCATAAAATAATTATTTTCAACTCATAAAAGTAAATGCAACACTACATTCAAAATATTATTTATCCATGATGCATCCCAAAACAAATACTGATAAATGCTCTCTCATTTTTAAACTTTTGTCTTTCTTAGATGATCACTTCATTTTTGCAAGTTAGATCTTGAAGTTAAAGTTAGATATATTCAATATAAAAGTATTTAATATATTAGTAGTTTATTTCATAGCATTTTCAGTGAGGAGTTACTTCCTGTAAAGTGGGTTATATATGATGCAAAAGTTTGTTTTATGTTTAGTTGCTTAGACCTGCAAATTTCAATATCCCATATGTTGATGGGGGAATGTATTGATCATATAATATGATCCATCGAAGGACTAAATTGTAACATAATAAATATTTAGACTGCTGGTCTAACATAGAATTATAGAATTCCAGTTTCATGTTTCTTCTATAACTGAAAATAATTTAATCCCTGTGACATATCCCTTTGCCCTCTCCTTTCCTAGAATTCATTGCTTACTGCAGTGGAAAATATAAGATATGTTATTATACCTTATTTCTAAGCTAAACAGTCATTTCTACTGTTAAGTAAGCATAATTGATTGCTGAAATTGGCTGAGGGCTGGATAATGCTGACAGCTTCGTTCTTTTAGTTATGCGATTACTTTGCATCTTGTAACTGTTTTGTAATCATTAATGTAGTATAGTGTGAAACACAAGTTGGACAAGAATATCAGTACAGAGAACTTTAGGATACATTAATACATAAGAAAAATGGCTGGCAAAAAGAAAGATCCAATGTGGCTTTATTTTACAGGAGAAAAAAAAAAAATCTGGAAAATGTGTGAAAGCAATACTTAAACCATGTTGTGTAGTAGAAATGGTAGAGATTGTGGCAAAAATAAAAAAACACAAAGAAACTTAGTCTATGGGATAAAGATGACAGTGAATCTGAATCTGTTGAAATGAGGTTGGTTTTTTGCCTTTCAAAAATGTATTTTGGAAATATATTTTTGTATTTTCAGAAATGTATTTTTGTCACGACAGTGGCAAAAAGTGAAAGAAAACGGAAGTTGATCACGATTGTAATTTAAATCACCTATTTTAATCTGTTAAAATTATGATTTAAACATTGAAATAATGTAATTTAAATAAAATCCTTAAAACCCTGTTTTAAAATACTAGCAGTTTTTCCCAGTGGCAAAAATTATGGCAAAAAGTATTTTTGCTGGGACAGTTTTTTCCACTTAGGCAAATATTGGCCAACTCTGGTTGAAATACACATATATATATTTAGAATTCTTTGCTGCAATTATTATGTGATTAGATATTAAGTATATTATTGGAGTAATACCTTAATGAAAAATTTAATAAATTAACTAGAAATTATTCACACAAGACACATAGGTATATCTCATCTATAACAATTTAATAGTAGAAAAATATTATAGTAAATCCGAATTTGTTTGCAACAATCTTTTTTTTTATTTTGAATTTTTATCTAGGAACTGTAATAAAATTAATAGAAATGTGTAAATCTATGCAGAGGAAATGAATTAATACTTACACAGTACACAAATAATATTAATAAAAAAAAAATCTTATTTAAATCAAAAAAATCCGATTTAAATAAAAAAAATCCGATTTAAATCAAATAAATCCGATTTTTTTGATTTTTTTTAAAAAATCGCGATTTTTATCAACCCTGCTTACAATGAATCTAAGTGTAGTTTATCACATAAAATACTACTGATCAATCATGCTAAAGAAGAAGTACACCCGTATGGCAGTTTTCATCCCAGAATCACAGTACATTTGATGGGAAAATAATAGAATATTGAAAAATGTGAGAAATATGTCAAAAATCAGGAGTATGGGAAAACATGTGAAAATCAGGAGTCTCTCACCAAAATCAGGAGACTTGGCAAGTCTCCAGTAAGAATAGAACATTGTGTGTCTGCTGTTTTCTAAAGGAATGCTGCATCTTTTCCAGGACTATTTCACAAAATTCACGTTTTTTCATGAACCTTTGACAAAATTAGAGTTTCTTTTTTCTCCCGTGATCCTTTGACGGAATTAGCAGTTTTTTCCACGATTCTTTAACAAAATTGGCATCTTTTTCTGCGACCATTTGACGAAATTGGCGTTTTCTCTGTGGCCCTTTCATGAAATTCACATTTTTCCCACAATCCTTCAACGAAACTAATGTTTATTTTTTACAGTCTTTGAACGAAAATAAAGTTTTTCTGCGGCCGTTTGATGAAATTTGCGTTTTTATTGCAATCTGCCAACAAAATTAGCCATTTTCCCAGATCCTTTGATGAATTTCGTGTTTTTTCTTTCGTTTTTCTGCGATCCTTCGACGAAATTTGTCGTTTTTTCGAAATACTTTGACGAAATTTGCCGTTTTTTCGAAATACTTTGACAAAATTTGCCGTTTTTTCGAAATACTTCGACGAAATTTGCCATTTTTTAAAAATACTTCAACGAAATTTGCAGTTTTTAAAAATACTTCGACGAAATTTGCCGTTTTTTTCAAAATACTTCGACAAAATTTACAATTTTTTCTAGATCCTCCGACGAAATTTACTATTTTTTCGAGATCCTTCGACGAAATTTCCCGTTTTTTTTTAGATCTTTCGACGGAATGTACTGTTTTTTGGCGATCTTTCAGACGAAATTTGCTTTTTTTCGTGATTTGTCGGCAGAATTCTCCATTTTTTGCGATCTGACGAAGAAATTTGCTGTTTCTTTGACGATATTGACAGTTTTTTCATGATCCTTCAACGAAATTAAGTTTTTTCAACGATTCTTTGACAAAGTTGGCGGTTTCTCCGAAGCCCTTTGGCAAAATTCGCATTTTTCTGCGATCCTTCAACGAAACTCATGTTTTTTTTACGGCCTTTTGATGAAATTCATGTTTTTTCACGCCCTTTTGACTAAATTAGTGTTTTTTTTCGCAATTTTTTACACACGACCAATTGATGAATTTTGCAATTTTTCTTGCAACCGAGTGACAAATTTTACGATATTTTCCCATGACCGATAGACGAATTTTGAATATTTTCTACCCACCGGTAAACTAATTTTGTGATAGTCTTTTGCTACCAATAGATGAATTTTGTGATATTTTCCTGCAACCTTATGGTGAAATTCGCGACAGCAAATTTTTGCTAACCTAAAATAATCAGGGCACATTTTCAGCTATATAAAAACAGGCAGGGCGCATTTACAACTATAAAAAAACAGGCAGGGTGCTGTGCCCTCTCGAAAACGCCTAGGGGAAACACTATTTCCAGATCAAACCACAGTAGGCAGGGAAGAAATGTAAGAAACAAACTCGTAACAAGAAAAACTCATTTATCATCTTGTCAAATTCAAAGCCGCCAAGTGTCTCGCTTATTCTAGGATTGAACCCATATCCCTACTAAAGTTATTGACAGAACTGTAAACTCTTTGTGCATTTAATACATAAAATAGTAAATTAATACCAAAATTACGTTTTAAAAAACATACATTTTATGAAAAATAACAGAAAACCAACGCTCACTTACCTAGAAAAATTTTTTAAGGATTTTTTTTTTAGTAAATTTTAGGGGGTCTATAAAAAGGTTTTTAAAAAAAAATAAGATTACTTAAATTTATTTGTCAGGGGGGCAGAGCCCCCCTGAACCCCCCGGTAATCATATTAAAGCAAGAATAAATTCCAAAAAACAATCACTGATCATAAATAAATTGCAAAATTACATCCTGATAAAAAAACACATGTAGTCATAATATCGAGAATGAAAGTAGCAAGCTACAAAATAATAAAAAATGGTCAGAAGAAATTATCTGATTTCAAAAATACAAATCTATCCCTAAATTCAAAAATTTAATACATTTATAAGAAATAAATTGGAAAAATGAAACCTGGAAAAAAAAAAGGCAACACTCGTTATGCAGCAGGCTGCTATGCACCGGCAAAGTGAGCTGGTGGTATCGGGTCGTCTGTGGGGTGTCGGGTAGGTACATGGAAGGGCGGAATACTAGGGTTGCCATCGCCAAGCAGCAAAAGCGAAACTCGCCAAAAAAAATGCCAAATAACGCAGTCTTTAATCAATCAGAAACAGCAGGCTAGTTCCAAAAATTAGCCCCAAATTTTTTAGAATATGCACGTATAATGCCAACATATCATAGAAATGACAAATTTGAAGATTTTCTTAATTTTCTAAGTTTAATTAAAGTCATTTAAGGTCAAACCACAATTTAAAAAAAAAAAAGTAATGGAGTTTTTTCCCCTCCCTTAAGTTTATTAGCAAATTTAGCCATTATTTGTTATACTCAAAATGGGCAAAATGAAAAAATTGACTACACAGGAAACACATTTTCGAAAACGAAAATAGTACAGAAAATACCGTCTGAAGAAATAAGGAAAGGGCATGTTTACAAACATACAGTTCCATCAACCAATCTACCACTACATTTTTGTTTTGCAGGAATCCAACATGACATCAGCTGCCCTTTCCTTATAAAAAATTATCCAATTGCATAATGCCATATCATTACCATACCACACTAGAAATCAAATTAATTAATTACGGAACAGACGTATCACTCGCCCTCAATCCGCCATCTTCTTTGGCGGACAAGTTTGTTTGGCCAATTAGTATTTGTCGCCAAATGGTCATTGATTAAAAAATTCGTGATTTTGCTTGAATTCCTTTTTTAATATTATGTTTAATCTCTATATATTTCAAAATTAAAAAATTTTTAGAGATTACACATAATATAAAAAAAAGAATTCAAGCAAAATCAAGAAATTTGAATCATAAGTAGGCATTCAAATACGCAAAAAATAACGGTAAAAATGTAAATATACTGATATTAAAAAAAAAGGCAAAGATTCATATTTGAAACATATACATATTAAAAAAATCACACAAATTAACACTTTTTTCACACAACAGCAGAAATAAACCAACTTTTCTCAAAAAATAAAAAACATAATCACATTAAACAAATAAGCAAACATAGTGCATTCATAGTAAGCTAACCCAAAAAATGAGACTTGAAAAATCCGAAATTCCTATCCGTGAAAAACAAATATCGATACATAAATTGCAAAAATGAGCTAGTTCTTTGAATAGCGGATACCCAGCATAGCTGCAGATACATATTAAAAAATCACACTACCGCCTTTAGCTTTAAAAAATTCCTTATATTTAAATAAAACATCTCTCACAACAAGTAAACTAGCAACAAAAGCCATTATCAATAAATAAAAAGAATCAAACAGTAATCAAAAGAATAAAAAAAGGGGTTGAATCCTCGAATAAGCGAGGAAGTTGGCGATGTTGGGTTTGGCAAGGTGATAAATGATATTTTCTTACTACCAGTTTGTGTCTTACATTTTTTCCACGCCCATGTTGTTTGACGTAGAAATTTGATTGGTTTACGAGTAAATTAAATCCCTTGGTCGGGTTGGTTGGTTTATTGTGTGCGGTAATGTTGGATTCCTAGAGTTCGGAGGTAGCTAGTACAACGCGTACTTTGTTTGATGTGGAAATTTGATTGGTGTATGGGTAAATAAATCGTTTGGTGGGGTTGGTTGGTTTATTGTATGCCGTAATGTTGGATTTATAGAATACGTATGTAGTTAGAGATGCAGCATTTGAATCGTTTGACCACTGACGTTCGAAGTAGCACTTGTTTGGAGAATTTGTTTTCTGCTGCTTCGAATTCGAACTAATTTATGCGATAGTGGTTTGATGTTTAGTTAAAGATATTCGAAAGGTATTTAGGGGTAAGTTTGAATTTTGTCCTCTTGGGTGAGTAGTTTGGTTTTTCAGGGTCAATTTTGTATATTTTTAAATATCGTTTCGTAAGCGTTCTATTTTAAGTATCAGGATGCCTCGAAAGTCCGTCTCAAGTAATGAATGGAATGATTTTCGTAGTGTTTTGGAATTGAGTCGGGCTTGAAATTCAAATTTTCCAAGGAGGGGAGTCTCCCTACCAATATTTTTAAATGGAGGGGAGTTATAATGTTTGGGAGGGAGAAAAAAAAATCTTTAAACCCCACTATTATTTTATGTGCTATTTAAAGAATTACATTAATGCAGACATGACAAAATACCTTTGAAAAAATTAAGTCAACTGAGAATGATTATGTAAAATGTTTATTTTTATTATAAAAAAGGGAAGAAAGTTAAGTTTTATATATGCAGTGTATTTTTCAGGTTCCATTAAATGTGTTAGGGACCCTTAACAATTAGGTTGTTAAATAAATTTCTGAATTTAGATTTTATTTGATTGAGGGGTGCTGAAGCCTCCTTCACAAGGGTTAAAAAGGTTTACTCCTTTACCTCAAGGAGTAAAAGTAATAAGATCTTTGCAGCTCTTCTAATCTCATTTTTGTTTAGTGCTGACTATAGGCCAATTTAACAGGGTGCAGTGACCGGTGGCTCTTATTGCCCTTTTTTGTTCTTTTCCCTCTTTTCGGTCGCAGGAAAAAGTCTTTAAATACGTCTATTTGTCGTTCGAAAAAATTGTGAATTTAGTCAATTGGTTGAGGGAATAAGATAATGAAATTCGTCTTACTCATGAACAGAATTAGAGAAGGATTTCTAACGAAATAGTGTTAATATCAGCTTGCGACTTTGGAACTTCATGGCAACCAGTGTACAACTGTGCTAAGGTAATGCCACCTACAAACAACAATGCAGATAAATACCATAGAATAAATCTATTATACCTACCAGACAATTTGAAGAGGTGGATGAACTAATACAACTGTTCTACACAGACATTGTATTTGAAACATTTTTCGAGAAACGATTTTCTTATTCAAAAGGCTATTTTTATTAGAAGTCCTTATCTATGTCTATGTTCATAGAAAAAAAATCGCTAAATTCGTCGATCAGTCGCAGGAAAAAATGGCGAACTTTGTTAATCGGTCGCAAGAAAATAACACGAAATTCGTCAGTCATTTGTGGAAAAAAACTTTTTCAGTGAGGCGCGAGAAAAAAAAAGTTAATTTCATCAGTCTGTCACCAGAAGAAACCGAATAATTCACCAATCGGTTACAGAAAAATTCGCAAAGTTCATCATTCAGTCAAGGAAAGAAACATGAAGTTCGTTGATTGCTCATCAGAAAATATTGCGAAATTCGTCAATCAGTCGCGGGAAAATATTGTGAAATTCATCAGTCGGTCGCGGGGATAAATCGTGAAATTCATCAGTCGAACGCAGAGAAGAAAATCTAAATTTGTCAGTCAGACACTGGTAAAATAAAATATGAACTTTGTCAATCTGCCGAAAGAAAAAAAAAGGAGAAATTACGCTAATTTCGTCGGTCGATTGTGGAAAAAACAGGTATTTTGTCAATAGACCGTGGAAAAAATGCAAATTTCGCCGATCGATCGCAGAAAAAATTGTTAGGAAAAAGCAGTCCCTAGTTCTTATCACCATGCTTATTATTTCACTTACCTCATTTACATTTCATTAAAGTCATTTATAATACATTATATAATATACTTTCATGATATAATATCCTTTTATTTAATTATTAAATATAATACAATACTTTAAATATATTAAAGATAATTACTTTTACAACTTACCTTTTATTTAATTTATCCTTAAGAAACATACTTGATAAATATCTTTCAGTGATATCTGTGATAAATGTTTTTATTAAAAATAATATTAAGTCACTTTTAATAAACTTTCTTTTAAACTACTGTTTCATATTTTATAATGTTTAAAGCCCTTTTACTTCACATTTCAATCCCTTGCTCACGACATTTCCGGATAGCATCGTATTGACACATCGACCGTATCTCTTGTTTATCTGAGTAGTTCTTCCGAACGCTCATAGATGGCGGTGTGATTCAACGCAGTCGTGATTCATTCCTTGCCTCGTGCCGATGTTGTCAGATTTGCATACGGCATTCGAGAAGCTGATAGAAGAAGTGATCGAACATGCGTGGAAGCTTTTCTTTTAGGGTGTTGTAAATATAAATAGTTCTGCCCATTGACATTCGTAGCTGGCTTGCATCCTTTTAGTTGTTTGTTTATGCGTCTGGAGAAATGTGAAAGCTGTGGTTATGATCTTTCCGGTGTGATGCAATAGAATGGAGTCTCGTTTATAAGGCATTGGTTTAGTTTTATATATGAAAGGAATATAATTGTTCAGATTAATATCGTAGTGCTGTGTTTGATTTCTGTGGAACTCTGAGTATTTCGATATCTTTAACGATGATCGATAGTGGTCAAGCCTGATGGTTTTTCCCCGTATGTTTTAAAGATGAAATACGTGTGGTTAATCTGGCTGGATATCTTTCTCATCAAGGTGTTAACTTTGTGTTAGTCGACGTGCTCATCGTTCTAATGTATCGCCATGGCTGCATAGAGATCTGTTTTTGACGAACGGAGGAAGTGCTTGAATGCTTCAAGTGGTTTTCCTTTTCATGTAATGCTTTTCAAACTAAAGATGTGCTGGATACCTATTTGCAGTTTTTTTAATATTAGAACAGGTTTCATTTATTCGAGTTTTTCACAAGTCCACATAAAGTTAAAAATGAACGTTCTTGGCTTATTTACTTTGAGTTCCGGAATAATATGATTTGTGTATTTAATGAGGTTTGAGTTTACATGTCATGATGTCTGTTTATCGTTTATTTAAATGAGTTTATTTCTATTATTAAGTAAGTGATTATATATATATATATATTTAAGTTTACTATATTTGCATTTTTACATGTGTTAAGTTTTGAATAAATATATTGATTGTTTTAAATATAGTTGTCTTTAATTCTAACCTTCATGGAATTCATACATTTACTTTAATAGTTAGTTTAGTTGGACATATATTTCATGTTAGAAATTGAATCTTAATTTAATAGTTTAAATTAACTTTTTGGGGTTATTAAAATCAGCTAATACGCTTTTACTGCAAATTTCATCTGCTATTTCTCTAAACCCCAGTCAGTACATTTGTGCTGACCAATAAGGGTTATGGGCTTAGATATAACAATAGGGCTTTTCATATCTTAATATAAGTTGTATTTAATTGAAATATAAATCGTTTTTACAGTTTGTCTTGATTTGCTTGAAATGCATTTTTAGTTAATGGAGATGTCTATTGATTAAATTTATTGCCTAAGTTTAAGCTTTGCCTTAAATATGTAATTAAAATTGTTTTTGAAAGTATAAATAAATGTAATTGAAATTGTTAAATTTTTTTTTGAAATAGTGTTTAAAGTAAAAGTAAAATATGTTCATTTTTTTTATAATAAAAATATTTGTTTAAAAATGTAGATTTATCTTGTTGACTTTAACAGGTCTAATATATGATATGATAAATTATTAACTTCGGCCATTAAAGGATGTTAGCGATATGCTTAGTAGGGGGGGCCGAAGCATAAATCATGTTGAAATTACACTTAACTTTAAGTAAATATTGAAATAATTGTTAACAGTTTTGATGAAATGTAATTATAATGTAATAATTTGTAAAGTTTAGTAGGATAATCTGTAGAAATTAGTAAATTTTTTATGAAGTAATTAAGTGAATTTGAGATATTTAAATTTCTTTTATTCCCGGACTCATGGCGTGTTTAAAAATTGTTTTGAATATTAAGAGAACTTTTGAATAAAATTAGTATCTTCCTCTGTGAAAATATTAGTATACCGGAGGATTATGAGGGATGCAGGAATTTTGTGGAAGTTTATGGAAGATTGGTGAATCTGTGCTGTTTTAATTGAAGTCAACTATAGAGAATTACTCTTCTGTGGAATTTTTTACTTGAAAGTCAAGAATATGGAAGGTGATCTTGATTATATGAAATGTTTTACGTAAAGTTTGTGATAGTAAAACTGGTATAAGGATTGTTTTTATAACTTTGAAAAGTGTGAGCTAGTGGAGCGTGATGGCGCCCTGGTGTGTTTTTTTTAGAAATAGCCTGCTGATTGAAGTTATGCTGGTTTTTCATGTAGTGTCATGATCATTCTTGCTCCAATTTTTTTTTAAACATGTTTTCCAGAAGGGAACTATAGTGAATTGTATATGACATAGTATCTGACTGACGTTGTATCCTAGATTGCTCCATTTAATCAGAAGATGATCTCACGAGGATTTTTAACGTTTTATTTTTATCCAGTTTATCGTCGTGTTATAAAGATATTTTTAAGGTGTTAGAAAAAGTGTTAAAGGTGTGTTAGAAGTATATCTACTGCATAGAAATGTTTGTGTTACAAATAAATGCCCCATCGTCTGTGAATGCTTTTACCTGCTAATGCATTTAATGTTATTGTATTTTGCATATCAATTTTTTTTTGAAAAAAATTGCAGGGCCTTCAACTAAAATGTAACTAAACTATTCTAATTGAGATAATTTTGGTTAGACTAAAGTGGTATATGTTTAAATATGTAAATTTATAAGATTAAATATGTTTTTAAGATAATGGAAGATTAAACTAAACTGAAGTATAATTAAATTGAAAAATTTTTTTTGGTACTAGAAGAAATGTTTTTAAGAAATCGAATTTTTTTTTTTAACTTAATATTTAAATTGATTTGTCATTTATTGAGTTTTGTTTTGTCAGGTAGCCATTTTAAGTGTCTGAATGAAGTGGTAAATTTTTAACCTTGGAATTTTTTTTAGGCTAATTTTGAGGTTAAGTAATTAAGAGTGCCATTTTGACACAGTCTGCCTGACAATTTGCTTAATTAATGAATTGAAATTGTGAATTTTTTTTTATTTTAAATCAGTAACTGTTTAAGAAAGTAAAATTTTTTTTACGATCCTTCTGAATTAATGTTGGGGTTTAATCTATTGAACTTTAATTTTAAATACTAATGGTTATATATATTTTTTCCTCTCCTAATTCTGTCATAAATTTTTGGATGTTTGTGGTAGAAGTTCACAATTACCCAGTTATTCAGATTTGGATTGTGCAAGATAAATAATAGTAGTTAAGTTTGAATTGTTTTAAAGCAATATTGAATTGGTTTAAATTTTTTTTAGAAGTTAATAAAGGGATATCAATAGTAAATTTTCTTATTGTTAAATTGGATATTTTTTAATATAAAAGTTTAAATGAGTTGAGTGAATATTTGGGTTTTGCATACTGCTAAATGAATTGATGACATTTTTAAGGTTAGGTCATATTGGGTTGATTATACAACCAATTTATAGTATGTTGCATGAATCCTGTGTTTACTGACTCATTGAAAAATTGTTAAATATATATTTTTTGCTCTTGTCCTGAATATTTCTGATTTTGTATTAAGATTGCAGATAGTATATATGGACTATACAGAATAACTTTAGGGTTTTATTGATGAAATGAATAGATTTGGTCTTCATGTTTTTAATATGTTGAAGTTATTTTTATAAGTATTTTTAATCAATTGCATCGTAATGAATTTTTTTTGTTTAGTGATATATATTTTTTTTAGTTACGTTGAATAAATTTTTATTTAAATGATTATATTTTGTTAATTTACTAGTGTTTGTCCGGGGGATCTTGTGTTTTTGAATAAGGGTTTTCTGGAATATTTGGAAATTTATTTTTAAATCTTCAGTGTTTGAAGTTTAGAGTGTCCTGAGTATACTAAATGACAGCTCTTTTAGGTTGCTGCATGTTAGATGGTTGCTCAGTGAGATATTATTGAAAGGAGGCTTAAACTTGGATTTCCTGGATTTGATGCTAATTTGTTTTGTTTTGTTTCTGTTTTTAATTGCTCTATTGAAATTGGCCATCATTCACATGGTTTTTAAGGGAACAGTTAATGTAGGAAGTTTTGGATTTTTCCTAGGACTGTCATGTTTCGACCGGGGGGAGTTGATTTCAGATGTTTGCTCCGTCTGTCAGGTAGTAAAGATGCGGGAAATATTTGCTTGGCATCGTGTGCATCGGAACAGTCTTGACTGGTGGTTTTGAGCTAAATGCTCTGTTCTGATGATGAATATACCATCTTGAGATATTTTAGTTAGTAATTTTTGTTACGTTAATTCTCATTTTAACAGTGTTGGCATTTCCCGGTTTTTATTTATATTTTTCTTTTTACATAAATTTTTAAAGTAGCTTTTGAGAATGGTATAACGGGGAGTAGTGTTTTTGGAGAATATCAGTTTTGCATATAGTCCATTGTTAATGTGGATTTATGTGTTTGGCCAGTTAAACTGTATGAAGGATGTCACATGAATTGCTAGGTGAGATTTTTTTTGCATTGTCTTAATCGGATGAAATGATCGGACGGTTTCTTTTAATGAGCAATATTTGTTGAAAATGGTTTTAGGTTTTGTGAATTAGTTTTTAAATTATAAATTTTTATATAGTATAGATTTTTTTTTTTTGACACGTGTTAGAGGTTATTTTGTTTTGCAGATGTAAAATCTAGTGAAAGAAAAATTGAAAAGGGGGGCCCTGTGGTTTTTAATTGTTTTGATAAGATGTTAATTCTCGTGTTAATGGTTAGATTTTTAATAAGTGTTAGATAAATTTTTAGAAAAACAGTTTAAATTATTTATGCAAATTATGTAATAGGTTGAAAGGTTGCCTATTTGGAAAGTTGGGTTAATTTTAATGAACCTGAAGGTCTAGAGTCTTGTTGAATCATTTTTTTAGGATAAGGATTCGAAGACATGGTAATTTGCTGTTCAAATTTAAGTTGTTTGGATAATGGAATGTAATTTAAGTAAAGCTGTTTCCTCTTGGCAGGTGTTGAATTCCTGTAATTTGAAAAGTTTGATAGTATTTGTTAGTGAGTGGTGCTGGTGCAATGAGCTTCAGAGATGTTTTGTATTTTTTTTTAAGACCTAGATGTAAAATGATGTTGAAAGATAAGAGAAATTTTTTTTTTACGAATATTTAAGGAAAGTTGTGTCAAGTGTCCGGATGCTTGCTAGATTAAGTGTAAGGATTTTTAGAGTCTGTGTGGTGCCTGTAGTAGTCATGGTTGAAAATCTTTGGAAGTGGTGGACGTGGTTAAGGCTCTACTACCATAACAGCTGTAATGCTGTAATTTCGGTTTTTAAACTACTGGTGTTTGAAGGGTTTCTTTTTAAAGTTGTTGTCAATTTTTGAGTAAGTTTTTACTCATCCGGGTCTACATTTTACCTTTGTCCAATTTTTTTTTGAGAGGATGTGTATGAAATCTCTAGCGCTAGAGTAAATGGGATAGAGTGTGTGATGGCAAAAGGAACCGAGGCGTCGGTGTCGAATGTACGGTCGGGATGAATGTTATGTTCCACTTTATATGTGCCTGGTCTATCTGGTTTTTGATAAGGTGATTTGTAGCACTAAAAATTGTTTTTAATTGATTTAATAAGTAATATGTTGTTGAGGGTGTTTGAAAAGAGCATTTTTCGGGTTTGCCATAAATGTAAAATCTTTAAATAAATTAGTGAGGATTGACATGTTTCCTAGGAATGTACTCTGGACTGATAAACAGGTGCCATGTGGATTAGTTGATTTGGAAGTTTTGAAGTGAGTGGAATATGAAGTTTTTGACCGGCATTGCTTGATAAAAGGTCTATAGTATAAACACGTTAAAAATTTTTTTATTGGTAACATATGTTTAATGAAGTTATTTAATGAAGTATGATATGCATGTGACAGGAATAGATTTAAATTTGTTTCAGATGGGTGTATTTTAATTAAGATTCCTTATAAAGAACTTTAAATTTCTGAATGTGTTGAAATGTTATAATATTGCAGTATTTGCATATTTTTGATGGTGATAGACCTGTGGGAAGAGGTACTGATGATGAACTGGACTGTTTTTATATATTTTGTTATGTGTGTTAATGTATTTTGTCTATATATGTGTTTGTTTTTGTAGCATTCTGGAACTCATCGTAATTTCTAGGTTTCTCCAGCCTTCTTTTTTCATTCAGTTTTTTTTGTGTCAGGTAAATTTTTTGAGATGGAATGTTTTTGACTAGTTGATGTAGGAGGTTTCTTGAGCGTATGGAGAGTTTATTTTAGCCATTGGAGGATCATTGGTTTTAGGTAACAATTCTTTGTGATTGTAGGTGGTTTTTCTGTTGGCAAGGCTTTCCATGTGCATGGATGATAAGAGGGGGGGCATTTGTTAGGAAAAAGCAGTCCCTAGTTCTTATCACCATGCTTATTATTTCACTTACCTCATTTACATTTCATTAAAGTCATTTATAATACATTATATAATATACTTTCATGATATAATATCCTTTTATTTAATTATTAAATATAATACAATACTTTAAATATATTAAAGATAATTACTTTTACAACTTACCTTTTATTTAATTTATCCTTAAGAAACATACTTGATAAATATCTTTCAGTGATATCTGTGATAAATGTTTTTATTAAAAATAATATTAAGTCACTTTTAATAAACTTTCTTTTAAACTACTGTTTCATATTTTATAATGTTTAAAGCCCTTTTACTTCACATTTCAATCCCTTGCTCACGACATTTCCGGATAGCATCGTATTGACACATCGACCGTATCTCTTGTTTATCTGAGTAGTTCTTCCGAACGCTCATAGATGGCGGTGTGATTCAACGCAGTCGTGATTCATTCCTTGCCTCGTGCCGATGTTGTCAGATTTGCATACGGCATTCGAGAAGCTGATAGAAGAAGTGATCGAACATGCGTGAAAGCTTTTCTTTTAGGGTGTTGTAAATATAAATAGTTCTGCCCATTGACATTCGTAGCTGGCTTGCATCCTTTTAGTTGTTTGTTTATGCGTCTGGAGAAATGTGAAAGCTGTGGTTATGATCTTTCCGGTGTGATGCAATAGAATGGAGTCTCGTTTATAAGGCATTGGTTTAGTTTTATATATGAAAGGAATATAATTGTTCAGATTAATATCGTAGTGCTGTGTTTGATTTCTGTGGAACTCTGAGTATTTCGATATCTTTAACGATGATCGATAGTGGTCAAGCCTGATGGTTTTTCCCCGTATGTTTTAAAGATGAAATACGTGTGGTTAATCTGGCTGGATATCTTTCTCATCAAGGTGTTAACTTTGTGTTAGTCGACGTGCTCATCGTTCTAATGTATCGCCATGGCTGCATAGAGATCTGTTTTTGACGAACGGAGGAAGTGCTTGAATGCTTCAAGTGGTTTTCCTTTTCATGTAATGCTTTTCAAACTAAAGATGTGCTGGATACCTATTTGCAGTTTATTTAATATTAGAACAGGTTTCATTTATTCGAGTTTTTCACAAGTCCACATAAAGTTAAAAATGAACGTTCTTGGCTTATTTACTTTGAGTTCCGGAATAATATGATTTGTGTATTTAATGAGGTTTGAGTTTACATGTCATGATGTCTGTTTATCGTTTATTTAAATGAGTTTATTTCTATTATTAAGTAAGTGATTATATATATATATATTTAAGTTTACTATATTTGCATTTTTACATGTGTTAAGTTTTGAATAAATATATTGATTGTTTTAAATATAGTTGTCTTTAATTCTAACCTTCATGGAATTCATACATTTACTTTAATAGTTAGTTTAGTTGGACATATATTTCATGTTAGAAATTGAATCTTAATTTAATAGTTTAAATTAACTTTTTGGGGTTATTAAAATCAGCTAATACGCTTTTACTGCAAATTTCATCTGCTATTTCTCTAAACCCCAGTCAGTACATTTGTGCTGACCAATAAAAATGCCAAGTTCGTCGATCGATCGCGAAAAAAACGCAAAGTTCGCCGATCGATCGCGGAAAAAACGCAAATTTCATCGATCGATCGTGGAAGAACGCACAGTTCGTCGGTCAATCGCGGAAAAAACACGTATTTTGTCAATAGACCGCGGAAAAAACGCAAATTTTGCCGATCTATCATGGAAAAAACGCAAAGTTCATCGACTGATCGCGGAAAAAGCGCAAAGTTCGTCGATTGATCACGGAAAAATGCAAAGTTCGTCGTTCAATCGCGGAAAAAACGCAAAGTTTGATGTCATATTGCGGCGTTCTTGCCGATATCGAAATCGGTGTCGACGTCATTGTTTAATGTCGTTATGCTTCGTGGCTGAATTCCGAGACTGTTCGGTATCGATGTTTGTTTTCAGTCTCGTTACGAAATCATTTCAGCCACAGCTTACAAGCGATTCTTTTTCTTTGACGGTATGACGTCATACTTTTACGAATTCCACGCATCTGGAGATGAATGACTGTATCTCTGTTTCAGTATTGCGTCATCGTGCTGATGACGTACACTAGTTCCTGATTGGTTGGTTTGTCCAACTGCATGTTTCACTGTTACAGAGTTGATCTTGAATTGACAAGAGAGTATATATTGGAGCGACTTCATGTTTAGTTGGTTCGTTTTGTTACATGTGTTTGAAATAAGTAAAGGCTCATTTAATGAGCTATTTAAGTTGTTGGCCGAAGTTATGGCCTTAATTAATATATTAAATTTCTTCAATAATGTTTTTAATTGTTTTTAATAAAGTTTGTTTAAAGTTCTATTTTGACTTCTTTCTGCATGTGTGTAGACATTAATCCTTAAATACTCTGCTTTAAGTAGTTGTGGCTTCTAGGCTAATATGAATTTTGCCCTAGCAGCCCGTTATGGTCCCAGCCTGGATTGAAGCCTGCAACATGCAGAGGAGTTAGATAGTATAAATTTGTGCTTGTGTTCCTCAGTTGAATAGTTTTAAGGTCCATGATGTCGTCTTCATCGAGCGCCGATTTTCTTCCAATTGATAAATTGACGTCGTCCAATTACAGCACGTGGCGAGAGGATGTCCGTGTTCTTTTGATGGAAAAATCTCTATGGGAATGTGTATCTACAAAACTACCTGAGAACCCCGATCCAGCAAACGCTCTTAGTGATACGGATTTGGCAAAAAGAATAAGGGCCTATTCCATTCTGTATTTGAATGTGTGTAAGGAGTTGAGACCTTTACTCTGCAGTGTAGAAGATCTGTATGTAGCGTGGCAAACATTACAGAGACATTTTCGTCCCAGTAGCCGTGCTCGTATTGTGGAATTGACTGACGCATTTTTCGAGTGTAAGTTGCAGCCTGGTGATGAACTGAATCTGTATGGTGCTAGATTGAGAGATATCATCATGCAATTAAAGGATGCTGGTCACCCCATTTCGGAGTAGTTAAAGCCTTTTCAGTTAATTAGACATCTCCCTGATGAGTACAGAGGCATCGTCCAGATGATTTATCGTTTTTCGGATGAGGACTTTACATTCGAAAATGTTCTAAATGAACTGTTGTCTGAGGAAGCAAGATTAAAATTGTTTAATTGTTCACTTAACAAAAATTCTAATTTAAGTGTGTTTAATGAAGTTGCTTTATATAATCATGAAAATAAATGTAACAATGTGAAGTTTAAGCCATCTTCTAAGCAGAAGTCTAGACCTTCCAATAAAATGCAGGTAAGTACAGCAGGTCCCAGTTTTAATTTTAACTTAATGAAACTAGAAAGTGCTTTAAATGTGGTTTAATTGGCCACCTTGCTAAGAATTGTAGAAGGGTTAAAACTGGTGCTAATGGAAAACATGGTGAAGTAGGTTTTATAGCTGAAGCATATTGTAACCTGAATACTGATAATACTGCCTGGTTGTTTGATACTGTCGCTAGTTCCCATTTTTGCTCGTGTAAAGATTTATTCTGGGATTTTGAGCCCATCTCCGGGATGGAAATGAAGGCAGCAATTAATGGGGTAGCTTGTGAAGTTCTAGGCAGAGGAACTATAAAATTTAATTGTAAAATTAAAGGTAGAAACCAGGTTGTTGCATTGCACAATGTCTATTCACCTAAATTACGACATAATTTGATGGCGGGCCATCTCTTTGAAGAGAAAGGAGCCACGTTTGTCGGTAAAAATGGACGAATAGATGTATTTTTAAATGGGGATAAATTACTTTCAGCTAATCGAAAAAATGGTCTGTACTATGTTTTTCCTCAATATATTAAGCGTAATGATAAAAATTTTCATAATTTAGAGGTTAATCAGGTTAATATAGAAAACAGTTTAGAAACATGGCACAGACGGTTTGCCCACATAAATAAGGATTACGTATTGGGAACCATTGATAAAGTTAGGGGAATGCCTCCACTCAAAAATGAAGAGTTAAATTGTGAGCCTTGCAAAATTGGTAAAGCTAGACGTGTTTCCTTTAAACCAATTGGAAAAATTAGGTCTGTAAAACCGTTAGAGCTGTTGCACCTTGACGTAGCGGGCCCATTTAATACTAAATCTAGAGGAGGTAATAGGTATTTCCTGACTATAATCGATGATTTTTCCAGAAAAGTTTACGTTTACTTAATGAAAGAAAAATCCGAGGTTTTTAACTGCTTTGTAAAGTTTCAAAAGCGGGCTGAAACGTTTACTGGAAATAAAATCATTGATATTAGAACCGACAATGGGGGAGAATTTCGTTCCGGAGAATTCGAAAAATATTTAGATGACAGAGGTATTAAACCTGAGCGGACGAACCCATTTTCTCCAGAAATGAACGGTCTTGTGGAGAGATTCAATTTAACTGCCCTAAATGCGGTAAGAACACTACTTAACGAGTCTAAACTGCATAAAAGATTCTGGGGGGAGGCTTTGTTATTTTTTGTCTACACTTGGAATCGCACATGTCATAAGAATTTCACTAAGACTCCGTTTGAATTATTTGGGGGAAAAGTACCATGTGTCAAACATCTAAGAGTTTTCGGTGCCACTGCATACGTTGGGATTCCTAAACATAATCGTGGTAAACTGGATATGCGTGCTGAAAAGGGGGTGATTGTAGGATATGCCCTTCGCACAAAAGGTTATCGTGTGTGGATCCCCGAAAAAGACAAAGTTATTGAAACCATCAATGATAGAATAGAGGAACCAGTTAAAAATGAACAGGCCTCTGACCGAAGTTTATTCCATTTGGATGCATTGGATTTTGACGATTCAGAGGTTTTCGATGCTGAAAAATCGTGTGTTGAACCCGATAAACAAGTTAAACTAATTGAGGGTGAGAGTTCAAAACCGATAGAAACGGTATCTAAATCTACGTTAACCAAACCCAAGATTGAGTGGTTTCGAAAAGCTGTTCCTCGTTCAGATGGATCGCGTACAGATATTTATTACAGTATATTAGGAACCAACATGCGTTTAAGATCCCAAAACAATGCTAAAAGTTATTGAGAATCTAAAAATATCCCTTTTGATCGAAAGGTATTTGACTTCAGTGGTAAAAATAACTTTACGGGCATTATAAATCAGGAATTAGAAGCAAATAATTTGAATGAATGACAATTAACGCGGGATCAAGTGAGCGTTCCAAAAACATTTCATGAAGCAATTAGTTCCCCTCAAGCTGAATCGTGGAAGCGTGCGATGGAGGAGGAAAATAAAATTATTAAAGATCGAGAAGTTTGGACTTTAGTAGAAAAACCTTCAAATGCTAGAATCTTGGGAAGCAGATGGGTTTATACCATTAAGTGCAATAAAGAGAAAGAAATAATTAGATATAAAGCACGTCTCGTTGCACAAGGCTTCAGACAAGAGAAGGGTATTCAATATGATCAAGTTTTTAGTCCTGTAGTTAATTTTACTATAATACGTTTATTTTTCTCGATTTTAGTTTGTGGATTGAAATGGTATCAGGGGTCGATGCAGGTTTTTTTTCTTGGGGCCCATTTTGTGAAAAGTAAAGGTTATTTTTGTGAAATTTATTATATTTTTGTGAAAAATAACATTTTGTAACAGAAGTTGAAATCCAGTTAATCTCATTCGAACCAAGCATTTATAAACAAAAACTTTTCTTCTCTGGTGAACTTGTTTGTTTACAAATTACACATTTTAAAACATCACAAAACAATAAATAAATAATAAATAGCAAATTTTTATTTAATGGAATTTTGTGAAAGGACCTATTTTAGTAAAAGGAATTTTGTGAAGGGGCTCATTTTGTCAAATTGATTTTTGTGAAGGGGCCCATTTTATTAAATTGATTTTTGTGAAGGGGCCCTAAATGGGCCCCAAATTTTGCCTGGATCGACCCCTGGGTATCATATTCAAATGGACGTTCGCTGTGCATATTTATATGCCCCTTTATCGGAAATTATTTACATGAGACAACCAGTTGGTTTTGTAGAATCTGAAAAAACAGATCACGTTTGCATATTAAAGAAGGCTATGTATGGACTTCATCAGAGTGGTCGAGAATGGTTTTACGAACTTCATTCCGTTTTAGACAGTTTAAATTTTAAGAAGTTCGAGTGGACTAACTAGTGTTTATTCTCTTAATTCCGAAATTGTCTTGCTTTTCTATGTCGATGACATGATTTTGTTAGGAAGGGATAAAGATAAAATTTATGAAGTTATAGAATTATTAAAACAAAAATTCGACATTAAAGTTTTGGGGGAGACCATCAAACTACTTGGAGTTAATTTTGAACAAACTGAAAATGGTTTTTCTATTCAACAGACTGATTATATAGAAAATATTTATGATCAATTTAAAAGTTATTATCAACCTATTGTATCTTTGCCTATTTCAAAGGGAGTTATATTTTCTAAAAAGGATTGCCCTCAAACAAATGAAGAAATTGCTGAAATGGAAGAAATTCCATATCATAACTTAATTGGATGTCTGTCCTTTTTGGCTAGCAGGACGCGTCCTGATATTAGTTATGTAGTTAATCTTCTTTCACAATTTCAAAGCAATCCAGGTAAAATACATTGGTTAGCTTTATTAAAAGTCCTTGGCTATGTATATCATGCAAGATATGAAAAATTAAATCTGTCTTGCAATGATAATTTTTCAATAAATTGTTTTAGTGACGCTGAGAATGCATCTAACCGAGACGATCGAGTTTCAATTGGGGGGGTTTATTTTATTTTTGAATGATGCAGTAATTTCTTGGCGAACATATAAACAACGTTGTGTAGCTCTTTCAACTATGGAAGCGGAGTACGTTTCCTTAACTGATGCTGCTAAGGAACTTATTTGGATAATTAACATAATTAAAGAGGGTAAAGAACTAAAAATATTTCCATCTCATTTTTCAGAGTTTAACTTATATTGTGATAATAGAGCAGCTATAGACTTCTCTAACTCTCCTATAGAAAACAGTAAAACTAAACATACATGTAAGATATCACTTTTTAAGAAACTTAGTTTATGAAAATTTATTTAATTTAAAGTATATATCTAGTAAAGAAAACTTAGCTGATTGTTTTACTAAACCACCTACTAAAATTACACTAGAAAAGTTTAGAAAGAAAATTTTTGAAAATAAAAGTTAATTTATAATGCTTGATTTTTTCTATTTATACTTAACTTATTTCTTGTTAGTCTGGGATCTTGCTGTACTGGAAGGGGGAAAAAAAAAAGCTGACATCTTTTGAAAAATAGTTTCTAATGAAACTGTATATAAAGTTTTTGAACTTAGTTTCATTTTTGTACACGTTTGTAACATCGTCCAGATGAGTGGAAGGCGGGCCATTGATGTCATATTGCGGCGTTCTTGCCGATATCGAAATCGGTGTCGACGTCATTGTTTAATGTCGTTATGCTTCGTGGCTGAATTCCGATACTGTTCGGTATCGATGTTTGTTTTCAGTCTCGTTACGAAATCATTTCAGCCGCAGCTTACGAGCGATTCTTTTTCTTTGACGGTATGACGTCATACTTTTACGAATTCCACGCATCTGGAGATGAATGACTGTATCTCTGTTTCAGTATTGCGTCATCGTGCTGATGACGTACATTAGTTCCTGATTGGTTGGTTTGTCCAACTGCATGTTTCACTGTTACAGAGTTGATCTTGAATTGACAAGAGAGTATACATTGGAGCGACTTCATGTTTAGTTGGTTCGTTTTGTTACATGTGTTTGAAATAAGTAAAGGCTCATTTAATGAGCTATTTAAGTGGTTGGCCGAAGTTATGGCCTTAATTAATATATTAAATTTCTTCAATAATGTTTTTAATTGTTTTTAATAAAGTTTGTTTAAAGTTCTATTTTGACTTCTTTCTGCATGTGTGTAGACATTAATCCTTAAATACTCTGCTTTAAGTAGTTGTGGCTTCTAGGCTAATATGAATTTTGCCCTAGCAGCCCGTTAAAGTTTGCCGATCTGTCGCCAAAAAAACCCGCAAAGTTCGTCGATCAGTCGCAGAAAAAAAGTAAATTTCGTCGATCGATTGCGGAAAAAACGCAAAGTTCGTCGATCTGTCCCTAGAAAAACGCAAAGTTCGTCGATCAGTCGCTCTAAAAACTCAATGTTCGTCGATCTGTCGCGGAAAAAAAGGGCAAAGTTCGTTGATCAGTCATTTAAAAAATGCAACGTTCATCGACCAGTCACTTAAAAAATGAAAAGTTCGTCGATCAGTCGCTTAAAAAACCTTAAGTTCGTCGATCAGTCGTGGAAAAAACCACAAAGTTCGTCGATCTGTCGCAGAAAAAACCACAAAGTTCGTCGATCAGTCGCAGAAAAAAGCACAAAGTTTGTCGATCTGTCGCGGAAAACACGCAAAGTTCGTTGATCTGTCTCGAAAAAAAAACGCAAAATTTGTTGATCTGTCACAAAAAAAACACAAAGTTCGTCGTTCAGTCATGGAAAAAACGCAAAGTTTGTTGATCGGTTGCGGGAAAAAAAATCACGAAATTTATCGTTCGGTTGCAGGTAAATTAAATAACGCAAATTTCTCCGACAATGGAGAAATTTTTTGGGCGGGAGGCTTCCGCCCACGATCTTTTTTTGGGTGGGATTTCAAAATTTTCGGCGCGAATCCCGCAATCCCGCCCTGAAATTCAAGCCCTGGAGTGGTAGGGGTAAAAAAGCTGTGATTGATTATTGTATGGGGAAAGGTTTGATTGCGAGCGAGTATGAATGTCCGAAATGTGGGAATGGTATGAAATTGTGTGAAAAGAATAATCTTGATGGATTTGAATGGCGGTGTGATAGAAGTGAGAAAGGGAAAAAGCATTGTGTAAAGCGGAGTGTAAGGCTTGGTAGTTGGTTTCAAGGGAGTAGAATGAGTATGATTGACGCTTTAATTGTTACGTATGCTTGGGTTAACGAATATGATCATAAACAGACTGTGGATTTGGCGCGAGTGAGTAAGCAAACGGCAACTGATTGGATGAGTTTTTGTAGAGAGGTGTGCAAGCCTGTGCATGTGTTTGAAGATAGGGATTTGGGAGGTGTAGGTAAGGTCGTTGAGATAGATATGAGAAAAATTGCTCAAAATTTGTAAAAATGGAAAAATATGAAGGGAAAAATACCAAAATAGTGTTTTAAACGGAAACATCCGGCGGAAAAAATAGGTATAAATTTGTAAAAATGGAAAAATCCGAACGAAAAAATTGATAAAAGTTTATAAAAATTGAAATATCTGAAGGAAAATATCGGTAAAAGTTTGTAAAAATTGAAATATCTGAAGGAAAATATTGGTAAAAGTATGTAAAAATAAAAAAATGTGGCGGTAAAATTTACTAAAACTTTGTAAATATTCTTAAAACGAAATAAAATCAATGCTACGTTCACGGTTTACTTTGTGAAAGAATTTGCTTGACCAAGTGTGTAAATAATAAGTCGTCTGCCGAAAAGCACATGTTCTGATTGGGTAGAATTCGGAGGTTGCCGATTTCTCGGTTGGCGCGCGTCGTTCCTTGGTGTGCGTAAAAAAAAATCGCCAAATCGGGCACCTCGCTTAATCGAGGATTCTGCCAAAAAAGTCCTTCCGGCCTGTACCAGGAGGAAAAGGTAGCTTTCCTATATCTTCGTTTTAAAATTTTAGCTAATGTTACACGAAAACAGCAAGTTAAAATGCAAAGAAACGTTTACAAAAGATTCGTTAATACTGAATTTGAATAAGAAACTCGGATATGAATATATAGTTTTATGCGTATGATTGGGAAAATTATTACAACAATGAAAGAAAATAATTTGCGAGTAATCGCGTTAATGTGCTGTTTTGTTTCAAAAAATGTCAGCCACCCTAGAATTTCATAGTCATAACCTTGAATACTATGCATTCAGCAGTGAAAGAAGAGCACATGCACCAGGTCTCCACTTGGATATAAATCTGCTAGAAAACTTCTAAAACCTGGATTTATTATTAACTATGCATGGACTAAATTCCCAAAGATATTTCTTTCATAAAAATGATATCTCAAAATATGTTACTTCTTAAGTCATTGACATGCCATGGCTTTAAAAAATCTTTCTCCCAAATAATGTTTCTTTTGTGTGTGCTTTACGAAACGTATTTTGCATTTCTATAAAAGGTGAAATTGCACTCCTACATATACAAGAACATCTTATCTTCCTGTGTTTTTCCATTTTACTCCCGCAGAATATTTTTGATCAGCTGAAGGTTCGTTGCAGAACATTTCAAAATATTCTGCTTTGGGGGCTGAAGGTTCGTTGCAGAACATTGCAAAATATTCTGCTTCGGGGGTGTTCATTACTGGTATGTTTACCCTATGCGTACATACATATTAAACAATACATACTTTCCACAGAACGAAAGATTTCAAAAGTGAATATAAAACAAACCATAATTCTACCTTGTGTTTTTCTATAGCATATTCAACAGATAATGCTACAAATTTTGTAGAAATCGGTAAAGTTTTATATAGAATTCTGCAGGATATTTTACATGCTACCCAATTTTGTGAAATACTCTATGGGATATTCTTCTAAAACCATATTAAAATTCTATAGAAATCTCGATAAGACTCTATAGATTTTTTTTATGAATTTTTAAATTAAATTCTATAAAAAATTTCATATGGGAAAGAAACTACATATGTAGATAATAGTATATTATCCAACAAAATCAAACATTAGACACATTGGATGTATGATTTTCATTCAATGCATCTCTAATAATTATTCTAACAATCGCAATACATACCACAAATTGTAATTAGCAACAAGTCGGCGCATTTCTTGTATTCCTTTTTAAATGTAGAAACTCATCGTTAAAGAGAAGATGAAACAAAATACGCATAAGATAAAGTCTGTTCACAAATTTATGACAGCTAAAGTTGCTTCTTTCCACTCCTTTACACACTCACGGTTAAAATTCAAAGAGTACCATAATGATTTAAGCTCGTGAAGAACTGTCAGAACTCATGAAATACATTAACATGTAGAACAGTTTAGATTATAAATCAAATACAAATAAAGTTCTAAAACGAGGTAAAAAACAAAATAATAATAAATAATTATAAGATTTATACCACAATACCTAATAATTTAAATCGTTTACAGAACCCGTAATAAATACATACACAAATAAATGCATTTCAGTTGCCAATTCTTTGTGAAAAGTAAACAAACATCATTTGTTTAGTTTTTTTTTTTTTTTCTTAATGAGGCAAATAAATTTTATTAAAAAAGCAATAGAATGTACAGTGATTTTAATATGATATCTTCTTATCGAAAAATATTTTTTTATACATATACTTTATAACTGATTTGAAAATAAATGACCGAATGCGAAATTTTAAAATGAAGGGCGAAAATCACAGTCAGGTCAAATCCAGCCACCTCATTGGTCATGTGATCTCATACTTTTCAGAGAGGAAGGATTTGAAACAACGAAACCAGTATTGTTTGAAATAGAATAAAACATCATTAAAATGCACTGCAACCGATTTTCCTGACATCTTTTGAGTGCCCCTGTAAACGATTATAAATGCTACGCATTTAATTTTCAATACAGAACATGCCATGGTAAACCTCAATTACAAATATCAATTACATGCGAATCTGAGTTTATTTACGCGACTAGGGCCTCATGTAAGGTTAGTCAGGCCCTGCGTTAGAATATGTATTGATAAAGATCATGCATTTTATAACATACAAATCACTCTTGTTACTCTAAAGACAAGCAATACATATATAAATATAAAGAGTCTACACTTGCAAACCAAACAATAAAATCGGCAAATCATTAATGAGAAAATAAATATTCCCTTTATGGTACTGCCCTGCAAAATATTTATTACAGGAAAATATTAAAATTAATAAAAGCATATAAACTGTACGACTGAGTGGACAAAGATTAATAAATAAATATCGACTTTGAATAGAATGTGTAATGATAAAGGAAACAGATTGTACTAATTGTTAAAAAAGGGACTGTTAAGAGATATCGTGCTGTATGGGTAAGAGCTCTTTATAGAGTTTTGAAGAGTTCTATAAACACCTTTTCTAAAGAAATATTTCTGAAGAATTCTTTGAAGTTCTGTAGTTTTTTTTTTCTATAGAACAGTTTTTCTATAAAGTACTATAAACACCTTATACCCATACAACCAAAAGCATCCTCTGGACGTCCTATACAGATCCCAGTGGTCCTACAACCGTCAGATCCTGTACACGTCATAATTCAGACGTTCAGAGAATGTCAGAATCAGGACGAACTATCCATGATCGTCCAGGGGACATCCGTAGCAGCGGAATTATCAGTACGCATGCTCCAAATCTCAAGCTGTCACGTTTTGGAAAATCGGAAAAGAAACAACTTCAACTCTCTCTTCACCTTCTGTGTTTTATATTTGTCGGTTTGATTATTCTATTTATCACATCGTTTACTATTATATTTTATGGAATAAAAAGCTTACATTTTAGTTTCTAAGGTAAGTAAACTTTCGAATTTTAAGTTTTTAAAGTTAACTTTTGAGTTTTGTTCTGAATTGTAAGGGTATTTTCTCAATAAAGCAAACATTCAAACAAGCATGTACACCACACGGAAACTGTTGCAGGTACAGGCATTTTTAATGTAAGTAATTGTAAATTGTAAGCATAATGTGGTATAATCATAAAACAAACCTTTGTTTATTTTATTTTCACCGAAGTTAACAGTATATTTTTAAAGATAGATCGTTATGTAACTTGCCAAAACATCGCTTGCGATCCATAGTTTGGGAACCGTTGTGTTAGATATAAAAATACATTAACAATTTTACTGTTGAAGAACAAGTAAAAATATTCATAAGCTTTAAATTCAACTAATAAAATAATTTAAGCAATAAAATTATTTAGCTTAACAAAAGTTCATAAAAATTATAATGAACGATGAAGTATCTTTTTACTTCAAGAATAACATATTTATAAAAATAATTTTGTAAAATTAGGATTTTCAAATCCGAACCCTATATGTGGAGCCCAAGGGTAAAGATCCAGTTGTTGACTACCTATAACACTCTTGTACCTGCAATTTGTACTAATTTTTATTTAAAAAAATACTACCTGGTTTTTAGCTTTTTTTTTAGGGGGCGGTGGGTTCAGGTGTCAGAGTACCCCTGACAAAAAAGATAACACACTATTTCATTTCTTAATGTTAAAAAAAAAAGTCAGTAGAAACTTATTTTTTGATTTTTATGTTACATTTCAATGTTATTTTTTATATTTAATGTGTTTAAAATCTGTCTTGCATGAGCTGTTCTGACAAAATTTTGGTTGAATTCAAGAACAAGCGAGGAAGTTGGCAGTGTTGGATTTGGCGAGGTGATAAATGAGATTTTCTTGCTATCAGTTTGTGTTTTACATTTATCGGTTGGCGTGCGTCAAAAAATCGCCAAATCGGATAGCTCGCTTGTTCTTGGATTCTGCCAAGATTTTTAGTCTAGTTTATTTCATATTAATGTTGTCCATTTTAAATAACATAGCTTTGGCTAGTGTTCCCTCTAGGTCATTATTTAAATGTGCAGTATTCTGCCCTTTTTAAAATCAGTAAAATGTATTCTGCCTCTTTTTAAAATCAGTAAAATGTACCCAGCCTCTTTTTAACGTTGTGAAATTTTCTCCTATTTCTGTGCAAAGATCTTTTATAAAACGTTTATCCAAATTGCAATATTTCAAAGTCTGTGTGCTGAAGATTTTGCAATAATTATACAACTTTCTTATTGCTTTAGGAAAAACAGGTTATTCAATCCTGCTGTAATTCTATTTTATTTTTTTAATTCATGAAATAATTAAAAATTAATGTTTTTTTATTTATCATACATAAAAATTACATTATTTTTCAATCGCTACTAAACTTATTAATATAACTTCTCTTGAAATAACATTCCTCTTTTCTCTATGCTTTTACTTTCTACAGGTCTTTGTAAAAAGTCTTAGTTGCAAAGTTTTTTTAATTCTTGCTCCCTACTCTTAATTTTGTCCAGCAAGTGCACTTGATCTTAAGACCAAAAATAAATAAAACAGTGATATTTCAGGCATATCAGTTTTATTTTGTACTTTTTATAGTGATTATTAATTTCAATTGCAATGGGAATTGGATGATCAAACTCGTACTAATTTGCTTAGATCAAATGTAATGATAACAGAAACATCCTAATGCTACATGTGATTGTCCATATTAAATTTTATTTTTAAATATAAACTAGTAAATAAGATAATCATAAAATGTAACTTTTATGAGAAATTTGTTTTTTGCATATTAATTTTTTTTTCTTTTTTGTATACACAAATTGTAGGATTCATAAAGTCCCAGCATGGATAAATTAAAATTAAAAAGATACAGCAAACAACATGGAGGAGGGTCGAGTTCTACATAAAAAGAAATTAATTTCTAAAATTGGTAAGTTTTCTTTAACTATTTCTTAATAAGGCATAAGAAAATATCAATTTATATAAAAATTATACATATATTGTATGTCCTTGTTATATATTTTTTAATATACTTTCCTGCAGTAAAATTATACTTTATGAAAATATTTGTTATTAGATGTTCATTATCAGTATTCTTTGAGAAGTGCTATCTTTTGTCTTAGACATAGATATGACCTAACTTTACAGGTCTGCACAGGCCGAAATTTCCAGGCATGGCATGACTCAGACACAGTGTAATTGTCCGCTGCTGATCTCTACATTGAACATGTTATATTTCTGTGTTGATCAGAGTTATTTATATCTGATATTTCTTTTCAAAATATCTTTTTGTATATTTTCAGTCAAAATAAGCGTAAATGAATTTTTCAACTTTTATTGACTATGCCGTTTTGTAGATAAACTTTTTCCTGGCTTTTTTAATTTATATTAAGTTTGAAAACATTTTTAATTAGCAGTAAGTTGATTATTTTGAAAGTATTGGATATACAGTAGACTTCCTTAAATCTGCATAACTTAAAACTAGAGGTTATGCAGATTTTAGAATTTTGTGGATTTCTGGTCACTGTTTTGTTTACATTTTTTAAACAGTAATGTGAATTTAATAATGCATTCAAAATTATAATGAATGCTTACAATAAAATAAAATAAAAAAATTAAGAAAATAAAAAAAAAACAAATTTAAAATATTAAAAGTTAAGGTTAAGTATGCAAGATTAATTAAGGTTAAGATTAATAATGCATAACTAAATATGCATAATGATGAGATATTTTTTTCTTGAATTATTCAGTGAAACTCAGACTCTTATTCAGTGAATCTTATAAATATACATTGATAATTCACTTCAAAATCTTAAAATAACAAAGTTTTCATTCATGTTTAGCCATACTTAATAAACAAAAAAGCTTGATTAATGCATAAAATAATTTGTAAAAATATTGTGATAGCCACTGATATCAGCCTTATCTAGAGATTTTTTTCAGAAATAAATTTATTACTCCTTCATGAGAAAACATGAGTTGAATCATATCAAAAAGAATTACATATTAAAATGTGTACAGAATGATATAAAAATTAAAAAAAAAAAAAATCTAAATTTTACACTTACATCTTAACTGTAAGTTTCATTGTTTACATCGAAAACAATGTGCAGATTTAAAAAATTTGCAGATTTTAGGGTGGCGGATCTGAGGGAGTCTACTGCATATCAAAATATCATATTTATAACCTTGATATTGATTCGTGCAACACATTTACATTTATTATCACCACAGTCATGTGCATTGAAAATTGTTTATATTTTATCGGCTTGGTTTTATGCTTTTAAATTTTTATATCAAGCCATTTATCAAACAGTTTGTTAAAATAACTTTTTCAAGTTCATGCAGATATAGTCCTATAATCTGATTTATTTTCAAAATATCATGAAGTTTGATATTTTCACATATTTGATACTTACTTTCAAAATATTGTTATTTATGATATTTATAATATTTTCAGTCAGAACAAATGTAAATGAATTTTTCAAATGTGTTTGATTTTGTCATTCTGTTGATAAAGAACTTTTGCTTTGGCTGTACTAAGCTTTGCATTTGAAATTAAGTTTTAAAATATAGAACCAATAATTACTTGGGATAAATTTATTTAGAACAGCCATTGAAAGATAAACTGTCTAATTTAGTTAAATTATTTATAGCTTGATTAGAATGAATCTTTTCTGTTTTTTTTTTTTTTTGTTTTTTTGTTTTTTTTTTTTCTTTCAAAGTTTAAAACTGCACAATAGGTTGGGGAATGACATAGCAGACGGCATACATTTATGTTCAAAATTTTCAACAAAAACAAAAAGAAACTAATATTTTGTTGTATAAAACATAAAATTTTCTGTAGTTTTGTTTTTTGATACGTAAAAAGCAAATTATTTAAATTTCCATGAAATTGTTTCTATTTTCAGTTGATCTTCAGTTTTGTTACAAGGGGGAAATTTATTCAGAAAATAAAAATGATGTGTATAATTAAATGTAGGAGAGGCACATTAAGAGTCTACACTGGAGACACAGAGAAACTGACACGCTAATGTTAAACCTATGGGAGCATTCTTTTCAAATTTCTCTCTTGCATTTTAACATTCTTATTTTATTTTTTATTTGTTTCCATAGGATAGCTGAGATAGATTTCTAACCAGGATATTTTTTACTTTTACAATTTTGATTGCAGTTTTTTTTTTTTATGAACTAGTTTCGAAAGTGTAAGTAACTTCCAAAATAAAAAAGTAAAAAAAAAATAAATAACCAAGTTAGAGTCGATTTCAGCTATCCGATGGGAAAAAAAAATCATTTAAAAATATTAAAATGTTAGCGAGAAATATTTTAATTTATGTGAAAAGATTTTTAAAATTTTTATTATTTTCTTTTAACTTCTGTATTCATAACGATATTTTACTCTGAATTTTAATCAGTTTTTAAAAATTATTTGTTCTAGATGCTGTTGAGAAAGAAAATAATATATCGAGTGCACACACATTGAAGAAGTTTTAAAGACCAATTAATGTCATGCAAAAAATCTAAATGTTTTTAAAAATATCTAAATGATTCTAAAATGATATAAAAAACATCTAAATTTCGAAATAATAAAAATGATGTGTATAATTAAATGTAGGAGAGGAACATTAAGAGAGTCTACACTGGAGACACAGAGAAACTGACACGCTAATGTTAAACCTATGAGAGCATTCTTTTCAAATTTCTCTCTTGCATTTTAACATTCTTATTTTATTTTTTATTTATTTCCATAGGATAGCTGAGATAGATTTCTAATCAGGGTATTTTTTACTTTTTCAATTTTGATTGCAGTTTTTTTTTTTTTTTTTTTTTATGAACTGGTTTTGAAAGTGTAAGTAACTTCCAAAATAAAAAAGTAAAAAAAAATAGCCAAGTTAGAGTCGATTTCAGCTATCCGATGGAAAAAAAAATCATTTAAAAATATTAAAATGTTAGCGAGAAATATTTTAATTTATGTGAAAAGATTTTTAAAATTTTTCTTATTTTCTTTTAACTTCTGTATTCATAATGATATTTTACTCTGAATTTTAATCAGTTTTTACAAATTATTTGTTCCAGATGCTGTTGAGAAAGAAAATAATATATCGAGTGCACACATTGAAGAAGTTTTAAAGACAATTAATGTCATGCAAAAAATCTAAATGTTTTGTAATAAAGTTTAAAAATGTAAATTAAAGTGCATTAAATATTAAATATATTTGTTGGTGTTGTTATTTTATAGTAATATATGATTTATTTTTCTAACAATTTTTCAAAACGTATACACTGCAGAAGCTGAATTTTATTGTTTAAAACTTAAAATTATTGCATTCTAAAGTAGTGCATAATATAATTGTGTAGTTATTTAAAAATATTACATCCATATTTGAATAGAAGTAAATAGACTCAATTTAAGATGTTCATTAAGTATTTTATGAAAAATGATTTATGTTGCAAAAGTATTTTAATAGTATTTTTATACATTTACTATAAAAAATGATTAAAGAATTCAGTAGAATTTCATAAATAAAATAACTAGATTTGAAGGTATATATTTCTTATTTCATTGAAACAATAATTTTTAGTGATTCAAAATACCATCATCAAGAACAGAACAAGTTATCAGGTAAGAGATGTTGAATACAATGGAATTTGGGTACTTTATAAATCTGATATGTAACTTTTTTCTTTAACATATAGTCCAAGTCTTAATATATTTTTTTTCTATCATGTAAAGCATCATCCATTAATTACGCAACACAAATTTTGTGGGTTTTTTCTCCTTCTCCTGTCGTGACGTCACATTTTCTGAAACTAGTAATTTGGAGCTAATTTTATGCAAAAATTTATGTATGATCTATAAGTTATTGATATAAATATTGTTAAATTCTTATAGTGTTTTTACTTCAAGCTATCAAAATTTAAAGAAAATAGAAAATACTATAACTAACTCTACCTGAATAAAAAACAAGTTTTTTTAATGAACTATATTATAGTACTTGAAAATAATGTCTACCTAATTGATTTCATATTTCACATGTTACTATTATTTTCCTTTGATTTATGGTAAAAATTATATGCTAAAATTCGTGTATCATGGTAATTGATCAGCATGAGGATTTTCAACCAAGTTTTTTCACCAAAGAATCTGAAAAGAATAAAATTAAAAAATTATGGTTTATTTAAATTGAATGTAATATGTATATAATTGATTAATAATAGAAGTTATTAATATATTATCAATAATAATGATAATTATTAAAGTAAATATTGAGCTAAATGTTTACATACTTAAAAAAAGTATTTTTTGTGATTTTTTTCCCCCTTTACTGAAATATAATTAGTTCAGAAACAAAGACATTTATAAGAAATACAAAAATTATTTGAGAAAGAATTGTTTTCTTTCTGAGTTATCCTTATTTCTTTGCCACTTAGTAGGTATAGGTAATATTTTTTATCGCTTTTTGTTTTTATAGAATATTATCTTAAAAAAAAAAAAAAAAAGATTGAGCAAATTGGTATTGATAACAACTGTAAAATAACCTAATAAAAACTTTGTTATGAGAGGACTTATTTTGTTGATATTTCATTTATATGGTATATTCAAATATTTAATTTTAAATGAAACCTTGCATTCACAAACTCATTTTTGAACCTAAATACCTAAAATTTTCAGGCATAACTGTATAAATGCCTAAGAATTATACTACATTTTTCTTTTTCCTCGAATGAGACATGTATTACATTGTGGTCGTTTAAATGCTCGTAAAAAATGAAATTTGCAGATGTTATTATTTGAATACCTACAAATTTGTAGCATTTTTCTTTTATCTATTAAATGATACCATTATTGAATTGTAACTAGTATTTTTGATGACTGCGTTTTCAAGCTGTTGTATCCCAAAAATCAGATTAAAATTTAAATTTTGACTGTGTAGAAAAAAGAAAGACCCTAGCTTTTTTCATAGAAAAATAGAAAGTGCTATTTGACCTTATTTTTATCAAAACTAAATTAAAAACTGCAAATTTTATATATTTATAGGTGAAAATGACTTTAAAAATGTATCAAAAGTAGCCGGTTTAGATTTGAAAACAGTATTAAATAAAAATTCATGATGAATATGAAAGAAAATAAATTGAATTTATTTCATATACAAATTACCTACAATATTTAATTAAGTTATTTTCTAAATCGTTATCACAAATTTGATACCGATTTGCTTGGAAAAGGTAAAATTCACCTGATAGAAAAATATAATGTTAAATCCAGATTTTTCACTCAAACTAGTATTTTTTTCTACATAATTTTTTATGCGTATTTACAAATGAATATTTTTATTATAATTTATTAATAAAGAATTATTACTATATTTGCAAAAACAAAGTCAAAGTCAAACTGGGCAAGGAGGCCTACCTTTCGGCTTTAGCTCAACTAGCCCAGCTCAGTATTTGCAAAAACATTAAACTAATAAAAGGAAAAACAACACATGATATTTAAAAATCAGAAGGGGTGGGGGGTTGCAATTACCCCAGGCTGTCCTTCCTAAATAATGCTTTTGATTTCTATTAATTTTATCTTAACTTGTGCAGTGGTGCATACTAAAACATTTCAATTAAAACTAGTGGTAGCTTGGACAGGTTACCACTATTTTTTAATAAATATGTTTTACTGTGCACTTCTGCACAAGTTAAAATAAAATTAATAGAAATTCGAGACATCATTTGGAAAGGGCAGGGTGGGGCAACTTAAAAAAAGAAAATTATTTTTAAAAATCAGGGGGGGGGATTGCCCTACCCTGCCCTTCTCAAATGATGTCTCGAATTTCTATTAATTTTATTTTAACTTGTGCAGTGGTGCATACTAAAACATTTAAATTAAAAATAGTGGTACTTGTACAGGTTACCACTATTTTTTAATAAAAATGTTTTACTGCGCACCTCTGCACAAGTTAAGATAAAATTAATAAAAATTCAAGGCATCATTTGGTAAAGCAGGGTGGGGCAATCCCCCCCCCCCCCACCCGATTTTTAAAAATAATTTTCCTTTTTATATAAAGCGTCCACTACTGATCCTATGAGCATCCTATAAACGTCTAAAAATGACGCTTGCCGGACAAGCAGAGGATGCGCAATTGTATTATTAATCTCGTCCTATGAGCGTCCTACTGTCATCCTATACATGGCTGAAAATAACATCCACAGGTCGAGCATAGGAGTCTCTTTTTGCTCCCCACTGGACGTCCTCAGGACATGTATGGGATATTGTCGGACGTCCAACGGATGAGGCTTTATTCTACATATGACGTTCATCGTATGTCCTCAGGACGTTATTGTGCTGTATGGGTAGAATTCAGTTCTATAGGCTAATGATGTGTAAAAATGGTCCACTCTACGTGACGTTTTAAAAGTGGATCATTTTTGCACGGCGATTGGTGCAAAGCGGCGCACCCCCCGTTTTGCACCAATCGCCGTATAAAAATGATCCACTCCAAGTGACGTTTTAAACGTCATGCACCGGCCGTGTATAACCAAGGCTACACTAGATACCGGGCTTGCTCATTCATTATCATGACGTCACAAAAGGTTACTGGCCGCGACCAGCGATTGGTGCAAAGCGACGAGCCCGTCGTTTTGTGCCAATCGCTGTATGTCTTTCATTTTGTCGTTTCGCTTTGAACCAATCGCTGGTAGCGGCCAGCCATCATTTGTGACGTCATGATAATGAATGAGCAAGCCCGGTATCTAGTGTAGCCCTGGTATAACGTAGGTCGCGCGTGTATACGCCACCGAAGTGATTACGTCACTCGTGTGTTTTCGTCTGCTATGGGCCACAAATGGCTGAGTTTCTAGTGATAGATAACATGAGAAATTATTTTTAAAAATCGTATTAAAATAAATATTTTGTTTCTGAAATTTTCATCTCTTGATTTGCATACATTGATATAAGAGGTATCGTTTGCTGAAATGTGATTAAATTATTTGTAGCTCAAATTTATGTTGTTTAGTTTTAAAATTTAAAAACGCCAAAGTTCCTAGCAATTTAAGATTTAGGGGTAGCGCCATCTAGGATCAGTGATCTCAAAGAAAGTACAATCAATCTCGGATATTTTTCATATTTTTACACATTATATGTATTTATTAATTTGTTTATGATCGATTTAAATGATTTTTTAAAAACTTATTTACATATATATTTTTTTACTGAATATTTAAGTTTTTGAATCATTTAAAATTTTTATAGAACAGAATTTATATTTTAATGATCTAATCATAAAATACAAATTTATTTACTTTGCAGTGATAGAAAATTTTGTATTTAGTAAAAACCTTAGGAACTAAAAAGTGTTAATGTCATATTGCTTTTCCATACATATATTTACAAATATGACAGTCAGATCAGCGATTAGTTTATAATTTGTAAAATCACGTTTGCTTATAAAATTTCCTTTGATAGTTATTTTGGGTAGATTATTAGCTTTTTTTTTTTTTTTTTTTTTTTTTAATTAAAGATTATGACATTAGTAAATTATTTTTTATGTTACGGTAGTTTGAGGGGGAGGGGGATAAAGTGTTTATGAGGTTCTAAAGTGTGATGATTTTAAAAATGTTTTAGCAGTTTATATACATATATTTGAGGCATATTTCTGTACTGTAAATTAATTATTATTTCTATTGCTCAAATCTGATATAGGTATCCCGAAGATATTTTTGTATAAGCAAACATGATTCTTTTTAGCATGTTAAATTGTTAAATTAAAAATTTGCTTGTAAAAAAAAAATTATAAAGTTTTTTTAAGAATATTTTGGATAAAATAATTTTTTTCACGTTTTTAATTAAAGATTATGACATACTATCAAACTATTTTCTTTCTTACTCTCTTTGTCTCTATATATAATTATCACTATTTAGTTTTCTGAGTTTCTTATTAAACAACAAATTTTGCACAGTACACAAGATAAATAAATTATATTTAATGATCAGATTAATAAAAATATTAATTTTATACTACTCTATAAAACATTTTAAATGATTGAAAATCATAAATATTTAGTAAATAAAAATCTAGTTAAATAAGTTATTTTAAAATAATATCGCATAAATAAGAGAATGATGACCTTTAGTGATCATAGATGGCGTCACTCCTTAACCGTATTTCACGGTGTCTTAGATCGAGACATTACCGTTTTGAAATTTTTAAAACTAAATTACACAAATTTGAGCTAAAAATACGTTAATTACACTTACGCAAATGATACTTCTTATATCAAAGTATCCTAATCAAGGGATAAAAGTTTTAGATAAATAATATTTGTTTTAATATGATTTTTTAAATTAATTTTCCTATGTGTCTACGTGTCTCGCGTGGCCGGAGCAGACGACAAGTGATATATGACGTCACACTTCCATAGCGTATAACGTAGGTCGCGGTCATACACTACAAATAGGCAGTGCTGATTGGTGGTAATACCCTGACCTCCAAGTGAAGTACAATGGTTGATAAGCTGATTGCAACTTCCCTATACCATTTAATTGCAAGACAAAAATGATAATGATAATAAAGGAAACAGATTGTACTAATCGTTAAAAAAGGGACTGTTAAGAGATATCTCTTACGAAAATAGTTCATAGAGTTGTATAGAACTCTAAGAAATTCTTTACAAATTCTATAGAATACTATTTCTATAGAGTTTTGAAGAGTTCTATAAACACCTTTTCTAAAGAAATATTTCTGAAGAATTCTTTGAAGTTCTGTAGTTTTTTTTTCTATACAACAGTTTTTCTATAAAGTACTATAAACACCTTATAGAATTCAGTTCTATAGGCTAATGATTCTATAGGTTATATATATATATATATATATATATATATATTTCTTGGTCTTTTAAAATTTATGTGTGTAATAATTTATTTGTAATTATATATACATATATTTTTTTAAATAATTCATTTGTAATACATCAGTTCAATATACACTACTGGCCATCCAAAATGCAACACCATGAAGGAATGTAAATAACAGAATGATATTTATTGGACAAATATATTATAATGGGAAGGACAAGTGATTACACTTTCAGAAAATTTGGAGGTATAGTTCCTGAGAAAACATTACCCAGAGTTGCCACCCCGGGCCGCAATAACAGCATATATCTGCCTAGGCATGGAGTCGAACAGAGATTGGATGTCATGTACGGATACAGCAATCCATAGAGCTTCAACACTATGCCACAATTCATCAAGCGTAGTGACGGGCCAAGCAACGCCCCCTAGAGATAATGCCTAAGAGCTCTTGACGTCACGGCAGATCGGCTAATGATTCAACTGATAACATCCTACCATTCCTGCAACCACAATAAAACAAAATTCTAAATGACTTTTTTTTTTAACTTCCATAATAAAATTGAAGATCAACTAATTCAAAACACACTATTTGCTTTTCACATCCGCGCAAAAAAAAAAAAAAAAGACTGTAGGATTTAGTATCAAGAAAAATTTGTTTTATGTAACAAAATTTGAAATACAAAATAGTTATTTTTATTAAAAAATAAAAGCTATCTTTTGAGGTTCTAGCATATTTTCATGAAAATTAATAATATTATGAGTAAAGATTGGATTGCTTTCAATTAAAGTACTTATTTACAGTATATATGTGCATTTTTATCAATATTAACAATGCTAATCATTATCTATTAAAATATGTTTAGTTTGTCACTGCTGAATATTTGATTGAATATTTGCATTTGATAATTACAAATTTCATTTATTTTGCCATATATGCAGTGTTTTTTTTATAATCACTAGTAGTAGTTTACTGTTATTAGAAAATATTAAATATATATTTTAGTTATGTGCAATTGAAAAGATATAATTTTGTTTTGGTTTATATTTAGATATTTTGTTTTTGTTATGCAAAACATGATAAGATAAAAATTAACTTTTAATTAGTTTTTTTTAATATTTTTAACACAAAAGTAATTACAAAATTTAAATGATAGCTCTAAAAAATTTGCTAGATATTTGCATTTTATACACAACACACACACATATGAACGTAATATTTAATTTTTTTTTTTTCAAAATATAACCAAAGATGTTTTATTATGTAATATAATAATTCTAATTATAAAATAATTATTATAAATACCTAAAAATCCATCTAATGTGAATGTAATTATGTATTAATCGTGGTCATCTAAATAATGTGATTATTATATTTAGATGAAATAAAATAATATCAGAAAAATAATAAATATAAAATATATAAAAATAAAATAAATTGTAATCGGAATTATGATGTTTTAGACCTTATATGAATGTGATTATATTTAGATAAACTAAATATAATCCCAAAAATATAATAAATTATATAATAATAAATATAAAATATATAAAAATGAAATGAATTGTAATCGGAAGTATGATGTTTTAGACCTTATTTGATTAATGTGATTATATTTAGATAAACTAAATGATAATGATGTCATAATGATAGAATTTAGATAAACTAAATATAATCCCAAAAATATAATAAATTATGTAATAATAAATATAAAAATAAAATAAATTGTAATCGGAATTATGATGTTTTTTAGACCTTATTTGAAGAGGGTGTAATCAGTGTGGTATACATGTAACATGCATTTATATAACAAATAAGTAATTAAAAAAACATTTTTTAGCTAAGTGTAGTATATTGAAGGCAAAGACAGATTTGAATGTTAGCCGTAATAATTTCATTTGAACACTAGTAAAAATATATATTTAATATTTCCTAATAATAGTAAAATATCTCTGGTGATTTTTAATGGTGATTATAGAAAAACTGCATATATGGCGAAATAAATCAATTATGTAATCATCAAACGATAGTCAGTACATTATATTAAGTTTTATCTTGCACTTTTCACTAACTGATATATTTTTGAATATGAATTAGTGACAAGAGAAACATTTAATTAAGTTAATAAATTTATAATTTAATCTCTGGATGAAAAAATATATCAATATTTTAGCGATAAAATACATTAAACAGGGAGGGGGGAAGGGGGAGCATCAGAATGAAACGATCGTGAATTTCTCAAAACTTATTTTTATAAATAAAATTTACATTTTTTTATGAGAAACAACTCAGGGATCTGTTTAGAAAAAAATTGGGTCCTTTAAAGGACCCTTCACAAAATTTCTCATTTCAAAACAGGACCCTTCACAAAATTATTTTCCCTAAAAGAGGACCCTTCACAAAATCTCTAGGGGGGCGTTGGGCCAAGTCGCTCAGAAGCCATTGACAGGATATTTTCAATAGGGAAGTTGCAATCAGCTGATCAACTTCACTTGCAATTGTACTTCACTTGGAGGTCAGGGTACTTCCACCAATCAGAACTGCCTATTTGTAGTGTGTGACCTCCAACCTCACGTCAATTGCAACTGCCCTATTGGTGAGAAATCAGGAGAACATGCCGGTGAGGGCAACAGTCGAACATTTTCTGTATCAAGGAAGGTCAGGCTAGTACGAGCGACATGAGGTTGTGCATTGTACTGTTAAGATATTCATGATCATGACGTCACAAAAGGTGGCTGGACCGCCACCTACGTTATACATGGCCGGTGCATGACGTTTAAAACGTCACATGGAGTGGATCCATTTTACACGGCGATTGGTGCAAAACGGTTGGCTCGCCACTTTGCACCAATCGCCGTGTAAAAATTATCTACTTCATGTGACGTTGTAAACGTCATGCACCAGCTGTGTATGACGTAGGTCGCGGCTGAACTAGAGCTCCTATAATAGCGAGGCTAACGAAAAAGACAGGCTACCTCGGTGCGTTTCACTTATCTTTTTTTATAGACCGCTAGAGTGACGTGTTGCTCTTTTCGTACACCTTCATTGGTGCATTCGAGCATCACGTGACTCCCACGGTCTGTAAAAAAAGATACGCGTAAAGCACCGCGGTAGCCTTTCTTTTTCGTTAGCCTCGCTATAATAGAGGCTGATGCATCCTCGCAGATTTGGGGCTCAAATTGAAGTTCAATCGAAAAACCAAGCTAATCAGAACCGGTTTAGCCAATCAGAACCGAGTCTTAGGCCACCCCAACTCCGGCTGCGGTAGATTGATGCTGAACTGGGCACCAATAATCCGAAACAAAATGGATATGCGCCAGCTCCTATTATAGGAGTCTTAGGCTGGACGCGACGAAAGACATACACTGATTGGCACAAAACGATAGGCGCCGTCTTGTACTACTTGCCATAACTAGAGTTGCAAAGGGTGGAAAAAACCGGGTTTATTCAGGGCTACACTAGATACCAGGCTTGCTCATTCATTTTCGTGACATCACAAAAGGTGGCTGGCTGCGATGCAACGAAAGGCATACAGCGATTGGCAGAATACGATGGGCGCGTCGCTTTTTACCAATCGCTGGTCGCGGTCAGCCACTATTTGTGACGTTAGGAGAGTGATGCTGCGTTTACACTATGGCTTATCAGGCCTATCAGGTCTGTCAGGTCCAGGTATATGAGCAAGACCGGTATCTAGTGTTGCCTTGGTTTATTCATAGGAATAAACCGGGCTTTTTGGGAGGGAAATATTAAAAATTCCCGGGAGTTTTCAGAAAGTTTTAGACATGGAATTTTTTAATTTGTAAACAAAATGTTTATTTACAGATGTAAATAAAACCAATAACATAAATACAGCAAAATGGCACAGTTTACATGAAAACTAATGAAATTGGGAATTCAAGCGCTCGAATACGCCATCTGGTGGAAAAAATATAGGAAAATCCCTTGCAATCCCATTGCTTTACATGCATTTTTAATTTGTTCATAATGATTATTTTTTTGCGCAATTTCAGATTTCGTGTGCTATTTGTGTTCTGTGTTTATATGGCAAAGTAAAAATTATCCGAATTTGAATATCTAACCCTTTTAAACGCGTTTATAATAAATAATGGTTTCAATGGCACTTTAGCATTAGTTAAAGGGACAATTTTCCTGTACCGACGGCTGCAATCAGCGCCTCTATAGGCCGTTTTAAGTCCCAATACATGTTTAAGCTGCAGAAATATTATGTAAAAGAAATTAAAATAACATAAGTAAGTTGATATTTTAATCGTGGATAAGTAAAAAGTGCGAGAGGCAGATGACAGATTCATCTTGCATGACATTAATATAAACATCAACCCTGTTCTCCGACTGTCCTCCGATTCAAATAATGTAAACAAAAAAGAAAACAAACAAAACCAAATGAAACACACTGCAACTCACAAAAAAAAATATTACTGCCTGAACAGTAAAAATGGCAGCTAACAGAAATTAAACAATTTTAATTTTGCAAACCCATTGCTTTACATGCATTTTTAATTTGTTCATAATGATTATTTTTTTGCGCAATTTCAGATTTCGTGTGCTATTTGTGTTCTGTGTTTATATGGCAAAGTAAAAATTATCCGAATTTGAATATCTAACCCTTTTAAACGCGTTTATAATAAATAATGGTTTCAATGGCACTTTAGCATTAGTTAAAGGGACAATTTTCCTGTACCGACGGCTGCAATCAGCTCCTCTATAGGCCGTTTTAAGTCCCAATACATGTTTAAGCTGCAGAAATATTATGTAAAAGAAATTAAAATAACATAAGTAAGTTGATATTTTAATCGTGGATAAGTAAAAAGTGCGAGAGGCAGATGACAGATTCATCTTGCATGACATTAATATAAACATCAACCCTGTTCTCCGACTGTCCTCCGATTCAAATAATGTAAACAAAAAAGAAAACAAACAAAACTAAATGAAACACACTGCAACTCACAAAAAAAATTATTACTGCCTGAATAGTAAAAATGGCAGCTAACAGAAATTAAACAATTTTAATTTTTAAAGAAACATTCAAATCCTTACCAATAGGGCAGTTGCAATGGACCTTACCCACAAGTGGCAACAGCTACGCCTCTGAGGGCATATGCCCTTCGAAAAAGACTGTTTATTGGACGAAGATGAAGCTGGGTTAAAATGTTCTTCACGCCTATTGGTGTTTTTCTTCTCTTTACCCGCAGATGACGTGACGTGGGTAAAGTCCATTGACGTCACCTTGGAGGTAAACAGTACAAATAGGCTTTTCTGATTGGTGGAATTACCCTTACCTCCAAGTGAATACAATGGTTGATCAGCTGATTGCAACTGCCCTATTCACAGCCGGGATTGTTGTAAAGCAAATGATATAAAACTAGAAAGCGCCACCGGCGCCCAGCGAGCCCTTCTCCTCGTCGTGCCCAAGTTCTGAGGAACTTTAACGCGCCAGCGGCTTTGTCTCGCCGTGGCGCTCCGACCGATTCAGAGGGGTCGCATTCCAGCGAGGCCTCTCAATCTTTGCCCTGGTGTCGACGACAGAGGTCGTTACGATTCGGCGGGTCGGATATCCGATGCTCTCCTCAAAAGTAAAAGGTCCAAGCATCGGATATGTGACCCCTGGATATATGTCCCCTTCTGCTATGACGTCAAGATGACGTAAGGGGATGCATATACAGGGGTCGGATATCCAACACTCGACGAGCGTGAAAATGCTCAAAAACTGGATATCTATCCCCTTCTGCTGTGACGTCAAGAAGTTGACGTATGGGGGAAGATATACTGGGGACGCATATCCAAGTCTCGACGAAAGTAAAATGGTCTGGTTTTGGATATATGTCCCCTTCTGATATGGGGGCAGATATACTGGGGTCGGATATCCGAATTTCGAAGAAAGTGAAATGCTCAAAAACTGGATATATATCCCCTTCTGCTGTGACGTATGGGGGCAGATATACTGGGGATAGATATCAGGCGACTCTTCCTACTCTCTCAGAGACTTCCCCTCGTGACACCTGATGAACCGTAGGGACTGTCGAACGGTTTCCTCGCCGAAACCCCATAAGGGAGTCGGGGATTCCACCTGATGTCCGGCATCCCTACGGCCCTTGCTTTCCCGCTGAGTCCGAACGTGAAATGTATGGAAGGGCAAGCCACTGGTCTCATCTTCTGCGGGCAAAGCAAATGATATAAATTATAAAAACTTAGAGCGCAAAATCCTATGTTTTGTGAATTCATAATGAAAAGCCTATTTATTTCCAGAACAGTGTCTGAAATTTCTTAAAAATAAAAAAATTAAATTGAAAAATGACTATTTTTCTTTACTTTCGGGTTTATTCCCCAAAACTCCCGTCCCTCAAAAACTTCGGGTTTTTTGCAACTCTAGCCGTAACTGTATGTTTAAATGTCAGCTCCATTTTCCAATGGTTGTGTTCAGGAAAGAAGATCGCGCGGCGCGCGCGCGATGGAGAGAAGGGTTATGGAGTAGGTCTTATCGGAAATTTAAATAATTTAATATATTGAAATAATTAAATTATTTCAATTATTTTAAGCTGCTGTGGCTCGGATTAGGTGAAACTAGCGACTACACATCTTTATCCTCCAAAAAAAATGGATCTTATAATAGGAATATCTATTTTTATTTCATCATAATAGACCCCCCGAAACATTCATGAAAAGCATCACGTGATCAGATAGCCCGATCCGCGTTCATAACCTGCAAATTTTTAGCGCGGGCTGCGCGCGGGTGACTCACAAAAATTCTGTGGGCGATTTGATCACGTGATTGGGCTTTTTTGTGTCTTACTTGGTTTGGTAGGTTGATTGATACAGCTGTAGCAACATGATCGGATATCTGAAAAATTTAAAATTTTTAACATTCTAAAATGATTTTTTAAGCCTTTGATCCAACATAAAAATAATAGAATACGAAAGTATGATGTGTATATATATATATATATATACATCATATAGTTACATAACTGCTGTCAACTTATATGTCTCTAAAACTACAGCACCTACTAAAACTGATATATTAGTTTAGTTGATAGCAGTTACATAAATATATATATTGTACAAAACAATGCATATAATATTATAAAGTTTAATTTTCTATAACCAGTGCACCTTTAACTAACAAGGGAGAGGACGTTCGGATCACCGAATTCCTGAAACACGGTATTGGTGGTTTCAATAAAATTAATGTAAACTCTAAAAAAAAATGGTACTTTTTGGTTAACCGGGTACCAGTGAAACAAATATAAATATATACACAGACACATATATAATACATACATATATACACAAACATATATGTAGATATATATATATATTTTTTTTTCACTGGCGCTCGGCTAACCGAAAAGTACCAAAAATTGTTATGTACTTTACTGACGTTTGGGTTGTCCTACACAGATGAACCTGAAAAGTATGGATACAAAGTGAATGCTCGCCGTTTATTTCCGATTTTCTTCCCCTATTTTTATTAATTTAAAAATTATTTATCAGTTGCTTTATATTTTTTGGGATAAATAGAATGTTAATAAATCAAGGTCGTGATACCAACATATGTTGGTATCACGACCTTGATTTACGATAAATCTTTTAACATATGTTAAAAGATTTATTTCTTTATTTATAATAGTAAAATAAAATCTTTGTTAAAATTTGATAAAAAAGCTTTTAAACATTTTATTAAAATATATTTTTCGATAACAACCTTGTTGAAACATAATTATTAATTTATAAAAATTTATTTTTCTTGAAATTCATTTTTCGATGTAAATTGCTTTATTTATTATATTGCAATAAACATCATAAAACACGAGAAACAAATGCTAAAATACTTGTACATTCAGTAGAAAATTTATAAACATTCTAACTATATTTTATTTATATTCATTACGAAACTAGACGGTAAACCACATGTATTTTACCTCTTTACAAAAATAGGCACTGATATTTCTAGTTTAAATAATGTATATATTTTACATTGTAAAATATGCTTTGCATAGATCAGTTTCAACTGACGTCACACCCTAGCAACCACCTTAGCAACTAGCTTTGTTTTTTGTTTGCCCATCAAAAATGGTGGATTGTGATTGGTTGACTCGTAATTCAGGCTACAAATCCACGATTATGATTGGTTGATAACTTTTGGTGATCACGTGGTTGAAACTGATCTATTCTATTCGTACTAAAAATTCACTGTTGAAGTACTCATTATAAAAACATGGAGAAATTCGTGCAAATTGACTATATTTTCATTTCTTATTTTACATTTGCTAAAAAGAAAAAAAAATAATAATAATGTTTAAATATTAAAAGACACTGTAATGTAAAATTTTAATCGTAAAATAGCTGAATTTGTCGTATTTAATTAAATAAGTAATTGTTAATAATATCAAATTTTGCTTTTATAAAATATATTCCATTAATCATGAAAAATACAAAGCAACCGATTAAACATTTTGAAAAAAAAAAAAAAAAAAAAAAAAACCAGAAAAAACAGGAAAAAAAATACCCAGAAAAATCAAACAGAAATTTTGGGGGGATCGAACCCGCTACCTCCAGAATCAAGAGCGGTGCTCTAACCAGTCGGCCACCAAGTTCACTTCTTAATTTAACAAAATATCATTAAAATACGCTAATTAGTCAAATGAAGGACCGTGTTCATTATCATTGATTTGGATGTCCAAATCAATGATAACGAACGCAGGCCTTTCAATTTCATTCACAGTATAGACTCACTCGATACTTTAATCTCCATCGCCCGCGCGCCGCCTGATCTTCTGTTCTGAACAGCCCCAATCTCTTTTGCGCGCGGGCGACCTGATTGCCGTTCGTGAACAAGCTCGTAGTTGTAGGATAAGTTTTTGATCACATGCGTTTGAAAATATATTGTTTATGTTGGATTGTGGATGTTGTGCTGTGGCACATAAAATACCGATTTTAAAATGGACTATTTTTTTCGAAGACACAGTGCATCGCATTTAATTGATGTGTTATTACGTGTGCCTCCATTTTATGTTATGGATTTTATCTGCAGTTCAAAACATTGTTTTACTGTGAATGGGTGGCTAACATTTTTAACTGTTTTTACTTTTGCCAAAAATTTCCCGTTTTATTTCCGATCGGGTACACTATTAATGAATGTTACATTTCCTACTTTGGAAGGAATCCTGTATTTCATGTTGCATGTTCTTGGTAAGTTTATTTATTGTTTTTTAGATTAAAAATCCTTAGTGTAACAAGCGAATCATTTTAAAAATAAATAGTATTGCAGATATTTTTTGAAATTTGAACTTTAAGATCCAATTCCAAATAGTGAATGTTCAAATTCTCTAAAATTTAAATCAACAAAAAAATGCACTGAAAAAGAAAATAAAAAAAAAACAAGGAATGAAATCAGTGAAGTAAAAATTGTTACATTTCTAATTGCAATAACAATACAAGTGGCACCTAGATTATGAATTTTCAAATTTATATAATTATTATTCAGCATATAAGTAAATGTAAATTTTATGATCCTAATCAAAGAAAAGATGCTACAAAATTCTTCTTAATAGGAATATATGTAAAGAAGTTATATTATAAATTAAAATGAAAGTAAATTTAAAAGCTTTGTAGCTGAAAACTGCATTTTCACTTACCAAGTTATTGCAGAGGGCTCCTCTAGTGTGGTATCAAATGACCATGCTTAATATAGGATTTTTTTTTTTTGTTCAATTTAAAAAATCACATTTCCCAATATACCAAATACTTATTTCCAGAATTACAACATTTGAAACCTTTTGATGAAAAAAAAAAGGTATTACTTACATTGTATTTCAGACAGGGTTGGGTTTTTGATGTCAAAAACTAATTTTCGACATGACAGGTGTCAAAAACTGGTTTAAACTGTCAGAAACATGTAACACACTTTAAAACATTTTAACAACAATAGGTATACAATAAATAAGTCATAATGATTTATGGGCAATTCATATGTGACAGCATGACATTTTGAGTTATAGAATTAAGTTAAATCAATTACCTTGAAGCTATTTTCAAATGAGAATTGACTTTTCAGTTTGCACATGACTGTTATTGATTAAAAGAATATATATGAAACAATTTTTTTAGCTGTTTTATTCTTTCATTTTTAGCAATTTCTTATAGTGTGACGGAATGACATTTTTGCTACCATGACTCTAACCTGGTATTTAAAACTGGAAACTTTTGTGAATTATGAAGCCATTCAGTTTTTAAACTAATACATATCTTAAGTGTGATGTATAAGCAATATAAAATTATAATTTAGAGCAACAGATATGCATTGCATGCATCATTATCAAGTACTAGGGGGCTCAGCCCCCTACTCCCTAACGCTCGCCAACCCCCTGAGAATTGCGAAGTAATTCACATTGAGACCGCTAAACGGTTTCAGCTCGCTTCGCTCGCTCGCTCTTTTTTTATTTTTGTAGTAATTCTATCCTGAATAAATACTACCGTAAATCATTTGAACATATGAAATTGACAAATTTTTTTAATGTAAAAAAGTAATTGAACTCCGTTGAAAACACAACTAAAAATGCATTTAGTTGGAGCTACTAATGAGCATATAAATCATTTGAATACTATGAATAAAGGATCTTGGAAACGTAATTTGTTTAAAACTTATTGCACCTATAATATTGTACAGCACGGCTTATTCATTAAAAAAAAAAAAAAAAAAAAAACGTACGTAATAGGAAGGTAGTTTATCATCAATCATTGTTTAAATTTCGTTCGACATTTTACTATTCTGATTGATCATAGATTTCTGCAACAGAGGGCAGCAGGTGCAACCTAGACAGTTGATATTTTTACTTCTCTCCGATTTTTCATGTGGGTAAAATTCATAAATAAAGTCTAAATAAGAGTTGAGAATTCATTTGAAATTAGAAATATTACTCATAATTAAAATGAGGAATAATCTCAGACGCTTTGGATTACATACATGTTATTTTATTTTTAATATTTGCTAGCTTGATTTTCACTACTCTGACACTGACGGCCATATTGGAGGCGGAGCTGATCTATCCCATACAGCACAATAACGTCCTGAGGACATACGATAAACGTCATATGTAGAATAACGCCTCGTCCGTTGGACGTCCTACAATATCCCATCCATGTCCTGAGGACGTCCAGTGGGGAGCAAAAAGAGACTCTATGCTCGTCCTGTGGACATCATTTTCAGCCATTTATAGGATGACAATAGGACGAGATAAATAATAAAATTGCGCATCCTCTGCTTGTCCGGCAAGCATCATTTTTAGACGTTTATAGGATGCTCATAGGATCAGTAGTGGACGCTTTATATAAAAAGGAAAATTCTTTTTAAAAATTGGGTGGGGGGGAATTGCCCCACCCTGCTTTACCAAATGATGTCTTGAATTTCTATTAATTTTATCTTAATTTGGGCAGAGATGCGCAGTAAAACATTTTTATTAAAAAATAGTGGTAACCTGTACAAGTACCACTATTTTTAATTTAAATGTTTTAGTATGCACCACTGCACAAGTTAAGATAAAATTAATAGAAATTCGAGACATCATTTGAGAAGGGCAGAGTAGGGAAATCCCCCACCCCCCCCCCTGATTTTTAAAAATAATTTTCTTTTTTTAAGTTGCCCCACCCTGCCCTTCCCAAATGATGTCTCGAATTTCTATTAATTTTATTTTAACTTGTGCAGAAGTGCACAGCAAAACATATTTATTAAAAAAATAGCGGTAACCTGTCCAGGCTATCACTAGTTTTAATTGAAATCTTTTAGTATGCACCACTGCACAAGTTAAGATAAAATTAATAGAAATCAAAAGCATTATTTAGGAAGAACAGCCTGGGGTAAATAATTGCACAACCCCCACCCCTTCTGATTTTTAAATATCATCTGTTGTTTTTCCTTTTATTAGTTTAATGTTTTTGCAAATACTGAGCTGGGCTAGTTGAGCTAAAGCCGAAAGGTAAGCCTCCTTGCCCGGTTTGATTTTGTTTTTGCAAATATAGTAATAATTCTTTATTAATAAATTATAATAAAAATATTCATTTGTAAATGCGCATAAAAAATTATGTAGGAAAAATACTAGTTCGAGTGAAAAATCTGGATTTAACATTATATTTTTCTGTCAGGTGAATTTTACCCTTTCCAAGCAAATCTGTATCAAATTTGTGATGATAACGATTTAGAAAATAACTTAATTAAATATTGTAGGTAATTTGTTTATGAAATAAATTCAATTTATTTTCTTTCATATTCCTCATGAATTTTTATTTAATACTGTTTTCAAATCTAAACCGGCTACTTTTGATACATTTTTAAAGTCATTTTCACCTATAAATACATAAAATTTGCAGTTTTTAATTTAATTTTGATAAAAATAAGGTCAAATAGCACTTTCTATTTTTCTATGAAAAAAACTAGGGTCTTTCTTTTTTCTACACTGTCAAAATTTAAATTTTAATCTGATTTTTGGGATACAACAGCTTGAAAAGGCAGTCATAAAAAATACTAGTTACAATTCAGTAATGGTCTCATTTAATAGATAAAAGAAAAAGGCTACAAATTTGAAGGTATTCGAATAATAACATCTGCAAATTTCATTTTTTACTAGCATTTAAACGACCATAATTTAATACATTTGAGGAAAAAGAAAAATGTAGTATAATTCTTAGGCATTTATATAGTTATGCCTGAAAATTTTAGGTATTTAGGTTCAAAAATGAGTTTGTGAATGTGCAAGGTTTCATTTAAAATTAAATATTTGAGTATGCCCTAAATGAAATATCAACAAAATAAGTCCTCTCATAACAAAGTTTTTATTAGGTTATTTTACAGTTATCAATACCAATTTGCTGACTCTTTTTTAAGATAATATTTTCTAAAAACAAAAAGCGATAAAGAATATTACCTATACCTACTAAGTGGCAAAGAAATAAGAATAGAAAGAAAATACTTCTTTCTCAAATAATTTTTGTATTTCTTATAAATGTCTTTGTTTCTGAACTAATTACATTTCAGTAAACGGGGGGAAAAATCACAAAAAATACTTTTTTTAAGTATGTAAACATTTAGCTCAATATTTACTTTAATAATTATCATTACTATTGATAATATATTAATAACTTCTATTAATAATCAATTATATACATATTACATTCAATTTAAATAAACCATAATTTTTAATTTTCAAATTCTTTGGTGGAAAAACTTGGATGAAAATCCTCATGTTGATCAATTACCATGACACATGAATTTTAGCATATAATTTTTACCATATATCAAAGGAAAATAATGGTAACATGTTATGACGTCACATGTGAAATATGAAAGCAATTAGGTAGACATTATTTTCAAGTACTATAATATAGTTCATTAAAAAAACTTGTTTTTTATTCAGGTAGAGTTGGGTATATTTTCTCTTCTCTTTAAATTTTGATAGCTTGAAGTAAAAACACACAAGATCATAAGAATTTAACAATATTTATATCAATAACTTATAGATCATATATAAATTTTTGCTTAAAATTAGCTCCAAATTACTAAATTCAGAAAATGTGACATCACGACAGGAGAAGGGGGAAAAAACACAAAAATTGTGTTGCGTAATTAGTGGATGATGTTTTACATGATAGAAAAAAATATATTAAGACTTGGACTATATGTTAAAGAAAAAAGTTACATATCAGATTTATAAAGTACCCAAATTCCATCGTATTCAACATCTCTTACCTGATGACTTCTTCCGTTCTTGATGATGGTATTTTGAATCACTAAAAGTTATTGTTTCAATGAAATAATAAATATATACCTTCAAATCAAGTTATTCTATTTATGAAATTCTACTGAATTCTTTAATCATTTTTTATAGTAAATGTATAAAAATAGTATTAAAATACTTTTGCAACATAAATTATTTTTCATAAAATACTTAATGAACGTCTTAAATAGAATCTATTTACTTCTATTCAAATATGGATGTAATATTTTTAAATAACTACACAATTATATTATTCACTACTTTAGAATGCAATAATTTTAAGTTTTAAACAATAAAATTCAGCTTCTGCAGTGTATACGTTTTGAAAAATTGTTAGAAAAATAAAACATACATTACTGTAAAATAACAACACCAACAAATATATTTAATATTTAATGCACTTTAATTTACATTTTTAAACTTTATTACAAAACATTTAGATTTTTTGCATGACATTAATTGTCTTTAAAACTTCTTCAATGTGTGCACTTGATATATTATTTTCTTTCTCAACAGCATCTGGAACAAATAATTTGTAAAAACTGATTAAAATTCAGAGTAAAATATCATTATGAATACAGAAGTTAAAAGAAAATAAGAAAAATTTTAAAAATCTTTTCATATAAATTAAAATATTTCTCGCTAACATTTTAATATTTTTAAATGATTTTTTTTCCATCGGATAGCTGAAATCGACTCTAACGTGGCTATTTTTTTTTTTACTTTTTTATTTTGGAAGTTACTTACACTTTCGAAACCGGTTCATAAAAAAACTGCAATCAAAATTGAAAAAGTAAAAAATACCCTGGTTAGAAATCTATCTCAGCTATCCTATGGAAAAAAAAAAATAAATAAATAAATAAAATAAGAATGTTAAAATGCAAGAGAGAAATTTGAAAAGAATGCTCCCATAGGTTTAACATTAGCGTGTCAGTTTCTCTGTGTCTCCAGTGTAGACTCTTAACGTGCCCCTCCTACATTTAATTATACACATCATTTGTATTTTCTGAATAAATTTCCCCCTTGTAACAAAACTAAAGATCAACTGAAAATAGAAACAATTTCATGGAAATTTGAATAATTTGCTTTTTACGTATATATATATAAAAAAAAAACTACAGAAATTTTTATGTTTTATACAACAAAATATTAACTTTTTTTTTTTTTTTTTTTTTTTGTTGAAAATTTTGAACATAAATGTACGCCGTCTGCTATGTCATTCCCCAACCTATTGTGCAGTTTAAAACTGAAAAAAAAAAAAAAAAAAACCCAGAAAAGATTCATTCTAATCAAGCTATAAATAATTTATCTAAATTAGACAGTTTATCTTTCAATGGCTGTTCTAAATAAATTTTATCCCAAGTAATTATTGGTTCTATATATTAAAACTTAGTTTCAAATGCAAAGCTTAGAACAGCCAGAGCAAAAGTTCTTTATCAACAGAATGACAAAATCAAACACATTTGAAAAATTCATTTACATTTATTGTGGCTGAAAATATTATAAATATCATAAATAACAATATTTTGAAAGTAAGTATCAAATATGTGAAAATATCAAACTTCGTGATATTTTGAAAATAAACCAGATTATAGGACTATATCTGCATGAACTTGAAAAAGTTCTTTTAACAAACTGTTTGATAAATGGCTTGATATAAAAATTTAAAAGCATAAAACCAAGCCGATAAAATATAAACAATTTTCAATGGACATGACTGTGATGATAATAAATATAAATGTGTTGCACAAATCAATATCAAGGTTCGTAAATATGATATTTTGATATACAGTAGACTCCTTCATATCCACCACCCTAAAATCTGCAAATTTTTTTATTCCACACATTGTTTTCGATGTAAACAATGAAACTTACAGTTAAGATGTAGGTGTAAAATTTAAATTTTTTTTAAAAATTTTATAGTATTCTGTACACATTTTAATATGTAATTCTTTTTTATATGATTCAACTCATGTTTTCTCATGAAGGAGTAATAAATTTATTTCTGAAAAAATTCCCTAGATAGTGCTGATATCAGTGGCTATCACAATATTTTTACAAATTATTTTATGCATTAATCAAGCTTTTTTGGTTATTAAGTATGGCTAAACATGAATGAAAATTTTGTTATTTTAAGATTTTGAAGTGAATTATCAATGTATATTTATAAGATTCACTGAATAAGAGTCCGAGTTTCACTGAATAATTCAAGAAAAAAATATCTCATCATTATACATATTTAGTTATGCATTATTAATTATTTACTTAACCTTAACTTTTAATATTTTAAATTTGTTTGTTTTTTTGTTTTTTCTTCTTAATTTCTTTTATTTTACTTAACTATTTTACTTTATTGTAAGCATTCATTATAATTTTGAATGCATTATTAAATTCAAATTATTTTATGCATTAATCAAGCTTTTTTGGTTATTAAGTATGGCTAAATATGAATGAAAACTTTGTTATTTTAAGATTTTGAAATGAATTATCAATGTATATTTACAAGATTCACTGAATAAGAGTCAGAGTTTCACGGAATAATTCAAGAAAAAAATATCTCATCATTATACATATTTAGTTATGCATTATTAATTATTTACTCAACCTTAACTTTTAATATTTTAATTTTTTTTTCTTAATTGTTTTATTTTATTTAACTATTTTACTTTATTGTAAGCATTCATTATAATTTTGAATGCATTATTAAATTCAAATTATTGTTTAAAAAATGTAAACAAAACAGTGACCAGAAATCCACAAAATTCTAAAATCCGCATAACCTCTGGTTTTAAGCTATGCAGATTTAAGGAAGTCTACTGTATATCCAATACTTTCAAAATAATCAACTTACTGCTAATTAAAAATGTTTTCAGACTTAATATAAATTAAAAACTACAATATATTGCACTTAACATGAAATTAAACAATATTCTAAATGTGTTTTTATTTTTTTTCCCTGCATTTATAACAAAACTGAAGATCAACTAATTGGAAGTAGAAACAATTTACTTTTAACACTCAATCGAAAAACAAAATATATAGGATTCAGTATCAAATATCATGAAAATTTTATGTTTTATTCAATAAAATTATAAAGACAAAATATTTTTTTTAAATTCTAAATTTGAATAAATGTAACATTGTATAATTTTCGATTCCCTAACCTGCTGTGCAGTTACAAAAACCCAAAAAATTCTTTCTAATATAGCTGTAAATAAATAATTACTTAATTAGACAGTGTATTTTTTTTTTTGGTGGTGGGGGGGGGGGGGGGGGGGGAGGGTTATTAAAAAAAGCCAGGAAAAAGTTTATTTACAAAACGGCATAGTCAATAAAAGTTGAAAAATTCATTTACACTTATTTTGACTGAAAATATCATACAGAAAGATATTTTGAAAAGAAATATCAGATATAAATAACCCTGATAAACACAGAAATATAACATCACATGTTCAATGTAGAGATCAGCAGCGGACAATTACACTGTGTCTGAGTCGTGCCATGCCTGGAAATTTCGGCCCGTGCAGACTTGTAAATTTAGGTCATATCTATGTCTATGACAAAAGATAGCACTTCTCAAAGAATTGATAAAAATGATATTCAAAAGAAAGATAATGAACATCCAATATCAAATATTTTCAGAAAGTATAATTTTACTGCAGGAAAGTATATTAAAAAATATATAACAAGGACATACAATCAGTGGCGTAGCCAGGATTTCCTTTCGGGAGGGGTCCAAAATTTTTCTTCAACTTATATATATAGTAAGACCTGAAAAGATAAGATTGCAAAGAGTGGTAAAAAATTCTGTGTTAGATAGGTTTCCGTCTTAGCAGGTGTATGGCATTCTTTTCTATTTGACGAATGAATATTTCCGTTTAAGTCAGCATTCCGTTATAGGCACATTTCGTTTCCACAGAATTTGCTGTATATATAAAAATATAACTTATGTATGTAATACGTGTAATAAATCCTGTCCTAAGGAAAATAATAAATAATAAATCCTAAATGGATAATAAATCCTAAGGAATCTGCTATAGCAGATTCCTGTCTTAAACGGAAGCATTACATGGCCTTGATATGGATAACTATACAATTAAGTCTGCTGAAAACCTGCCTGAAACAGGATTTTTCACCGTTCTTCTGTGATTCTGATTTCGTCTTGTCAGTTTTTATCCTACTTATAAATACAGTAAAGCCTGTGAAATGGAAACTTTCTATAACGGAATCCTATCTCAAACTTAAAAGTTTTGGGGTCCCGTAGAAACGAACAATGATTGAAATATAGTGTGACAGGATTGACTGTGTGTGTATATATGCAATAGAAATATTTCGAGTAAATTTAAGAATTTAGATATTTCCTTATCAATTTCTTAATTAAAAAAAATAGCATGTGTAAATTAAAGTAAGATCAGTCTCTATAATTGTGGCTAATAATGCAATGAAATTACATTAATATTTACCAAATAAAAATATTTTACAAACACTATGATATAAAAAACTGAGCACGCACTGAAGAATGCATTTAAATCAAGTTTCATATAATATAAACATTTGATTACGTTAAAGTTATGATCAAAGGGTTAAGTTTATAACAGCATTTGGTTGAATTTTTTTTTTCAATTTTCATGCTTAATTTCCTGTCATTGAATTAAGAACTTGTGCTTTAATAGGTATAATGAATAATGAGTTGACACAATTGCTAATGCCGTCAGCCGTTGATTCACCATGGGTGTTTCTGAGATAAGTTTTTAATTTTTAAGAAAAAAATCTTGTAATTTCGGCTACAGAAACTAGTAATGTAACAAACACACGCAACAAATATAGTTGATGTTGGGAAAAATAATTTTGTTACAATTGTCTAAAACAGCCATAATTCTTTTTCAAGTTTCACCGCTTTTGATACTAATGTAAATATTCGACCTGAATAGTTGTTTCCGATATCTGATCGACTTAAAATATGTTAAATTTTTATTAAAAAAATTTATTACGATGAATTAGCACATCTTGGGAAGTATTAGATTGTGTAAAACATAATGGTAGTTTCTGCTATTTTACTTTTCAACCAATTTATTTTAAGCGGTTGGAAATAATTTTAGAACGTACTCCAAGTTCAGCAGAAATCTTTCAGACTTTTGGTACGTAGATTAGCTTTAACCTTTGCTTTCAATTTCTCATTGTTAATAACCGAATGCCACCTACGACCTTCATATTCAAACTCTCATTGCCATCATGAAATTTCTGAAAACAATGTTAAACTGTGAGTTCACATTTCACAAGTCGTACTTCGGTCAAATGTAATGTTGAATTCAGACATTTTTTTCTCCAGGGGGTATTTCTGCGGAGGGTACCATTTTTCTCCTGAATCTTCTGTACACTGTGGAGTTCAAGGAAGGAGAAAGATTGCACTCCTAGACTATTAATAAGCATAAAATCTCAGATCTTTTGAGGGGTCATTTCGATGCTCCGGAGTGGATGCCCCAACCCCGCTCTCCTACATTCAGCGCTGTAGTGTGGTTGATATACAAGCCGTTTCCGCTGATTATCGTACCATTTTGAATTAGTAAAACAATCGTACGAAATTTCCCAAAGTTCTACAACTGCCTTAAATATCCCTGTACAATAGCGAAAAACCAAATTATAATACTAAATAAGTAGGTAAATACCTGCCCTTTAAAATAATATACAACAACGTAATATTCCATTAAGAGTTTATTAAAAATAGCTCAGGTCGAAAAGTTTAATAACAAGAATTACCATTATTTTGTACAAACCCAGAAGAACGTCAAACTCTTTCAATATTCCTCTTTTCTTTTCTTTAATGATTAATGAATAATGAGATCAGAAATAAAAGTATCAAAAGGAGGAAAAAATTGATCTCCCGAAATATTCTTCAGGTTTGACATCGAACCAGATGTATCTGATGGTCAACTTGACAAGGAATATGTGTGACTAAAGAAAATTGTGTCAGACTTTTCTTTAGCAAAGGACTGTGTTCTCTTGAACAGGTCAGAAAACTTTTAAACATCAGTCTCCTCTTCCTTGCTTACTGATTAATGTAAAGTTACATAAAGTTGAAAAGGACGTCTTCAGCATGGTTTACAACAGAAGACAAATCACATTCAGATGCAGGTATTTTGAAAGTGGCAGTGTAATGCTGAATAAGAATTCACAAATATCTAGTCGAATTTAGAAGCAGTCGAAGCAGATTTAAAGTAAATGATAACATTGCTCGATATAAAATTATAAAATGAACAAAGATAAGGGTCGCAAAACTCTGATTAATTTGCTGTTATTGTATTCGTCTAATCTAAACTCGTCTTTTCCGTAAGTGTTGGCAACAGTTGGTCCCATCGAAATCTCTGTTGAAGACGTTTTGCGTTTAATCTAGTTACATTAAAATCTATGAAAACGGAATCGTCAGGTATCCTTAAAAAAATCCGTTGTAGATAGATTTCCGTCATATCAGTATACTTGTATAGTTATCCTTCCGTCATCGAGACCATGAAATGTTTTCGTTTACGAGAGGATTCCGTATTCACAGAAAACCTGCCAACAAGGAATCACAACCAGAAAAGGTTCCATTTTAGATAGGTTTCAAATCATAGAAGGTATAAATACGTAGTGTTGTTTTCGTTGAACCTTGAACTTTTGCTGTTTACGATCGCTCTCATCTTCACAGATTTTATTATAATACATCTATGCTTTTCAGAAGTATACTATAGAGTGGATACGTTTTAACAGTTTTGGAGGATACCTGACAAAATGGGACGTGTTTGTGACAAAAACCTGTCTTAAACGGAAAAATTTCATAGCCCCGGCGAAAGATATACCTTTTCTAAGACAAACACCTGTCTAAAACGGAATTTTTCATTGGATTTTTGCGATTCCGTCTTATCAGTTTTTAATATTGTTATATCTATGATTCAGTAAACCAGTTCTTCGTTCGAGGTCCGGACCCCCTGGACCCCCCCCTGGCTACGCCACTGCATACAATATATGTATAATTTTTATATAAATTGATATTTTCTTATGCCTTATTAAGAAATAGTTAAAGAAATTTCTTATGCCTTATTAAGAAATAGTTAAAGAAAACTTACCAATTTTAGAATTTAATTTCTTGCAGTATTTTATTGAGAACTCGACCCTCCTCCATGTTGGGACTTTTTGAATCCTACAATTTGTGCATACAAAAAAGAAAAAAAAAATAATATGCAAAAAAACAAATTTCTCATAAAAGTAACATTTTATGATTATCTTATTTACTAGTTTATATTTAAAAATAAAATTTAATATGGACAATCACATGTAGCATTAGGGTGCTTCTATTATCATTACATTTGATCTAAGCAAATTAGTACGAGTTTGATCATCCATTTCCCATTGCAATAGAAATTAATAATCACTATAAAAAGTACAAAATAAAACTGATATGCCTGAAATATCACTGTTTTATTTATTTTTGGTCTTAAGATCAAGTGCACTTGCTGGACAAAATAAAGAGTAGGGAGCAAGAATTAAAAAAAACTTTGCAACTAAGACTTTTTACAAAGACCTGTAGAAAGAAAAAAGATAGGGAAAAGAGGAATGTTATTTCAAGAGAAATTATATTAATAAGTTTAGTAGCGATTGAAAAATAATGTAATTTTTATGTATGATAAATAAAGAAACAATTTTTAATTATTTCATGAATTAAAAAAATACAATAGAATTACAGCAGGATTTAATAACCTGTTTTTCCTAAAGAAATAAGAAAGTTGTATAATTATTGCAAATTCTTCAGCACACAGACTTTGAAATATTGCAATTTGGATAAACGTTTTATAAAAGATCTTTGCACAGAAATAGGAGTACATTTCACTACGTTAAAAAAAGGCTGGGTACATTTTACTGATTTTAAAAAGAGGCAGGATACATTTTACTGATTTTAAAAAGGGCAGAATACTGCGCATTTAAATAATGACCTAGAGGGAACACTAGCCAAAGCTATGTTATTTAAAATGGAGAACATTAATATGAAATAAACTAGACTAAAAATCTTGGCAGAATCAAAGAACAAGCGAGCTACCCGATTTGGCGATTTTTTTGACGCACGCTAACCGATAAATGTAAGACACAAATTGATAGCAAGAAAATCTCATTTATCACCTCGCCAAATCCAACACCGCCAACTTCCTCACTTGTTCTTGGATTCAACCAAAATTTTGTCAGAACAGCTCATGCAAGACAGATTTTAAACACATTAAATATAAAAAATAACATTGAAATGTAACATAAAAATCAAAAAGGAAGTTTCTACTGACTTTTTTTTTCAACATTAAGAAAAGAAACAGTGTGTTAATCTTTTTTTTTTTTAGGGGTACTCTGACACCTAAACCCTCCGCCCACTAAAAAAAAGCTAAAAACCAGGTAGTATTTTTTTAAATAAAAATTAGTAGAAATTGCAGGTATAAGAGTGTAATAGGTAGTCCCCAACTGGATCTTTACCCTTGGGCTCCACATATAGGGTTAGGATTTGAAAATCCTAATTTTACAAAATTATTTTTATAAATATGTTATTCTTGAAGTAAAAAAAGATACTTCATTATAATTTTTATAAACTTTTGTTAAGCTAAATAATTTTATTGTGTAAATTATTTTATTAGTTGAATTTAAAGCTTTATGAATATTTTTACTTGTTCTTCAACAATAAACTTGTTAATGTATTTTTAATCTAACACAACGGTTCCCAAACTATGAGTCGCAAGCGATGTTTTGGCAAGCCATGTAACGATCTATCTTTAAAAATATACTGCTAACTTCGGTGAAAATAAAATAAACAAAGGTTTGTTTTATGATTATACCACATTATGCTTACAATTTACAATTACTTACATTAAAAATGCCTGTAACAGTTTCCGTGTGGTGTACATGCTTGTTTGAATGTTTGCTTTATTAATGATATAAATTGAGAAAATACCCTTACAATTCAGAACAAAACTCAAAAGTTAACTTCAAAAACTTAAAACTCAAAAGTTAACTTTAAAAACTTAAAACTCAAAAGTTAACTTTAAAAACTTAAAATTCGAAAGTTTACTTACCTTAGAAACTAAAATGGAAGCTTTAATTCCATAAAATATAATAGTAAACGAACAATCAAAACGACTAAAAAACACAGAAGACGAAGAGTTGAAAGTTGAAGTTGTTTCTTTTCCGATTTTCCGAAACGTGACAACTTGAGATTTGGGGCATGCGCACTGATAATTCTGCTGCTACGGATGTCCCCTGGACGACAATGGATAGTTCGTCCTGATTCTGACGTTCTCTGAACGTCTGAATTATGGCGTGTACAGGATCTGGCGGTTGTAGGACCAGTGGGATCTGTATGGGACGTCCAGAGGATGCTTTTGGTTGTATGGGATCTAACACAATCTAGTCTTTTGATTGGTCTGAGCTCTGGAAACTACGGTTGTTGCCAACATTAAGCTAGAAATTCAGCCCTATTTCCACACCATGTAAGACAAATATATATATATAGATATGGCTATAAGACTATTGTAAACCATTAAATATTTTACTACATGCATTTATTTATTAAGAAAATACAAAATAAACAACAATTACATTCTTTTTCACAGTTTTTTTCAAAGAAACTATTTGTACAAAACTGCAAATATTTTATTTTTCAGCTATAACCTAAACGTTTTGAATCTAAAACATTAATTTGAAAACTTGGAATATGTTTTTTGATTTTGCCATTTTTTGGTTAAATCCTAAAGTAAAACAAGGGCGACACTTGGTGGTTGCGAAGTTGACGAAGTGATAAATGAGATTTTCTTGCTACCGGTTCGTTTGTTATGTTTCTTCCACGTCTACTGTGGTTCATTGGTTGGTTTATTGTTTGTTCTGGAGATTGTATTGTATTTTGAGCTCAATGCAAAGATGTAAGAAGATCTTGATTGAATTATTGTGTGTCAGATTTGTTGAATTGCATTTATGGAATGTATTTTGTGAAGTTTAATGATTTGACATTTTGTTGTATGTCATAGAAGGATAATTCCTGTGAAATAATTGAAAAAAAAAACAAAAGAGGAGAAATATGGGTGTTATCTATATATATATTATTGCAGTGGCAACACTATTTTTCTATAGACGTTTTGACAACAAGACAGTTTATTTTAATATTCGATACATGGCGCTACGTTTGCTTGTATATGTTTATTAATGCTAATTAAAAGATGGAAAAATACAAACAAAAATAACAAAAGGTAAGTGAATTATTTTTTATTTTATTTGATAAAATGTAATTCATGTATTCTAGAGACTGCTGCACATTGATGTTCATGCATCGAGAGGGTTTTTTTTCAGAAAATGTATGCGAAGCATACATATATGTTACTAATCGCTGCTTGTATGAGTTTCGTACATGCTAGAGACTGCTGCACGTTGAGGGGGGGGGGGAACCAGAAAATGTACGTGAAGCGTACATATATGTAAGTTAATAACTGCATGTTTGTAAAAATTGAAATATCCGGAGGAAATATTCTAAAAGTTTGTGAAAATAGAAAAATACAGAGGAAAATATTGCTAAAAGTTTGTAAAAATACAGAGGAAAATATTGCTAAATGCTTGTAAAAATCGAAATATCCACAAGAAATATTGCTAAAGTTTGTAAAAATATATAAGTATGCAGTACGCAGGTAAATATTGCTAAAAGTTTGTAAAAAATGAAAAATCTTGAAGAAAATATTGCTAAAACTTTGTAAATAGTCGAAAAAAAGAATAAAATCGATGTTTACTTTGTGAAGAAGTTTGCCGTAGGAAGCACGCGTTCTGATTGGGTAGAATTTGGAGGTTGCCGAGTTTTGGGTTGGTGCGTGTCAAAGAAATCGCCAAATCGGGTCTCGCCCTTGTTGTAGGATTTTGCCTATTTTTTAACTTAATTTATAAAAATTATTAAACAAATTTTTTTGATAAAAGTTGATACTTTCATGGAATTGCCCTTATGTAATCTTTTATGTAAAATGATAGTAATTTAATAAATACAATTTTTAAAAAATATATTAAAAGAAAGCTATAAACAATATTAATATGATTATTTAATGAACTTCAACATGGGACAAAGTGGTCCACAATCCACTCTGCTCCTGTAATGCAGAATGTTCAAAATATTTAATAATTGCTTATTTTCTATAAATAAATATTGTTTTAAAGTAGTTATTTAACTGTAAAATAAAGTAAACAAAGAAAAATAACAATTTATTTAACATAGTAAGAAATATTTTGTTTTGTATTTACTGCCTTTGATAAATATAACTATAGTCTGTTCAGGGAAAGGAGATAACAGAAGTAAACAAATGCACATGCGGATTGGCGGTGCTTAAACCTGGCGATGTGCCAGAAGCGCCAAATAGACTGTCTGAAGTGTTTGAAGCTTCAAATTAACAAATCGAAATAAAAAATAAAATTCTCCAACCTAGGGATTTGTGCCAAATGTGTGTCTCCTTGGCGATTTTTCTGCAACCCATTTGTTTACTTTCGTTATCTTGTTTCCCTGAACAGACTATAGTCTAATTGGTGATATTTCTATTCAAGTAAGATTTATGAGACACAAATTGAATGGAATTCAGTTTATTTTTCCCGAAACTGTAGATGAATCTATTGTTGATGCCAATGATTTCATAATATTGCTCCCAGACCCAAAAGTATTTCTGGAAAATTCCATGCTCAATCTTATTCATAAGTATTTTGGAATTTCATTTGCAAATTTTAATATGTGCAGATTTTTTTGTACTTAAGTAATAACTTCAACTAAATTGCAATTGTTCCTGTATTAATCCGTTGTAATTTTCAAAATATAATTATTTTTTTTGTTTTTGTTTCAAAATGTTACTTGTAAATTTATATTACTATGTTATTTTGCAGGTAAAGGGAAAATAAAAAAGTATTAGATTAATGAAAAATAGATTTATATTGTATTTCAGATAATACCTAATAGCGGTCCACTGTGCCCCGGTGGGTGCATATAATTTTTTTTTTTTGAAAAATGTATTGAAAACTATGTTGAATGTATAAAGGTTTAAGGAATATTCAAAATTATTTTCATGCAGATTGGTTTGTCCCAGGGTTGGCAAGTTTTTGCCGCAGGTGGAAAAAAACATGGTAAAAACCGTCCTGGCAAAAATGGCAAAAACTGATTTTTATATATAAATGCACGTTTCATTTCTTTTACTTATCTTAAATTAACAATCACAGAATAGTAGTACAATGCCTTATGATGATAACTTAGAGCGCGTCCAGTAGACCTAACCGATGTGACCGGTTTCTAACCGGTCGACAGACCGACTGAACGAAAATGGTATTTGCTTGTAGCGCCATCTGTATTACATCATCGTAATTACGTCTGTATCACATCATCGTAAATTTTCAAGTAACCAATCACGTGACCCAACTAACCAAGATTTTTCTTCGGTTAGTTCGGTCACTTCGGTTACTTCCTCTGAACGACGTTGGTTGCGTATCGGTTAGCAGCACTGAACGCTTTGGTAACTAACCAACCTTACCAGTTACGTACCTGTGACAGTACTGGACACGCTCACTATATACTCATCTTAATTAGTGAGAAATTATTAATTTCATCATAAAAAAATTCTTTAATTGAAAAAAAGCCTTTGTTAGTCTGATTTTTATGCTGCAATAAATTAACAATATTGCAAAATCTACAGAAATTATAAACACTTCAAGTTTTAAAATAAGATGTATGAACCTATCAATCAGCATAATGCAATAATTCAGATATGCAAAATATAAGCAATAGTTGTAAACCCAGTGGCAGAACTATCTTCAAGTGTCTGCAACGCTAATAGTTTTTCAAAAATAGTCTGCAATACGCAATATATCATATAAATCTATTCTTGCTGCTGTTGTAGTTGTAGTGCTAATTAATTAAGGCATCAGCATTTATCTGCCTTTCTGAGTAAAAAAAAAATTCTGAAAGGTTACAGCAGAGGGTGGAGGGGAGAAAATCCTCTCTCGACAATAATTTTTCTTGTTGCAGGTCGGATTAACTCTGCTTTTGATTCGATCCGATTTCAGGCTGAGTGTAGATTCTTGCAAATTGGGTTTGGGTTAACCCGATTTTTCAAAAGTTAGTTCAGTATATTGTTTCAGATTAAAAACTATGCCTATATTAATAAGCATGAACTTTGTGTGTCTTTTGTTTTCTAAAGGAATGCTGCATCTTTTCCGGGACTATTTCACAAAATTCACGTTTTTTTTCGTGAACCTTTGACGAAATTAGCGTTTCATTTTTCCCCCGCGATCCTTTAGAGAAATTCACTTTTTTTTTCGTGGCCCTTCGACGAAATTCGCACTTTTTCCGTGATCCTTGGACGAAATTAGCATGTTTTCTGCAGCCATTTGACGAAATGTGCATGTTTTCTGCAGTCATTTGACGAAATTTACGTTTTCTCAGTTGCCCTTTTATAAAATTCGCATTTTTTCCACGATCCTTCAACGAAACTTATGTTTTTTTTTTTACAGTCTTTTGACGAAAATCAAGTTTTTCCGCGGCCGTTTGACGAAATTTGCATTTTTTTCGCAATCTATTGACAAAATTAGCCATTTTCCCAGATCCTTTGATGAATTTCACGATTTTTCTTTGGCCTTTGGACAAAATTCGCGTTTTTTTTCGAGATACTTCGACGAAATTTGCCGTTTTTTTGAGATACTTCGACGAAATTTGCCGTTTTTTCGAGATACTTCGACGAAATTTTCTGTTTTTCCGAGATCCTTCGACGAAATTTACCGTTTTTTGGCAATCCTCTGACGAAATTTGCCGTTTTTTCGCGATCTGTTGGCAGAATTCTCCGTTTTTCGTGATCCGACGACGAAATTTGCCGTTTCATCGACGAAATTGATCGTTTTTTCGTGATCCTTCGACGAAATTAAGTTTTTTTTACGATTTTTCGACTTTGTTGGCGTTTTCTCTGTAGCCCTTCGGCAAAATTCGCTTCCATGATCCTTCAAAGAAACTCATGTTCTTTTGACGAAATTCACATTTTTTCACGGCCTTTTGACTAAATTTGCATTTTTTCGCGATCTGTCAACGAAATTAGCCATTTTTTGCGAACTTTAAATGAATTTCGCGATTCTTCGACGAAATTCGCCATTTTATTCGCGATCCTTCGACGAAGTTTGCCCTTTTTTTTTGCGTAATTTATGCACTATAGCGCATCTGCGGCATCGCTGTATGTTTTTAGTCTGCAGGTGCCCTAAAAAGTCTGCGACACCCGTCGCAGCATTGCATACATTCTGCCATGGGGGGTAGTAAGTACATGTATTGTGTTCAAATAAGTGAAATCTTAAATTTCTTTAAAAAAATTAAATATTTTAATAACAATAACATAAAAAATTACACATTCAATATTTAACGGAACTTTCATCACCATCATCATCATCATTACAAAATAATTCTTTTTTCAGCATTCCATAACAAAAAACAAGTTTGGAAACATTACTTATTGTCAACCTATTTCGAATTTTTGAGTGGACAAAAGAGAAGTTGGAAAATATTCTCTCAATTGCAGCACTACTGGCTGGGCATGCTTGCAGGTGTGCCATTAACCCACAAAATTCTTTGGAAATTTCACATGACTTTGCAACATTTCTCCATCACTTATTGGCATCAATTGTCATAATTACTTGTTCTGAAAACAATGTACTTTGGAAAGGTTTTTCTTTTAGTTTAAAGTTCACGGCATATGATAGGAAAGATGGATTTATTTTTTTTAGCCATTCTCTAGCCTGTTCTTTTTGTTCGTAACTAAGGTGCTCACCCTTATATTTTGGGTGTAACAAATAGGCAAGAAAGTGCCAGGGCAAAATTGCTTTTTCAAACCTTTTTTTAATTTTACAAAATAGGGTTTCAAATTATCATCTTTCAGCAAATTGCACCATAAATGGCACTAAGCATCTGCTATTGTTGTTGAATCAGCCTGCAAGATATCTAAAGCTGTTGAGACTGGTTTTAATTGCTTAATGAGATCTTTTACTTGTTGCAAAATATTAAAATCACGTATGCGAGCAATGATATTTTGGTAAATGGTCATTTGATACTTTTATATATGAATTATGATTTCGTTCAAAAGTTTCTAGGCAAGTCACTATTCCACCTAGTACTTCCTCGTAACTGAGGTGAAACACTACATTCTTTCAGCCATGCTGAAGGAGCATGGTGGTTTCGAAAATACTTATGAACCTCCACTATATGCTTAATGATAGTAGAAGGTGTAATGTTTTGTCCAAGGAGGTTTAACCAATGAGCTGCACAACCATATGATATCAGACATGAATTTTCACTTTCATACTTTAGTTTCAGCTCCCGTCTCATATTTTCCATATTTTTAGCATTGTCAGTTACTATGCTTTTTATTTGGCAATCATACTTTTTTCCAACAGTCTGAATAATATCACTGCATTTTTTTGACAAGAATTCTGCAGTCTTTTTGGTTGCACCTGTATCCTCTATGTCTACAATATATGATTTTCCATCAACTTGAACACATGAAGCAGTTATGGGTTCATTGTGGATGTTACTCCATCCGTCGATAACAAGTGTACCTTCTCTGCCTTTCATGTACTGTGAACAGAATCTAAAAGATTACCTGCCAATTCTTTACGTGAAGGCGGTTTGTAGTTTGGTCTCAAGATGTGGATTAAGTTTTTAAATGCATCACTTTCCACAACATTAAATGATATGTTGCAAGCATAAAATAATTTTGCAACAATCAGATCAATCTTCCTTTTATCTTGATCTGAAGTTTTTGACACAAATTTGCTTATACTACCTTCTAAATATATTGCCTTTTTTAAAAGAGGCTGCGACTTGTTCACCTCTTCATCAATCACCGTATCACTGTTATTCTGGTTTAAATCTGCTTGTCTTTCAGATGCTTCCACATTCACACATTCATTTGTAACAATTTTTACACAGTTTGAAACATGTGCCCTCATTCTGGCTGCTTTATTGCTCTGAATGTTTCCACATTTTTTACACTTAGCAACAGTTTTTGCATCTGCAGATAACTTATAAAAGGACTCCCAAATTGGATCTTGTCTTCTTCCTCCTTTATTCATTATTTCTTGCAATTGTTATTTCTTTATTTTCTGCAGCCAAGCTTAGAATCTAAGCTATCAAAAACAAAATGGCTAAAATTACTTCTCAGATTAACTGTAAAACTGATAAGGTGAGAGCTGAAAACAGGAATTTTGTGCACCTGCTGTTGTGCTGATTGGCAATTGACCACCTGTGTAGGGAGGAAGGATCCACACTTGCTTAGCTCATGGAAAGCAAGTAGGAAACAGGTTTGTGGATGATGAATGGAAAGACAGGTGCATGAAAATCTTTTTCTTTTTTTTTTTTTTGGTCAGGGGGGTATGGTATAGATCCATATATATGCTTTTTATTAAACAAAAAACCAATTTTAGTTATTTTGTTAAAAATTATCTCTTCTCTTTTCTTTTATTCTAAAATCAAATCTCATTTATTAACAGATTAATGCTTTATCCTTTTTGCAGGCAGATGCAATTTATTCTCACATCTCTTGCCTTTTTAATTTTACATGTACACCGCAGCTCGAATATTAGAACAATATTTTTCTCGCTGTGTGTATGCACTTTGTCCGGTATTAGTTTCTTTCTTTTTAATTCTGAACTTTGAGCATCTGCTAGTTATCATAATACATTTACTTTTAGCCTTGTAATTATTTCAGTTTAACACAAAATTTATATACATCCGCAGTTTATGTTTTTGCATATTATTATTTCTGTCTCAATATTTCGTGATCGCAGATGTTTTCCCAGCGTCTAACAGCCACAAAAAGGTTACTGATGAACTTTGTGATATTACACCCCCCTCTTTAATCGCCAAATTTAAATATATCTATTTCTTATCATTAACGGTTATTTTTGTCTGGCGTTAATGGGTCTTGCCAATGGTTTTATTTTGGTGTAAAATACTCATGAACCTGTGAACATTGTCATGATTTGAGATGATCAGTCTTTGCTGAGATGTAGAGGTGAAAAGACTTCTCTTAATACTGCCTTGCTATGGAGCAAGCTGACCACCTGTTTGCTTTTACTTTTATGCTGCTTTTCGCTTCAAATAAAGGACTAATTTCGACAGAATGAGTTCTTATTATAGCTCCGAACTATTGTTGTGTCTCTTTACTCAGGAAACACATCTGAAGTGTTTTTGCGGTACAACAAACTTCATTTTAATCGCTATGTACTATTATAGTAAAATATTCGCTGTGATGGTCAGGCCATTTGTTTTATACTTTTGTTTATTTTTACCAAGAAAACATTTGGTTTCATTTGTTGTTATGATTCCTTTTCATATAAATTGCATCACTGCATTTAGTTATGCAAAATTTGGTTTTTGCCACTTTTTACCAGTTTTTGCCACTGTCCCGGCAAAAATACCTTTTTGCTGGCGAAATGACCAATCCTGGTTTGTCCATTAAGGAGAAAAAAAATTTTAACTGAAAAAGTGGTCCACTGTGTACCAGTCTCCCCTATATGTTTCATGGCATTCTAATATTGTTCAGTTACATTATTGTTTAAAATTACTAGGACATTTAAGATATTTTAACACTAGAAAGACAGCAAAATCTTACTTCCTGCAAAGCCGTAATGGTCAATTTGACTGCTGTTTAGAAAAAAAATATATATAATTATCATTGCAAACATAATAAACACAGGCATGAAAGAGTTTGTCCTAAAGGAGGAATTCCAGCTTTTTAAAGTAATTTTGGACATTAACTGGATTGAGGCAAAAATGCAAAGAAAATATTGGAAGCATATGGGGAGGGGGGGGGGGTAAATTTAATCCTCAGATATCTTGTATGCATACACCCTTGGAATTTCTGAATTGATGTACAGAAGAGCTATCAAACAGGATGTCTAGCCACCTGGATAACCTGGAAAAGTCTGAGAAATTTACCATTTCTGAGGAAAAGTCAGGGAAATTTTAAAATTCTGAGAAAAAGTTAGAAATTTTTGAAACGTCCAAGCAAACAATAGGAAAATGTTTCTTATAAAACTAAGGATTTGAAATTGCTGCAGCATTAAAATCCAACTTTGCTCTTCATAAGTACTGTAAAGAGTATTTCACCTCTCATGCAAATCATTTTGTCTACCCCCTTTCAGTCCTTCTTTGTAACTCAGAGTTTTTCAGTTCCAGCTTTACCGAAACTTTCTACTGAATGTTGTAGGATTGGGGAACTGAACATTTGTTAGCTTAATTTATTGAATATTTATTATTTGTATAAACCAATCTGTATTTAACTGTGACTGATGTGATAAAGAATTTCATCTTGATTAGACAAAATGGATAGAACATGATGCTAAAAGTGTGCATCTGCAAAATGTTTAGTATATAAAATGTTCAACAATTTGTAAATTTTGCAAAAAATTATGTAACAAATCAGTAATTTGTGCCTCAGAGTCAGTTGTAAAAGTCCCACTCTCAAATTCACAACTTTTAAGATTTTTTGTGTGTAAATCATAAAATCTCTATACCTAGAAATTTTTTTATTGGTATGGAAAAGTCAGGGAAATTCGTTGCTGATCTAGAATAGACACCCTGTTTTAATTACACAATCTTTCTTCATCCTATCGATAGATTATTATTGTCCCACTAAATTTTATTATTTCAATCTTAAGTGCCCAGGGCTTTACAAATTTGAAAAAATCTGGTAGATAGATATAAATTGTAGTCGCCAGTTCAAAATTTTACCCCCCGTCCCCCCCGGTTATGATTTTCAAAAAGCGCAAAAGCTTTTTATGCATTAAGTGACAAAAAAAATAATAACACACCTAGCTTAGAATTATTAATTACATACTAGATTAGAATAATACATAATTTAAAAAGATAATAAAACTAAGTTTTCTAAGGAAACTTATCAAAATTATATATCTCTGAAATAAAATAAAAATCCCTGACGGCTCGGCCTACAGGTACAGGTAGATTTCGAAGACGCAGACTGTGGGGCGTCTGTTTGTTGGGAGTTGCGGAAGAAATGACCTTTTTGCCATGATGCAGTAGTTGGAACCGCCCACTTCGAAACCAAACTTGTTTGCAGGCAGAGCCGGCAGGGATTTTTTTTTTTTTTTTTCTGCTGTAAGGGTTGGTTTTATAAAAAACTTGTCAATATAAAAGGTTTAGATAATATTAAGAGGATTTATAATAAATTTAAGTGGATTTGATATTTTGTGAATTGACGAAGTTAATTCACAAATTTAATTAACAACATTTAATAACCCCCCCCCCCTGCTCCTGGTTCGATTTTGCCCATTTACGAACTTGACCGAGATTTTATGTATCAGTTTGGAAGAGATTTGTGCAGAATTATTGACGTTATCGTGTCCATAAAAAAGTGACATAGATAAAGTTTTGAACTGGGAGTGGTTTTGGGTTCTGGGAGTCAGGATCGGCGTAGATCTGCAAAAATGTTTCAAAAATTCCAACTTAAGGGAGAATGTAATAGGTGGTAGTTCTTACGAAATCTACATAAAAAGAGGAACTATTGTAAACTCTGAATTAACCAACATGTTCGGAAAATGCTGATTGATAAATGCTTCAAATGTCCAAATAGTTGGGTGCTACAAAATCTATATCTGATGAGAGGATATTGATAAAATAGTGAAGCTGGAAAACAGTTTTTTACCTTTTTAGCATATCAAATTCAGTAAATTAATTCTGATTTTATTATTTCAAAATTTGCATTTAATAAACTCTCTTAGTTTTGCCAAATTAAAAATAAAAGTTTAATTTTTAAAAAAAAATATAATTTCAAGTTTATTTCTTAATATCTTAACTTTGCAACATCTATAATGCAACATCTTACAAGAAATTTAATTAAACATTATGATGTTTGCAAAATAACTCAAGAATTATTGCGTAATATGCATTGCTAAAAAGAAAAGAAAAGAAAAATAGTTTCCTGCACTGGGATTACATAATCAGAATCAGCAGCCAGCTGAGTTTTATTTTGATCCAACAATCTACGATAAGAAGTTAAGAATAAATAAAAACAAAAAATTACCTTACTGTTCTGAAGTGCAATCAATGATTTTTTATTTCCATTTACTGCAGATAATAATCCAAACAATGTAATTATAAAATATTTTTGAGTAACAACCCAGTACCAGACACTTGTCTCTATGACAGAGTGAAGCCGAACTATTGTCCAACGTGTGTGGTGCACACAGGCACCAAGCATTTAAGCGGGGAAGAAATATTTAAGAAATACATTATTTTTATTAAAATAAATTATTCTTGAAATTTTATAGATTTACTTCAAATGAATTACTTATAATCACTTATGTGTTATTATTCTTTAAAATGAATGTGATAGATTAATCAGTTTTAATTTTGAACAGAAAAATCTGATTTGAAACTTACAAAAAAGCATAAGCCTTTTTTATCATTGCATCAAATTTTTAAATGTCACATAGGTTAGATTGACAACATTTCTTATTGAAACTCCCACTGTGAAGGAGAATATTTTCTAGGAGTTGAGAAAAAGGATGATTCAGGATCTGAGCAGGAGGAACAGGAATCATTGAGTTTCTGGAAATTCAATTTTTTTAATTCTATCCAATCTCCGCGATCGTAACACAGTCCAAAGTAATATTAGCATGCGTTGCACAAGCAAGAACACCTGCGTTCTCATCCGGAAGATGATAAAAGTTAAAGACAAGGAGTACTGAAGAGAAGTCAATTCCATGGAAAACATTTTTATTGCACCTGATATATGATGGAACGAGGGGTGGCCTCCCTTAGCTTAAAGAAATAATTAGATGCTTACAGATCAAAAGACAGAGATGATCTGATCTTGGGTAATAGATTGTCTCGCCAAATTTCGTTATACATTGAGCCAACAGATCGCAGACACGCAGAAGAATTTATTTGTACGTTACAGGTAATTGATATAAATGTTTTGGGCGGATGGAATGAAACGGCTACCACATTTGGCGAAATCGTAATTTTAGTGAATTTTAGCAGACACATGTGGGCAACCCGGTGGGAAAGGAATTTTAGGCAAAGGAAACTGTCTAACTTGTATCTGGGAAAATACATTAATTTGCACAATCTGTTTATGGACAGAAAAAGGTTGGGTGCCCATGCAGCTGTAATGAATGTCTGAAAAACATTACATCTGTTATAACCGCATTGGAATCCAAAATAGATATTTAATGTACATGCTGCTTTTTAACCCTATCACTATGTCCTGGGGTCCATGCGGACCCCAAGCACTTTCAACAATCTGTCAAAAAAATCTATCGCTCACTGAGTAGTTTCAGCCAATGACATCTTGTTATGCATATTTAATGAATCCTTAATTTAAAGCTTTCTTTAAAGTGAAGGTATTTAGTTTTTCATTAATGCATTTTGGTTTTTCAACATCTCTGGAAATAAACATACTTGCGTATCTGAAACGGCCAGCGCTAACGTTAAGATCGTTGACGATCTTCAATTCAAAATACGTTACTTGGTAACAGTAAGTAACCTGTGATTTGAGGATTGCGCTAATCGCTGTAGTCGGCTATTCGCAACTTGCGGTATTCGTAGACAATGGTGTTTCAGATGCGAATTTGTGTACCTTTAAATGGCAACATGTTTATGCAAAACATTCGCCGATGGTGTGTTTAAAAGGCTGGACTTTCCAGGATGTTTTCGCTTCTTCCCACTTTTCCTTCCTCCAGCTTGTAATGCTGGTTGATTTTTAGAATGTAGCTCCATGTTATTATTTTCTTCAGTTTGTTCATTTAACAGTGAAGTTATGCTGTTTTATTGTCTGTCATCTTATTTATAATAAACAACTATGCTTTTAAAGGTGCTGCTATTCTTAAGTCTTCCACATGAAACAATGTTTTTTTATTGGAACGGCCAACAAGTGGTAGCAGAGTTGCGCGGTTGTGATTTTTAAAGCAGTTTAAAGTTTGTTTTTGTGGAAGTGAAGACGTCGTCGCCGATGTGTTTCTCGAAGTCGCTGCAATGTTGTTTTTCTGCTGACGTGTCGCCGATGTTTACAGCTGATGTTTATTTCCCTGGAGTGAGCTTTTAAAGAGACTTTTGCTTTTTCATGTATTATTAAAGTGTTTTTCCCTACTTATTTGACGGAGGCCGTATAGAAAATGGAGTTTCAGAATGTTGCTCTTTTGACCTCGTCAAACTGGGAGACGTGGAAGGTAGAAGTGAAAGTTCTGCTAATGCATTATGACGCTTGGGAATATATCGAGAAGGTCAAGAGTGAAAGCGGTGAGACATCGGAAAAAACAGTTCCTGTGACAGATAAGCTGACATGAAGAGAACAGAGTGAGGTGAATTTAAGAAAAGCCCAGTCCTATACAATTATTTACCAGACCTTGTCATCGGAGTTTAAGCCATTAATTTCACACATAACGAATGGAGCTGAGGCCTGGAAGATCCTTAAAGAGCATTTTGAACCTACCACTAGAGCCCGTGTTATACAACTGCTGGATGACTTTTTTGGTGTCCGTTATTTTCCTGGAGAAAATTTAGGACTTTTTTTGTGTCGTGTCAAGCAGGCAGCCGAGCGTCTACGTGATGTAGGACATACCCTTCAGCCCTTGTACATGGGTTACCAGATGATTAGAAGTTTGCCCGAGGTGTTCCAGTCTACAGTCCAAGCGATTTACAGGTGGCCAGATGCAAAGTTTGTACCGGACAAGATCGAGGCTGAATTGTTACTTGAAGAAAATAGATTGAAATTAGCTAAAAAGGATGTTTCTAATTCTAGTGTTGCCTTTTCTGGAGAAATAGTAAAATGTAAAACAGGTAAATTTTTTAAAAATAATGTTAATCAAAGTAAATCAATAGGTCCTTGTTTTCTTTGTAAATCTTATGGTCACTTAATTGCTAATTGTAAATTTAAAAATCAATCTAAAAATTTTCAAACTGAAAAATACCAGTCAAATAGTAAATTTAAAGAATCTAGTAATGCTGAACTAAAATGTAATGTAAAATGTAGTAATGAAAAAAGTAATAGTAATGTAAAAAGTAATAGTAATGTAAAATGTACCTTCTCTGAACATGAGACTAGTTTAATTGAAGTAGCTAGAAGTAATTTTCTTGAAGCAAATTCATCTGATTTTGGCCAAAATAGTAGCTGGGTTTTTGATACAGCTGCTACTGCTCATTTTTGTAATGACAAAAATCTTTTTTTGAATTTTGAGTCAGTTTCAAATATGCAGATGTCAGTTGCTGTTGGAGAAAAAGAAAGTCCTGTTCAGGGAAAAGGTACAATACATTTTTTTATTAAATGTAAAGATGGAAGTTTCAATCAAATAATTCTTAAAGATGTTTTGTATAATCCTCATTTACGTAGAAATCTCTTGTCTGGTAGTAAACTTGAAAAATTAGGTATAAATTTTGTTGGCAGTAAAGGCAAACTAATTGTGTATGACAAGGACTGGCAGTGGTTATTTTATGCAGTAAGGAAGAATGATTTGTATTTTGTTAAACCTTTCAGCTATAAAACTTGTAAAGGAGAAAGCAACTCGGTTGACATTTCAGCTAACCAAATTGAAAATTTAAACTTGAGTAACTTGTGGCATGAAAGATTTTGTCACGTAAATAGTGAATATTTGGTTAATACCAGTAAAAATGAAAGTGTTAGAGGTTTGCTAGAGCTGTCAAGGTTAATCGAGGATTGTATCTCCTGTAAACTTGCAAAATCTAAATGAGTGCCATTTAAATCAATAGGGAATATTAGGTCAAAAACTGCTCTAGAACTTTTACACATGGATTTATGCGGCCCTTTACCTGTAGCATCACATGGAGGGAATAGATATTTTTTCAACATCATCGATGACTTTTCTCGTAATGTTGCAGTATATACCATCAGAAATAAATCTGACGTTTCTCAGACATTCTTAAAATTTCAGAATAGGGCTGAGAGGTATTTTAATAAGAAAGTAATTTCTACTAGAACTGATAGGGGTTTAGAATTCTGCAACAATGAATTTGAGAAATTTTTAGAAAAGCAGGGAATTTTGCATGAGAAAACGAACCTGTACAGTCCAGAAATGAACGGTGTCGCGGAGCGTTTTAATTTAACTGCTCTTGATGGTGTTAAAGCCCTCCTAAATGCTAGTGGTTTATCGCAAAAATTTTGGGCTGAAGCCTTAATGTGTTTTTCGTACACCTGGAATAGAATCCGTCACAAACAAAAAAGAACCCCTTTTGAGATGTACTCTGGTATAAAACCCTCAGTTTCACATTTAAAAACATTTGGCTGTTTAGCTTATGTTGGAGTGCCCAAACAAGTCAGAAGGAAGCTTGATATGCGAGCTAAACTAGGGATTATGTGCGGGTATGCTCAGGCAACTAAAGGCTACAGAATTTGGTTATTAGATGAACAAAAAATTGTAGAAACTATTAATGTTTGTTTTGATGAAACTAAAAGGGGGGTAGACATAGCTTCAAAAATTAAAGAAACTAAATTAAATTTTTCACTTTTTGATTTCCCAGAGGACGGAAATATTTTTGATGTAGAACCAGAGATTACATCTGAATTGGGAGGTGCGTCAGATTCTAACCAAAGTTTAGAACATAGTAGTTTAAAGACTTGTGCCACTATTCCTTGGATACGTAAAGCAGTACCTCGAAAAATAGGAAATAAAACAGACATTTACTATGGCATCGAAGGAACCAATACTAGAATAAGATCTTTTAATGAATTGTTAGAGTACTGTAAATTAAATAAAATAGAATGTGATAAAAACCTTTTTGACTTCAGCAGTAAAAATAAAGAATCCGGTAAAATTTCTAATTTTTTAAAAATAGATGAAGCAAACTTGACCGAGGTTAAAATCCCCCAAACTTACAATCAAGCCGTAAAAACCCCAGAAGCATCTAACTGGAGGGACGCAATGAACCAAGAAATGAACGTTATGTATGAACGTAATGTATGGGATCTTGTGACACCTCCAAAAGATGCAAAAATTCTTGGTAATCGTTGGGTGTATACCTTAAAAAGAAATGAAAATGGTGAGATTGTAAGGTATAAGGCTAGGTTGGTTAGTTGCAAAAGGGTTTAATCAGGTTAAAGGAGAAAGTTATGATGAAGTTTTCAGTCCAGTTGTTAGTTTTTCAATAATTCGGTTGTTCTTTGCCATATTTTCATGTCTGTTGAAATAAGTTAATGTCCAGGTAGATGTCAACAATGCATATCTTTATGCTGGTCTCGATGAAACTATATACATGCGCCAACCTGAGGGTTTTGAAAAAGAAAAAAATAAAGTTTGTAAGTTAAATAAAGCCATTTATGGTCTGCATCAAAGTGGCAGACAGTGGTTTTTTGAAATAGATGATGCTTTATCCAAATTAAATTTTTGCAAACTAGATTGGTGCAATTGTGTATATATGTTTCAAGCCAGATTGGTTCTTTTGCTTTATGTTGACGACATTGTTCTTTTTGGCAAAACTAAAGATGATTTGAATTTTGGGATAGATTTGCTGCAAAAACATTTTAACTTAAAAATTTTAGGTACAACCAGAAAGCTATTAGGCATAGAGTTTGAAGAGGTTGGAAATAGTCTTTACATACACCAAACATCTTATATTGAGAAAGTTTGTGAGATGTATTCAAACTTTAAGTTTCCAATTAGCTCTTTACCTATTCCTAGGGGCTTGGTTTTGTCAAAGCAAGATTCGCCTTCCACTAAGGAAGAAATTGCTAAAATGTCTAGATTTCCCTATAGAAATCTTACAGGATGTTTGTCTTATATAGCGGGAAGGACCAGACCTGATATTATGTATGCAGTAAATTTATTATCCCAATTTCAAACCAATCCTGGCATTGCTCACTGGAATTGTTTATTAAAATTGTTAGGTTATTTAAAATATACTAAAAATTTCAAACTTCAAAGTGCTTTCTTTAAAGTGAAGGTATTTAGTTTTTCATTAATGCATTTTGGTTTTTCAACATCTCTAGAATAAACATACTTGCGTATCTGAAACGGCCAGCGCTAACGTTAAGATCGTTCACAATCTTCAATTCAAAATACGTTACTTGGTAACAGTAAGTAACCTGTGATTTGAGGATTGCACTAATTGCCGTAGTCGGCTATTCGCAACTTGCGGTATTCGCAGCCAATGGCGTTTCAGATGCGAATTTGTGTACCTTTAAATGGCAACATGTTTATGCAAAACATTCGCCGATGGTGTGTTTAAAAGGCTGGACTTTCCAGGATGTTTTCGCTTCTTCCCACTTTTCCTTCCTCCAGCTTGTAATGCTGGTTGATTTTTAGAATGTAGCTCCATGTTATTATTTTCTTCAGTTTGTTCATTTAACAGTGAAGTTATGCTGTTTTATTGTCTGTCATCTTATTTATAATAAACAACTATGCTTTTAAAGGTGCTGCTATTCTTAAGTCTTCCACATGAAACAATGTTTTTTTATTGGAACGGCCAACACATCTCATATCATAATGTTTGTAACACATGGTAAAAATTAAACTGTACAAATATAAATGGTACTTGTTTTTTATTTGAAAAATATATAGCATATTTGTCCTGGGCCACAACAGGGCATGTTTTGATAGGATATAGTGATAGGGTTAATAAAGATAGCCCTTTATATGAGAAAAAGGAAATAACATTTGAGGTTTTAGAATAAAGAGAAATTTTAGCAAAGAGAATATTAATTAATGTATTAAAAATTAAGTTAGGAAGATAATAATTTAGAATAAAGATATGTATAAATGATTCTATATCATACCCACACCCACATTCATATCATGCGACATGTTATCCTACTAGAGCAGAAAATAATGGCGTTTTATGTGCATGAAATGGAAAATGCCTTTTAAATTTGGCTTTTCCCTTAACCTTCCAGCAGGCGTGCCCACCATACCAACATGAAATGTTGTGCATATTTCCTAGATACGCTATTATAAAATGTATATTTTCAAGACTGTAATTATTAAAATTGTATTGTAATTAGCATAGGGTTAATAATTACAATTAATTTAAATATTTTTTAATTTTTTTTTTAGACCGCTGATCAGGCCCCCACCTGCCAGGCTTTGAAACTGTAACAAAATAAACATAAATAACAAAAACAATATAAATTGACCAAAGATTTATTGAAATGATTTTAAAATAAAATAAATGAAATAGTCGATATTTCAACTGAACAACTTACAATAAAAGTGCAAAAAGTTGTTATGAATAAATTAAGAGATATAGAGATTTAGATAAGCAGAGATTTAATTATAAACACTGATCGTGGTCCAGATACAGGGACCAGTCTAAAAATAGAATTAAATTGAAAAACAGAGTACGTGGAAGATTAATGGCTGAAATTGGCAAGGTGTTGAATGTAAAAAAAGTGTTGAATGTAGATAAAGTTGTGAAAAAGTGTTGAATGTAGATAATACACATTGATAACACAGTTTTTAGGTTTAAATTAAACTAACGTTTATTGAGACATAGCACAAAAATAAAATAAAGATGAAAACATGACGGACAATTTAATTATATAAAAATATAATGGCATATGGCAACAAAAACAACACAGGTGGCAAAAATATGAGTATGAACATCAGATAAATGAAGCCTTCAAAATATACTTGTAAAAAAGTTCATTTTTAACTTACATAATTAATTGAATGTAACGACACACCAAATTAAAGCAGGCCTTTCCTTTTTATCAGTCACCATTGCGTTGACGTGAAGAAAAACAAGTTGAAAAGAAGTCCACACATTATTAATCTTTGAAAATGAACATACATCACCACTAACAGAAGAAAAACCGGAACTTCAGCAGCCAAAATAAAACACACTAAAAAAATGTTTAAAAATCACCACTGCACTCAAAAACTTTACAACGCCACTAACATCGTTTCTTCTGGCAGCTACAAATATCATTTAACTAATGCTGCCTCTCTCTCGCCATCCAAACTGCCTTTTCCATCCCTTTTAAAAAGCATCAACATACCGCTTTCCAAAAACGCCCCCTTCCTAATGTGCAAAGTTGAGACGCTCTTAAACTGCCTATTGGCAAAGTAATTTAGAGTGCCTTTGAAAACCGTGTCACGGCGCCAGTGCATGCTCCTCTATTGCGTTATGAATGAAATGACATCGTAACTAGTGGTCGCAACTGAATCCGGAAAAAGAGCTGAGAAAACGATAGTCTATGTGAGAAACGATATTGAGAACGAACAGTTTGGAAAATAAACATTATCGGCGATTTGAAAAATGAAAAAAAAGATTTCAACGATACCAGAAGTAGAAAACGATAGCGACTGAAATTAATTACTGAAGAAAACGAATACAGGATTGAATGGAAATTAAACAAGTACGAAAAGGTGTCAATTATGTAGAAGTTTCAAGGTCCAAAATATATGTATAGGGCTAACATTTGCCCCCCCTCCCCCCTTGACACTTATACTGAAAATATCTGATAACACAACAATAAGAAATATTCATGGTTAATCAGTAAAAACTTGGTTAATATATTCACATTCAACAATATTTATAAACACAATTCAAGAATAATTACACAATTATAACAAGTAATTATATAGGTATATGCATATAAACACTTATATAAAAAATATAACAGATCCTCATTACTTTGAGGGAACACACTTGTTTCACAAAGACAGCTGAACCCTTTTTTTTTTTTAAAAAAAAGGAAATTTTTTTTCAAACACATAAAGAAAGTTCTTGTTTCTTGCTTGTATCAAAACTTATACCTCACCATAACATATGGCTACATTTACCAACACGCATTTTCTTAGACAAGGAATAGAAATATATATATGTGTATTTCAAATATTTAAATTTCAGTGAGCTCACTTAAAAATAAAATATATGTGTGCACACAACAAAAAAAATAATTTTTATGCAATACTTATAAACAGGGTTGTTCAATTTAAATCAGCTTGATTTAAATCGTGATTTAAATCAATATTTTTAACATTGATATTTACAAGCTGAACAAGAATCAAATTAATCATTCATGTTAAAGTAAATGTCATCATTCATGTCAGATTAAAAACTATCTTTTAATGTTAAATAAAACTTTTATAAATTGAAAATACTACTTTTTTATGAAAGTAAATGGAACACTGCATTCAAAATATTATTTATCCATAGTGCATCCCAAAATAAATACTGATAAATGATCTCTCATTTTTAAACTTTTTTTCTTTCCTAGATGATCATTTCATTTTTGCAAGTTAAATAAATGCTCATGGTAAATTTAAATTTATTTAATACAAAAGTATTTAATATAATAATATTTTTACTGAGGAGTTACTTCCTCTAAAGTAGATTATACATGATTCACAAGTTTGCTGTATGTTTAGTTGCTTAGACATTCAATTACAATATCCCATATGTTGATGGTTGATCGTATATTAATTCATAGTATATGATCATTTAATGGACTAATTGTAATAAATATAATAAATATTTGGACTGTTTGTCTAACATAGTTATAAAATTCCAATTTCAGGTTCTTTATAACTGAAAATAATTTTATCTATGTGACTGATCCCTTTCCTTTCCTAGAATTCATTGCTTACTGCAATGGAAAATATAAGATATGTACCTTATTTCTAAGCTAAGCAGTCATTTCTACTATGCAGTAAACAGGATTGATTGTTGAAATTGTCAATGGCTAAGGGCTGGATATCACTGACAATTGATAGCTTCATATTTTTAGCTATGTGATTACTTTGCATAACTTCTAACTGTTTTGTAATCATTAATCTAGTACAGTGTGAAACACCAGTTGGGACATCATCATCATTTACTAATACTTGGTAGTACAGTACAGAGAGCTTTCGGATACATTGATACATATGAAAAATGGCTGGCAGAAAGAAAGATCCAATGTGGCTTTATTTTACAAGGAAAAAAAAAAACCTTTTTTTTGGAAAAGTGTGAAAGCAATATCTAAACCATGTAGTTTAGAAATAGTAGAGATTGTGGCAAGAATAAAAAACACAAAGAAACTTGCAATCTCTGTAATAAAGATGACTTATTGATATAGGTGCAGATTCACGGTCGCCAGTCGCCATGTGGCGACTAAATTTTTTGCTTTGGCCACTAACTTTCGATGTCTAAGTCAGCAGGTGTTTTACATAGATGCCCCTTTTCTGCCGAGCGGCAGACATTTTTTCCTTTTTTCTATTGTCCATAATTTAAAAATATGATTGAACATGGATGCCACATTTCCCCTGATTTGCAATCAGTTGTGAAAAAAATCGCGAATTTCGTCAATTAGCAACGGAAAAATAGTGATTTTCGTTGAACAATCGCGAATTTCGTCAAGGAGTCGCGATAATAAAACTTGAAAATCAGCGATTGTACACAAAAATTGCTATTTATTGTATCCATTGGGATTGAAGAAAATCTTTAATAAAGCCTTAAAAAATTTCCTTGCCAACAAAAGCTGCAACGAGGCTTATAGTATTCGATCTTCCTCCATTATCCTTGAAAATGTCAGAAATTGTTAAATTTATTTTATTAAAATCTAAAACATAACAAAAATATATCTTCTCCATATTTTTCTCATATATATTTTTAATTTTGATTTTTATAGACTTTTTTTTTAATACAAATTCCTATGTTGAGCGTTTATTTTCAGCTATGTAAAATACTTCGGGGGTAAGGGGGGTATTTTATCTATAGAACAAAAAACTTTAGAGAATCGTTTATTCATAAAATATTCAGGCCTTATAACACAAACATTTATTCCTACAAATTATATACAACTATGGTTGGAAGATTCAATAAAATCCCGTCGTCCAAATTTAATGGAGAAAAAAATATTGTTTTTATGTGTTTGTTTCACAATGTGGCCACTGGATTTTTTGGGTTTAGGAGCCATTGGCACCTTCGAGATTTTGGGAATCTGCACCTATACTTATTGATCCTGAATCAGTTAAAATACACATATATATTTAACATTCTTTGCTAAATTTATTATGTGATTATATATTATATACAGGGCTTGATAAATGCGGTTGCTAGACCGCAACTGGTCACCAAGTTTTCTTATCTGTCGACTAAGTTATTTAATCTTAGTTTTTTTTTTTTCTATAAAATTTGACCTAAGAAATAAGCACAAACAACATTTTTTCTCTCTCCACCCTTACTCGTGCGCCGCAAACAGTAATCTTCTTCTTCTTTCGTACTTCTATTGGAAGAACCAATTTTAAAAGGCATTTTCAAACTCATGCACAGAAAACTCCATGTCCAGAATTAAAACTGATTACTCGTCACTATCACATTCATATTAAAGATTAATAAGTGATTATAAGAAGTAATTCATTTGAAGTAGGTCTATAAAACTTAATTAAAATTTAAAGAATAATTAATTTTAGTTATATTAAAGAATAATATGTATTTTTTAAATATTTCTTCCTCTCTTAAAATGCTTGACGACTTTATTGTAATGGCACTGCATATAGTGCAAAATAGATCGGTGCCACCCTGGTTTGAAGAAAAGTATCTGGGTACTGCTTTGTAAAAATCTTTTACTGGCAACTAGAATTTTTTTCTGGTTACCAGGTTTTATCAAATTTGTAAAGCCCTGATTATATATATTATTGGAGTAATAGATTAATGAAAAATGTAATAACTTAAATTAACTAGAAATTTATGCACACACATAGGTATATCTATAACAATTTAATATAGTAAAATAATATGATTTTAAGTTTTAAGTCTGAATTTATTTGCAACAATTTTTTTTATTATTATTTAAATTATTTTGAATTTTTATCTGGGAATTGTAATGAAATTAACAGAAATTTGCAAATCTATACAGAGAAAATAAATAAATACAATACACACTACACAAATAATATTAATAAAAAAAAATCTGATTTAAATAAAAAAAATCCGATTTAAATCAAATAAATCCGATTTTTTTGATTTTTTAAAAAAAAATCGTGATTTTTATCAACCCTGCTTATAAAGCTATTTGATAAACATTTGCATAATAGGATTGAAAAATACATATTACAACTCGATTTCCAATAGCACGGATGGGACAAAAGTGGCAGTTCCATTAATAAAAATGAGGGACTTACGGAAATAAAAATAAGATGCCCGCGACAGGCCTTCCAATGACCAGAGCACTCACGAAGGCCGCTACCCCCTGCAGGCCACTCTGGCAATTACATTGTCACCTCTGCGAGACGCTTCTTGAGGCTGCTCGTAACCCCGGAGGATGAACCAACATGAGGTCTGATCACGTTCCAGTGGGAGTTAAATTGTCCATGCCATTGGAAATGAGGGTACTCAAAATATAGCATCAAAAATTTGATTATGAAGGATCCTTCTGAAATAAAAATTAAAACAAGGTATAAACACGATGCTATCACAGAAAAGTTAAATGTATAATCACAAGGTTCAAACATTAATATAAAAAGACATATCATGAAACATACAAGTTTCAGTATTCAAAAATTCAAAAGAGATAAAAGTTAGACTTTATATGTTTAACTAGAAAAATTTAAACAAGCTTTCAACGCTTGAAGAAAAGAAACAATATTTTTTTTTTCAACAATTCAAAAGGAGAGTTTTTGAAATGTAAATTTTTTATTTTTAAGACCCAAAAATAAATATAGCCTCAATGAACTAGTAGAGCAGCTTTTGTAAGTGGTTTTGTAAAAATGTCAGAGAGATTGGATTTACTATTAACGTGTTTTACTAAAAATATCTCTTGGTTTAATAAATCGCATACAAAGAAAAGTTTAACATTGATATGTTTTGTCCTATAGTTTTCTATGGGGTATTTAATGAAATCTATTGCTGCCATATTGTCTACTAATAAAGTTGGTTTAGTTTGTGGACCTGAAAATATATGTTTATTATAACATTCTGTGATAATATGGCTGAACCAAAGAAGCTCTTTAGTTGCTTCTGTTAAGGCCACGAACTCAGATTCCATAGTAGACAAACATATTGATTTTTGTTTAAAAGCTCTCCATGTTATCAGAGCTTTGTGTAGCATAAGTAGTTGACCACCCATAGATGTCCTGTCATCACGATTGGCTGCAAAATCAGCGTCTGTATATGTGATCAGGTAAATTTTATGACAAGGTAAATTTAATTTATAGTGCTTTGTATAGTTAACGTAACCCAGAAGTTTTAAGAGGCCGACCCAGTGAGCTATCCCCGGATTGCTTTGGAACTGGCTGAATATGTTTACTGCATAAGCAATATCAGGGCGTGTTCTGCTTGTTAAAAAGGATAGGCACCCTAACACACTTCTATATGGGTAGTTAAGCATTTCTTGAATTTCTGCATCTGTTTGAGGGCACTGCAATTTCGAATAGACGACCCCTTTACTAATCGGGAGTGAAGAAATGGGAAAGTTATACTCCTCAAAACGTGTGCAAATTTCTTTAATATATTGCATTTGATGTATAGAGGCTACACCTTCCTCATCCTCCTCAAATTCCACCCCAAGCAACTTACGGGTTTTGCCCAAGATTTTTATATTGAAATGCTTAGTTAAAAGAGTTAAAACCTTGTCAATGTATTTCTGATGTCTGCTTAAAATGACAAAATTGTCAACATATAATAATAAAACAATGTAATCAGAAAATGTATAAACACAATTGCACCAATCTAACTTTTTAAAACGAAGAGAAATTAAAATTTTATGCAATTTGTAGAACCACACTCTCCCGCTCTGATGCAACCCATATAATGCTCTTTGAAGCCTACAAACCATGTGTTCTTTTCCTTTTATTTCAAAACCAGGGGGCTGTTTCATATAGACCTCATCGGTTAATGGGGCGTATAAGTACGCTCCTTTCACGTCACATTGTAAGTGAGTCCACCCGTGACAAGACACTAAAGCTGCAAAGAAAAAGCAAATTAAACTAAAATTGACTACTGGTGAAAAAGTTTCATCGTAAGTCTCGCCCTTAATTTGTTTGTAGCCCTGTGCTACTAGTCTTGCTTTGTATCGTGCTATGTGCCCTTTATCATTACGCTTAATGGTGAAAACCCACCTACATCCGAGAGGTTCTTTATTGGGTGGAAGATTAGTTAAGACCCATACCTTTCTATTGTTGACTACCGCTAATTTCTCCCCCATTGCTTGTTTCCAGAGCTCCCATTAAGGTGATTTTAAAGCCTGTTTGTATGTATTGGGTACAGTCTCGTCTAGTCATGCATCGGTGTTGTTGGACTCTAAAATGGAGAAATGTGGTGGTGTACTGCCTGGACTAGAACTAGCGCTTGAGCACCGTGAGTGTCCATGTACAATCCCTTCATTTTTGTCTGCTCCTCTAAAACAAAAAATAGTTGGATTAAATTTAATTTCATGTTTTAGACAGTAGTCACGGACCTCTCTAATTGACCTTAATCTCTGTGTCCCTCCAAATTCATAATAATAAATGTCTGTACGCCTTCCATCAGGCCTTGTTACAGGTTTTCTGAACCAGGTAGCTTCCCTCAAAGTTCTTGAAAGCTCCTCACTCTCATCCATAGATGGGTGTCCGGTGGTGGAAGCAGAAAAACCTGAGGTGCTTGGTTCTGTTATTGGAATTACAGACTTATGAAATTTGTCAGGTTGAATTTCTGTTAGTGGGTCAATTTCGGGAGGTTCAGATGATAGTGTGTAAGTGGGTCCCAGATCGCTTCCGTTGTGCTGCTCTAAACTAGCAAAAGGGTCTGTGCCTAAAGAATAAATAGGGCCTTGTTCAGTTCCAACGTAGGTGTCTTTGGGTATGGTTGCTTCTTCGCTGAATCTTACGTTAATTGTTTCGGTGATCTTATTTGTGTCTGGCAGCCAAATTCTATACCCTTTTGTAGACATTGCATACCCTACTAAAATCCCCTTTCTAGCTTTAGGTTCAAATTTGGTGCTTTGGAGTTGTCTGGGTACTCCCACATATGCAACTGTGCCAAAAGGACGCAAGTGTCTTATGGACGGTTTATTTCCACAATAATATTCAAATGGAGTTTTCTTATGTGACTTGTGGCAAACACGGTTCAGAGTGTAAGTAAAATACAAAATGCCTTCTGGCCAAAACTTCAGACTTAGTTTACTTTCATATAGTATAGAACGTGCCCCGTCTACAATGGCTCGATTGAGCCGTTCCGAGACGCCATTTTGTTCTGGAGTATATGTGTTTGTGAATTCGTGTTTTATCCCATTTTCCTCAAAATATCTTTTAAAAGCTTTGTTTGAAAACTCCTGCCCATTGTCACTACGTACATGCTTAAGTTTCGTGTTTAGAAAACATTCGGCCCTTTTGACATGGTTTGTGAAAACTTTAAAAACTTGTGATTTGCTACATAAGGGGTAAACTGATGCCTTACGTGAAAAATCGTCTGTTCTTGTTAAAAAGTATTTTTCTCCACCTCTCCCAGTTACTGTAGTAGGTCCCCACAAATCTGTATGTAAAAGTTCAAGCGGCTTCTTAGACTGGATTTGATTTAATGGTTTAAAAGATGTGCGTCTATGTTTATTTAGTTTGCACGTTTCGCAATGAAAATCTCAGTCTTTAATGTGTGGTAAGCCTTTTACGCCATTACACCTCTGTATATGTTCGATTAGTGTGGGACTGAGGTGACCTAGCCTACGATGCCATAATCTGAGATCATCCCTTTGTACTGTCGAGGCCTCAAAACGGACCTGTTTAAATTTTATGTTGTTGCTAGGTTTACTTTTACTTTTAGAATTGGCATCGGGGTGGATGTAATAAATCCCGTTTTTAAGGGTAGCCCTAAATAGTGTTTTATCTTTGTGTAGGCCTTAACTCTCCCTTTCCCTCCTTTGAATGTTGCGCCTCTACTATCAAGGCGAGAGCCAGAAATAAGATTACGTCTTAAATTTGGACAATGCATAACATCCCCTAGACACAAAGTTGATCCATTTAAATCAAGATTAACAGTGCCAGTTCCTTCAATCAGGAAAGTTGTTCCATCGACAGCGACGGCTAGTTCATGGTTATGAAGAGGCTGAAAAGACACATAAAGTCCTCAATCTTTGCAAAAGTGGTCGAGGCACCAGTGTCGAACACCCAAGCATCATCTTCCCCCTTAACTTTACTAAGGTTAGATTGAATGAGGAAGTTTACCTGACTATGGGATGTACTTTGATGTTTTCGACTCAGTCTGGATCTAGGAGCTCCACTTCTATTCTGATGATGGACAGGGCTGGTTCTGGATGTAGAAGACTCTCTGGAACTGGTGCTAACTGAGGACTCGGGACCTGACGTGGCTGGAGAAGGTGCCTTACATTGATTTTTGAAGTGACCAGTCTTTCCACACTTGTGGCATCTGCCTTTAGTTTTTCGTCGGTAACTCGTGTTATTTGGTGGACGACGACTTCTAGAAAAGTGGGACTGGACGGCAAGTTGGTTTTTGTCCTCTGACCTGAGTTTAAGATGAGACTCCTTGGCGACTAGTTCAGTCAAGATGTCAGAAAACACAAACTTTGAATCTGGCCAACGGAGTATGTTCTGGACTAGACTATCGTATTTTTGAGGGAGCCATCTGAGAAGCTGGAACGATAGATAAATTTCTTTAATTGGCTCATTCATTGCTTTCAGTTGGTCAGCGATTCGGTTGAGGCGAGCAGCGTACATGTCTATCGACTCCTCTGGTGCTATTTTACATGCTAACAACTCTGAAAATAACTGCATGTGGCGGGCTCTATTATTAGGTTGGAAATGGGATCGGAGCTTTGCCCATGCATCTTTCGGATCATCAATGTTCTCAGTTATTCGACGGAAGTCAGGCTCGACATTCAGGTAGATTATGGACAGTGCTGAACGAACTCTGGATTGATAGTCCTTGTATGCTGCTGCATCACTTGTATCAGGTACAGTCTCTGTTCCGTTAACAATGCCCCAGGCATTTTTGTCCAATAGGAGGAACTTGATGTCCAGTGCCTGATTTACGGCAGGGCATTCGGGGCACGGGCCCAGGGCCCCCGATTTTCAGGGGCCCCCAAATGCTACTGACGATTTTTCAATTAATGGCCAAACCATTTTTAACAGTCAAAAGCAAAATTAAAATGGAAAAAACTGTTTGTCAAAGATTGTCTATGATTTGTCAAAGTAACTTCATTTTTTTCTTGATTGTCTTTTAACAAGTTATGTGCGGGAATGTTCAGAACTCCGTTTTTGAGATCGCTATATTATTTCATTTTTATTTATTTTACCCGTAAAGCCCTCATAGTTAACATGGACAAAGCCATGTGGTTCTGATAGTTACTTGTATAAATTTAGTTTTTTTCTTTTTTTTTCAGTCAAAGCTTGTTTTTTAAAGAAAAAGTTATTTGATATATGCTAATATATTAATTAATTATAGCTTTTACTGTGGTAAATTTATTATTAGTTGTTGCATACTTTATTATTCCAGATATATGGATTTGCATAGACAAAGGTAATCAGCACCACACAGTTTATTATAAAATTCAATTAAAATTCATAATTATCAAATAATTATTTAAAAGTATATTAATGATTATCAAATTTAATTTTTTAATTGATATTTTATAGAAATTATCAAAGTCGATAGTGGCTATCTTAATAAGTACAGCTTCGATATTATATATTTTTTAATTCAAGGCCTCTGTAAGCATTGGTTCAAGGGGGCCCCCATACGCAGCTGTGCCCAGGGCCCCCAAATTTGTAAATTGGTCCCTGTTGATGTCAGCTGACCAATTTCCATAATTATGGAAATTTAGCTTAGTTATGCTCACCTGTATGTTAGCCATTGCCAAGGAAGAATTTTTCTTCAAAAAAAAATGTACAAAAAGGTACCAAAAAAAAAATTTAAATTTTCAAAAAAAATTTCTTAAGTTTAAACCAATTTAATAACTGACACTAAAATTTATGAAATTATGTAAATGCGCCCCCCCCCCCCCACTAAAATTCACTAGTGGGTCTAACTGCCGCCATCTACTAACACTTGTCAACTAGCCCTTGCCAAAGGTTACGGCCCTTAAAGGGTTAATATGGCTTAAATAAGCCTGGGCCCATAACCGTGATCGCAGTCCAGATACAGGGACCAGTCTAAAAATAGAATTAAATTGAAAAACAGAGTACGTGGAAGATTAATGGCTGAAATTGGCAACGTAGTGACTAAAAGTGTTTAATGTAGATAATACACATTGATAACACAGTTTTTAGGTTTAAATTAAACTAATGTTTATTGAGACATAGCACAAAAATAAAATAAAGATGAAAACATGACAGACAATTTAATTAAATAAAAATATAATGGCATATGGCAACAAAAACAACACAGGTGGCAAAAATATGAGTATGAACATCAGATAAATGAAGCCTTCAAAATATACTTGTAAAAAAGTTCATTTTTAACTTACATAATTAATTGAATGTAACGACACACCAAATTAAAGCAGGCCTTTCCTTTTTATCAGTCACCATTGCCTAAAAAAACATTTAAAAACCACCACTGCACTCAAAAACTTTACAACGCCACTAACATTGTTTCTTCTGGCAGCTACAAATATCATTTAACTAATGCTGCCTCTCTCTCGCCATCCAAACTGCCTTTTCCATCCCTTTTAAAAAGCATCAACATACCGCTTTCCAAAAACGCCCCCTTCCTAATGTGCAAAGTTGAGAAGCTCTTAAACTGCCTATTGGCAAAGTAATTTAGAGTGCCTTTGAAAACCGTGTCACGGCGCCAGCGCATGCTCCTCTATTGCGTTATGAATGAAATGACGTCGTAACTAGCGGTCGCAACTGAATCTGGAAAAAGAGCTGAGAAAACGATAGTCTATGTGAGAAACGATATTGAGAACGAACAGTTTGGAAAATAAACATTATCGGCGATTTGAAAAACGAAAAAAAAAGATTTCAACGATACCAGAAGTAGAAAACGATAGCGACTGAAATTAATTACTGAAGAAAACGAATACAGGATTGAATGGAAATTAAACAAGTACGAAAAGGTGTCAATTATGTAGAAGTTTCAAGGTCCAAAATATATGTATAGGGCTAACAAACACAGTAGAAACATAATTAGCTGTAAACCCTGAAACCTGTTGAAGAATAAGTTAAAATATAAAAAGTAAAATATGTGGTGATGTTTTATAAAGACAAAGAAGTTTAAAAGACAAATACATTTATTAAATCATAAAAAGTAAATATATTAAAAGTAAAACAATGAATAAAACTTAATAACAAGATGAAGATTTTACTTACACATCATACTGGATTAACTTAATTCAGATAAATATATGACTTCATGACAAAATACCAGAGAAAAACGACACAGTTGTTTACTTTACATGAATAAGTTTTATGTCGTCGGCAATCCAGAGCTTAAGAAAAACCAAGTTATCCTTTTCATCACTAAACACCAGAGCATAACTAAAATGCATGTCTAGAAAAAGCAGGAAGAAACTTCGATCTTCAGCGGTTAACGAAGATTCAATTAATAGCTACATCTTAAGACCAGAGTGCAACTTGGATATCGTTTACTTTTGAAGATCAAAGCAATCACTTTATAGAATGAAAAACATGAACTGAACTCCGGATGATTAAAAATGTGAAATAGATACTTAGATGAAGATGCAAAGTTCCATCAACGGCACAAAAGGATATTAATGATTTTACTTAAAGATGAATTAGTCATGAACTGCATTACTTAAACAAGTTAAAATAAACTTTATCACCTGACACCAACATCACTCAACACAACATCAGGTAATGAAAGGATTGCATTATATACGATTACGAAAAAGAGAACATTATGCAATGGAAGCGACAGCTGAGTTTATGCCGTGACATAGGAACACACAAGCTAATCATAGTCTACCTGGATGAACTACCATCACTTCGACAGCTGGAATACTTCTAGATGCATGGCAAGTTGAAAACAAGAATGAAAAATCATGCGTCAAGCATAGATTATGTAGCACTTTCCAACGCTTCTAAAATAATTTTACAAATCATTACCGTTTAATAAGCTGAAAGATGACATCTAAGTAAACAATTTGGAAAACGCATAACATATTTAAAAACGTAATTTCAGGAATTTTCAATATATACAATATTCGGAAAAATATCCGAATACTTTTATGTAGCCCTGTATATGATCTATAGATTTGTATATATACATAGGATGCTAAATTTTAGTTTAGTTAGGAAACGCGTAGCACAGTTTAAATTCTCCTTCTGGAGTTTCTGTCAATAAACGGAAATGTGTTCGCGAACTTTTGTGCTGCCCTGTATAGGATCTACAGAATTTATACACACCACGTAATAGACAAAAAGCTAGTTAAGATTAAAATCGCGTTCAGTAACTTAAAACGCACTTCCAGGAATTATTGTTAACAGTCAGTAGAGAATTCTTTTGTGTGTCCCTGTAAATGAACGATGACTGCTATACACACACTATTCTGTAGTAAGCCTCTTGTAATGCACCTTAATAATATATATAAACTTCAATGCGTTTAAAATAGTGGAACATTATTTAAATAAGCCGCAGACAATTTTTCTCCATAGACGTAATGTAACGGAATTATTTTGACTGTCCCTGTAAAGTAACTCTAAGTGCTATACATCTACTATTCCATATTAAGCTTCTTCTAATGCATCTTAGTGATCTATATAAATTTCAATGCGTTTACAATTGTGAAACATTTAAAAAATAAACCGCAAATGATTTTTCCCCATAGACTGCAATGTAACGGAATTCTTTTGAGTGTCCCTGTAAGAAAACTATAAGTGCTACACACTTCAGTTGAAATAGGGAACGTGCCATAGATAATGACAATAACATATAAAAATTGCAGAGCAATCCGAGCATATTTACGGGAGTTAGAGCATGGACAGACGGCCATACGGCCAGACAAACCGAAGTCATAAGCACTTTTCAACTAGGTTGGAAAGTGCTAAAAAGGAACTTAGGAATGTAAACAAATGAAATAAACTGGAACGGACTTTTAAGAAAAATTAGAAACTGATAAGTGAAGGAAATAAGGTAAGTGGCTTTGTATCTTATGATAATAAAGGATATTTAATAAAAGATAACTAGAGAATATAAATAAATAAATGGAGATGTAAAAATATAATAGGAGATATGGAAGTTTGAAGTATAATGGAAGTATGGTGATAAGAAGAGGCATATATAATTCTATCAAAAGTAATATGGAAGTAAAAAAATTAATTCAAATTTAGATATAGAAAGGAAGAAATTAGTTTCATAGTTATCTCATTGTAAAGTTGCAATCTGAGCAAAATATGTTTAGAGTGTTCCAAACATATAAATTTTTGGCAAATCTCGCAGCTGAATTCTTTTCAATAGAGAACATGCCCCAGAAATTTTCAATAATATATATCAATAATGAAGAAATTGAAGTATATTTATGAATAGACAGACAAACGATCCGAATTTATAAACACTTTTCAACTATGTTGGACAGTGTTAAAAATAGAGAAAAATACTCAAAATTAATATTCATGAAGATCCTTATTACCAGGATGAAAATAATAAAAAAAGTTTGGGAAAAATTAGAATTGTTTGAGATAAAGCAGATAAATCATTTACCGATGCTGCTTTCTGATTGGTCCAATTGGTGGGCGTTGCTCACTAATGCATTTCTGGATCAAATAAATATGCGATGTTTGTAGCCATTGTTACACACTTCTTATTCTCCTCTAATGGAGATATATATCAAGAAACTGGATATGGCTGGGTTCATATCCTGGATGTTTAAATGATCTGTTTTAACTTATTCTATATTTTTATTTAAAGATGGATGTGTGAGCGTGGTTTTAAACATATTTTAAAACTTGTATTTCTGTCTATCTATTGCTATGCTATTTATCGTCATATCACTTCGATATTTGAATGTTAAAGAAACTATAATTGTTCTCCATGTAAGAAACCGATATAAATTGCAATTTTTGTACATCTTCTATTTTCAATTATCATTAATGAATAAATGTTTGAGTTTCCTGAAAAAGCTGAACTTTTCCTTGTCTCTGAATTTTCCAAACATTAGGCTATTTTGAAGTCTTGAATATTAAACATTCTGGTTAAGGGGCCGCTTCACAGATTTCTTTTTCCGTTTCTCATAAAATACTCGTCTTGGTCAGTTGTATGTAGGCGTCACTATGTGCAAATGATTGACAGAAAAATTCTCCAATCAGAACAGAACAGTTTAAACAGGGATCAGATATCACTGTTGGGTACCGATTATATGAGGCGTACATTTCGTTTTGAAGGGGGGGGGGGGAATCTACCCTCTTCCTATATTTGAACGTCTTTTGACCCCTTGGCTTGACCTCAGAAAGAGAGGGGGGAAGAGGTGTTTGAAAGAGTGGTAGATATTCTATTTCACTCTATTAAAAAAGAATGAAAGAAAGAGAGGAAAATGCAAATAGTAATAAGAAAAATTCTATGAATCAGTCAGTCACAAAATTAGTATGCAGAAATTTTCAATATCTGGCTAAAACGTTTATTTTTCAGATTATGCGGGATTCCCATTGTTATTTAATTTTTAAATAATTTCAAGAATCAATTTTTTGCTTTCTAAGAGTTTAGTGTTTAAATGCAATTTTTCAGATGAAACTGAGTAAAAATTTTCCCCGGCGATAAAATTTTGAATCGACTTTGATCCTGTGAAACATTGTCCATTAATTAATTAACTATAGCTATTTATGTTAATTATTTTATAATTAACAACATTGAATTTAATAATTATTAATTTAGATTTAATTTTTCGTGTGTTATTCCAGTTATTATTTTGCCATATATACACACATTGAGCAGGAAAATTCAAAGTAGAGACATTGCATTCTAATTCAACTATGCTGCATTGATATATATGAATTTTAAATCTTAAATTAAATAAAAAAAAATAAAGTACATGGTTAAAAATACTTGAGACATAAAATATTCCAAAAGGATAAAAATAAAATAAAAGTGTTGAATATGACATTAAAAAAAAGAAAAAAAAATCTTATAAAGATACAAAGTGAAAATATACTGTATTATATTATAATCTACTTATTACACAAAAATGGAACATCAAATGGATAAATTTGGAGATTTTCTAAAAAATGGAATTATGAAAATAAACAATTTATAGGATTTCCTGTTCTAGAAGGTAGATAATTTTTTATAAATTTTATTAAAAGTTTATTGTATCAGAGCCCAGCGCAATGTCGCGCAGACCCCTGGCAAATTACTTAGTGGGGCCAAACGTCTCTAACTGCAATATTCGACTACTAAAAATCCTTTTTAAAAATTGTATATAGCATAGAATAATTTAGTAGCGTATAAAATGTATGAAAAATAACATGCGAATTCTTTCACATGTAATGTGTATAGTTATTTTTAAATTCTAAAAACCTTCTGTCCTTTAGAATAATTTAAATATTTATTTTTGGAATTTACGTTATTTCCTGACAAATATATCAACTTTGGCTGTAAGAAATAAAGTTAATACAATACTAACCTTTTTCTGAAAAAACCTTTAAAGACAAATTTAGAGCAGTAATATCATTATTTTACACAGAATAACGTTATTTTGAATTGCATAGAGAGACTCAGGGCCCCTAAGAAGACTTCAACGCGAGGGCAGCCGCCCTGTTTGCCCGATGGTTGAGCCGGCCCTGCGACCTGACAATAATATGCATGCTTTCGGTTATTGAAGCATTTACAAAAATAATCAAAGAAACATGCGTTAATTCTGTAATGGAAATGGAGTTCATCTCTCTCTCTCTCTCATTATATATATAAACCGTAGATTAAAAACGATTATATTATATAAAACCGTTTTCAATCTATGGCTGGATCTAGGTCTCCCCGAAACTTATCCTTTATTTCCTGCTAATAAAGTGGTAATTAGTCCTGCAACTCTACCCGAAACCGCAAATTTCATTTGAAGTCAACCCGCAACCCGACCCTGAACCCGAAATATTTCAACGCGCAACCGATCCGAACCCGAGATGAAAGGAAAGTAAACCATGTTTTTATGCATTTATGAAAAGTAATCTGCAATTATATCTCTAATACCAATTTTATCTTTTATATAGAAAAAATGGACATGTCTATATTCTTTTCCAAATGTATAGTAAAACCTCTGAATAAGGGACGCCTCGGAATCGTTGTATAGAATTCTAAATCGGGTCGGGGCGACTAATTTTCTGTCTGCGGGGCGGGTTCACTCTAAAATAATTCTTGCGGGCAAGATTTGCGTTTTTTGGAAGCCAGGTTGATGGGATTTTCACAAAAATGTGGAACAGAACTGTTTCAGTTAAAAATAAATGCGTATTTGAATATGAATGAGTATATATTCAATTCACTGCATGAGAAATAAAATGTATATGTCGTAGGCTAATTGGGAAATCCGGCTCTTTTCAAACAGCCTAAGGCTCTTTGCAAAGAGCCGGTCTAATTGGAGATTCATTTCCCTTTTCCCAATCAGCCTGATGTTTTTCAGGCTTATTGCAAAGAGCCTAGACAACGTTAGGCTAATTGTAATATGGTCATTTATTTTTCAATCAGCCTGACATTTTTTAGACTCATTGCAAAGTGCCTAGATAGCGTTAGGCTAATTGAAAAATGACCATGCCTATTTAGAAAATGACCAGTTCTTTGTCAAAATATGGTGTTGTACCCAACTCGAACCTGAAAATTCCATTCGAAGTCAACCCGAGCCCGACAGAAAAATTCCATCGGACCGTAACCCGATCCTAAAAGAACAAAATAAATTCCTTCGAGTCGCAGCGTGACCCGAACCGAAAACTCAAGATAACCCGAAATCCGACACGAACTCGACAAAAAAAAACATCGAACCGTAACCCGATAAGAACCCGACAAAATAAATTCCTTCATGTCGCAACGCGACCCGAACCTAAAAATTTCATGTTAACCAGTAACCCAACCCGAACAAGACATAAAAATACCATAGAACCGTAACCAGATCTGAACCCGATAAAATAAATTCCTTCGTGTCGCAAACCGTTTTCATCTTGACTGCAAATTGTTTTTTGTATTGTGGCTGAGGGCAAATTTTATCTATAAAAAAGAATGTGTTTATTAATCTTAATTATCAACAAGGCGCATAAATGAAATCTATCAATAAAGCAGTTTTCTTTTTTTATCAAATTCATTCAGTAACACATCTTCTCTACATAATGATGGAAAAATATTAAAAATCTGCCACATCTGCAGTTTTCATAGACAAAGAACTTTTCTTATTTATTTTTATAATATTTTCATTCAGTAACCCATCTTCTACGTAACGTTGAAAATCAACAAAAGTCTGCCTGATCTGTAAGTGTCATTATTGCAAAAATTTTCTTACATATATATTATAATAATGTTCTTTAGAGACCATAGATGGTCTGAAATCTGAATAAAACTGGGAAACATAAAAAATCTGCCTCATCTGTAGAAATACTTATTACAGAAATTTTCATACATATTTTTTACCCGAACCCGAAAATAGTTAACCCGAAACAGGAAAAAAATTTCATCGAACCGTAACCCGATCCGAACCCGAAAAATAACTTTCGTCGTCACGCAACCCGAACCGAAACTGAAAATTTAAGTTAACCCAAAACCAACCCGAACCTGAAAATTTAATTTAACCCGAAACCTAACCGAAACCTGGAAATTGAAGCTAACTCGAAACCCAAAGTCGACACGCAACCCAACCCGAAACTGAAAATTTAAGTCAAACCGAAACCCGAACCCATCAAAATTTCCATCGAACCGTAACCCGATCCGAACTCGACGAAACAAATTCCTTCGTGTTGCAACCCGACCCAAACTTGGAAATGAAAGTTAACCCGAAACTCAACCCAAACCCGACAAAAAAATTCCATCTAACCGCAGCACAAACCGAAAACATTAAAATAGTTTCCATTGTCATGTAACCTGATCTGAACCTGAAAATTTAAGTACACCATATTTTGACAAAGACCTGGTCATTTTATAAATAGGCAAGGTCATTATTTTTCAATTAGCCTAACGCTATCTAGGCTCTTTACAATGAGTCTAAAAAATGTCAGGCTGATTGAAAAATAAATGACCATATTCCAATTAGCATAACGTTGTCTAGGCTCTTTGCAATAAGCTTGAAAAACATCAGGCTGATTGGGAAAAGAGAAATGAATCTCCAATTAGACCGGCTTTTTGCAAATAGCCTAGGCTGTTTGCAAAGAGCCGGATTTCCCAATTCGCTTACGACATATATAAGAAATGTGATCATAGATTATACTTTCTTTGCGGTATAGTTACGTTATTTTTTTCTTCTCTCGGAATATGAAATACATTACCAACATTTCGTTTTCGATACACACAAAAACGCATGTATCGTATCTGTGATAATTTATGCACGCATACATATGTTGCTTGAGTGTAGATTAGGTGAATGATACGTCTGAATAGTGGACACTTCCACTGTTCAGACGTAAAATCTTACAAATATTTAAATGTTAGGAAATGAAAAAGTGTTCGCTAAGTAGTGGTGCTTGCTTTTCCAGAATGTGCGTTATGGAAGTTTTATTGTGTATAGAATTTTAACCTGAAAATTATTTTTGACATTCTTTTGAAAAATCGGGTTAAACCGATACCAACCCGTAAGAGTCAAAACAAAACCCGAAACCGTCTAACTGAATCTGCAGTTTTACGAAAATTCGTGCATTAGTTCTTGAGATAGAGCTATTGCGGAAATTGTGAAAATGCAATATAGCAGCGCCACCTGTTGGGCGATTTACACCAAAAACCAATAAGTACCAATTTATATCAAGATCTAACTGAATCTAAAGTTTTATTAAATTCCGTGCATTAGTTCTGCGATAAAGCTATGCGAAAATCCTGAAAAATGCAATATAGCAGCGCCACCTATCGGGCGATTCACACCAAAAAATAATCAGTACCAATTTGTATCAGGGACTAACTGAATCTAAAGTTTTATTAAATTCCGTGCATTAGTTCTTGAGATAGAGCGCCCACAAAATTTTTGTCACAAACAGACATATATACACACAGAGACAGACAGACTCACAGAGACAGACAGACTCACAGACAGACATTTTCTAATAAACAGTTAAATCGTGTTCAGGACCTTCTGAAAAGTATAAATCCGTTGAAACTGAAAGTTGAAATTTTCCACGAATACAATACTTTCTTCTTGCAAATATAGAAGAAAGTAATTTTTTTTTCTTTGTAGAGCTTTAAAATTACAATTTTCTTTTATCAACTTTTTCTTCCATTCTGTACTACGTTGATTTTATTAATGTATCTTCATTAGAATGTTATTATTGTCTAGACATTTTTAAAATCATTGTTTATGTATATCTAAATAGTCATTTCTGAGTATAAAATGATAAAATATAATTTTTTTTTTTGTATTGAAATAAGATTTAAAGAAAAAAGTACAGTACAGTACAGATATAGAGAATATGCTGTACAGATAGAGAGGAGTATACAGTACAGATATAGAGAATATGCAGTACAGATAGAGAGGAGTATACAGTACAGATAGAGAGAGGAGGGGGGGGGGGGAGATTTGGTCATATATTTTATTATACGAACTTGCTTGATGTCTTTTGATTTCATTGACATTGTAATAGCAAAAGAATTTGGGAAATATTTTGCAATAAAACTTATAAAACATTTACTGAAATTAACAGGTAAAATGTTAAAAAGTATAAAAATATAAGCAATAAATGAAAGAAATTTGAAAACTGCAACAGAAAAAAAGAAACCTTTTTGAAAATTTCCATTATTTACATAATACAACATGTATAACGTTGAAGACATTGAACACCATAGCAAAATGCAGACATAAAAATATCTGACGATATTTCTTAAATAATTAAGTAGGAATATAATAATATAATATAAATAAAATTATTTTCTTGCTGTACGTTTGCATTGTACCTTTGTAAAAACATTGTAACTTTAATTAATAATACTATATTTCATATTTTAAATCGTGAATTTTTTACACACAAACTCCTTGCAAGAAATTTTTTTTCATCAAGGTAATTTAGGAGGTATCACATTGATTACATGGCAGATTAAGCATTATGAGTATAACCATTGAATGTAAGAAATTATAAAAGTACCAGACTGAATAGCAGAAATGAAAAATATTCTTTATATTTCAATAAACATAACGTACTATCCTGAATTACAGAAGATCATTTTGACATTTCTGAGTCTAAAATGATAAAATATAATTTTTTTTTTTTTTTTTTTTTTTTTTGTATTTAAATAAGATTTAAAGAAAAAAAAATCAAACATTTAGCATTGGTAATAATGAGTTCCTATTTTAGCTAAAATGTATATGAATTAGATATATCTAGAGATAAAAATCTTGCTATTTGTGATTTAGATTAGTCTTGTTTTATTAAATAGCATCAAGTTGTTTAAATAATATAAAATAAATACAAACTGTTAAAAATTTTAAACATACAAAAAATAGAAGATCAATTTTTATTTAACTTTATTTACAATTCAACATTTAAAGAAATTATAATCTATATACATATACAGTACCGATAGGAGGGAGGGAGATTTGGTCTTATATTTTATCATACGAACTTGTTTGTTGTCTTTTGATTTCATTGACATTGCAATAGCAAAAGAATTTGGGAAATATTTTGCAATAAAACTTATAAAACATTTACTGAAATTGACAGGTGAAATGTTAAAAAGTATAAAAATATAAGCAATAAATGAAAGAAATTTGAAAGCTGCAACAGGAAAAAAAAAAAAAAACCTTTTTGAAAATTTCCATTATTTACATAATACAACATGTATAACGTTGAAGACATTGAACACCATAGCAAACTGCAGACATAAAAATATCTGACGATATTTCTTAAATAATTACATAAAAGAAACTGGCACATTGTAATAGCAAAACAATTTGGGAAATATATTGAGCAGTATTATTTCATTGATTAATTACCTCATTTTTAAAAAATATATAAGTAGCTTTATTTAATAAATGAACATATATCTCCTGTGTGTATATATAAATAAAATTTCTGTAAAAAAAAAAAAAAATACATATACAAGGAAAGTAAATATTTCACTAAGAAAAAGGTTTAATTCTTTCTGACTTGCCTCTTTGAAACGAAAATTCTGTTTATAGTAAACAAGTAAGGTGTCTTTTCTTTCATGGGAGAACATTTACCTAAGGCGATGAGGGTGTAACTGGACACCTTTCCCCGTGTCCTCGGACGCGAGAACGAGGGGGGTGTGAAGTTGTCCTAGCTCATTAATCAGTTACATCTCACCCACACAGATTTCACCCCTGTGACTTCCCCCTTAAGCCGGCGGAGGCGGGGAGTTTTAAGGAAAATGCTACTTTTTCGAAACATTTTTTTGTACAAGTATGCAAATCACACTTAATCTAATTTGTACAAAATTAAAAGAAAATTATATTTGGGAAGTTTGAACTTTCATAAATCCGAGTTAGTTTTTAGAATTTTAGAACTGTTTGTTTTTCAGCTTTTACAAGCTTTTTATCAGAAACTACCACATTTTTTGTCGAATCAAAAAATGTGGGGTTTTTTCCATTTCGTTTACCACTAAATGACTAAAGTAAACGAAAAATTATAAACTAACACCGCTCAGTAAAGGTTTCAAGTATCTAAAGCCAAAAAAATTTTGGGAAAATATTTAAATGCAAATGAGAAATAGCACTACGTGTGTTACATTGGTTTAACATTAGCTACGAAAGTCCAGAGGCTCTGTGAAGCGGCCCCTTAAGAAGAACTTTTCCAGCTAAAACCTTCCATAAACATTTCAAGTTATTTATATTTCAAACTCTGCAACTATTTAATTCAACTTATTACTTATTACATCAATTTCCTCAATGTGTGATGAAATGTGCAATTTCTTTTCTCCATAGGAACAAAAAAGAAATCAATAATCATTTTCTGCCAACAAAAGTCGGATGATATTAGTAACAATATCAAAATATGGATTAAATCTCTATTAAGATAATGAAAATTTAAATAAAAAATTGAAAAAAAAAACCCTAAAAATATTAGACAAATTTAAAAAATGATTAGACACTGCACACCACAATCTAGTCACATATATGCTTCCAAAAGATGGTTAAATTGTTATGCATAGTATTTTATCCTATAAAACTTATTTAACTGAGCTAAACGTGATTCAGGGGAAGTTAAAACTTTTTCAGGCATATGGGTAGCTCTATCGGCCATAAGGGTTTCATTTCTTAATCTTTCTCTCAAATCCCTCCTTGAACATTCTTTTAGTATTTCTTCCTTAACATCTTTAAATTTAAAATCGGCTTCTGGAAGACGGTCTAGCTCTCTAATTAAGTAATCATAATTTTCTGGTAAACTTTCTATTAATTGATAGCAATGATGCTTTTCAGCTATTTCTTCCCCAGAATCAACCACATGGCGATAAGCCTCTTCAAACCTGGCAATGTATGTTGGGATATCTTCATCCAAGTTAATTTTTAAATTTCGAAATTCATTCACATGAAATGATTTAAGTGCTCTGCCTGGAATTTCCAGGTTTAATTTCAAAGTATCCCAAATTTCAGAGGGATCATCTAAATGCCCTATTGTTAACCCATTTTCTGGACTAACATATGTTTTTAAGATTCCTGCCGCCCTTTGCTTTGACTGGTTTAGTTTAAATGTATCGAGGGGCTTTAAACCAGTAAAATCTGGCCAATTGGACTTATTCACCCAAGTATACAAAAACTCTCTGTTTGTAATATACACTTAATACTTCTAGTCCAATTTTGGTAGTTGTCTCTACCTAAAATAACTATCTTGTGCAGTAGCCATCAATACATATAATTTTACTTAATCACTACATACATATTAAAACAAGACTTAAACATATAAAATTTTTCATGCACATTTAAAAACCACTAATAAACATTTGAAAAACACACTTGAAAACTTGAAACTTGAAAAAAATTTTCTTCAATTGCACAATTCTAATCATTCGCAGTGGAAGTGCTTCTGGGCCCATAACCTCTGTGGGTTTTCTGGTGCTCCTCTTGTTAGCAGTAGGGTTAAAACCCAAGGTATCATTTTAGCAGAGTGAAAAAAACAAGTGAATTCTTGAAAAAAAACTGTGCAATAAACTTTATGAATCAATTTGATAAGCATGCAGTCTTAAAAATTGTAATTAAGATGTGTAAAATGTTTTACTTACATAAATTTCCAATAAAGATGCGAGGAATTCCATAGATAACTTTATTAGGCAAAAACCACATGTTGGAACATTCATTTACTGTTCCAGAAATAAAAATAATTAAGACAATATTGAAGAATTAAGTGACTTGAACTTAGCTCCATTGACGATTTTTAAACCTTATGAATAAGCATAGTGCCATTATAAATCAAACATACCATATTCTCTGCAAAATTTCATCCAAATTGGGGGAAAATATGTCTCAGACTTTACTAAATACATCACGAGAGCATCTAGAAACTTCATCGCACCTCGGGCGACGAAAGTCGCACCCACGAAAGTGAAATTGCTGTCCCTTTAAACTGGAACAAAAACCTATCGGCCAATCAGGAACAACCATGTGATTAGCATAAGTTGAAAAATAATTAACATTTTTACTTTCATTTACATAAAATTTATTAAATATTATCAAGAATTTAGAAAACTACTTTAAGTATAAAAATGGCTTTTTACTTATTAATTGAATTTAAACAACATTTTTAACTTACAGGAAAATGAATGCGATCGCAAGCAAAAATGCCGAATATAATCCATGACCGAGAAGCGGCGCAAAACAGCTCAACCGAGCCGATGTGGAAGAAAAAACATAAACAAAACAGCAGCTGGCGGGAGGGAAAAACGAAGAACGGTAGCTAAATTAAAGTCAATTTTACAATAAAATTAAATAAAACATTACAAAAAAATGCTTGGGAAATATCTTCCTCACAGAAACTAATATTGTTGCGTGCTGCTTCATAATCATCAAGTTTGGTTATGAAATCGGCAACGTCAGTAATTTTGAGCAATTCATCCACAAAATGTTCCTTAATTTCAAGCAGCAATTTCTTTCGTATTTGGTCAATAACTAAAATATTTTTTAAATCCTCATAAGTCACAATTTCTAGTCCTAAGAGCCACTCTACCAGGTAATTACTAAGCTCAAAAGAAAAATCCCTCCATGAAGCCGAATTATCTTTTCTATGAGCAAAAAATTTCTGCCTGAACTGCTCGGAGCTGAGTTTAAATCTTTTAAGAAGTAATTTCTTGATATAATCGTAATCATTCGAAAATTCTTCCTTCTCGCGTCCTATTATGTTAACAATTTCCAGCGACAACAACCCTAGGAGATAAGTAATCCAGTCTTCCTTTTCGATCCCTAAACGCTTTATTTGGCATTCAAACAGCGTCAGATAAATACTAATTTCTTCCTGATTATTGTATTTAGTTATCAATTTTAATACGTCAGGGCTTTTAGCGGTACTAGCAGATACTGGAAAATTATCTCGTTTACCTTTTGAAGCTAATTCTAATCTTTTTAGTTCATATTCACGATCTTCTGTTTCCTTTAAGATTAATTTCTTTTCTACCTCTTCTCTTTCAGCAGCTATACCTAATAAAATAGTAAATTTTTTACTAATTCTTCATTGTAGTCTGCAGATTTAACTATTAAATCGACTAATATTGGCTTAGTCTAATTTTCCATTGCCTCTAATCTTAATTCGGACACGACAGTTATTAAATCGACTTTTTTTGCTCGTGCTAATTGGGCCATTTTAGTATACTTTAATTTTCAACTCTTTATTTGAATATAAATTCAAAATAATGTTTCACGTTCATATAAAATTATATGTTTATATAAAAGGTACTTACTTGATAGTATAATCCTTTGGTATTAAAACAAATAAATTTCAAAAAATGAAAATTAATAAAATATGGTTAATAATATACCATACGCTTGAAGACAAACAAAAATATACCCTCAGCACTCGCGACCCAATAGCTCGTTAAAAAAAACAAAAAACAACGAGCTTTCTTTCTGAAAAAACACTATTTCACTCACAGAAAAAAATAGCTCGTGAAATAAAAAATAACTATGAGCCTTTCTTGCTAAAAATCATTCAAATCACACGCATTAAAGTAAGCTCATGAAAAAAAAAGCACTTATGAGCTATCACCATTCTCTTTGAGGAGATCAGGGCATCATCACTAGCGATGAACAGCGAGGGGCGAGTCGCTTCGATCCTCCATAGATTTCTCCTCCGTAAGAATTTCGCTTTGTTGACGTCAAGCAAAGTTTTTGAATAAATCACTGTTCCGGGATTTTCTTTTCGATGTAGCACTTATTCCGTTTACAAATGTTCGTAGTTCCAAAATTCTTTTAAAGTCCAGTAATTCAAATCACAGCCAGGCCCCCAAATATTTGTGAGAATAATAAGGTAGAGAGAAAGGAATCTAATTCAGTCATATTCTTATACTTTTTCGAGTGATTTAAACATTTAATTACTTTCTTGATTACACTATGACAAGATGAATATTTACAAATGATTACATTAGACATATAAAGCTATGAAAACGGCACTGATAGCTATCTTATTATTAAAAGTAGATAATAGATAAAATGAGGGACAACACCCTAAAAATTGAATAAAAGAACATAGGAGAATGTCTTTCGTAGAGATCCACTATGCATCAAAGCTGAGGGCCATCTGCCACTTTTTTGAAGATTTGTCCGGGCTTCACTCAGATCATCTAAAGATGAGTCATTTTCCCAGGACCTGAAGAGCCATCTGTGCCTCAAGAGGGCATCTGTCTTGGCCATGTGCCTTTTCGAACGCTACATTTATTTTATTCTCAGTACAATGTAGTGTACAAAATTCATGCACATACAAATGTTGTCACAAATTTCACTTTCACATGTAATTTCCTCTTTTTTGTTATTTACTGAGTGGCATCACTGTTATTGAGAAATTGTTATTTATTAAATTCTAACTCAATAAAATGTCTTTAAAATTAGTTAAAAATACTTAAAATGTGCAATTTATAACTATGCTTCACTGTTTAAAAACCAGTTAAAAAAGTTACAGTAGTGGTTTTTATTTTTTATCTGGCTTTTTTGCAACCCTGTCAACTAGTCTCCATTTATCAAGAAGGAAAAGTTAGTCTTTATAAAGTGTTGTATGGTTATTCATGTATTGTAAGCCCTGCATACAATTATTTATTTCTATTTATTTCTACTCTTTGTTGACTGACTTTGTTGTCTGTAATAAAAAAAAGACTTCATCTTTCAACGCTATGAATTAATCAATTGTTTTTTGCCCCTTATCTTTAATCTGAAATTGCTGCTTCGCTAAGCTGTTTGGTAATGAGTGAAGAAATGGTGATAGAATCGTGAAAAATCTGTTGAGTAAAACAGATGTGGTTACAATTTCCCATTGCAGATTTTTTTATGGTTTGGCAGGCTATAGAAATTCTATGTGCTCTACCATTGTCATGCTGTAGTATCACTGGTCAATGCCCATATCCAATATAAGGTCTCTTTTCTTGTATTATTTTTAAAAAAAATTTTGTCAGATGATTTAACTGAAGAGCATATAACATTTACCAGTAACAATTTTATCTAGTTTGAAGAGTTTATAATACAGCATTCCCAATTCATCACACCAAATACTTCCACTTATATGTCAGTTTAAAAAGTTATATTCAAAATCAATATCTTGTGCACATAATAAATCTGTAAGCTACAATTATCAGCTGTGTTCACTTGTATAAGAGTTAGTAATCTATATGTAACTCTCATTTGGATAATGTCATCCTATTGGAAACAGGTAGAACTTTTTTGTATGTACCTAATATTATTGTTCAATTATTATTTTTTTAATAAGCTTATTCATGGGAATATGTTCAACTATATATATATATATATATATATATATATATTTCTTTTTTTACAGGTTTCATTGCTGCATTGTTATTATTTATGCAGAGAACAAGCCATTTGTTGTCATTCTACTTATCAATCGCCGCCATTGGAGTAATTATCTGGTCTTACATTTTGAATGAAGAATATGTAAAGTATTGCTCAGAACTTCTTCTACATCATTCTAGTTTACAGCATGAAATGTTTTTATTAAATAAACCAGCCATTCAAATGTTCTTTTGTAACTATCTTTCACAAACATTTTTAGCTATAGTGTTTTGCTTTTCAACTATGAACTTGCCATGTTATCCTCAAAAGAAGTTTCTAATTGCTGTCCTCTTTATGTCACCTACCATAATAAATGCAGCATTACCTTCTAATGTTTTGATGTTTACTCCTGCTTTAGTTGCCATAAGTACTTTATTCTTTTTAGCTTGGTATTTTGTAAGCTTCATTTCAAGATTACCTAACTACATTTGGATGTATTTCATATCGCTGCGCTATTCCTTTCAAGTGTATCAACTTTCTCATATAATATCTTTTACTTGGAGGGATTACCACGTTTCTTCTGTGCTACAAGTTTTTGGTGTCACACGTTTGCTCAAAGATTTCATTTTCTTTATGTACGATGATGTTTTCACTGAATATCTAGAAAGCGGCAGCTTTACTCTTAGTGCAAAGCAGATGCAATTTATTTTTCAAGTTCTTCTTACTAAAAGTTGTGATAATATTATTTCTGTTTGTGGAATTACATCGGTTCTTTCTGCTTTTGTAGACAATCTGATTTATAAGCCTGTACAAAAATTTCTTATGGTGCCTCAAGATGAAGAGAAAAGCATATCAGTAGTTTTTTCTCAGGTATTGATAATCTTAACATTACAGCTTGGTGTAACTTCATTAAAACCTGAGCAACGTCTTCTTGCAATTGTTAATATATCAATGTTAATGGGTGCTATTATTTTGCACCAAATTCATCTGCAAATATGTAGCATCTTAACAAAATTAAGTGTACAGGGAAATTCATCTTATACCAGACATACTCGAGTAATAATTGTTTCGATTGCACTTCTTTTTATTTGTTTTTCATGGATGACATTTTTGTTAAAAAAATATTCATTCAATCCCTGGTTAGTCCCTGTTGCTTTATTTAATATTGAAATTGTGATATCTTTGATGATATCACTTGTTATTTATATCTTGAATATGATTCATGTTCACAGTCATACATTATGGTATGAATTGTATGATTATATTTATTATCTTGAAAGTATGAACAATGTAGTTAGTGTAATATTAGGTATCTTTTTATTTATTAAAGGTATTTATACCTTTTTTGAGACTGCAAGTATGTTAAAGCTTTTTTTTCTTGCTGCTCATTTTTATCATAATATTTGGAATCAAATAATTTGTGGTTTTAAAAATGTAAAACGCAGGCAAAAAATAACAAATTGTGTCAAGTATCTTTTAATAGCATCAGAAAGAGAAATAGCAGAGGTTGGTGGATTATGTGCTATATGCTTTGAAGATATGAGCAGTCATATCACATCCATTACAAGGTGTAATCACTTTTTCCATAGTTATTGCTTAAGAGAATGGCTATTTGAAAGACAAACCTGTCCAATATGTCATAGAATCATACTTCATGAGGATTATACTTATAGGCCCGATTTTCATATGCCTTAAGAATAACAACATTTCTGCTGCTTAAAATCTTGTTGGTTTTAAACGCCATTTTCTTAACTTATTTAAAAAAGGAAAAAAATTGAGTAATGCAATCATGTAAGAACAGAACTCTGGGTGCTGTTTCTGTTTGTAATGTTTTCAAGAAATATTTGTGTTTTATCAAACATGTTTTTCATCAATAATGCAATTTTTGTTGTTACTTATAGTAGGTTGATTCATGATAATCTATTTTTAGAACACTCATGCTTTTATATATGTGTCTCATGTAATATATATATATATATATATATTTTTTTTTTTTTTTTTTGTCAAATATAATTTTTTTTTTTTTTTTTTTATACTGTTGCACGGTTTTATAATGAAGTGTCTTACATTGTCGAAAGTTATCTGGCTAGTGTTTAATCTAGTAAGCAACAAAAAAGAAATTCTTATAGAATGTAGAACTATTTCCATTATTTTTTTCACCACAGTGTGATGACTTTAAAGATGTAGTTTTGTTTATTCATTAAAAAGAGAAATCTCTTAATTTTTATAAGTATTTTATCTAAGTTTGTTTCATCCAATTTTAGGCACAAGATTCATTTCTTTAATTACAATTTACACACAGTTTATATTTCTGTTCAAAAGGGCTTTATATATTTAAGAAATGTAATTTTTTACAAAATATTTCTTTACATAAAATATTATGTTGTTTACTTTGTATTGCCATTTTATGAAGAGTTTCTAAAGAACAGAAGCACATAATTCTCCAGTGTAGCTCTTAATCTTTGAAATAATTTGCACTAAATGTGATTTTATTCTTAAAGAAGAGAGATGGGATTAGTTATATTTTTTTAGTTAATTAAAATCTTCTTTATAAATTCTTTGGGTTAAAGGATTTTCTTTAATAAGAAATTTCTCAAAATGTTTAACCCTTTCAGGGTCAAATAATTGTTTCTTTAATGTTAAATTCACACCAAATGTTTCAAAAAAATTATTTTTAAATAAAGAATTGCAATTTTACAGCTTTTTTTTTTTTTTTTTCACCAAGGCATATAAAAGTAAAATTTTGTTAAATTCTGGTGTGAATTTAGATTTAAATTAAGTTGCATAAAAAAATATCCCACTGCCCTTCAGTGGATTAACATTGTCTGTTATTTCTTATATAAAATCAACTTTTTTCTACCTTGACAAGAAGTTTTTGTACAAATAAAAATTACTTATTACTAGAAAATGGCACATTACATCTAGATTAGTTGATTTGGGGCATTGAATCTACTTTTGTCAATCATATATTTTGGAATACTTTCTTATATCACTAATCTATTATAAAGGACATACTTGTGCAAGGCTTAACTAATTTTATATGTGGGAAAATGCATAGATAGAAAAATAGTTTTGGTAGTGTTTCAGTATATGTAACATGATAATGATTATTTACTGATATTTATTGACTTTTGATAAATTTTGTTGCTAATTTTATTGAAGCAGATCATACATTTAACAACTCATTTGCATTAGAAGTCTGCATAGACAGAAATTTTCAGGCTTGGGTAAAAGTTATATTGGCCTTGGGTAAAAGCAAAAAGGGCCTGGCTAAACTCAGTTTCTGGGGAAAAATATATATATATATATTTCTTAACCAATATTATTATAGAATTAAATTTATTTTATCCTTTTTCTATATATGTGATGCTCTTCCTTCTTTTATATATATATATATTAACAAAACATAATAGTTGGACCCCAGAGATATCCAAAGTGGATTTTTAAAAAATGTACCATCCCCTGTTGAGAGCAGCCTTTTAAGGGAATGCCGTGCTAATCTGCACTTTGCAGAAAGAAACACAACCTATTACTACATTCATATACTCCATGAAATAATATCAATAATTATCAAATTTAAAACTTTTGTCTAAAGTGAAAAATTCTCAAAAAATGAACAATATCACCAATTTTCAAAAATCAGTATTTTATTAAAAAACTGCTGATTCTACACAAACATTCCATTTGTGTAGCTTTATAACTAATTTATTAAAATGTCTATGCTGATATAATTATTTGGAAGTAAATGAAGGATTTTTAATAGATGGCTGTCAAATATTCATTAAATTTAGTAATGAAAAAAATTCATGAATATGTATCCTTACGCTGAGGACATTGCATGTTAAGGGCTTAAAAGAATATTCCATACTTATTTTATAGCATTTCCCAGATATGTCTGCAAACCATGAAATTTGGAATAGCAACATTAATGACCACTTAAACAATTATATTAAAATAAAGACTTGTTAAAGCAATTAATGTAGTTTAGAATGAATGGAAAAGTTGGTTAAAGAAATCATAAATTTAAAACTCTATAAAAGAAAAAAAAAGTAATTTTTTAAGATTTTTTCTTTATTAAGCCAAAATTAATTCCTAAAAATACTGTTAAGCAATTGTACAATATCACTATTAATTTTACAAAAAATATTTGCCAGTCTGATATGGCCTAAAGGTAAGTAAATCCAGGCTCAGGCATTTGCAAATCTCTAATGTTGCATACATAAATATCAGTGGTAGTTTCTCTTTTCAAATTTAGCGTGAATTACTAAAATTCTCTTTTGTACTTTTAAATGGATACACAATTGACAACAGACAGTTTGAGTCAATTGAGTTACACAGTAACAGTCAATGTAAATTTTTTTCAGAAGTATGATAAAGAAACACGAGATAATTTTTATGATCTGTATTTGCCACTGATAGTACATTATACAAGGTGTTTATAAAGTCTCTATACCATTTTTGAAAAATAGGTAGTAAATCCATTTTTTTACAGGTGATCTGATAGAATGTTTTTAACTGAAGAAAGAATACCCATTGTTTGTGTGATTTTACATAATAATATATGTGAATTTACATAATAACAGGGGAATAGAATTTCACCCACATTTAGTTTTTATTCTCCATAGATTCCAGCAAAACATAATACATAGCTTGCCAAGCTGCATACATCCCTGATTCAATGTTGTTTTTTATAAGCATTGAATATGATAAGCATGTTTGTTTAGTTGATAATATGATAATGTAGAGTTTTCCAAACAGTAGGACATGCAGAATATAACTCTTGGCTGAGTCTTTACATGGATGACTTGGAGTTACATGCAGCCACATCTTGTACTCTTTGCACAGCATCTCATGTTATTGGCCATCTTCCTGAATGATCAAACATTGGCTATTATTTTTTCTGTTGAAGCATTCTATCAGATTATCTGCAAAGAAATTGAATTTTCAAACTTATTTCTCAAAAATGTACAGCGACTTTATAAACACACTGTGTGTATATATATATTGTTCTCTATAGGCCATTATTTAAGAGTGGAGAACCCTGCCCTTTTTAAAAATAGTAAAGTGCACCTCTAGACACACCCAGCGATCTCTCATAAAACATTTTCCTATATTATGGTATTTCTATTTATTTACAATTCATAAAATTATTTCAAATTGATGTTACTTTATTTATCATGCCAAAAATTTACGTATTTTTCACTTTTTTTCAATAAAAATCGTTGTTAAACATATAGTATAATTTTCTCTTGAAATAATGCCCCTTTTCTGCTTCAGTAGTGCCTTATTAGTGACTAGCACCCTGCCCTTTTTCTTTCTAGAGTGAACATTTTATATACATATGTATATATAATATAAATGTCTGATTAAACCAGTTTTTTTTAAACCCATTTCCTGCTGTGGAACACACACAATTGTGTGAAAACACACAATTTTCTTAAGTAATTTTTTCTCTTTTAAAAATAAATGTTTGGATCAATAGAAGTATTTTTGTTGAAAAAGTTAGGTAACCAAAAGAAATTTAATTGGTTAAAATAGACATTTTTTTAAATATTTAAACAAATATGAAATTATCGTTTTTGACACTTTGCAGAAAATGCCTATACATGTTATAAGTGCTTTGAAACATTTCAGAAATAATTAAAATTTGAATGTCCATGAATTTTTATTCATCTTAAAAAGAACTTATGCAAATCATACTTTTGTTTTCTGCTTTATTAATATCTAATTTCTACTGTTGGTGCATTTTTGCACAATCTTTTCTTAAACTAATAAAGCTAATTTGCAGTTTTGTCAATAGTGTGACCTATTTATCATATAATATTATTATGAGGCCAAAATTTTAATAAAAATTATTGCAACAAAGAATGGGTCAGGGTTGTAAAAAAAAACCCAGCCTGGGTGAGTACCCGGCCAGCTATTAACTACAACCCTAAGGATTATAAAAAACCTGCGTTTTGCAGCTGCCCACAACTACCCTGGAATGGGTTAAAGTTAATATAAAAAAAAATTATATTTTATAAATCAATAAGTTAGTATAACCGTTATCCTGTTCTTTTTATGTTCATGTCATATGAAACTATAACTAGGTATATTGAACAATTCAAAATTTTTTATCATATTAATTTCAGTAGAAAACTCAGATCAAAGCAAGTGTAATTAAGTTTATTAATTTTAATAAAGATATAATTTAATCTTTAATTATATTTTTAATCTCTTTACATTGGTATATATATACTGTAAAATTTTAACTAATTATCATGCATGTGAAATGGTGATTGTCGGATACTTGAACGTCCAGATAGTTAAACTCCTTACTACAAAATCCTTATGGAAGTGGGTGGGGGAGGGGGTGCATCAACATAATAGTGAAGCAGGAAGCCAATTTTCCAGTCAAAGTCACTCAAATACCTTTTGTTTTATTATTTTGTAATTTGCATTTTATAATTTTATTTTTGCTGAATTAAAAATAAATCTATAAGGAGGTGACATAAAATGTGTTTAACATCACTGTTGTTTCTGGTAAAATTTTGGGTTATTTTTGTATATAGAAGCTGAAATTAAACTATTTTCATGTTTTTTAAACCAAAGTTCTTATTAATAAAATATCATCCAGATCTTTCTAATATACATGTCATGTATCATGACAGTTGATGTTAAAAATGTTTTAAACAGATCACAGTTTCTTTTCAACATATTAAAAATTACATCTCTTCATAACAATTTTTAAGTATGTTGCCATTCAATAGTTCTAAAACTAACAATAAAAGTTTAAAGTTTTAGTATTCACTTTTAGATCACATGCTACAAAAGCTTTAAAAAAATGTTTAGATATAACCTCTAAGTTGATTACTTAATCTTAACATTATGATTAAAATGAGTAACAGATATTGATAGAAATTGTAGGCAAGTAATTATCATCAGCATACTGAATGTACAAAATAAGCTTATTTTATATACATATGGCAGCTCACATAGTAAAACTCTTCACGTAACTAACAAATAAATCTCAACATGAGAAATATCAAAATGTTTTGATGAACAAAAATGCTTAAAACAACTGAAGAATTATTATGTAATATGCATCATTAATATAAACAATTCTCCTGTGCTCGATTACATAATCTGAATCAGCAGCTGGCTAGGGAGATAAGTTTATTTAATGAACAATCTATGATAAGAATCTGGAGATTAATAATAATAAAAAAAAAGAAACTTAACCCTTCTGGAGTGTGTTCATTTTTATTTCTATTTAATGCAAACAAATCCAATTATAAAATATCCTTGAGTAAATGTAAACGTTTGAGAAATAATGGTCTTGGTAAAATGGTTTATCATAATTATTTCTCATTCTTGAGTAAATAAAACTATGGTGCCTCTACAATCTCTACATGTGAGTAGCAACATATGGAAAATAAAATTTTATTGGTTGAGAAGATTTTGGGCAAAATGAATCGCCAAACATTTTGGCGAACCAGCCATTAAAGACCAAGCTCTTGTTTGTTGTCTCCTTTATCTAATATTCACTATTGTGAATATACACATTGATATCTGTTGTGCTGAATGTGGTTGCAGCAATAATTGAATAATGGAAATAGTAAAACCCCTTAACATAGTAGTCAATGTTCTTGCACAATTTAAGGGAAGGAAAAAAATAAAGCTTTCTGAATGTTTCCAATTAATGAATGTCAGATACCTGAGCATTTGACTGTATACATTTTTTTTTCATTTCTCTGGAAATTTTAGTTATATATCTTTAAAACACATTAAAAAATTGTTTGTTTATACATTCCTTGATATTTGTTGCTTTTTTTAACATTATACATTGTTTCAGATTAAAAATATGATTCAAAGCTGACTCATTGGTTATTATCTATATGAGTTTATTTAGATTTCAATTCAAATTTATCTTGTAAGTTTGTATGACAATCATTTAATATCATGATTAAGAATATCATTCAAAGCTGAATCCTTAACATAATTTATACAAGTTTACGTACATGATATCCCTTCTTATCATTGACCAATAGCTAATTCCAAACCTTTAGTTTTAACCCTTAAACGGGCGGTGTTCACAAAAAAGGACACCTAATTTTAATTCCAAAACTGACAAATGGCACCAAAAATATTTAATTAAAATTTTCCTTTTGTTAAGTACCAGAAAATAAGCAAGTTTATATTTTCTAATGCATTTGTTTGTTATTTCTGGTGTCAGTCCATTATTTCATCATTTTACAAACAGACTTACTCCGCGCCGGAAAGGGTTAAAGGTATGGTTCCAATTACAAAAATCGTTCACATTTTGTTCTCCATCATATGAAAGTTCATGTATGACAAAGATGTGATTTTTAAAAAAGTTACAAAATTTAAATTTTTATATGGTTCCCATGGTCTTAAATTATAATTTAAAAACTTTCTCCATGTTCTAACAAGTAAAACAGAAAAAATTTCATTCTTCTAAGACCAAAATTTACCAGGTTATGATATTTCCAATTTTATGAAGTTTCAGCATTTTCTGGCACTAAAAATAGAAAAAAGTATTTTAAGTGCCAGAAAACACTGAAAATTCAAAATATCATAACTGTGTTATGATACTTAGTGGTTAGTTGGTTACTTTGATACTTAGTGGTTGTACAAAAATAGAATTTTTGCTATGGAGAAAGTTTTTCAAAATATAACTTATAGGTTGGAAAGACTATGTAAAAGTTTAAATTTCACAACTTTATAAAAAATAAAATAAAAATTTTGATATAAATAAACCTTTATATGATGAAGAACAACATTTGGAACATTTTTGCAATTGGAACTATATTTACCTCTAAAACAATTCTCTACAAACAATTTATAAATTAGCCATTTGTCAGTGATATTAAGGGACACCCTGGTATAAATTTAATGTGCTTATATGTTGTTGCATTTTTTATATGTTGAAATTCTTAATGTTTACTGAATATGAGAATAATACTTGATATATGCTTATAATAAAAAGTTATGATATTAATTACAGGTGTGAATATACACAAAAAAATCAGTATTTTTGGAATTTAGTCAGTAAAGTGAGTATTTTTGGCTTAATTATCTCCAAGGAGTATTTTGTATAGTATGTACAAAAACACTTGTTGTCACATGAGGATTTAAAGCAATTGAGATTGAACAACATGCTTTGAATAAAAAAAAGCCAAGCTGAATAGAAGAAAATATTATCACCAAATCAGTTGCATTTATCAGCATTTTGCCCAGTTTCAGAAAATGGTTTTGATTCAAAAGCTACTGATAGCAAAGTATACTTTGGCCACTATAAGTTGGCTTTTGAGTTACACAACTTAAACTAATATATTCACTGATTATGATGACAATCATAACTAGAAACTGATAAATTTAGCTTTTTATTAACAGGAGTCGTACTTGTCCTGAAATTGCTGGAAAAAATTAAAACGTCCTAAAATATGGTAGTCTGTCCTAAAATTCCTAAAATTTTGCAAGTTTTGTGCTATATTGGCATTTGAAATCATCAAATAGGGAGTAGGTGTGCCTTTTTACCAATGCAAAACAATCACAAAATTCATGTTTTTCTTCAATCTATTGTTAAAAATAGTGATTTTCGTCGATTTGCACAAAAATAATTGCAATTTTTGGTGATCAGTTACCAAAAATCACAATTTTTATTGATTAGTCATTTAAAGTTCATGATTTTCATCTGTCAGTCACAAAAAATTGCAATTTTTACCAATCAGTTATAAAAAAGAAAATCTTTCGCAATTCCTGTCGATCAGTGAAGAAAAAAAATAGAGATTTTCGTCCTTCAGTAATGCGAAAATCGCTATTGTTTAGCAGCTTGGTCAAAGAGTGCTGGTAAAATTACCTTTCTTTTAAATGTATACTTTCAAAACAAAAAAATTGTTCATATATATGATAATAAAATGTATTGAACAGGGAGTTAAAGGTTTTTGCTGTTAGTATACCAAGCAAATGTATCCTGAGATATTGAAAAATGTATGTCCTGAAATATCACCTAGGGCTAGTACTACCCCTGCATTAACCATTTAACTGTTTTGCCCAAGCGCCGCTCAGGCAAGAAGAGTTTGCTTGCTTCATTACTAAAAGCTTTTGGATACCACTAATTTTTAACTGTAATCTTTGCTTTATTTATTGGCCAACATTTTTTGATTATATAAGGTTGGTTGGTTGGTTGATTATTGACGGCCAATTATCTACACTAGGGATATAGGCCCGGGGGGAGTGCCCTTCGTGGGGGTCTTTCTAAGGGAACCTAACCCGTATTTACGCATGGATAAATCCATGGCTCGAAGAAAACCACGAAAACTCCGAACGATTAGGCCGACGGGCGCGATTGGGATCGAACCCAGCACCTCCCGTCTACCAGCTTCGAGAGCACAACCTCTCAGCCACTGGTGGGGCTTGATTATATAAGGCAAATATTTTAGTATGGAAAAGGTGGTGGTTTGTCCCTATTTTTAGTTTATTGTGTTAAAAAGAAAAGTTGGGGGGTAAATAAAACATTTTCTTCTCCATCTATGTCATTTTAGGAATTTCCTTCCCTGTATTGCAGTATTTCCAACATGCTGGACTGCGTTAAAAGAAAGTCTGGAAAAACTGGTGTTTCATTTTTGGGTTGTTCTTTTCCCATTAAAATAAAATGTTGAATAAATATTGCTGGGGTTGCAGGTTGCTCGGCAGCCTGCTTATAACTTTTTTCATTGAAAAAACTCCATAAAAAGAGAGGGAAGATTTGCAGAGTCCAGTTGAAATCACTTCACATTAATTGGTTTGTGTCATTTGTTTTATATTTTTGTAAGAGAAAATGCTTTTCTATTAAAATATTTAAACATTGTGTAGCCTTTGTATTTTACCAATAGATTTATCTTACATACAGATATTAGTGTGTAAAAAATGGATGGGGTAAAAAAGTTTGGGAAAAGCTGCTGTGGTGTATCAAATTTTTCAAGCCCACAAGTCAACCTATTGTGGTCAAAGTATATGTATTTGTCTTTCTAAAAGAGAAGAATTTATCTAGGTGATAAAATTTATTATATCAGATTTTCCTGTTGAATAAGCTTGTGATAATATTGGAAATACATTAAGATCCATGTTTCCTAATGCTTTTGTCAAGAACTAAGGCATATTATCTATCGAGTATTGACAGAGGCATATTTCAGGAAAATGTTGAAGGTTGTTGAAACTTTTTTTCTAGCTTATATTATGATGAAACAACAAGTGCAGCCTCTAGCAAAGAATTACAAATAGCTGTAAGATATTTATCTTCAAGCAAAAAATAAGGTATTAACAAGATATCTGCAGACATTTTTCTTAGGGTTAGTAACAGCTAAGTTCATATTTCATAAAACTGGTGAAGCTTTAGATGAAAGTCAGTTATCACAAGATAAGCTATTGATGTTAAGCTACAATGGTCCCAATGTATTCAAAGCTGTCACTAAAATGATATGGTTAATAATTGAATTTATCTGGTAGAAAATCAACAATAGACATGGTGGTATGTATAATATTCATAGTGTACACAAAGGCATAGTTTTGGAGAAGATGCCTCAAAGTTGATTTTTTTTCATCTATGTATTTTTATGGATGGCTATCCCATTGGTCTGATTTTCAGAAATTGCAGGCAAAACATCATTTCATAAAAAAATATAACATCTAGATGGTTAGGGCTCTTTTTTTATTCACCAACATGACGCTGATATACATTACCTACATTTTCATAAACAAAATCAGATAGGTAAAAATGCATATAGTGTATTTGAATGCATTTTCTGTGTGTCTATGTGTCAATCAGTAGTATAACTGGAATTTTGTTTCTAGGAAGGGGGGAGACTGAGAAGGGATGACCTTGTCTGAGTCTATTAAAATGGGCAGAATGTGCCCACAATTAGATAAAATAACATTGATTTTGAAAGAGAAAAAGGAGGATACCCCAGCTTTCTGAACTATGACCCTGTTGTCCATTAATATACTAAAGTTTGTAAAATTAAAAAAAAAAAAAAAATCAGTATAAGTATTTTTCCAATTTTAGTCAGTTATGTGAGCGTTTTCAACTCTGACAAGTTTTCACTCCTGTAATTATGTAAATAACTAAAATTACTTAATATTATTGTTTATCCATGTACTGGTTAATAATAATATAATTTAAAGTCCTGGATTTATTGACATGTTTGTCTCATGATGTCTTGTGCTTTTTAAAAATCAAAATCTACCCCTTCATCTCTTTTTTTTATGTATTAAATATGTAAATATATTAAATAGGCATTTTTCAATAGAAGTTACCACAGGCCTATCAATATATTAATAAATATTTTTTATTAAACTTCTGCTATTTATTATAAATTATATCTATAATAAATGGTTATGCCGAAGTAACTAAAAAGATTTAAGTATTTAAAAAAATATTTAGCTTCACCTTCACATATATCTATGCATTCTTCTTATGTTTATTCCTTTTTGGAAACCCTTAATTTTTTTTCTGCTGAAACAAAAATATACTTGTTAATGCCTATTAGCTTTAAATATGTATATGTGATAATTTTATACTTCCTTAACATACCAAGGGATTCACTGGTTTAATTGAACAAAAAATGTGTACAATATCAACAAGAAGAATATGCACTCAAAAATTTTAATGTTTCAGCAAAAGTAAACCAGGGGTGCAGAAAATGTTTTTGCTCCCAACATTTCCCCCAATTCATATGAAAATTTCCCCAAAATTGTACGATATGTTATAGTTTTACATAAATTCTGTATTACTGTAGGTATAGAAAATTTTGCAATATACTAGTCACATCTTTAAAAACCTATACACTGAACTTGTAACATGTCTAGTTATTGGAAAGGTAAATTAAGTTAATTCATGTAAGTTTTAATCTAATTATTATGCCTAATATTTATTAATAAATGCACGGTATTAACCAACAAATACAATGTTTTTTACTGCCTTTTCTGATAAATTGTCAATTATTGAGAAACTGCAATCTTCCACTGTCTCCGTGGATGTCAATCACTTATGATGTTTCGTAGATCTTTAGTCTGTTTCTTGAAGAAAATCTAGTGAAATGATAATTACCAACATGAAAATGTCTGTTTAAGGATGATTTTAATAATTCTGTAGCTTTATGCACTGGAGGTCCATTCCATGATATAAACACTTCATGAAAGAGATTATCAGATTTTAGGGTTCTCTTATAAATGTTATTTCGAACAATACAGCTAACAGATTCACAAACACACTCACTGCAAATTTTCAAGGAGGTAAGATAAACTATTTCTGGTACATCAGTGTGCACATCAAGATTGGTAAAAACTTCTTTTATAATACCGTTGTCTTGATCTAGAAGTGATGGTTTCTTTTCAGAATTCAGGACTTTTTTTTATTAAATTCAGTTTTTAGAATGTTTTTCTTCAAAGTTGTCCACTGATTAAGAAGATTTTTTTCATTATTAAATTTAAATTATTTTCTATTTTTGTTCACCCATTCAGTGAGAGCTTGTAGTGAGTTTTCCATTAATGGTGGTGCGAGATTTTCTTGATTTGACTCTCTTTCTAAAGATGGGGTAAGGCTCAAAATAAATTTACTACTGAAGCATTGTCTCATATGTTTTAAAATTTTTGGTTTATATATTATTTGTTTAAACTGTTTAGTAATCATTGAATAGAGGTTTTTAATATTTTATCTTGGGAATTTGAAACACTCACTTTTTGTGATGTTTTCTTGTGCTTGGGAATGGATTTTTGTTTTTCTGAGACAGTCATCGTCAATCAAAAAACAGTCTTGATAAAAGTTGTTTTTTAAGCCCTCAATTTTCTCAAAGAGTAAAGGAAAGTTTGTTTCTGATTTTTTCCCATTTTTCATTACTGTTTCTTTTTCACTTTAAGTGTTCAATTAAATCTCAAAATAATCAAAAACTGTCCAAATGTATGCATTTACATTTTGTATTTACATTATGCATTTATACATTCTGCAAAATTTCCCCAGATGGCTAAAATTTCCCCCGATCTTAGATTGCCGGATTGGACATATTCTGCACCCCTGAAGTAAACATCTTTTACTTACAGATAGTCGAGGAAAAAAAAAAATCTTTTATTTTGGAGTAGTTTTGACTTTACAGTTTCTTTGAACATGACATTTTAATAATTCAATACATACAGTAAAATTGTGGGGTTTTTTTTTCTCTTGAAAATGCAAAATAGTCAATACAATCAAAACTGCAGGTTTTCCTTAGGAAGCCATAAAAAATTATTTATGGGACATGATTGTCTAACCAGGAGGATTTTATATCAAGGTTTGATTGTATAGTTTTTTTTCTTTAATTTTTCATTTAAATTATACAAATTTTTGTGTTTAATGGCTTGTTTGTATATTCTGTGTTTAATGTTACTAATTTATGACCTGTGTAAAAAGTGACTCTTTATAAAATATTTTATAATATTATTCTTTACTCTGTGGTTGAGATGTATTGTTAAATGTCATTTACACAATATTTCTTATCATTCTATTTAAACTGTGATAAATCATTTATATATGCCAGACTTCCATGTTTTCATTTTAACTGAACCAAAACATATTTTGTTATGTTATGTATTTTTTTTTAATATATAAAATGTTGATACATTTCCTTATGTGTGTATCTACCATGGTATGGAGTCCAGTGATCTTTAGTAAGAGACAGTGGATATTTTATACTGAACTTGTATTTCTTCATTTATATCAGACGTTCATGTTTTCATTTCAGCTGAACCAAAGCATTATTTATTTATTTGTTATGTTATGTAGAATTTTATAAAGTGTTGATAGCTTACTTTATGCATCTAGCATGATGTGAAACCAGTGATTTTTAGTAAAATAAATTTATTGAACATTTTACATTGGATTTGTATTATTTCATTTCTAAACAAAAGACATGTTAATTAATGTAGCATATTATCTGTTTGCCTATCCATTAAAAAGAAGATGAATGTTTAATAAATTCACATATTCAGATTTCTTCCTTTGGGATCATTCATTAATTACCTTACACTTCAAGAGAGAGGATATAAAGTGTGACAGTAGGGGGACATATTGTGACATTACATCTACAATTAGGTTGGCATTGTTTTCAAACAGCATAAATTAAGTTAAAAAAAAAAAAAAAACATGCATTTTTGCTTAAAAAGTTTCACATAAAAAAAAATCATGATTATTGAAGTGATTTGGAATCTAACAGTTTTTTTTTTAATTTTTCAATTAATTAATTACAACTTGAGTTATAAAGCTATTGTCTCAGGATGGCAGTTTTTTCATTTACGATGGTGTTGCATCTGGAAATTAGTTCAAAACAGCAACTTTGACAGCATTTTCTGAAAGATATGGAAAAAAACTGTTTGTTTACTTAGTTTCTGAATAAGAGAATCTACCATTTAATGCATTTTAAAACAAAAATGAATTAAAAAATATGTCAGAAAGTAAGCAGTTTGGATTTGAGAAGTCTTAAGAACATAGGCACCCACCGAACAAAATCCAGGGAGGGGTAAGAGTTTGAAATAGATTTGACTGTAATCCACTCCCAGGGCAGCATTTTTTGTTTTTTTCCTCTGCTAATGGAGAATATAACCATGAAATAAACTAAACTGAAAGTTTTTTCTATGAACATCACGTGTAAGACAATTTTTAAACATATCATCATAAAAAATAATGCAGAAATGTAACAAATAAGATGTAATAAAACCCCCAAAAAGAAGAATGAAACAATTATTATTATTTTTTTCATCAGGGAGGCTCTGCCCCCTTGAACTTTTTTGTTTAAGGTAGTTTTTAACGTGTGAATGTAAACGAAAAACAAAATTAAAAATTGTTTTCCACAAGGGTTTAGGAGGGCTGAGACCTCTGACAAAAATTCTTAGCTCTTTTTTCTCTTAATGTTTAATTGTTTTAAATCATCTGAGGAGGATAAATTTTATTACTTTTTCAAAATCACGAGACAAAGAAAATTTAATTAATTAAATATGCAAATACAAGGAGGGGCATTTGCCCTCTCTTGTGGGCACTTATGGTTATCAGCTATTATGTTTTTCCTTCGATTTGAACCAGCTTAAAGCACCCTTATGGTTTTATAGTATTTACTTCAGTAAATAATAGATAGCATATAAAAAATAAGTACATTGTTGTTTTAATCAGAATTATCTCTAAATAATAGGTGCACAAAATATAATATCACAACAGGGTAGGGATTATGCAAGTATGACAGTCTATGAGATAGTGGGAGGCAGGGCATAATAACAACATACAATTTGTATGACATAATTAAAAGGTGGTCCTTTGTAATCATTGGTGGTTTTATTAGGGATTTAATGAGGGATAATTACTGATCCCAGACTTTTAAAATTCTGGATACTCTATATCCCTGTGACTACAAAAATGGTTTGAAAATAAAGAAGAAACAGTTGTGCACAAGTGCTTTTTTATATTAGAATCTGAAATCTTGCTATAAGGTAATTGCAACAGAGAAAGGAAAAATGCATTCACTTTTTTTTTCCTAAAATTCTCCCATAGTTACTTATGACAAAAAATAGTATGTAATTGCAGAATTTTCTCGTTAAACTTTCCTTATTTTAATTTGTAAGGGCAGGGCTGCCATTTGCGACTAAAATGCGACTAAAAGCGACTATTTTCAGCATCAGGCGACTATGGCGACTATTATAGGCCAAAAACCATTAAAAAGCGACTATTTCAACTAAAACGCAAAAAAAGGCGACTTTTTTCAGGTTCCAGCGACTATTTTTAGTGAAGAATCGATCTTTTTTTTCTCCCTCAAAGCGCCTGTAAAGTCATCTTCCCAAACGCACTCGGTCACCTGCCTCGCTGTTTCCTCCTTCCGTACGTACGCAAGCGGTTGCTTCTATTTGCAAATTAGGGGAGGCAGGTACTGTGCTGATGGGATCGTTTCTGAATTCCAGGGAATGTTCAAGTTTCGGCAGGAATACGGAAATTCCAAGCAGATTTTGGTCGGAGAAAAACTAGAGGCTTAGTAGGTGGAAATCACGTTTGGTGGTAGGTGGTTTTGGAGCCCAGAAAAGCTTGGTGTCTAGTATACATAGATGCCAACAACTCCGGAAATTCCGGAGTTACTCCGGAAATGCGTGGTAAAATACGGTAGTACGGAAATAACGTTGAAAATACGGAAATTGCGTCTTTTTACAGCGATGCCGCGGACGCGCTATAGCGCGTAAATTACGCGAAAAATTGGAATTGGGACGCAAAAAAATAGTTCTTACGCGTCCCATGCGACGTGCAATTTTTACACGCGTAAATTCATCGGAGAATCGCGAAATCATTTTGTCGAATAATCCGAAAAAACGGCAAACTTCGTCGAAGGATTGCGAAAAACGGCAAACTTCGTCAAAGGATCGTTAAAAAATGGCGAATTCTGTCGAAGGATCACGAAAAACGGCAAACTTCGTCAAAGAATCGTAAAAAAACGGGGAATTTCGTTGAATGATCGTGAAAAAAACGCGAAATTAATTCATTAAAAGATCGCGGAAAATGGCTAATTTCGTTGACAGATTGCGAAAAAAACGCAAATTTAGTCAAAGGACCGTGAAAACACGTGAATTTCATCAAAAAGCCGTAAAAAAAAAAAAAAAAAAAAAAAAAAAAAAAAAAAAAAAAAAAACTGCATTTTCGGCGGAAATTCGGCGAATTTTTCCGCATTTTTCGGCGAAATCACGGAAAAATGCGAATTTCGCCGAAGGGCCATGGAGAAAACGCCAACTTCGTCAAAGGATCGTGGAAAAAACTGCTAATTTTGTCGAAGGATAACGGAAAAACGTCCAATTTCGTCGAAGAAACGGCAAATTTCGTCATCAGATTGCGAAAAAACGGCTAATTTTGTCGAAGGATCGCGAAAAAACGGCAAATTTCGTCGAAAGATCGCCAAAAAACGGCAAATTTTGTCGAAGGATCTCGAAAAAACGGTAAATTTTGTCGAAGGATCTCGAAAAAACGGTAAATTTCGTCGAAGGATCTCGAAAAAACGGCAAATTTTGTTGAAAGATCGCCAAAAAACGGCAAATTTCGTCGAAGGATATCGAAAAAACGGTAAATTTCGTCGAAGGATATCGAAAAAACGGTAAATTTCGTCGAAGGATATCGAAAAAACGGTAAATTTCGTCGATGGATTTCGAAAAAACGGCAAATTTTGTCCAAGGATCTTGAAAAAACGGCAAATTTGGTCAAAAGATCTTAAAAAAACGGCGAATTTTTTTTCAGAATATTTTTTTTTTCATATATTCAGAAAAAACTTCAAAACCCCGTGGAATCAATTTTCCTTCACAGATTCCTAGTTTATCTTTCAAAGCTGAGGACTCTTATTTTATTCTTTATTTTGTTTACCAAGTTCATTTTCACAAAAATTTCGTAAAATTAGTTTATTTATCATTATTGATCTTCGAAATGACGCCGAACTATTAAAAAAGTATATCTTCAAAACACTCGTATGACTCCTGAAACGACTCCTGAATTGCTTAAATTTTACTCCTGATGGATGTCCAAAACTCCTGAAATGTAACTATTTTACTCCTGATGTAGTTTTTACAATGTTGGCGTCTATATTTATTAAGGAGAGTTCAGAACTGTTTACACAATTCGTAGCATTTTTTCATTCATATCATATTCATTTTTATAGAAATGTGTATTTTTTTTATAATAAAAGTATAAAAAGTGACTTGGGCAGAAACATAAACACTGAAATAAGATGTGGACATTCATAAAGACCCTTCAGTTATTATGGAAACTTTTTAATATTGTCCTTTTTTTAGTTAAGTATGCGACTATTTTGGCTACTATTTTTGTACAAATGCTACTATTTTGGCTACTATTTCTTTCTTTGTAGGCTACTAAAGCTACTATTTTCAGTGTCATTAGGCAGTGGCAGCCCTGTAAGGGGTAAAATAAGTGGGTTTGAAATGTAGGGGGGACTTGTCAACATTTTTAATTCTGGGGGATCACAAGTAGTTGGTAGGGAGAGAAAATAACAATGATATTTGATGGCCCCTGCCTTTTGTGTACTGCTGGTGCAAAAGGTAATAAATACAGATTCTAATCAGTACAAACATGGATTAAAAAAAAAAAAAAAACTTCCCATAAGAGAGTAAAAAACAGAAATTATTTATGATATGAGCAATGAACCCGTATCCTTTAAATTCTGATTAATTAATGAATTTCTAGATTTACTTTACTTTTAAGGAATAATATCATTTTCAAGGTCTGAAAATTAAGGATTGTTTGGGCTTTTTTTTTTCAAGAAATATAAAATTTTTATGAAAATTAATTTATATTAAATTATAAATATATTAAAGTGATGATGGGCAGGAGCACCTCGAAAACAGAAGACCAAGCATTGGACACGATAACTCATTGTAGACTTAACCTAGAACAGTGAGATAAAAAAAGTTTTTAAGTCCAAAAGCTAGTAGTACAGGATGATTACAAATGAATATCCCAACTTTGAAGGGCTATATCTTCTGAACAATAAAAGGTAGTGTTCCATTCCACATATCAAAGTTAGTAAGAAGTTTCATAAATGTAAAGGTTCGTTTTTTTTCGTGATAGATGGCACAACGAGTGGCAGGTTGAAAGTGAACTGGCATGTTCCGTTGCAAGTTCATTCAGTCTGCCGAGATGACAACAGCACAACAAAAAGCAATCTGTGTAATCTGAAAACGAAGATAATTGCAGCTATTGCAACTGTAACACCGACATGCTGAAAACCATGTGGGACGAATTCTCCTACAGAATGGATGTTGTTTGTGTTTCTGCTGGTGGTCACATTTAACTTTTATAAATTTTTGCTATTAGTAATTTCCCAATCTTCTTTTTTATGTCTTTTTCACAAATGCAAAAATCTTCTATACTTTTGTTAATAAAGCCTTCAAAGTTGGGGTATTCATTTGTAATAACCCTGTATATGTAGTCATTTTTTAAATATGCATTTTTAGTGAAATGACATCAATTCAAAGCAAAATACAGATTTTCAAGCAAACATTTCGTTATTTAAAGTTATATAGAAAAGAAAGATGATATCAATATTTCAGGATAAAAATCATACATACCAGAAAATATGTGAAAATTAATTTTCAAATAGATCAAGTTGGTTGATTGAAAATTGGCAGAGCTAGAGCATACACTAATTTTGAAGATGCTAATCTAAAAAAAGTGCTTAAAGTTTTTATTACTGTTTACTTCTGTTCCTCCAATTTATCAAAAGCTAAGGCTTGTTTGAAGGAAACCTTTGACTTGAATAGTTAGGGATATGACCCCTACAACATAATTTAAAATCATCAAAATCTGTGCATATCATGTTTGGCAGTCCCCTTGTTAAACAATTACATTCAATAAAGATTCAGTGAAGAGAAGCAAAATCCGTTATAGATAGGTTCCATTCTTAGCATGTATTGTGCTGTCCTCTAAAAAAACCCCATTTTTTGAAATTTTCTGTATATAAAATCTAATAAAGAATGTAAAAAAATTAAACATGGCTAAATTTTCACAGCTTGTTCTGACTAAGATTTTAATGTTGAGCATTTTTCATTTTATTACTTTATTACAAAATGGCAGCCAATTAAGCGAGAATTAAAAAAAAAAAAAAACTTTTCCAAAACCTGAAAAAACCCACACCTGACATAATCAGCTAAAAATGAAGCATTTTATTACTTATAATGGTTAAACGTAAACAAAAAAAAAAAATATGTAAATCATTCTAAAATTCTATTATAGCAAGAAAATCTGTATAAATGAAGCTCCTGTTTTGCCAGAATTCAGCAATTGTTAGTTTAAATTATTTTTAAACTAAAAGCACTCCTTGGGTATTTTTAACTATTAAATGGTGCATGAAAACAGAACAAAACAAAAAAAAAAGGACTTTAGTGAAATATTTGATGTAGTACTAAGGTGGGGTTTTTTTTAGAGGACAGAGTAATACATCGTCTGTTGTATATGTATATTATATACTTTTCGAACAGATTATTATATTCATTTTGCACGGATCAAGATATTTTTCCATTTAAGACAGGTCCTATTACACAGGTTTTGCAGATTAAATCATACGTAAAAAAAAAAAAAAAAAAAAATTAACACAGTTCATTATTACTGGTTCTGGCCGATAAATGTTGAAATTTTTCATGAAAAACACTGTTAGTTATTAAAGGATGATTTATTATTTCATAATAAATATTAGAACATTCTCGTAATCTAGGAGACATCTTGAAATTGCTAAGTAAATTGGATGTTAAAGAAAAGCATATTCGATATGTCATAATCTCGCTACAAATAGCTATGGATTATTTGGAAACATAAGATCCAGAAAATTCTGGCTCTCATAGACCATTCCATTAGGTGGCAACGAGTCACGTGAGTCCATGTTTTTGACATCTCCGGTAATGGAGCTGGCGATTTGGTGTTTTTATTGGCGATCTTCTGGTAACCTCGTATAACGGAAGTTTGAAATGTTTATTTTTGCTGAGATAGACATATGAAACATGATAAAAATAATAACACCAGTTTTACAACTTATAAGAAACATTATATAAGATAATATGTTTAAGAATATTATCTTAATTTACATTACAAGTTATCACCGAAATATTTACTAAATATAATGAATAAAAAGGTTTTTTGTGCAGCTATAATCATATATATATAAATGATTTTTCACTCAAGAATTTTTATAAAGAAAATGAAAATTTGTATTTACGATTAATTTCCATGTTGCGAACGGAAACTTTCATATATTCACAAAATCGTATTTAATATAAACGCATTTGAAGAAGATTCAAACACATTTGAGTAGTAGTTAATAAAAGTGTGAAGGGATCTTTATAAAGATTATTATTTGTAAATTTTGCTTTCTTTGTAATTTCTGCTTTTGTACAGAAATTGTTTTATTCACTGTTAATATTTAAATTTCTTATTAATTCTTCATTTTTCCTAATTAGAATTTATCAAATTATTAAATCTGTGCTTAAAACGTATGATATAGTTTAACAAATTCAAGATACTTTAAATTCATTAGCAACATTCATAAATCAATAATATGCCAACAAACTAGAGCTGTACTGAGTACTCAGCTAAGTTTTGGCGGAGTATTTTTTTTTTTAAAGCATTATTGTCATTGTCGTTATTGAATACCCCTTCCCTCTAAAAAACAAGTTTTTCAAAACTATTCTTTGTAAAAATGAATAACATGAACTGGCTTTCTTTTTAAATTTCATTTCTTAAATTTGCAATTTAAAAACAATCAAACAAAATAAGTAGATTTTTTTTTTTTTTAGTCTAATATTGGGACAAAAATTTAAATTATTGTGTTAATTTAAAATTTTTGTGAAAAATCAAAGAATAAAGTGCATTAATATATCTGTAAGAAATAAAATGCTTGAATGTTAAACTTGTAGAAAGCTTTTGATCACCATTTCAATATTCTCCTCGCACCTTAATATTTATATGTAAACAATTAATGCTTATTTATTCCTTGCATTTTATTAAAAAAGGGATTGAAAGTTCTAAAAGTCCAAACAGTCATTAATACAATTTATTTCTAATTTATGTATATATAACTCTAATGAAAAGGCAAATTTTCAACTGTAAACAAAATAGAAAGAATGACTAATAAAACCTGCAAGAAATTCAACTTTATATCAAATGCCAGAGCTGTTTATACAGCGATAATCAGCTGAAACTTTCAAAATGTTATCTGTTTCAGGGGTCGATACAGGAAAAATTTGGGGCCTATTTAGGGTCCCTTCACAAAAATCAATTTAATAAAATGGACCTCTTCACAAATATCAGTTTGATAAAATGGTTCCCTTCACAAAAATCAATTTGATAAAATGGTTCCCTTCACAAAATTCTATTCTATAAAAACTTACTATTTATTATTTATTTATTTATTATTTTGTGATGTTTTAGAATGCGTAATTTGTAAACAAACAAGTTCACCAAAGAGGAAAACTTCAGCAAAATGATTTAAAAAGTTTTTGTTTATAAATGTTTGTTTCGAATTTGATTAACTGGATTTCAACCTTTGTTACAAAATGTTATTTTTCAGAAAAATATAATAAATTTCACAAAAATAACCTTTACTTTTCACAAAATGGGCCCCCAAGAAAAAAAAAAAAACTGCATCGACCTTCATTGGTATTTTAACATTTATATTATCTTTCATATGCAAAATGCAATATTAAAAAAAATTTTCAACAGTTAAATCTTATTTCAACATTTGTTATTATTAACTCTCTCTCTCTCTTTTTTTTTTTATTGTTATATTAAGGTTGTTCATTCTCAAATTCAAACTGTCTACTTTACGACATATTTTTTAATTCAATTTTGTTCGTAAATTGGCAATTATTGTTATTCAGAAACTTATGTAATTGAAACACGTTTTCCATTTTTTTTGGTAAACGCAAAAGATCTTTCAGAAAATACTGTCAAAGTTACCATTTTGAACCGGATTTCTGTACATGACAGCCAGAGAAAGTATAAAACATGCCGTCACATGAAACGAATCACTTGTAACTCGATAAGTAATTTATTTATCAAAAAATGGAAAACTCATTTTGATTCCAGATTGCTTCCATGGTCAGGCATGCCAATTTTATGTCTTTGCATTTAAAAATGAATCCGAAAATGTGTCAGAAAGTTTCGCGCTATTGAGCAGGCCATTGAGCAGATTACTAGAAATACAAAAATATTTATTAACAAAAGCACTCTGATTTATTAGGAGTAGGAAATTACATATCTGAAATAAAGAATTTTTTATACTTTGTTATAGAGATGGGAATGCTCGGAAGAAAAAACAGAAACTTTGGAAAAAAAACTGGTTTTTTTCCGAAGGCCTATTTTTCAATTTTTCCAAATTGGAAAAATTGAAATTTAATTTATAAAATAATACATTCAAAATGCTATTATGGCTGCATTCTGATATTTTTTCATGTTCAGTGTCTCGAATGAAAATGTTAATCATGAAAAATATGATCTGTAAGCAGTTTAGGAAGAACTTCAGTCCTTTAAAGGACCCTTCACAATTTTTTCACCTTTAAACATACGATCCTTCACAAAATTCGGAAAAATTTTCGATCTTCATTCTGAATCCTCTAGAAATGTAATGAATTTAGAATAACAAAACCTGTCACATAACAGCTGAAATCATCAATGAATTTTATTTAGCTGTATATATGTATGAAGGACCTTATTAAAAATATCTAAATTGTAACCTTAATATAATGATAATTTCTAATTCACAAAATTTTGATCACATTTTTTATGACAATTTGGTAAGATTTTTTTTTTATAAGGCAATATTTTTTATACAAAGGTTTACAAAAACAGGATCGCAAGAAAAAAAAGTAAGCTGACCCATGTAACTTCACTTGTTAAAAATGAAAATGCTTGTGCAAAATTATTTCAATAATACCAATAGGTTGAAATGGAATATAAAATTTAAAACATGCATTTGTTTTTATTGGCATAGCTGCGATTTTTCATGTAATCAGATGAATCTCCAGAAATATTTAACTATTATTAGAAACTAATTATTTTTTAATGACATACAATTGAAATTATTTAGTCTTTTCAAGCTTTTTTCTCTTCTCTTCCTTTTATTTAAAATACAGATTCTAAGACTTGTCTAATTGTATATATTTTTTAAAATATAAATGCATACAAATAAACTTTGCACTGTGAAAAATTTAGTTGAAAACCATTTTTATAAGTATTCAAAAATCCACCCGTTTTATAACATACATAAGAAATAACATACATACATATATATATATATATATTACTTTGATATTAAGAATCTAAAACTTAAACTAAAATCAAACAAACAGGGTTGGTTTAGGTTTAGACTGGAAAGCTATACCAAAACTAAATACACGGAAAATAAAAATTGTAATTGTAAGAAAAAAAAATTAACATTGTAAATTAGTATAATTTTTTAAGGAATGGAAGATTTAAAAATAATAATATTTATAATGTCACAACTACTATAATTTGTTTCTTTAAAATGGCATCATTTATATACTTAAGCAATACTATCTTGAGGTGATATTTAATGCAATTTAAATTTTCTTCCAAACTGCAGTGACATTGGTTGAAACTCATAAGATTTTTTATTTTCTCTATTGGTAATTGAAGAAATGCAACTGAAAAATCATGCATTATTAATCAGTAATTAAATTTCAAATCTTCTTCTTGACTGAGTTTCTGTGTATTCAAATTAAAAAGTGTAATTAATGAATAAACAATTGGAATAATAATACACAAATAAAATAAAATTAAATTAAAATATTTTATTCTTCAACATTTCCAAAACACATGAGAAAGTAACTATATATATATATATATATGTTAAAATTTATTCAACCCATATGACTTAAAATAGTTAAACACTTAGAGAGAGAGCAGTTATATTTGAATGTAATTTTTTAAAAATTATTTATTATAATAATCATCATTCGTTTATTGCCTTCAGATTTTGCGCAAATGATACCAATGCTATCAGAATATCCTAGATACTTGTAATTATTTTTAAAAAATCTTAACAAATATTAAACATTAATATAAAACACAAATATTAAACAAATAAATATTTCAACTAAACTGCTTGTTATCTCCAAGATTAAACTGAAGGTTGCAAGAAACATTAAAAATCTGGGTACTTCTCTATTATCCCGTCGACCACTTTTCATAATAAAAAACTACCGCCAAACTGCAAGATTAAACGCCAAAAACGCAGTCCCATTTACTTGATGTCAGAAGCATTATACGTGTTTGTTATGTCATCAAGTGGTTTTTAATTCGACATGTGTGTGTATTTTTCATTATGTTTTGCTGATTTATGAGTTATTTCATTAATTAAAATAACAATTGTGTCCTTAAATTCTTATATTTTATTTATTTAGATATTCCAACGGCAACATTCTCCTGTTTATTTGGCATTACAGTTTGACGATAGTTTTTTGTTAGTATGTAAAGTGGTCGATGGGATAATAGAGAAGTACCAAAATCTGTACACTACTAACATAACATATAAAACTGTTAAGTAAATTGTAATACTCAAATAATCATGACATTCATATAATCTTTTCACAACTAAAAATAATTCATTAAGATATGTTATTTAATTCCTTCAATTAATATTTATCTACTCTAAATGGATACCAAAACTTTTATCTTCAAACATGTGTCTTTATAAACATACACAATTTTTATTTGATAAATATATGCTCTTTTAATTTCTGCAATCCATGGTTCATATTAATCTACCTTTAAAAAGAATACAACTGTAAAATCACCTTCCACCTGTCTTTAAAAGTACAAGCAATTTTTACAATGTACGTAGTTTATTTAATAATTAAATAAATATTTTTTATTCTCAAAATTCAGATAATTGCTAGCAAAATATCAGCAAAAGCTGGAAAGTAATAAATACTTTATTTTTTAAACAAAATATTAACCAAATATACTATAATATTCATCACAATTGCAATAAAAGAGTCTTAATATTGAAAAATACTAGAAATTTTCTTATTAAAATTACCTATTAAATGTATACAATCATAAAAGTTGTGTACGAAAAGGGCTTTTCACCTACTTTGAGAAGGATGAAATCAATATTCGAGATAATATTTTGCATACTAACTTTTCACCATGTATGAAAAGAAGTGCCGCAGAATAGACATTCATTAGCCCTCCCCCCCTTTCCAAAATAAATTTATACACAGAATTTTCGATCTATTGGTTTTATTTTTATTTTAAATATGAAATAATTGGTAGAAAGTACATTATCTTAATATTTTTGTTTTTTTAAATTCAAATCAAATTGGAAAAGTAAATTGATTTGCCATTATATTAGATGAGTTTGTTAATAAAATGTGTAGCTCTTATAGTTCATTTACAGGGACACACAAAAGTAAAAAACATGCAAAATTTATCATCATGATAACATCAGAAATGGTGAATCAATTCGGGTCTAATTGGGACAGTATATTGACCTTGCAGGTATCTTTGATGTATTCAATTCATTATTCAAATATCCGAGGTCACCTAATGTAAAAACCGGCCATGTTCAAAGCAAGGTATATAAAATTAACTGGTACAATTTTACTTTGGGATGTCCGATTGCATGACTTTTTGCCCAAATTTCATTATTTCTTTTTTCTACCGAAAGACGAATTAAATCTTTTCGCACCCCCCCTTCCCCCGCACCCGGGGCAAAAAATGAAAGAAAGAAAATAGCATTGTATAAGTTGTGTAGTAACTTAATTTTAATACAATTGTAATTAATTTTAAAAACATATTGAAAATTTGTTAAGATGAATTGCATTCGATTATAACTATATACAGTGACCTCTCACTTAAATGACTCTCAGGGGACCGTAGAAAAAGTCGTATAACTGAGAGATCGTCTCATTATACAAGTTTCAAACATTATATGTATTAATTATTTTACCTATATTAAAAACGATAAGTTTTGAGTACTAAGAACAGATTTTAACAAAATTTAGAAAAATAATAATAAAAAATAAAACATAGTTTAAAAAGTTCACAAAATAGTTCACTCACCACTATGTTTATTTTGAAGATTAACAGATCAGATTTTCTCAAAAAATGAAGTGATATTAGCCTCTGTCGTCGACTAAAAGAGAAAATGTCTTTTTCTAAGTCTATTAAAGTTTTTAAGCTATTTTGGGAATAATCATTTTGGTGGACATAATTCTTTAATGTATTTATAGCGGCACTTGCTTCTAAAAAAATTACAACAGCAGAAACATTGTTTCCATCTTCGTCACCCTCTGCTCTCACGTAGGATTCCCATAAGCTCTCAAAATCGGGTTCATCTGTTGACCTAGCAGTTTGGTCTTGTGAAAAACCACATTTCCTAAAACAATTCTTAACTGTCTCCGATGTCACATTTTCCATGCAGATGCTGTAAGATGCGTGGCATCTAAAATGGAAATTGCTTTAGCTTCCTTTTTGTTTTCCAAATCAAAAATAAAACGGCAAATCAAACTCCTTCTGTAGTTTACTTGAAATTCTTTATAATCCCTAAATCTAATAGCTTTAATCTGTTTGTAGAACTTGCTGGCAAAAATAGAACTTTAATTTGTTGCAGAAATGGTACATCTTTTATATCTGGATGTGATGGACATTGATCCAGGAAAGTGCATTTTGCACTAACCCTGATTACTCACTCAGTGCTATACGGAGACATGATCTGCAGGTGGTCATTTGGCTTTTGTTAAATAGCAAGCACAAGAAAATTCCATACAAGCACCTTCCCGCCATAGATTTCATCGTTAATAACACACCAAGGTAGATAAGAAATGTTATTCATTATTTATAAACACTTTAAGAATAGTCAAAAGGATAAAGATAAGAAGCGTTAATGATTTGTACTTTAATGATTATAAAAATGAATTATTGAATGGGAAATGTAAACTCGCTTGAAATGTTTAAAGCGTCATATAAGTGAGAGAAGTTTAGCATTATTTCCTATAAAGCGTGGACGGGACCAAGAGAATTCGGGGTATAACCGAGAGTCATATAAGTGAGAGGTCACTGTAAATAATATTTGTGAGATTTGCAAAATGTGTTTTTTTTTCTTATACAGGGTATCTCTTCTTATCGTTTACTAATAGCTAATTTCTAAACCGTTAGTTTTAGAAATATCGTTCCAATTGCAAAAATGTCTCAAACTTTGTTTTGCATCACGTAAAAATGATTACTTTTTAAATAGTTAAGGAATTAAAAATTGTGTATAATGCCTGGGTCCAATAAGTTTTATTTAGAAAATTTTTAAGTGTTCTAACAAGTATAACAGTAAAAATTTATTCTTCAATGACTAAAACTTACTGAGTTATGATACTTAGAACTTCATGAATTTTCAGTGCTTGAATCACTAAAAATGGAAAAGTGTCTTTTTTTTGTACTAGAAAATCTGAAAATGCATGAAATTCAAAGTATCATAACTAGCTAAGTTTTTATAAGTTACAGGCAAAAATTGAGTTTAACCATGCAAATTTATTTTAATGATGTGGATTCATCTCAACAGAAAACAGCGTCTATATTTGTTTGCAAAATTGTTTCAAACATTCTGTTTAAAAGCCGTTTAATTAAAATGTCCATTGGCAGCATACAAAAAGATTAGTTACATGTTATAAAAATAATAGGTTGTTGGAACCTGTTGTCTATCCAACTGTAAGGGGGGAGGGGATGATGCTATCTGTTAATCAAAAGTAACGATTTCCCATCCCTAGAGCTCACCAATGCTGCCATTTCTTTGAATGGCACTAGCAGTTTCACCGAGAATATAAGAAGACTTCAAATGTAATTACAAGCTCTGTTTATTGGTAATCCATGTTCTTTACAAGGTACACAATACAACGCCTGTAATCAAATGCCGGAGAGGAGGTAAATGCAATTACATGTTGATACTATGCACAGGTAAAGCTGAGTATCTCTAGAAAACTGTCACAACTTTCACAGATCGTATAAGGCGTTGGCGAAACAATAAAAATTTAATTAGCCAAAAATATATATTCTGGCGATACAGGAGTCTGAACAGACAGACTCATGTGGTTTTATCTGTTAATGTAAAGTGAATGAGATTAAGTCAAAGAGCAATTATGAATTTTAACGCCAGCTTGATTAAAACCCTTTTGCCTTGTGAAATTTTGCAAGAAACCGCCCTAAAATATTACCATGTAAAAAGAGGAAGATGAGAGCTAAAAATATGACAAATAGGCGCCGATGTACCATAATTTGACAAGTAAAAGGCCATGTGAATGAGAAACGAAAGAAATAATTTTTATATGCCCTGAGAATTGACAGCCGATACACTAACCGTCGAAATATATATGTACTACATCTGTGAACAAAGATTTCTCATTGTTGCCAGGCGCATGCCTTTTTTCTTTTTAAATAGATGAAAATGCAATCAGAGGGTAATAACGAGCAAAATAAAATGAGATATTAATTTTTAGGAAAAGAAACTGGGAATAAATAATTTGTAATCTGGCAATTAAATTTCGCCTTAAGATAAAATTTAGAAACCTTATACTTTCAGGTGGGGGGGGGGGAGAGGGGCAATCCAAACACATAAATTACATTGTAATATATTAAGTTAAATCTCCCTCCTTCATATCCTTAAGCTCACTTCATGTGCACATCAGTGATTCTTTCTTATACACAAGTGCACAACTACTCGTTACTTAGCTGAGTACTCAATGTTTGGCTAAAGTACTACTCTATACACTGCTAATAAAAACAAAACAGCCAAGAGCAAAAAAGAGAAAAAATCTCTCTCCCTCTTCCCATTCCCAGAATTCAACGTAACTAACTATACTTCTCTGGGTATCAGAAGCGGAAGTGAGAATTTCAGGGTTTGGGGGGAGGGGGGATTTTGATGATTATGTTTTGTTGCAATAAAGCAGAAAATTTGAAAAAATGCTTTTTTTTTTTTTTTTTTTTTTTTTTTTTTTTTTTTTAGGATTTTAAATTTTGTGTGCTCGGGGAGAAAGAAGGATTTAGATAAATTTTATTTTATTAAAGCAGAAATTCACTAAAATGTGGAAGTAGCTTTTTCTCCCCTGTATTTACCTTTTTATTTCTAAATTAATGATAAAACGGTGTTTTAATGAATTTTTTTAAAAATCTCGATTATAAGCCCTCACCGTCAGCCCCTAAATTTAACTGGTTTTGCTTTTGAAAACGGGGGAGAGGGAATTAAATTTGGATTTTACAGTAATTATTATAATAAAATTTAGAAACCTTATACTTTCAGGTGGGGGGGGGGGAGGGGCAATCCAAACACATAAATTACATTGTAATATATTAAGTTAAATCTCCCTCCTTCATATTCTTAAGCTCACTTCATGTGCAGATCAGTGATTCTTTCATATACACAAGTGCACAACTACTCGTTACTTAGCTGAGTACTCAATATTTGGCTAAAGTACTACTCTATACACTGCTAATAAAAACAAAACAGCCAAGAGCAAAAAAGAGAAAAAATCTCTCTCCCTCTTCCCATTCCCAGAATTCAACTTAACTAACTATACTTCTCTGGGTATCAGAAGCGGAAGTGAGAATTTCAGGGTTTGGGGGGAGGGGGGATTTTGATGATTATGTTTTGTTGCAATAAAGCAGAAAATTTGAAAAAATGCTTTTTTTTTTTTTTTTTTTTTTTTTTTTTTTTTTTTTTTTTTAGGATTTTAAATTTTGTGTGCTCGGGGAGAAAGAAGGATTTAGATAAATTTTATTTTATTAAAGCAGAAATTCACTAAAATGTGGAAGTAGCTTTTTCTCCCCTGTATTTACCTTTTTATTTCTAAATTAATGATAAAACGGTGTTTTAATGAATTGTTTTTAAAATCTCGATTATAAGCCCTCACCGTCAGCCCCTAAATTTAACTGGTTTTGCTTTTGAAAACGGGGGAGAGGGAATTAAATTTGGATTTTACAGTAATTATTATAATAAAATTTAGAAACCTTATACTTTCAGGTGGGGGGGGGGGGAGGGGCAATCCAAACACATAAATTACATTGTAATATATTAAGTTAAATCTCCCTCCTTCATATCCTTAAGCTCACTTCATGTGCACATCAGTGATTCTTTCATATACACAAGTGCACAACTACTCGTTACTTAGCTGAGTACTCAATATTTGGCTAAAGTACTACTCTATACACTGCTAATAAAAACAAAACAGCCAAGAGCAAAAAAGAGAAAAAATCTCTCTCCCTCTTCCCATTCCCAGAATTCAACTTAACTAACTATACTTCTCTGGGTATCAGAAGCGGAAGTGAGAATTTCAGGGTTTGGGGGGAGGGGGGATTTTGATGATTATGTTTTGTTGCAATAAAGCAGAAAATTTAAAAAAATGTTTTTTTTTTTTTTTTTTTTTTTTTTTAAGGATTTTAAATTTTGTGTGCTCGGGGAGAAAGAAGGATTTAGATAAACTTTATTTTATTAAAGCAGAAATTCACTAAAATGTGGAAGTAGCGTTTTCTCCCCTGTATTTACCTTTTTATTTCTAAATTAATGATAAAACGGTGTTTTAATGAATTTTTTTAAAAATCTCGATTATAAGCCCTCACCGTCAGCCCCTAAATTTAACTGGTTTTGCTTTTGAAAACGGGGGAGAGGGAATTAAATTTGGATTTTACAGTAATTATTATAATAAAATTTAGAAACCTTATACTTTCAGGTGGGGGGGGGGAGGGGCAATCCAAACACATAAATTACATTGTAATATATTAAGTTAAATCTCCCTCCTTCATATCCTTAAGCTCACTTCATGTGCACATCAGTGATTCTTTCATATGCACAAGTGCACAACTACTCGTTACTTAGCTGAGTACTCAATATTTGGCTAAAGTACTACTCTATACACTGCTAATAAAAACAAAACAGCCAAGAGCAAAAAAGAGAAAAAATCTCTCTCCCTCTTCCCATTCCCAGAATTCAACTTAACTAACTATACTTCTCTGGGTATCAGAAACGGAAGTGAGAATTTCAGGGTTTGGGGGGAGGGGGGATTTTGATGATTATGTTTTGTTGCAATAAAGCAGAAAATTTGAAAAAATGTTTTTTTTTTTTTTTTTTTTTTTTTTTTTTTTTTTTTTTTTTAAGGATTTTAAATTTTGTGTGCTCGGGGAGAAAGAAGGATTAAGATAAATTTTATTTTATTAAAGCAGAAATTCACTAAAATGTGGAAGTAGCGTTTTCTCCCCTGTATTTACCTTTTTATTTCTAAATTAATGATAAAACGGTGTTTTAATGAATTTTTTTAAAAATCTCGATTATAAGCCCTCACCATCAGCCCCTAAATTTAACTGGTTTTGCTTTTGAAAACGGGGAAGAGGGAATTAAATTTGGATTTTACAGTAATTATTAAAAATAATAGTTGAAATTTCAGTAATCTCTGTCTAAGTTGGACTTTGTGTAAGACGAAAATCTGCTTAACATGGAAAGATTTTCAAGCCCTGGGAAACAAGAGTGGTACTTGAGACTAGAGAGGGGGTCCAGAGCCCTATACCCCCTCCCCTCCCATATCGAGGTCAAAATTTAATTGTCATTTGGAAAATATTTTGATGGAAGTAGAGTTCTACACTGGTCAGGTAACCCAATTTCACTCGAACCCCATCTAACCGATGGGTCCTGTTTATAAAACAATTTTGGAAAAACAAACACAGGCACAAGAAAATATTTGAGACAAACTTCTTACTATTTATAATTAAATGCAAAAAAATGCACGAGAATTTCTGTGAAAAATGTATATGACACATTTATAAATATTGTTAAAAACTAGTGTAAAAAGCTAACCTTAAAAATCTAATAATATATGTAGAACCGAATCATTACATAGAACCATAATTAGAGTACTGAAGACAGCATAAATTCTTATTAACATACCTCAATTGAATAGTGTGGTTTTCCTTCAAATGTATACTCAGTCATTTCCACTTCCATTCATGATTTTGTCTCCTGCATCAAAAAACTCTGTTTTTGAGAGCCCAATTAAAATGAAATTTAGCTGGAGCAATGTTACTAAGGAATATGAAGTGAAAAACACACATATGCACTTGGTAACATTTCTACAGCCTGTGTGTCTTCATCTTGAGTTATCGAGTTCCATTCATTCCAGGAAAATCTTAAGATTCTGAAAAGAAAAGACATCTTATGTACTTAAAGGTCAACAGAAATGTATTAACATATCCATATATATATAAAACAGGGCCGAAACTAGCTTTTTTTTTCACAGAGGGCAAACATGAAGTTTGGCATCTACACCCCCCCCCCCCTCACTTTTTTGCAAAGAAAATTTACAAAGTTAACAATAACTGATTTATTTTAAAATTTAAAATATGCAATCACAGTTTTGTCCAATATTTATAAAACCTGTGAAACTGGAATCAAAATTAACTAGAAAAATTCTGGTTTATACAGATTTTCCTATTAGCAAATAAAATTGCTGGTATTCTTTCTGTTGAAACCATGTAAAGTTTTCATTTAAGACACGATTCTGTTACACACAGATTTTACTGTAGTTGTATTACATTGCAATTAAGCAGGCATTTAAAGTCATATGAGTCACAATGTCTTAAGAGCAGAAAAACCAGGATTTTCTGCAGGTATAACAATGAATTCCATTTCAATATCGTAAAATATATGTGTGCTATATACAGCCAATTTCACGGAAGTATTTCTTCCTATTAATAGACTGTTATGTCTAGATTCTTTCCTAAACCTAATAGTCCAGGCATTTGGTAGAAAATAAAGGAAAGTTTTGGTGTAGTTTTTTTTGTGGTGTCCCTTTATGTTTTTCGGGTCGCTGAACACGAATCCGAAGTTTTCCAACAAAATTTTTTTCGGGAAATATGTTTTTTTTACAAAAAACGTGTAAAAAAACGGACTTTTTTCCGTTTTTTCAAAATAATTTTAAAATTGTGCATTTTACGTGAAAGTCGGCAATATATGAATTAAAGAAAATAAAATTTCCTATATTTTATGTAATGAAAGTTTTTTTCTCTGATCAATAGTTTAGCCGTGAGAGTGCCTCAAAAATGGGTGGAGAAAACAAAAAACTGTAAAAAAACGGGAATTACGGTACTGTATGTCAATGTAACATAGAAACTAATCCTTTTACGCAAATGTTAACTATTAATGTTACTAAAGATTATATGTTTGACTATATTTTATGCATTTGAGGTAGAGGAAAAGTGCGGATCCGACACCAGGGGAAGGTGGGAGCAGTGGGGCAGATCCAGCTACTCTCATGAGTCAAAGTTGCTACTTCTCCGGAGAGCTCGTATTCTAAGAGGCGGTAACATTGTAGTCCAGTAGAAATAGCATTTTACCTTACAAAAATTCGGGTAGTTCTGATTTTTGGGTATGTTGTAAAGGTTGACACTCTAATAAAAAACCAAGTTTTCGACCTTCTAGACCTTGTGCGTTTTTCACAATATTGGAAAAACCAATATTTTTCGGCACTTTTTTCGATTTTTCTTAAATAACTCAATTTTAGTGCATTTTACAGACAAAAGCAGAGTTACCATTTTGTAGAGCATAAAATTCTCTACAATATGCAGTATTCAGGTTTGTAAATTGTCCAAATAGGGGGTAAGATATGGAGCCGAGAAATAGGGTTAAATTTGGAAAAAAATGTAAAAATCCACAAATGACGTTAGTTTTTGCTTAATAACTTACTTTTAGTGCGTTTTAGAGACAAAAGCAGAGTTACCATTTTGTAGAGCATAAAATTCTCTACAATATGCAGTATTCAGGTTTGTAAATTGTCCAAATAGGGGGTAAGATATGGAGCCGAGAAATAGGGTTAAATTTGGAAAAAAATGTAAAAATCCACAAATGACGTTAGTTTTTGCTTAATAACTTACTTTTAGTGCGTTTTAGAGACAAAAACACTTTCACCATTTTGTAGAGCATAAAATTCTCTACAACATACAGTATTCATGTTTGTAAATTGTCCAAATAGGGGGTAAGTTATAGCAAAAACTAACGTCATTTGTGGATTTTTACATTTTTTCCCCAAATTTAACCCTATTTCTCGGCTCCGTATCTTACCCCCTATTTGGACAATTTACAAACATGAATACTGTATGTTGTAGAGAATTTTATGCTCTACAAAATGGTGAAAGTGCTTTTGTCTCTAAAACGTACTAAAAGTAGATTATTAAGCAAAAACTTACGTCATTTGTGGATTTTTACATTTTTTCCAAATTTAACACTATTTTCCTGGCTCCGTAGCTTACCCCCTATTTGGACAATTTACAAACATGAATACTGCATGTTGTAGAGAATTTTATGCTCTACAAAATGGTGAAAGTGCTTTTTTCTGTAAAACGCATTAAAAGTAGGTTATTAAGCAAAAACTAATGTCTTTAGTGGATTTTTGCAAATTTTACCCTATTTTCCCGACTCTGTATCTTACCCCCTATTTGGACAATTTGCAAACCTGAATACTGCATGTTGTAGAGAATTGTATGCTCTACAAAATGGTAAAGTGCTTTTTTCTGTAAAATGCACTAAACTTGAGTTTTTTAAGAAAAATCGAGAAAAGTGCCGAAAAATATTGTTTTTTTTTCAATATTGTGAATACATGTTACATCGACATACAGAGTCGTAATTCCCGTTTTTTACAGTTTTTTGTCTTTTACGCCTCCCAATTTTACAGTATGAGCACTCCGGCGGAGGAGCACCTTCGACTCATGAGAGAAGGTGGAACTGCTCCACTGCTCCCACCTTCCCCTGGCGCAGGATCCGCACTTTTTCTCTACCTCAAATGCATAAAATACAGTCAAACATATCATCTTTAGTATCATTAATGGTTACCGTTTGCGTAAAATGGTTAGTTTTATGTTACATCGACATACACTACCGTAATTCCCGTTTTTTTACAGTTTTTTGTTTTTAACATTCTTTTTTGCGGCACTCTCACGGCTAAACCATTGATCAGAGAAAAAAACTTTCATTACATAAAATATAGGAAATTTTATTTTCTTTAATTCATATATTGCCGACTTTCACGTAAAATGCACAATTTTAAAATTATTTTGAAAAAACGGAAAAAAGTCCGTTTTTTTACACGTTTTTTGTAAAAAAAACATATTTCCCGAAAAAAATTTTGTTGGAAAACTTCGGATTCGTGTTCAGCGACTCAAAAAAACATAAAGGGACCCAAAAAAAAAACTACACCAAAACTTTCCTTTATTTGCTCTTTTTTATCCCCTAATGCCTGGACTATAACATAAATTATCAAAATTATAATAGTGACCTAGAACAAAATCAAATAATTTTTAACTAAGTATTATATTTTGTGAATTTTCCAACCCATAGTGTTTAGTGTCCCAATCATCTCAATTGTCCTTTTGAATTTTCCAACTGAAAAACATTTTTACTCAAATTTCATATATATATTTTTTGTATCAAACAACAAACCAAATGTTCATTTGGCGTCCTCAGCACACCCCCTTAGTTTCGGCTCTGGTATAAAATAAGAGATTAGTGTTAATTCTTTACAGAAGGACCTGATTATCACAATGGGTAACAGGGCGGCCTTGTATTTTTCTTAAAGTGACTACAAATAGTGGTTAAAGACATGTTACAAGGGCACAATAGTGGATCTTTGTACTAAGGCCTCATGTAAGGTTAGTCAGGCCGTACTTTAGATCATGTATTCATAAAAATCACGAATTTTATAAAAAACAAATCATGCTTGTTACTCTAAAGGCACTCAATCTGAACAACAATTTAGTTACATTACGCTTTAAATTGAAATTAAAATATAAAATAATATCAGAATCCTACACCCTCAAACACTGCAAATCAAACAATAAAATCGGCAAATCATTATTGAGATAATAAATATTCCCTTTATGGTACTGTCCTACAAAATATTAAAATTAATAAAAGCATATAAACTGCACGACTGCGTGGACAAAGATTAATAAATAAAAAATATCGATTTTGAATAGAACGCGTATAACTTATACAATAGAATTTAATTGCAAGACAAAAATAATAATGATAATAAAGGATAGAGATTGTACTAATTGTTAGAAAAGGGATTGTTAAGATATATAGCTGCTCAGTTACAATGACTTTAAATAAAAGTGCATGAATACATAGTTTCCCAGTTGTGTGTATAAAATCTATAAAATTAGACAAATCTTATTTTTACAGAGCAATTTTTTTTTTTTTTTTTTTTTTTTTTTTTTTTTTTTTGCCTAAGATACGAACTTTTCATCCCCACCCACTTAATTATTATATTAAATTCGTAAAATAACATCCATCAAAAATAGTTGAAATAACATGATCAGATCTTAACACTACAGAAATTGTAACATAACCAAAAAAGACAGAAAACAACACACAAAACACTTACCTGATACATTTTTTTCAGTTTACATAATTTTTTTCTGCATGCTAGACGTTTTAAACGCAACACACGTCTTGATTTTCATCAAAACAAAACAAATTTTAAAATATAACAGAAAATAAGTACTTGGCAATCAAATAAAGTGAGATAAAGAAGCCAATGTGATAAACATGAACTTGCTCTAAGCGCGTGAAGAGTATGTGCAGTAGATTGCGCAGATTGAAGATTCTGGGTTCCACGTTTTTGACGTCATACTGGAATGATCTTTGCACCAGGTTATCATCACACTGCAAATAGTATAGAATAGCCAATGAAAGTGAGCCAAGGAAAGAGCTGTGCAAGGTGACGTCCGGAACAGGTTTTTGCTGCTGCTGTAGGACAGCTATCGCTACCTTTATCAATGCTTTTTCTATTTGTGTGTCCTACAGCTTTTTTCATTGTTCTCCGGTAAAAGTCACGTGATGTGAACTGCTCTATGGAACTCTATATCGATGGCGGTAGAAAACTGACGCGCTGATGAGACCTTGCGAGAAAACAGGGTTGGCAAGTTTCTTCCAAAATAGAAAAAACAGGCTGGAAGAAATAGGTTTCTTCCAAGTGGAAGAAGCTTATTTTTTAGAATTTACCAAATAAGTTGCAACTTTGTAAGTTACATTAAATGAAATTTTTCTTATAGATAATCTTAAGTAAATTTAATTAGACCTATAATAAATTAATTAATTATATATGCTAAACTAATAATTACATCAGTTTTTAGGCAAGATCACTCACCTGTCTAAAGCTTATCAATCATTAGATACCCGAAGAAAATAAATCTTATCCAAAATACACAACATCAATTAAAAGTTATCCATTTTAATTTAAGTAGCATATTTTTTTTTATTATTTAAACTTTTGTAATTATTAATAAATAGTATGGATCATTTACCTACTGTAGAATGAAACTCATTTAAATAAAAGACAGTGTTTTTAATTTCCATCTATTTTATTAATGGATAAGGGAACTAATTAATATGTGATAATTACTATATTGAAAATTTTCATTAAAATCCTCATTTTCCTTAATAGAGTGCAACATTGTAGGTATTACAAAACCAAAGTTTCTTAGCAGTACCAGTAGTATGCTGCAATCGATTTCTTAACTTAGAATGGATGAAAGCAAAAGATGAAAAAATTCTTTCAGTCCTGCAGAACTTCTATATATTCTTATATATTAGAAAGAGAGTTTTTAAAAGCATTTTGACATATTGTTAGGCTCCACTATCTTGACATTTCAAACACGGGGATCAGGACGATTCTATTGTGGATAATTGGTAAAGGGTGGTAGCGCAGTAGGGGAGAATGGCATTCGTAATTGGTGCGTTAGCCTAAATAATGACAATCATAAGGGGAAATAGATTTTGTGAAAATATATTATTTCTAAATGTATTGTTTAACTGTGGCTGTTCTTAACAACAATAATTTTAATAATAATAATGATATTTAAAAACTTAAATGATGCTTCTGATGATAAAAATGATGGTACTAATGATCGGAATGAGCTGTAAAGACACATAGCCATATTTTCAACAATGACGATTCTTTATATGTAAAAAATTATGTAAACCATTTCGTAATATTTTAATATGAATTTATTAATTTTATAATTAAAAAGATGTGTTTGAAATTTAAAAATGTTTAGATTACGTTTGAATCTATTCATTGTATGTCTCTTTTGTTTTCTTAATAACTTTAAAATGTTAGACATTTATATAAATTAATAGCTACACTATATTGCCAAAGGTGACCGGTCACTTGCGATTTTAGACGTTTTGTTAACTATCTAGAAAAATACATGAGGAATTAACCTGAAACTACAGGTGTGTAAACAGTATAGTATAGGTTATATATTTCCGTGAAGATTTTTTTCCCGAAACCTCATAGGGGACTGTCAACAAATTGAAAAAGAACGAATATCTTTTGGATAACCCTGTAAAAACTAATGTAGCAAAAGCGTTCAAACTCGAGATTATTAATAAGTGGCTTATTGTAATACACTGTGTTCATTTTTATGACGATAGCATGTATACTCGAAGAGAAATTAAGGTTTTTATAAAAACAGTCCCAAATTTCACCAAGTTTTTTGCTTATAATTTGCAGAGTTCTTAATATAAAAAAAAGTTATTTTGAGAAAATATGTCAAACAACATTGTACACAATACTCTGCAATCGGAATTAAAAAATAATAAAAATTGGGTGAAAAATGAGCACGTTTACTAAAAAATGTTTCACTGCGCATGCGCGAATGCAATCAAAATATAATGTGCATAATGTATTAGCTAAGTATATAGAGCAACTTTTGTGAAAGTCTCAAAATCATAGCTTGAAAATTCTGAAAATTATCGTCGATAGAATAAGCTCAAAATTCGTTGTTCCCAAAAAGAAGCAAAAAGATGAGGGGTTGTATCCAAATATAGTAGTATGTGCAATATTGTGTACGCTATCTTGGCGCTAATCAACAGATATTTGATACAACCCCTCATCTTTTTGGGAACAACGGCTTTTGAGCTTATTCTATCGACGATAATTTTTGGAATTTTCAAGTTATGATTTTGAGACTTTCACAAAAGTTGCTCTATATACTTAGCTAATACATTATGCATATTATATTTTGATTGCATTCGCGCATGCGCAGTGAAACATTTTTTAGTATACCTGCTCATTTTTCATCCAGTTTTTATTATTTTTCAATTCCAATTGCAGAGTATTATGTACCATGTTGTTTGACATATTTTCTCAAAATAACTATTTTTTATATTAAGAACTCTTCAAATTATAAGCAAAAAAATTGGTGAAATTCGGGACTGTTTTTATAAAAACCTTAATTTCTCTTCGAGTATACATGCTATCCTCATAAAAATGTTCACAGTATATTACAATAAGCCACTTATTAATAATCTCGAGTTTGAACGCTTTTGCTTCATTCGTTTTTACAGGATAATCCAAAAGATATTCGTTATTTTTCAATTTGTTGACAGTCCCCTATGGGGTTTCGGGAAAAAATCTTCGCGGAAATATATAACCTATACTATACTGTTTACACACCTGCAGTTTCAGGTTAATTCCTCATGTATTTTTCCAGATAGTTAACAAAACGTCTAAAATCGCAAGTGACTGGTCACCTTTGGCAATATAATGTATTAGCCGTGACTTCATTCACGTAACATTTAAAAAAGAATAAATGAATTAAGCAAAAAAATTCACTTGCAATAATAAAAAAACGTAAAATTAACTAACTCTTTATCACATTCTATAATAGAAAATACTTCTGATGATCCTAATTTGCATATTTTTGTTTTTATACATACAAAGGTCGAAACAGATTTTCCTTCTTGGGGCCCATTTTCTGAAAAGTAAAACACGTGATATGGAATCATATAAATGCCTTTCATGAACTTGAAATATCATACGTTTCGCTAAAGGCTCAATCAGACACGGACAATATGCACATTTTTAAGCACAACATGCAACTTTATACGCAGCAAAGAGGGAGGAGACAGTGATGAAGCTTTGCTAAATGCTGCGTAAAAAGATTCGTCTAACTTGATAAGCGGGTCCCTACAGGCAGTCCTTTATCGCTCACTTGGCATAGTGCACTTGTCTGTCATTTCTCGCAATTTTCATTAGTATTTATTTAATCGGTTGTTTTGTATCCATATATATATATACAACCTGTGGCCAGAAAGTTCGGTGAATGAATTTTTATTTCAAATACAGTATTGTACAGCATCAAATACAATTTACTGTCTTTCAAAATAATCTCCATGGATGGTAATGCACTGTTGAGAACGAGTATATAAGCCCTGGAAACTCCTGTAAAACAGTTCTTTCGGAATGGCGTTCAGCTCGGCCGTCACGTTGCGTTGAATGTCGGTGATGTCCATAAATCTCTTCCCCTTCAGGGCAAAGTTTGAAGTGGCAGAGTCCGTCGTCGCCTAAAAAAAACAAGGTACGGTCAGAAAAATCACGCATAAAGACAATGCTCATCGCATTCTTCGACTCTAAGGGTCTCATTCACAAAGAATTCCTCCCTGAGAGTACCACATTGAATGCTGTTGCCTACGCCGATATTCTGAAGCGTTTACTGCAACAGATCTGTTGCGTTCGCCCTGAGTACGCCACGCAAGGCTCCTGGACTCTTCTCCGTGATAATGCCCATCCACACACCGCCTTAGTTGTACGGAAGTTCCTGGCCGCGAATGGAGTTGTGACACTTGATCACCCCCTTATTCACCTGATTTGGCACCTGCAGACTTCTTCCTCTTCCCCAGATTGAAGTCAGCCCTGAAGGGAAAGAGATTTACGGACATCACCGACATTCAACGCGGCAACGTGACGGCCGAGCTGAACGCCATTACGAAAGAACTGTCTTACAGTAGTTTCCAGGACTTATATACTCGTTCTCAACAGTGCATTACCATCCATGGAGATTATTTTGAGAGACAGTAAATTGTATTTGATGCTGTACAATACTGTATTTGAAATAAAAATTCATTCACCGAACTTTCTGGCCACAGGTTGTAATCTCTGAGCTTTAAAAGGGTATGGCTGAAACTAAATTTATAAGCAAGAGTTTAAAAAAATGTTATGTGCTGTAGCTATTAGTTTACAGAGGCAATTATTGAAGAAGAGAAGAAATAATTGTTTAAAAAGAAGAATAAAACTGGGATGCTACTATAGTTTAATGCAAGAACTGGAATTTGAGATATGATTATATTTATATAATTTCATTGAATTGTACTTGGATTTTGCGAAAACACTCCAACTATTTCTGTCTGCTTTTTAGCACACTTTTTATATTGTAATGTTGCATTTTTAAAAATTTTAAATCCGAAATGAGTTCATGTAAAAATTAGTTTAGAAAAAAAAACTTAAACGTGCTAAAAACTTGTGTATTTAATAGTACAATATTATTACAATTAATTATTTAATACTTCAATTAGTTTTTTTTTAATGCTATGTATATGTTGATTTTTAAGTCAATCCAAAATATATAATGTTTGAGTTCTTTTCTTAAAGAGAAAGTGGACATTAAAACCCAAATCCTGCAGTTTTCAATGGATTAATTTGAAAATTGGCAGGCTCGTAAATTACAAGCTGAAATAGGTATATTCCAAATTTGATGTTAAAATAATAAGTTTTTAAGTAATTCAATTTTTAAAGTAATGAATAATCGTCATATTTTAAAATGTCCCATTCGTATTTCTTTTGCATAGATATGACAATATTTATGAGATCCTTTTTATATATTAGAAAGGAAGTTGGCATGAATTGTAAAAGTTCGCTGAATGTATAAGCAGAAAAAATATGTTTTCATAACTATGCTTTTTTTTTAAAAAAAAGTAGCTTTATATTTCCATATGCGAATAGATTTCAACACTAAAACTCCCCTGAAACACAACTGTTTTAGCTAACATTTATTTATTATTCTGTAGAGCAGGGGTTCCCAAACTACGATACACGTACCGTACCAGTACTGGTACGTGAAGCTCTGGCTACTGGTATGCAGAAGTACGTTACTGGTACGTGGAATAAAATATAAAATGCAGCATATTATTATGGAATCTAAAACGGCTTGTCTTTATAACTCGGAAATTTTCAAAAAAATTTCGAATGTGATTTAGGATCTGTAAACACTTTTTCTATTTTTTTGTTACGAAAAATGTTTGTAATAGCAAACTTGCTGAAATTCGCACACACCGCTTATGATACAATCAGTTTTCCAGAATTAAAAACATAATTATTAGATTTCTATGGATAAAAAATGAATTTTTTAATAAAGACCTAATTTTAAAATTAATAAATGAAGAATATTTAAAAGCATAAAAACTGTTTTTAAACATGCTTTATAAATTGAATTATCTGAAGGTAAAGTCTGGATGTTTGTAAGTAGGAGGAACTTGTGTGAGTAGGAGGAGTTAAACAAAATAAAATTCCAAGTGTAATTTATAACCCATTGTTCTCTTTGTGCTAGAACAGCTTCTAGGAGGTGTTGAAATAAAAGTTTTCTTTCAAACATAATTCATAAATTAATCCATTCTGTTGATTGAAATATTTTTCTTTTTTTGTACAAAACGTGTTATAGTTTCCTCCTATTTCATGGAAATCAGTTTTTAACAGAGTAAGGTTATTTAAAATGGTGATCTAAAATCTAAGAAAAAGTGTGGTGATATGCAGTGCGGATTTCAGGTAAAGCATTGTGTACATACATATTGAGGTGGTAGATATATACATAAATGTATGTGTCCGCGAACACGGAATTGCTGCTATCTATGTCCTCTATGTAGAGCCTGCATCCTGCTTCACTTCTAACCCCTCAAAGACAAACTACTCCTATTACTGCCCCTCATGATATCTGACCTTCTGCCTGTCCCCACTTAAAGGATGCACAAGAGTCGAAAACCTGAACAGACATAATTTTCAGGAGCGCAATATTTTTTTGGATTGGAAACGAAAAAAAAAGGGGTAATCGTAGATGTAATCTTATGTTTGTGCAAGATTACGATTACAGAGCTTTTCGATACATATTACATTACATTGCGATTATGATTAGATTATGAATGTAATCTAAGTAAAATTTATTAGTTATGATTATTGTGCAATTACTTCAAAACTAAAACTTATGATTACGATTACAGATCGATTACACAGTTTTTGTAATCGATTACGATTACTCGAAGTCTGGTTAACAGATATGCCTATAGCCCACAGTCTAGAATATAAACATGAAATAAACTAAACGAAGAGCGTTTTTGGAGGAGGGGGGGGGAGGTATCTTTTTATCAGTGTTTAATTATCCTAAAAGCACACACACAAAAAAAAAATATTGTGTATGAGTGATGGATGTTACAAGTGACTTTTGAAGATGTTGAAACTTTTTCAAACACAGTGAAACTGAAATATTTTATTACAGCTGACTACAGCTCATTTCCTACAGAAAATAATACACATAACATTTATAATTACTTTAGAGATTCACACAAACTAATTTGGATCTCTGCCATCCGCCCCCCCCCCCCCCCCTTCCTTTTAAGGCAAATTTTAGATACATGAAGATAAAATGACAAACCAAATTAAAAATTAGTATTTAATTATTCTAATAGCGCACACAAAAAAAACAAAAAAAACTTTATGGTGTACGAGCAATTGATGTTACAAGTGCTAATCTAGAAAATCGACTAACAGTATTACAATTTACATACACACACCAAAAAAGAAGAAAAAAGAGAGAAATTTCCTTAAAGAAAAAAAGTGATAGGATGTCAGGAAAGTAATGCTTCTTTCGAATATGTTATCAAATGCTGACATTCCTAAATACTGAATGTTTGCTTGCAGTATTAATATATACATAAAAGAAAATTAATGCATTATTATGCAGGTAATATTGTGATATTAAAGCTATTCTATAATTTTTTGTTTTCTATCACTTGTTTTCAAAAGTCTAAACTGCACAAATTAAATTAAAAATGCAGAGAAAATTAAAAATTTTCTCATTCAGATATAAAATATTTTAACTGATTACCTTTGAATGCTTTCACATGCAAAAAAAAAAAAAAAAAAATTAAAACGTCGTCGTAATAAAAGTTTTTTAATTTAAAATATTGTGCTACACATGGGTAAATGTAATTTTACTTTAAAAATCCTTAAATTAAGGAAAAATAAGGATGGAGGAGAAGATTAAAATTTTAATTATGCACTTTTATTGTAAATAATTAAAATACACTAAAATGTATTAAAAAAAAAAACATTGTAAGATAGTTTCTATATTTCCATCACATAATACTTTTTTTCAGTCACTGAAAAGTAATTAAATAAAAAGAAAAGTGCCCAGTTAAACTGATGGCATTGAGCTCACAGGCTATTTACACTAACTGTATATTATTCTCTTATTTCAAAGAATAATGCCCCTCGAAAAATAAAGAATTCGACAATAAACCTGAATACTAAATTTGAGGCAAATCGGAAAATTCTGTATGAAATACCCATTTAGCTAAATTAAATGGGATTAGCCCTCCCGTTTCTCCCCTTTATACTTAACCACTGAACCTCCAAATCTAATCAGGAAAGCGCCTTATTAGAATAAACATGTGTACCAAATTTGAAGCAAATCGGATAATTCTGGATGAAAAACCCATTTACACAAATTAAGAGGATTAGCCCCTCCCCCCATTCCCCCCTTTATACTTAACCAAGGAACCTCCAAAACTAATCAGTGAAGCGCCTTATCAGAATGAACTTATATACAAAATTTGAAGCAAATCGGATAATTCTGCATGAAAAATCCATTTATCTAAATTAAGAGGATTAGCCCCCCCCCCGTACCCCCCTTTATACTTAACCAGTGAATCTCTAAACTAATCAGTGAAGTGCCTTATCAGAATGAACCTACATATTTGAAGCAAATCGGATATTTCTATCGAGAGCTATCTCGCTACTTACATACATACGTACGTACATACAGAACCTGCGGGAACATTAGCTCTCAGGCTTTGATAGCCTGTGAGCTTAAAAAACTCCTGAAATCAGGAAATACAAAAGCCAAAAAATACAGAATATCGAGATAATTTCCTACGCACAATCAACCTTGTCTACAGTGATAGATAAAAGAAAATAGTTTGCTTATAAAAATTCTTAATTATTGCAGAAAGGTACGCAACACCTCATATTTGTTAAGATATAAAGCCCAATTTAAACAAAAATGTCATGTCATAGCACGCGTTCTTCAAAAAGCAGTTTGTGCACCGGCTTCTTAATAATTTCCTATGCACAACCAACCTTGGCTACAGTGATAGATAAAAGAAAACAGTTTGATTGTATAAATTCTTAATTATTGCAGAAAGGTACGCAACATCTCATATTTGTTAAGATATAAAGAACTAATTAAAAATTTTCCTGTCATAGCACGCGTTCTTCAAAGAGCAGTTTGTTGTTCTAGTATTGACCAAATCAGCACGCAGAAAATCGGTGAATGTCGGGTTGATAGTTCAAATGAGAACTTTACAACTCGGAATGCTCCAGTGCTGCCATCTATGGCAAAATATAGTCATTCTTAGTTTAAAAAAAAATAATTTTGCGAAAGCAAATCCGTCATTTTCAAAATAAAAAGAGCATGGAATTGGAAACTAAAACTTGTAAATATGAATGTGTCTTTCAATTTAATTTTACTTAATTAAAAAATACATTCATTTTTAGCCCATAGAATGTTGAGTTTTATATTACTTAAGATAATACGTAATTTGTATTACGTAAATATCATACGTTGTATTTAACAGTAAAATACATTTTCAATTCGACAAAAATTATAGGATCTGAATATTATGCCGTGTAGATAAGTAGGCAAAAATGTAGCGTGTTCAAAAATGTTCATAGACTTGTAATTTACAGATGCTCAAACTAAATCTTAAATTCAGCTCACAAATGAATAAGTGGATATAAATAATAAACAAATGTCGTACTTAATTGATTATAGAAGAGTGAAAGGTATTATTTATGCATGTTTTCTGTGAAATAAAACGAAATAAATCAGTTTTTCTTTTTGCTTGAATTTTGTATTTAAATTTCTTGTGTTAATACTAGTTATAAAGTTCTTTTCTATTGTATAGATGGCAGCACTATTGAATACCAATTTTCTTTTTCTTAGCAGAAAATAGAAAGGTATTTAATTTAATATCAATTAGATTATTATTACCAATTAGACAATTAGATTTATTATTTACTAGCAGACCCGCTCGTGACCGTGATAAATATACCTAAAATAAGTGTTGAATGACTTTATATTTTAAAATGTACAATTTTAAAGTACGGAGAAAAAACGGAATTCGCGAAAGTGGCTTGCGGAAACTAACATTTTTGAAACGGTTAATATTGATAATTTTTAAAATAGAAGACGTCGTTTTAACCCCTTCGGCCCTGATTTTTTTTCAATTTTGGGAAAAAATTACTGTTATGCTAACAAAATTAAAAATAGCTATCGGAATCACAGAAGTTAGGGTTTAATGAAAGTTAACGAATGCGTTCTTTACCAAAACCTCACAAATGTAGTTATTTTGCGCGTTTTTTATATAACAATAGTCTAAAGAAGAATTTTTGAAGACGTTTGGAAAATGTCGTATTACAACTAAATTAAACAAGCATAAAAATTTAGTAATATATTTTATCTTTTAGCACAAATTACCAATTCGGAAAAGGATTCACAAATTTTAATTTAAAGAGTGAAACGTTATGTTTTAATTAAAAGAAATGCCAACGGCTTGCTAATAATTATGAAAATTATTATTATTATTATTATTACTAAATGGTAAACATAAGTGAAGTCATAATAGGAAATGTAGCAGGTGCTGGAATTAATAAAAATAATGTTTAAGACAAAATAATACTCAATAAAAGATATGTCCTATTAGTAGGACGTCAGGGCCGAAGGGGTTAAGGGAAACTGAGCGTAGATATGTTTTGGTTTTTTCGTATTTTGATTTACGAAGCCGGTGCAGAATTTTAAATATCGCAGAAAAACGGAATTCGTAAAAGTGTGTTTCACAAATGATTTTTTTTTTTCAAAGTGTTAATATTTATATTTTTCAAAACGGATTGCGGCATTCGAAAAGAAATTGAACGTAGATATGGTGTGGTATTTTTTAGTTTACTTTCTATTTTTTTGTATTTTGAGCAGAAGCCCGTATGCAGAATTTTAACTAATGTAGAAATCGCAAAAAACACCGGAACTGATCTCGGGAAACATTATTATTATTTTTTTTAAAGACAAACATTGATGTTTTTTCGATTGGAGTATGACGTTTCAAACCTAACAGTACCATCTTTAATTTGTTGCAATAGGTTTTTTCGTATTTCAAAAAGTTACGCCGATGCGGGCTTCGAAAAACGGTGGGGGGAGCGAATTCGAGGTTTATTAAATATTTTTTTAAAGGGTTAACTTTCGTATATTCTGGGCCTGATTATCCAAAAGGCACGTGAAGCACATGCTTCCCTGTAAAATTTAAAAGGGTTCCCAAAACGACTGTGAAGAGGGCTCTAATTCCCATTTTCCTTTTTTCACACAGTATTTAAATTTTTTTGGTAAAGAAAGGTTGCTTAATCCAAGACGAAATCCACGCACTACTTCATCCCGATGTGCCTGTTAGAAACCAACCAGGAAATCGAGCATACAACTATGTGTACTAAATATTAATAATTAAGAAAACTTTTGCCCTATGAAAGGGGTTCCCAAAATGATACCGTGCTTCCCCTAGTTTCAGAGGTTGATCGGGCCCTGCGAATATTTCAAAACGGATTGCTCTGTTAGAGAGCTTATGAACCTAGATGTGGTTTGATGTCTTTCGTTGCTCCGTATTTCGAACGATTCGGCCGATGTGCGTTTCAAAAGACGGAAAGGGGGGAGTCGCTTTTGCACTTTTATATCTTCTCTGCTTCCGTGCTTGGGAATGGGTTTCTGGCACGCACCGGCACGACGTTTTTTCTGTCGACCTTTATAACTGCGGGGTTTAATTAATATCTTGGCTAATTATCAAAACATGAAAAATCTGATTAGGATTTTTCATTTGGACTTGCCTAGGACTTACCTCATCCAAATTTCCATACTTCTACTCGCGCTAGATTTTTCCCTAGCCATCGCCAACAGACACACACACACAGACAGATAGACAAACTCATTTATTTTTTTATTTTTTAGCATAGAGTATATCTGACCCGCCCGGTGTTGCTCGGATCCGTGATAATAATCTTAAATATACCTAAAATCGATGTTGAATTATTTTATATATTTAAACGAAAATCTTTTTAAACGATTCTAAAGCTGGGGGACCCCACTGCTTTCAGTAGTGTACACCACCGATTTTGTATGATTTTTTAACACTTTCCAACATAGTTGAAAAATATTTATGAATTCGGTTTCTCTGTCTGTCTGCCCGTGCTCTAACTCGCATAAATATGCTCGGATCGTCATGCAATTGATATATGTTATTGAGGCTTACTGTGGCATGTTCGGTATTGAAAACGAAGTGTGTAGCACTTATAGTTTTTTTTTTTACAGGGACACTCAAAAGAATTCCGTTACATTGCGGTCTATGGGGAAAAATCATTTGCGGTTTATTTTAACGATGTTACACAATTTCAAACATATTGAAATTAATATATATCACTGAGGTGCACTACAAGAGACTAATTATAGAATGTGGTGTGCATAGCACTTATAGTTCCTTTACAGGGATACTCAAAAGAATTCTGTTACATTACGGTCTAATGAAGAAAAATCGTTTGCAGTTTATTTTAATAATGTTTCACTATTTCAGACATATTGAAATTGATATATATCACTAACGTGGATTACAAGAGGCTTACTATAGAATATTGTGTGTACAGCTTTCATCGTTCATTGACAGGGACACACACAAAAATTCGGTTAAAGTACTGCTTATTAATAATAATTGCTGGGAATCAGTGTTGAATTCAGGGGGTGGTACGGGGGGGACATCCCCCCCCGGAAGATTTGAGATTTTATACTTTCAATGGTCAAGGAGTGCAATTCCGCCCCAGGAAGTCTATAATGTCCCCCCCCCCGGAGCCCCAGAAATCCCTCCCGGGGAAAAGTGCCTGAATTCAACACTGCTGGGAATGCTTTTTCAGTTGCTGAACGCGTTTTTAAATTTAACTCATTTTTTGTCTATTACTTGGTGTGTATAAATTTAAGTATTGCGCGGCAGCGCAATACTTATTTATTTCCAGTGTGACATCTTAATATTAATTTTACACAGCAAATCCCATTGAACGAGTTAATTTACTAGAGTTTTTCGCACTTTTTGTATGCGTTGCCACAAAATTTTAACTGTGTGCTAATTCTAATAAAATTTGAAATTTGAAAGAGAAATTGTTTGGCTGACGTCAGGATCAAAACGGATGATTAAATGTCATTGAATATAGGTGGATTATAATCCAGGAATTAACATAGGCTATGTTTTATTTACGTTATTCAAATATTTTTCTTAATAATTCAAAATTTCATAATTTTCATTGGGAATCAATGGACGTTTTTCGTATAAAATTTAACTATGTTTCTTTATTGTTGCCAACAATTCGAAAACCGTAATAATAATTTGACCACAGCAATAAATTTCCAATTGAAAGATTTCCACGTTCAAAATGAAAATGAATTAGATTTTTTAAGTTTAAAAAAATGGAACAACACGACGTCATACTCTAAATAAACGGACATTTTCAAATATTTGGTTATAATTCAAGCAAAAAGCAGGTGAGTATGTCGCCACATTTGTAACAAAAAAAGCATTTTCTTAGTTTAGTATACATTTGTTCATAATACAAGGAGCATCAATATGAATAAATACATGAATCAATTGTATATATGACGTCATATTTATAACAAACAATTGAAATAATTTTCACCGATAGTGATTAATAAGTATGAATATTAGTTACATACAAGAGAAAATTTTCTGTCAAATAGTTTATAGGAGATTTCGCTAGGGAGAAAGTTGACGTCTTATTATATATTAATGGCGTAGATGGTTATTATGAAATAGATTGTACTGGTTCAACACAATTTACTTTTTCGTTTATAGCGCCCCCTGGGAGGAAATAAGGTAACCAAATTTAAATAAAATTGATTGTTTTAATGTTTCATTGTATAATAGCTATATTGAAATTAAAAGTAGTTGGCACAGATTCAACACAATTTTCTTTTGTGTTTATAGAGTCTCCTGGCGAGAAATAGGATAACTAATTTTTTTAAATCTTTATTTTTTACGGGTTTGTATAAATTATTTGAATAATGCCATGATCAAATTTATGTTTAATAAACATTTTTGCATGATTTTTTACACTGGTAGCGCCCATGGTGGAACATTGCCTAACTAAAACTTTAAAATCCATTTTTCTTATGTTTTTTCATATGCCTACCATGCTTCAAGTTAGAATTAAGTAATACTGATACAATAAAATTTATTCTTGCATGTATAGCGTCACTGGTGGAAATAGCGTAACCAAATCATATATTATAATACGAGCAAATCTTGTGTGTGTATTAGAGATCTCTTTTCGGAGCCCGGGCCTACCCGAGCCCCACGATTTTAAATCTGAGCCCGCCCGAGCCCGAAACATTTTGCATCTTGAGAGCACGAGCCCGTCCGATCCCGATACCGAAAAAATTGTTTAATATAAAAATTGTTTAATTGTTAAATACCGAAATATTTAAAAATTGTTTTAAAAGTAATATCTCATTTTTAAAAATCTTCGTACAAGAAAATAACTGTTAATCCCGTGCACATAATTAATTTTATGGAAATTTACATTCAATTTTATCAAAAGAGAAGTTTGGTATGAAATAAAAATATACTTCTTTAAAAGGATCGATGTTCCCATTTTTCTCTACCAACAAGCAAATCTGATGGTCATATTAACGAAGTACATTTTATGAATAAATGCATAAAATTTGCAAAAATTACTTTTCTATGCCGAAGAATCGAACAACGTTTTCTATTTCCTATAAAAGGTGTATATCGTAAATTAAGCCTTGCACGGCAGCGCAAGGCTTATTTATTTACAGCGGATAATACAATAAAGCGATCTGTTTTAAACTTTACGGTATTTTATAACACATAACATAATTTTTTTAAATGAAGCCGCGTCAAAAATTATGGGGAGGGGTTGGGGGAGCGCGTTCTGCCGACACGGGGTGGGGGGATTTTCTAAATTTTGCCGTCACCACTCATGTGATATATCGTTCGAAAGCCCTGTGACCGCTTATTCATATTATGCACCTCCGGTGTCGATCCGTCCAATTTGGCACTTTTCTAAATTTTGGCGAAACCCCTCATGTAATATATCGTTGAGAGGTCTATAACCGCTTAATCATATTATGCATCTCCGGTGTCCATCCCCCACTTTGTCCCTCCCCAAGGAAGGTACTTTTCTAAATTTCGCACACATTCCTTATGTGATATATCGTTGGAAAGGTCTGTGACCGCTTAATCATATGCATATCCAGTGACCATACCCCCACTTTGCCTCCCCAAGGGGGGTACTTTTCTAAATTTTGCACACATCTCTCATGTGATATATCGTTGGAAAGGTCTGAGATCGCTTAATCATATTATGCATCTCCGGTGTCCATCCCCCCACTTTCCCCCAAGGGAGGCACTTTTTTAAATTTTGCCGATACCCCTCATGTGATAAATCGTTGGAAAGGTCTGAGACCGCTTAATCATATTATGTATCTCCGGTGTCCATCCCCCACTTTGCCTCCCCAAGGGGGGTACTTTTCTCAATTTTGCACACACCCCTCATGTGATATATCGTTGGAAATGTCTGTGAACGCTTAATTATATTATGCAGCACGTGCGCAGCACGACTGCTATACGGTGCCTCAGGCAGCGGTGACCCGAGCCGGAGGTTCGTTCAGTTAGAGGTTCATACTATTTGATGTGAAAATTAAGGGATCATCCTGTGCCGAAGGCAGCGGGGACCCGGGTCAGAGGTTCGTTCGGTTCGAGGTTTTACAAGATTCGAGGCACCGATGTAAGTTGAGGGCGCGCTAGTTGGCGAAGCCAGCTAGTTTTCTTATTATTTGCATTATATAACAAAAATTCTTGACACGTTCCCTGTTTACAATTATATTCAAGAACATTTTGCTCATATAAAGTCGTTATTATTTTTATACTTCTTATTATGTGATAAAACAACATAAGATTTTATCGATAGCTTTCACACACCACTTACTCTTCCACTGTTCCATCTTCCACTGTTTCTTTCCAAAGTGGTTGCAAACGTATTTTGCACAATGGAATAAAATTATTTGCAAAATGAACATGATTTGTTTATTATTATCATTATGAAGATGAGAAACAATCCGTTGAAGTCCGTTATATATATATATATTTTTTTTTTTGTAAAAAATTACTTTTATTTTTTTTAATTGTTTCAAGAATAATCAATGTTTGAACTGTATATTTCATATTACCAATACTGATTTTGATCTGTGCAGTCTTTTACATACTTGCCTCGTGTGAATCTTATCTGCTTCATATTAATTTGTTATTAAAAAACTTGAGATGTTTAAAAAAAAGGAACTTGCAAAGCAAATTAAAAAAAATAATTTATTTCTATATTGTTAAGCTCGAGAAGGGACATATATTAAAATTATTTTATTTAGTCAATGCTACAATAATGTTGCATTTTTATATAAAATCTTGCTCAAAATATTTAATCTTAAAAAAGTAAATTTAAATTTGAAACATGATAGTAGTAGGATAATGAGAGTTCAACGGCCACAGGCGCAGCCGCAGATGAGGAATGAGGATTCCTCAATGGGGAATGAGAATCTCATAATGTGGAATGAGGGGGTAGGAGATACCTTCTCAACCGGAAGTACAATCTTCAGAGGTTCAACCCTCTTTTTCTCACAATAATCTTTTCATCTCATTTTGTTGGTACATCTGGTATTTTGTACAAAGTTTTGTGTGTAAGAGTATGTTTTAAAAAGCATATATGTCTTATAGTTATTATAAATAGTTCTATGTGTGTGTGTGTGTGTGTGTGTATGCGTACATGTATATGTGTGTGACAAATAGTCCTCTTCATGTGTGTATGTGTGTGTGTGTGTGTATGTGTGAGTAACAAATAGTTCTCTTTGTGTGTGACTATCTGCTTGTTTATCAAAGCTTTAGAAATATTTTTCATGTTTTTATAACGAAAAAAATATGCGTTAGTTAGTTAAAAAGTTTCACAAATTAAAAAAAAAAATTCTTTTAGAAAAAGATTTACGTTACTTAAAATTTTTTAAGAAGTACTCAATAATAAAATCAACAATTTTTATTATAACAAAATAATTTACAGAAAGGTATTTACAGGTCAAAATATACATCACGATTTTGCGTTAGCAATACAAATCAACATTTTCTTCTTTATTACAAACGGTATTAATGTCATAATGGCCATATGCTAAGCTGCTTATTCCATCATCCAATAAGTAACGCTTGTCGTCAAAGGGACTTAAGCTAATTTTATTTTGAGTTAATGTATATAGGCGATGGTCATCTTGGGCAATCCTTACCTGTTTCTCCATACTTGTTTTTTGTTGTTGGAGGCACTCCAAGTAGTCTTCGTGTTTAATTTTCTGCCGAACAATCTGCGTAGATACGCCTTTTGCACGCTTCTTTTCGTCTTTAACAGATTTTAGAGAATACATTTTTGATTTCAGTCCGACAAACTCAAGGGCTAATTCGCCATTCAGTTCATCCTTAAACTTTCCGAGCGTCTTCTTATTATCCTCAGAGTATAGACGATGAGATTTCGGGTATTCAGAAAAGTCAAACAACTCACGATGCTGCTCCAGATCCTTATAAATATTATTGGTTTGAATATGATACGTTAGGGAATCTGTATCCGTAAAGAGTAAAACTGCACGATCTTTGTATGTTTTCTTTATAAAATTGTAATGGAAATCATACATACAAAGTTTAGATAGTTCGAGTATAGAAAATCCAACATAGATGGGTCGGTTCATATGTATGCTAGTTTTTAATCTCTCCACAGCAGTCAAGTCTTCATCATAAGTTTTAAACGATTTAAAAGTAGGCGATGCCACTAATTTTTTGGCCCTTTTTTCACCATTACAAAGCACAATATTTCTTCTTTTTCGTAGATTTTCCATGGTTTTACCAAAAACAGAATTGTTCATTAACTTAAAAAAGTCTTTCTCAAAAGAAGATTTTGCTTCTTTCCTCTTTTCGGTATTGAAATTAATATATTTCTGTAACCATGGTCCCTGTTTAAATTTTAAAGCTTTGTGCACGGCTGTAATTTTTAAACCAAGTTCTAAATAAAATTTAAGATTACGATAATGGGTTATATAATTTCGTTTATTATTTAAATTTGGTATAAGTTTAGGAGTTCCCACGAATTTTCTATTGCTAAATAAGCTTCTTGCATGAGAAGACAGCATCTGATCCTCCACAGTTCCTCTCTCAAGGGCGACAGGGTATTCATTATGCAAAGGATGTAAATGTTTCGGGTATTCCATGTCTACCTCGAAAAGATACCCAATTTCGGAGCTATCAGATAAAGATAGAACCCACTCTTCTGTGATATGGCTTGTTTCACACCATTCAAAACCACCGTAGGGTAAAAATTGGCTCATAGCCCACCCGTATAAGTTATTGGCATCCCAATACATGATGTAGCTGGGTGCCTCATTTTTCTTATAATCGGGCGTACCAGGGATGTTTGCTCGGGCATATCTTTTACTTATCATGCTAATGCCGCCTCGTATTCCATTTTCAACCATAAGCAACATATCTATATCACTGAGTAACTCTAAAGGTGTATCAGACATCTTCAAACAGGCCTGCCATGCGAGAGAAGGTGCTGTAAACAGGTGAGCAGGGTCAATTTCATAATACTGCTGACATAATTTCCTAAAGTTTTGAAACACGTCAGCAAGTAGTAGAACATCTGTCTTCACATAAAGGTTGTGATAATCACTAAGAATCTTGATATCAAATGTTTTCCATACATTCAGGGCGTGTTGGTACTCCGTTTCATCTATAGGCTCATTGGTTAAACTATTAAAAAAGGCAGAAGGCGGGGGAAGCTGCTTCTCAGTAAATTTTTCAAAACAAGTAAAATAATCATAGGGGTAAACCCCTTTCCGTATAAGTAAAGATAAATTATTATTTTGTGGGAAATTTTCTGCAAGTATAGTGAACTGATCAAGTTGAAGGTTTTTAACAAGTTTTTCCAATGACGTAGGCAAAAATTGGAAAGAATCTATAAACACCATCTGAATAGGAGATGTAGGCTTTCTTATTTTAAAGGTGATATAGTTTTCCATAGAAGTAGCAATAACATCGATTTCATGATCTTTGAATTTTCCAAGCTTTGTCATAATATGATGGCCATCGTAGTTTTTCAAGTTATGGAGTATAACAGGAATTGTTTTACACTGCTTATAATTCAAGTTGCATTCCACATGTGCAGCTCCTCTGTACGCACCTGACAGGTGATCATAGTCACGTGTACGTTTCTCACCTAAAGTTTTCTTACAAATATGACAAAACTCTGCTTCTCGAAATGCCTTTTCTTCCTGGGGAGAAAGCTTCATAGGTTTAACATTTAGTAACTTTTGACCTAAAATTGCCTTCTCTTGCATCATTCGGTTTAAAAAATGTTCAACACAGTTTCTACCACGATATACCTGTGCTTTCTTCACGCACGTTCCATCGGGTCCAATAACTACATAGGCATAACCACATGGCAAGTGATAGGTTGTTTTCTCGGTATAGGATGCTTTAGAAGAGGGTGGAGCTAATGAAATAGGTATAAGGAGACTCTCAAAATCCGCATAAATCGTATAGGCAACAGGATGTTGTAAATGAATACCTGTAAACTTTAATATATTATCATTTTCACTAGGCATCTTTATAGCTTGCGCAACATGTTGAGAACAATATTCATTATGCTTATCCAATAGATCTTGTCTTGAAAATCGATGCAAACATCGATAACAATAATAGCCCGCGGCTCTATGCTTGGTAAGATCACCTAAAAGTCTTGAAAAACTTCTTATCAAACAATAGTGTTCCTTATCACCGTCACCAACCAATAACAAATTAATCACATCTTGATCTTTCTTTTCAGAGATATACAGGGGGCAAACTTCGTCCTCTTCATAAACAAACACATTAACCCGTAAATTGTTGAGTTGTTCAATAACAGGTATCTTCTGAAGGGGTACAGGGTATTCTACATAACCTAATTTAATATCATGTTCAAACGGTCGATAATGTGAAACACGCTCAGTGTTTTTTGTATAATCTAAGTTCAGTTTAAAAGCCAAAAAACACCATACTAAACATTTGTTATCTTCGTTTTTTATATTCAGCAAGGCTTTTTTATCATCGAGTTCTTTAGACAAAGGAATATAGGAACTCGCAGCGAGGGGGTGATATTTAGTAATTTTTAGTTCTAAATGAAGAATTTTTCTAAGTTTCCAGCCAGAACATCTTTGTACAAATTCTTCAAAGGATTTAATAATCGTCGAAAATCCTTCCTCAATATGTTGCGAGATAGTATCTTCTATTAGTTCGGTCATACACGAACATCGAAATAACATTGAATTTCTTCAAACTCCTCATTATCAGTCAGACGTTCAAGTGATATTTTTTCTACCATATACCATTTAATTGCACCTTTTTCATGAATTTCACTTATTAAACGTTCTTGTATTTCAGTTTGTACATGGCTACGAAATACCTCTAAATCATTTTCCTCACGTTCATCAGGATGCAAAATCACTGTTTTAAACACATTAAGCGCATCAGAATACTTTGTGTTTTTCAACTTTGCATTAGATAAGCTCATTTTGCGTTTTACACTCACAAGAGTTGTGCGGGGGTGTTGAGTGCGTACATGTTGTCTCAGATCAAATTTTCTTCTAAACACTTTATCGCAATCACAGCAAGTAAATGTTGAATTCCGGTACGACTGTAAATGCTGCTTCAAATTATCCTTCCTGGTGAAAACTTTATCACATTCATCACACTTAAATGTAGATTGTCCATAGGCATTATGGATTTTCAACTGTCTAATCAAGTCTGATTTCCTTCTAAAACACTTTCCGCAAGTTTCACAGGAAAACGACTTTTCATTAAGATGAATCTTAACATGCTGATTTAAATTAGAATATTTTGAAAAAACTTGACCACAGGTGATACAAACATGCTTCTTTTCCACATTCGTAGGAGTCACAGTCTTTAAAGAAACATCCTCTTGAACTTGGTGACTAAAATTGGAAGAACTTTGAGATATAGTATCTTTTTCTGTAAGTACTTCAGGAAATCCATCATGCTGTAACAAGGCAACACTATCATGTGTTTTTAAATGTCTTTGTAAGTTTGATCTTCGTCCAAAAGGCTTCTGACAAATATCGCAAGTATATAATTTCTCGCCAGAATGAATTTTCATATGTTGGTTCCGATTAGAAGTGTTCGAAAAATCTTTACCGCAGGTAAAACAGCTAAACATCTTCTTAGCAGGTACAGAATCTCCCACAATCGGGGTTCCATCAATAGGCATATCAACATCCATAATATAAAAATCAATAAAAAACTTTAACTCTTAAAAGCAAACAACAATCTTCTGAAAAGATTCGCACGGATAAAAAGCGGGTGCAATTTAAAACACGTTTAACCACTAGCGATATGAATCATCAAATGATGAAAATCAGAATTTTCCCCATCTATTTATACCGACCCGAAGGCAAAGTTGAGTTGTAGTATTGCTTGATATGGTTGTTATCAAAACGCGTCATATGATTTCGGGGGCCTATAAGTTTATTTCCCTTCTTTATAATAATAGCATAATTAAACAGATAAACCCGAATGTATACAAATTTAAATTCGTAAAATATAATACATCATAAAATATAAAAAATCCTACAGAATATACAAATAGAATTTAGCACTTACCCCAAAAACACGTCCACTTTAGTTGTTGGTCTTCACTTAACTAATCTTTCTTCCTTATCTTTAGTAGGGGGGCGCTGCCATCGCCGCTAGAGGCACTGCCCGTCTTCCGGCATGTGACGTAGTTTCCGGTTTGCGATAAGAATAAACCTTAAATACACACGCTTAGTCATTCTTCCCTAACTCTTACTCGCTAATAGTTGTCAGTTTCTTGTTTAGGCGTGTTGCGTGACGTCATTACATGTTTGCGATAAGACCAAGATTATCCCCTTATCAACAGGTAAAAAGCTGCGCTTCAGTGACGCCATAGGTCATATGACATAGCTGATAACGGTAAGATTAGCTGATAAGAATTTGTACTAATCATCTATTTCTCTTCAAGTCATTGCATGAGACGGTTGAGCTCCAACAGCTGTATATAAGGTAAGAGTAATTTATATATTATAATAGGATTTTAAATTAATTTAGTAGATGTTACAATTTGAAATTTAAAAATTTTCATACGATTCGATGTGATTATATGTTGTTTATCATACTAAGTCCACAAATTTTAATTCGAAAGAAATATTATTAAAATTATAATCTAAAATAAATTAGCGAAAATGCATAACAAATCTCAACAAAAAGAAGCTAATTATAAAAGGAAATGTACAAAGTTTATAAATTTACACATGTGTTAAACGAGAGTAGATAAGAAAGGCCGGTTCTACATCAGCGCAGTTCGCGCAGTCGACCTCTGTGCTCTGTGAAGGTCAGCGGAAGTGGCAGGTGTGGACACCGGATGTAGCAGGTGGGGATAACAGGCATGTTGAGACAGGAAGTGAACAGGAAGTGTAGATAGGAAGTTTAACCGGAAATGTGACAGGAAGTGAATGCGATAAGGGAGAGAGGGGGAGGATTTATTTTTGTGGGGGGCTTAATTTTTTTTGTTGGTTTTAATCCTTCTAGTCGAGTGGAGTTGAGTTGTAGGAATCCTGCTATCAGAATGAATTTAGTTTGAAAGTAATATTAGCAAAATGTTCGATTTTTTTTTTTTTTTTTTTTTTCACCTGAAATAAAAATTTTATTTGCTAACTAACACCTAATATAAAAATGGAAATCTTTCTGACTTTGTTTTACTTTACAAAAGTTTAACGTGAAATTTATTTTTAGACTGGAAACGCGACAGGAAATAAGATCGGAAACGGGATTAGACATGCTTTTTCCAAAAAGGGTTTTCAGGAAGCAGTAAACATGTTTTAGGAACATGTTTGGGAGCTTGTTGGAACAGGACAGGTGGTTTGTGAGACCGGAAGTAATTAAGATGAGAGAGATAAAGAAGGTGCATGATTAGACATATAGATTTTGTTCTTTGTAGAGGGTGAAATTTTGTTTTATTTTTTATTTAAAGTGTTTTCATTTTTTTTTTTTATTTAAAGCGTTTCAAATTATTTTTTATATTATTTTTTTTTTTTGTAGTGTTTTACGTATTATTTTAATTTTTAGTGACATTAGAACCTGCAATTTCCGTATCACACATGTCTTATCTTAGGTTACCAAGGATGTGTGTGTGTTGTTATCTCTTTAAATGCGAGAGATGGTTACTTCAGACCTGCGTTGAGATATCTTTATCATAGTTTTAATGAACTGCAGTAAATTGCCTTTAGCTATTGAGTAATTCGCGAGTTTTGGTTTAATATGAATGCTATTACATCTGTTTGTTTAATTTACAAGCACATTTCTCTTACAACATTCTGTCAACAGATCATTTCCATATTCGAAATAATAATTTAGAAGGAAAATTTTTATATGAAAATACTATGAAATGTCATTTATAGAGATTGACAAAAATAGCATGCTTGTTTCTTTCTCGTATTAACCTTATAGTCATTTATTTTAGAAATATAGATTTATAGTTTTGTTACGAAAAATAACGTGTTTACATATTTTAAAAACGAAAGCAAAGTGATTTTTACAAATGTAACTATAAGCTATACACCCACGCATTTGTGTTATTGAATTAAATTACAATGCTTAAAATTGTATTCACCGTACTATTTTCCTGCAAAAGCCGTTTCGCAAACTTGTGTACTGAAATTAATGTGGCATTTTTAGGGAAAAAGTTAATTCAAGTCTTTGAGACTAATCTTTCAAAGGAAAAAAAAGATTTGTCATACTTTCTCTTACATTATATCTTCCGTTTTTTAAGTTTACAAATTTGTGGAGTAACTTAAATAATCGTTTTTATGCTAATTAAACAATATATTTTTTTAATTATATGTTTTTTTTTTAAATTAACTTGTAATAGCTTCTTTTTTTTTTTTTTCTTTTTCTTAAAAGGGTACTGTAGAATAACTTATGTCACAAATACTACATCCTTCTTTAGTTAAATATGTTTCACTTAAGACATGACAAAGTGTCTTAGAAACATTTCATTTTGGAGTTAAGTGATTAAACAAGAAAAATATTATTTATAAAAACACAACACATAAGACTAGCGGCTGAGAGGTTCTACTCTCAAAGTTGATAGATGGAAGGTGTTAGGTTTAAACCTCTCTCAAGGTCGTCGACCTAACCGTTCGGAGTTTTCTTCGAACCTTGTCAATACGAGTTAGGAGCCCTTAGAATGACCCCTAGAGTGACTTATATCCCTAACTACAACCCTATATTTAACCAACCAGTCACAACACATAAGACATTTTAGATCATTACATAAGACATTTTAGATTATTACATTTAGTTAAGAAGTGATTTGACGTGCAAAATATTATTTATAAAAACATACAATAAGAGAATTTTAAAGATTTTTTCCTTTTAAATGAACAATTTTTAGTAACTATTTAACTTATTAAAGAGAGCGGGTATTTTGTTTAGAGTTATACGATTAAAATAAATTTTCAATAGATTTGACTTTATACAACCAACATTTTAAAAAAAGGGAATGGAATCTAGTTTTTATAAATTAACGTATTTCAATTTTACAAATACTTTACACCTCCTCTTTTTCCCCTCTTTGTTAGACTCCATACACATAAGACATAAAAGGCGTTTTAGAATACATCATTTAGAAATTAAGCGACTTGATAAGTAAAATATTTTATAAAAGTAATAAAGATTTTTACTTACAAATGTATGAACTTCTGATAGGTAAGACTTTCTCAGTCATTGTGCAAGAATTAAGTGCTTATTGAACTTATAACATTATAGGATGAAATAATCGCGTGGCGTATTTTTAAACCAATAAAATGTCAGTATTTTTAAACCAATAAAAAGTTAGTATTTTTACACGAGCGCCCTCTATCATTATATAAATTTCAATGAAACGAGTTGATATTATTATACTGTGCCCTGAAATTGTTGTAATAGGTTGTATTTTTCGTTAAGTTAGTTTTCATTTAAGTTATTATGGAACGAGTTATGAATTCTTATGTTGGTGATGTAACCAACTTGGAGTGTCAACACTCATCACCAAAGTTAAATAATCAAGAGATGGATTCTACACTTTTACCCAAAGAAGCACCCGTTTCGAATTATGAAGTGAAACCCAACTCATCAGGACTAAAGTTACCCTTTGTGTGCACTACTTGCAACAAAGCTTTTTCCCGAAAGTTTGTCTTAATTAGACACATGAAATTTCACCTGGAGAAAAAACCTTTTGTGTGTGATATCTGCGAAAAACAGTTTGTTCAAAAGAGTGACTTATTAAATCATGTGAAGATTCATTCAAAGAGCCCAGTGATTTATAATTGTGATCTATGTGCTGAAGTTTTTTCAAAAAAGAGTGACTTACTTCAACATAGCAAAATTCACAAATCTGTCAAACAACATAAGTGTATTGAATGCAATGAACTGTTTTCGAGAAAGTATGACTTATTGAAACATAAGAGGATGCATAAGCCCCGAAAGCAGTATGAATGCATCCAGTGTAGTGAAATATTTAATCGAAAATATGATTTATCACGTCATATAGACACTGCACACAAAGTACTACCCAAAGTTGTCAAATCGTCATCTTTAAAAGATTCGTTATATGAAAAAGTGAAGCATTTTAACAGACAAAATGCTTTAAATGTATTTACTAAAACTGTAATAAATTCTAATGAGGAGAATGATCAAGACTTTCACACATTTTTTAACAGTATTCGGTCGGACGTTTTGAATGAATTAAATTATCAGATAGAAGTAAAAAGGTCAATGAAATGGTATGCAACTGCAAAAGTTGTTGTAAGTCGCCAAACACCGGACGGTGATATAGATACTATCACCCCATATTTTCATTCAAGAACTGTACTGGAATTGACAAATCAAAACATACCTGTACATGTTGAGGATGCCTTTAAGAAAATTATTAACGCTTTTGAGAAATTCACTCAACAAGGATCTAATTGGACATTGCAACAAATATTAAATCTAGAACTGTCTACAGCTAAATATAGAATGGTTTAAAATGTGTGGACTGTTTTTGAAACATGTATATTCATGTTTTTGCTATTGTAGTTATTTAAAATGATAAATAAATAGCCTATGACTAAAAAATCTTAAGAGTTTTTTATTATTTTCATGGTAACTATTTTATATAAATTACTTATAACAGTTTGACAATGCTACATAAACTACTGTTTAACATTTTGAATGTCTTAGACAAAATGGGAATGAATTTGTTGAAATTATGTAAAACATGATGAAATAAATGCGATGTATTTATTATATGTTACTTAAACTACAAGAGAGATGATTGGAAATGTGTTATTTTAAATCTATGGTACTTTTAATAACTAACAAGGTAAGGCGTGACGTTATGAATCATCGATGGGTTTTCCTTTGAATATGTATTAATCTTACTTATTGATAAGAAAGTTGGAAAAATAGACTTAACACATTGTTAGAGGTTTTGGAGAAATATATAGTTGGTTAAAAATTTTAGAAAATTTAACATAAAGTAACAAATTTTAGAAAATAAACATTTCGATAAATGAAAAAAAAAATTAAATTTTGGTAAACTTTACACTTAGACAATATTTCAAACTAGGAAAAAATAATAACTTTACACTGAGACAATATTTTAATCTACGAAGAATTAGACTTAACGCATTGTTACAGTTTCTTTGAAAAATATCTAGTTGGTTAGAAATTTTAGAAAATTCGACCTAACGAAATTAACACACTTAAAAATATCTAGGTTATACATTTTATAAAATAAGCAACAAATAAACATTTCGATACATTGACAAAAGAAAATAATTAAGTTTAAGTAAACTTTACAATTAGACAATATTTCAAACTAAGAAAAATAATAACTTTACACTTATATAATATTTTCAACTAAGGAAAATTAATAACTTTAAAAATCAGACTTAACACATTGTTAAAGTTTTTTTAAAACAACACAACATTTTCAAAGCAGTGGAAATAGTATACCTGAAAAAAATTCAACTTAGTGGAATTTAATAGTGAAATATTTTAACCTCACTCATTTAAAAAATAAAACTTTGTAATTTTTTTCCATTTTTAAAATAAAACTTATTTAAAAAATAAATAAGCAACTATTAAACATTTTGAATGTCTTAGACAAAGTGTGAATAAATTTGTTGAAATTATATAAAACATGAAAAATTTCATTACTTTTAAAAGAAATTTTATTTTTGGTGAAATAAACTCGAGGCATTTATTATATGTTACTTAAACTACATGAGAATTGATTGAAAATGTGTTACTTTTAATCACTCACAAGATAAGACATGATGTTACAATATACACATAGGAATGACATAGGAATTTCAGATGGGTTTTTCTCCCACACATGACGTCACTGATAACATATTTACTGATCAAGTCATAAAATCATAGTTTAGGGTAGGTTTTTAAGCACGAAGTTTAGTTGAGATTTAAGATATTTGAGAAATATAAACTACAACTTTGGCTACTTTTTGAAATTTCCCCCTACATAAGAAAAAGAACATAGAAAAATAAAATGAAAAGTCGTATTTGAATGGAATCAAATTATTATCCTTTCACTTAACAGCTGAATGCGTCGGTAATTACATCACAAAGGCACTGATAACAACTGATTGAATATATTGTGTTTCTTTTTTAGGTTAAATTGATTTAATATTCAAGTTATTTCTTAATGATACACTTAAAAACAATAAACTTAATTAGCATTCAATAAGCAAACGATCACATTATTGTGTAAAACAATCAAATGTTTTAAAAGTCACGAGTTAAAATTTGAAATGACTTAGAGTTTAAGTAGAATTTAGATGTGAACCTTTTAAAATGAAATAATAGTTTTTTGTATCGCCCTCTATCGGTGGGTAATAGAATTAAGAGATAATTAAAAGTTTTAACTTGAATTCGAGCCCACAACAAAAATTATTTTTCGGTTTTATAATTTAGGGTAGGTTTAACTGAGCAAGCCATGATATTTCAGTATTTATAGACGATTTAAGATATTCGATAAAGGAAATCATCTGAATTTTTAATTTAATTGAAGGGTTTACTGCTTAAAGTACTACAAAATGAGTACAACACGATGCATAGTTTTTTAATTAATTATATTTTTCGAAAGGTTAAATTGACTTATTGATAAACTTAGGATTTATGTTTAAAGTGAATAAATTTGACATGTTAGGTTCACTTAATAACAGAGGGTTGAATAAGTTATTTTTAATAAAAATAAAGTTTACTAAAAGTTTTTAAAGTTAAAAAAATATAGTTTTAAAAAATTTAAAGTTTACAAAAAGTTTAAAAATCTTTAAGTAAATCAAAATTAACTTTTTAATTTTAACTATTGAGAGACTATAATCTAACTGTTTATCCTTGTAACCAACTGGTGCATATCAACTATATACTCTGTATCTGCATATGCGCAGAAAAACATAGACATTTAATCTAACTTGAGTTCGACTTTAAATTATTTGCCAACTTTTAAAAGTTTAATTACTATACACAACTCGATTACCTTTCCCACAAAACACCTTTCAGAAACAAAACAGAAATTAACACTTACCGAAAAACACGTCCACTTTGGGTGTTAGTCTTCACTCAACTAACGTTTCTCCCTTATCTTTGCTAGGGGGCGCTGCAATCGCCGCTAGAGGCGTTAGTAGTCTTCAGGTGTGTGATAAGAATAAACTTTAAATCCAACTTACACTCGCTCAGTCATTCTTGCTTCTCTCTACCTTGCTAACAACCGTTTGCTGCTGGCTCATTGTTTGGTTGTTTAAACTTGTTGAATGACGTCATCATGTGTTTGTCTAAACTTGTCCAGTCTTGTTTTTATGCAGTACGTCTATTTAGATGAGTCATCACTCGCTTATCTTGGTTGACTTGTCCAAACTTGTTTTTGTGTGGCACGTCTATTTGGTGAGTCATCGTTCGCTTATCTTGCTTTACTTGTTTGAACTTGTCTAGTATCCACCACCTCATGTCTTTTGTCATAGCTTGAATATACTTTACACCAATCACTTAAATATAAAAGTCTTGTCACAACTTACTTAAACTTTGATAAAAATATTAATTATTTATAAATTTCATCAAATTCTTATTTTTCTGATACATTTACTATGTAATTTTCGTTCAAAAATATGGTAAAGCCCGATTTTAAATCGAAGTCTAAGATAAATTCCCCAAATTTGTAACATTTTAACACTAATAATAAATATTGTAAGCACCCAGTACATACAAGTTTTGTAAAAATAATATTACTTATAGCTAACTCGTTATGTCCCATGATACAAAACTTCAATATAACTAAAATCAGTGTTAAACGAAAATCTAATCACGTGTCTTTATATATTATTTTGAAATGCAAAGCATTATATCTAAACGAATGATATAAGGAGTAGTTAGAATAGTTCTTATATTTTTGTTAGTAAAAAATTTATACACATTATCTTACAAGGTTGCAATATTCAACACACGGTTCACCATATTTAAAAACGATTCACCATGATTTAAAAACTTAGTAACATATTTTAAATTTATAAATTTAAATTAAAAATACTTAAGTATTTATAATTGTTTATTTATAAAAATATGTTTTAATTTAAATTTATAAATTTAAAATATGTTACTAAGTTTTTAAATCATGGTGAATCGTTTTTAAATATGGTGAACCGTGTGTTGAATATTGCAACCTTGTAAGATAATGTGTATAAATTTTTTACTAACAAAAATATAAGAACTATTCTAACTACTCCTTATATCATTCGTTTAGATATAATGCTTTGCATTTCAAAATAATATATAAAGACACGTGATTAGATTTTCGTTTAACACTGATTTTAGTTATATTGAAGTTTTGTATCATGGGACATAACGAGTTAGCTATAAGTAATATTATTTTTACAAAACTTGTATGTACTGGGTGCTTACAATATTTATTATTAGTGTTAAAATGTTACAAATTTGGGGAATTTATCTTAGACTTCGATTTAAAATCGGGCTTTACCATATTTTTGAACGAAAATTACATAGTAAATGTATCAGAAAAATAAGAATTTGATGAAATTTATAAATAATTAATATTTTTATCAAAGTTTAAGTAAGTTGTGACAAGACTTTTATATTTAAGTGATTGGTGTAAAGTATATTCAAGCTATGACAAAAGACATGAGGTGGTGGATACTAGACAAGTTCAAACAAGTAAAGCAAGATAAGCGAACGATGACTCACCAAATAGACGTGCCACACAAAAACAAGTTTGGACAAGTCAACCAAGATAAGCGAGTGATGACTCATCTAAATAGACGTACTGCATAAAAACAAGACTGGACAAGTTTAGACAAACACATGATGACGTCATTCAACAAGTTTAAACAACCAAACAATGAGCCAGCAGCAAACGGTTGTTAGCAAGGTAGAGAGAAGCAAGAATGACTGAGCGAGTGTAAGTTGGATTTAAAGTTTATTCTTATCACACACCTGAAGACTACTAACGCCTCTAGCGGCGATTGCAGCGCCCCCTAGCAAAGATAAGGGAGAAACGTTAGTTGAGTGAAGACTAACACCCAAAGTGGACGTGTTTTTCGGTAAGTGTTAATTTCTGTTTTGTTTCTGAAAGGTGTTTTGTGGGAAAGGTAATCGAGTTGTGTATAGTAATTAAACTTTTAAAAGTTGGCAAATAATTTAAAGTCGAACTCAAGTTAGATTAAATGTCTATGTTTTTCTGCGCATATGCAGATACAGAGTATATAGTTGATATGCACCAGTTGGTTACAAGGATAAACAGTTAGATTATAGTCTCTCAATAGTTAAAATTAAAAAGTTAATTTTGATTTACTTAAAGATTTTTAAACTTTTTGTAAACTTTAAATTTTTTAAAACTATATTTTTTTAACTTTAAAAACTTTTAGTAAACTTTATTTTTATTAAAAATAACTTATTCAACCCTCTGTTATTAAGTGAACCTAACATGTCAAATTTATTCACTTTAAACATAAATCCTAAGTTTATCAATAAGTCAATTTAACCTTTCGAAAAATATAATTAATTAAAAAACTATGCATCGTGTTGTACTCATTTTGTAGTACTTTAAGCAGTAAACCCTTCAATTAAATTAAAAATTCAGATGATTTCCTTTATCGAATATCTTAAATCGTCTATAAATACTGAAATATCATGGCTTGCTCAGTTAAACCTACCCTAAATTATAAAACCGAAAAATAATTTTTGTTGTGGGCTCGAATTCAAGTTAAAACTTTTAATTATCTCTTAATTCTATTACCCACCGATAGAGGGCGATACAAAAAACTATTATTTCATTTTAAAAGGTTCACATCTAAATTCTACTTAAACTCTAAGTCATTTCAAATTTTAACTCGTGACTTTTAAAACATTTGATTGTTTTACACAATAATGTGATCGTTTGCTTATTGAATGCTAATTAAGTTTATTGTTTTTAAGTGTATCATTAAGAAATAACTTGAATATTAAATCAATTTAACCTAAAAAAGAAACACAATATATTCAATCAGTTGTTATCAGTGCCTTTGTGATGTAATTACCGACGCATTCAGCTGTTAAGTGAAAGGATAATAATTTGATTCCATTCAAATACGACTTTTCATTTTATTTTTCTATGTTCTTTTTCTTATGTAGGGGGAAATTTCAAAAAGTAGCCAAAGTTGTAGTTTATATTTCTCAAATATCTTAAATCTCAACTAAACTTCGTGCTTAAAAACCTACCCTAAACTATGATTTTATGACTTGATCAGTAAATATGTTATCAGTGACGTCATGTGTGGGAGAAAAACCCATCTGAAATTCCTATGTCATTCCTATGTGTATATTGTAACATCATGTCTTATCTTGTGAGTGATTAAAAGTAACACATTTTCAATCAATTCTCATGTAGTTTAAGTAACATATAATAAATGCCTCGAGTTTATTTCACCAAAAATAAAATTTCTTTTAAAAGTAATGAAATTTTTCATGTTTTATATAATTTCAACAAATTTATTCACACTTTGTCTAAGACATTCAAAATGTTTAATAGTTGCTTATTTATTTTTTAAATAAGTTTTATTTTAAAAATGGAAAAAAATTACAAAGTTTTATTTTTTAAATGAGTGAGGTTAAAATATTTCACTATTAAATTCCGCTAAGTTGAATTTTTTTCAGGTATACTATTTCCACTGCTTTGAAAATGTTGTGTTGTTTTAAAAAAACTTTAACAATGTGTTAAGTCTGATTTTTAAAGTTATTAATTTTCCTTAGTTGAAAATATTATATAAGTGTAAAGTTATTATTTTTCTTAGTTTGAAATATTGTCTAATTGTAAAGTTTACTTAAACTTAATTATTTTCTTTTGTCAATGTATCGAAATGTTTATTTGTTGCTTATTTTATAAAATGTATAACCTAGATATTTTTAAGTGTGTTAATTTCGTTAGGTCGAATTTTCTAAAATTTCTAACCAACTAGATATTTTTCAAAGAAACTGTAACAATGCGTTAAGTCTAATTCTTCGTAGATTAAAATATTGTCTCAGTGTAAAGTTATTATTTTTTCCTAGTTTGAAATATTGTCTAAGTGTAAAGTTTACCAAAATTTATTTTTTTTTTTTTTCATTTATCGAAATGTTTATTTTCTAAAATTTGTTACTTTATGTTAAATTTTCTAAAATTTTTAACCAACTATATATTTCTCCAAAACCTCTAACAATGTGTTAAGTCTATTTTTCCAACTTTCTTATCAATAAGTAAGATTAATACATATTCAAAGGAAAACCCATCGATGATTCATAACGTCACGCCTTACCTTGTTAGTTATTAAAAGTACCATAGATTTAAAATAACACATTTCCAATCATCTCTCTTGTAGTTTAAGTAACATATAATAAATACATCGCATTTATTTCATCATGTTTTACATAATTTCAACAAATTCATTCCCATTTTGTCTAAGACATTCAAAATGTTAAACAGTAGTTTATGTAGCATTGTCAAACTGTTATAAGTAATTTATATAAAATAGTTACCATGAAAATAATAAAAAACTCTTAAGATTTTTTAGTCATAGGCTATTTATTTATCATTTTAAATAACTACAATAGCAAAAACATGAATATACATGTTTCAAAAACAGTCCACACATTTTAAACCATTCTATATTTAGCTGTAGACAGTTCTAGATTTAATATTTGTTGCAATGTCCAATTAGATCCTTGTTGAGTGAATTTCTCAAAAGCGTTAATAATTTTCTTAAAGGCATCCTCAACATGTACAGGTATGTTTTGATTTGTCAATTCCAGTACAGTTCTTGAATGAAAATATGGGGTGATAGTATCTATATCACCGTCCGGTGTTTGGCGACTTACAACAACTTTTGCAGTTGCATACCATTTCATTGACCTTTTTACTTCTATCTGATAATTTAATTCATTCAAAACGTCCGACCGAATACTGTTAAAAAATGTGTGAAAGTCTTGATCATTCTCCTCATTAGAATTTATTACAGTTTTAGTAAATACATTTAAAGCATTTTGTCTGTTAAAATGCTTCACTTTTTCATATAACGAATCTTTTAAAGATGACGATTTGACAACTTTGGGTAGTACTTTGTGTGCAGTGTCTATATGACGTGATAAATCATATTTTCGATTAAATATTTCACTACACTGGATGCATTCATACTGCTTTCGGGGCTTATGCATCCTCTTATGTTTCAATAAGTCATACTTTCTCGAAAACAGTTCATTGCATTCAATACACTTATGTTGTTTGACAGATTTGTGAATTTTGCTATGTTGAAGTAAGTCACTCTTTTTTGAAAAAACTTCAGCACATAGATCACAATTATAAATCACTGGGCTCTTTGAATGAATCTTCACATGATTTAATAAGTCACTCTTTTGAACAAATTGTTTTTCGCAGATATCACACACAAAAGGTTTTTTCTCCAGGTGAAATTTCATGTGTCTAATTAAGACAAACTTTCGGGAAAAAGCTTTGTTGCAAGTAGTGCACACAAAGGGTAACTTTAGTCCTGATGAGTTGGGTTTCACTTCATAATTCGAAACGGGTGCTTCTTTGGGTAAAAGTGTAGAATCCATCTCTTGATTATTTAACTTTGGTGATGAGTGTTGACACTCCAAGTTGGTTACATCACCAACATAAGAATTCATAACTCGTTCCATAATAACTTAAATGAAAACTAACTTAACGAAAAATACAACCTATTACAACGATTTCAGGGCACAGTATAATAATATCAACTCGTTTCATTGAAATTTATATAATGATAGAGGGCGCTCGTGTAAAAATACTAACTTTTTATTGGTTTAAAAATACTGACATTTTATTGGTTTAAAAATACGCCACGCGATTATTTCATCCTATAATGTTATAAGTTCAATAAGCACTTAATTCTTGCACAATGACTGAGAAAGTCTTACCTATCAGAAGTTCATACATTTGTAAGTAAAAATCTTTATTACTTTTATAAATAATATTTTACTTATCAAGTCGCTTAATTTCTAAATGATGTATTCTAAAACGCCTTTTATGTCTTATGTGTATGGAGTCTAACAAAGAGGGGAAAAAGAGGAGGTGTAAAGTATTTGTAAAATTGAAATACGTTAATTTATAAAAACTAGATTCCATTCCCTTTTTTTAAAATGTTGGTTGTATAAAGTCAAATCTATTGAAAATTTATTTTAATCGTATAACTCTAAACAAAATACCCGCTCTCTTTAATAAGTTAAATAGTTACTAAAAATTGTTCATTTAAAAGGAAAAAATCTTTAAAATTCTCTTATTGTATGTTTTTATAAATAATATTTTGCACGTCAAATCACTTCTTAACTAAATGTAATAATCTAAAATGTCTTATGTAATGATCTAAAATGTCTTATGTGTTGTGACTGGTTGGTTAAATATAGGGTTGTAGTTAGGGATATAGGTCACTCTAGGGGTCATTCTAAGGGCTCCTAACTCGTATTGACAAGGTTCGAAGAAAACTCCGAACGGTTAGGTCGACGAACTTGAGAGAGGTTTAAACCTAACACCTTCCATCTATCAACTTTGAGAGTAGAACCTCTCAGCCGCTAGTCTTATGTGTTGTGTTTTTATAAATAATATTTTTCTTGTTTAATCACTTAACTCCAAAATGAAATGTTTCTAAGACACTTTGTCATGTCTTACATATTTAACTAAAGAAGGATGTAGTATTTGTGACATAAGTTATTCTACAGTACCCTTTTAAGAAAAAGAAAAAAAAAAAAAAGAAGCTATTACAAGTTAATTTAAAAAAAACAAACATATAATTAAAAAAATATATTGTTTAATTAGCATAAAAACGATTATTTAAGTTACTCCACAAATTTGTAAACTTAAAAAACGGAAGATATAATGTAAGAGAAAGTATGACAAATCTTTTTTTTCCTTTGAAAGATTAGTCTCAAAGACTTGAATTAACTTTTTCCCTAAAAATGCCACATTAATTTCAGTACACAAGTTTGCGAAACGGCTTTTGCAGGAAAATAGTACGGTGAATACAATTTTAAGCATTGTAATTTAATTCAATAACACAAATGCGTGGGTGTATAGCTTATAGTTACATTTGTAAAAATCACTTTGCTTTCGTTTTTAAAATATGTAAACACGTTATTTTTCGTAACAAAACTATAAATCTATATTTCTAAAATAAATGACTATAAGGTTAATACGAGAAAGAAACAAGCATGCTATTTTTGTCAATCTCTATAAATGACATTTCATAGTATTTTCATATAAAAATTTTCCTTCTAAATTATTATTTCGAATATGGAAATGATCTGTTGACAGAATGTTGTAAGAGAAATGTGCTTGTAAATTAAACAAACAGATGTAATAGCATTCATATTAAACCAAAACTCGCGAATTACTCAATAGCTAAAGGCAATTTACTGCAGTTCATTAAAACTATGATAAAGATATCTCAACGCAGGTCTGAAGTAACCATCTCTCGCATTTAAAGAGATAACAACACACACACATCCTTGGTAACCTAAGATAAGACATGTGTGATACGGAAATTGCAGGTTCTAATGTCACTAAAAATTAAAATAATACGTAAAACACTACAAAAAAAAAATAATATAAAAAATAATTTGAAACGCTTTAAATAATAAAAAAAAAAAATGAAAACACTTTAAATAAAAAATAAAACAAAATTTCACCCTCTACAAAGAACAAAATCTATATGTCTAATCATGCACCTTCTTTATCTCTCTCATCTTAATTACTTCCGGTCTCACAAACCACCTGTCCTGTTCCAACAAGCTCACAAACATGTTCCTAAAACATGTTTACTGCTTCCTGAAAACCCTTTTTGGAAAAAGCATGTCTAATCCCGTTTCCGATCTTATTTCCTGTCGCGTTTCCAGTCTAAAAATAAATTTCACGTTAAACTTTTATAAAGTAAAACAAAGTCAGAAAGATTTCCATTTTTATATTAGGTGTTAGTTAGCAAATAAAATTTTTATTTCAGGTGAAAAAAAAAAAAAAAAAAAAAAAAAAATCGAACATTTTGCTAGTATTACTTTCAAACTGAATTCATTCTGATAGCAGGATTCCTACAACTCAACTCCACTCGACTAGAAGGATTAAAACCAACAAAAAAAATTAAGCCCCCCACAAAAATAAATCCTCCCCCTCTCTCCCTTATCGCATTCACTTCCTGTCACATTTCCGGTTAAACTTCCTATCTACACTTCCTGTTCACTTCCTGTCTCAACATGCCTGTTATCCCCACCTGCTACATCCGGTGTCTACACCTGCCACTCCCGCTGACCTTCACAGAGCACAGAGGTCGACTGCGCGAACTGCGCTGATGTAGAACCGGCCTTTCTTATCTACTAACGAGTTTACAAACCTTATCATAGGCAAAAGTCTAATTCGACTAGCCTATTTTTTATAAGTTTAACTCCTTAATCGTCGCGCCCTTTAAGTGTAGGCTACTTTTTAAAAATTCAGATTGCTTGATTACCACCAATTTTTTTAAGTAGAAATGTTCGTCTTATTTAATAGACCGATAAAATAATGCAAGAATAAAGCCAATAATACTATTTAAAAAAAATTGGTGGGAATCAAACAATCTGAATAAAACAGGCGTAACCTACGCTGCCCGTGAATGTCTCGGGCACGACGATTAAGGGGTTAACTGTAAGTCAACATGTAATACATTTATGAAAAGGAATCTTATGATTTTTAATTTTCCAAGTTCAGTTTCAATCATATTGTAAAAGGTTAATTCAAACTTTGAGATGATCTATAGTAAAATACTTAAATTAAAATATATTTTTGATAGTTTAAGAATTATAAACTACAACTTTGACTACTTTTTAAAATGTTTGCCTGATAGGAAACTATGATAACATGTCTATGTTTGAATTTTTCTGATAACATGCCAATGCCTGAATTTTTCTGACAACTTGTCTGTGTTTGAATTTTTTTGATAACATGTCTGTGCTTGAATTTTTCTTATAACATGTCTATGTTTAATTTTTCTCTTCTTTTGAAATGTATAAACTTTTACTATACGTGTCTTACGATTTCATTGAAGAAAAAAGCGTTCGATCAACTTTATCAAACCATTTTAATGTTAATATTTTTAAACGAACGCGATATTCAGATAAAAATATATGTAGCTAATTCATATTATTCCACTAAACGTTGCATAACAAAAGAATCTTACAAAAATTCTATACTTCTACATTCAAAAATTGACAATATTCACATCTTAATACTAAAAAACAATCCTTATCTTACAGTATTTCCTGTAACAAAATCTAAAAATTTCATATCAACAAGACCCAAGTTAGAAACTTTACCTATGAACTTGTAGTAACTCCTCTATACCGACCCGATAAAAGATGGTGAGTGGTAGCGAGATCGGATCGTTGGCACAGAGAATTTCTCGCATAAATTAGAAAATAGAATTTTATTGTATAACAATGTTAATTCTAATGAAAAATATATACAAGATGTCAATACAGCATTTAATTATTTTTCGTGAGTCAATCGCTTATAAGTTAATGACCTCTTGACTCCAAGTGTAACTGAAACAAACAAAAGTCTCTAAACATTACAGACAGTCGTGACTACAAAACAAAGTTCATTCGGACCAAGGCTCGTCCGTTCCTTCTCTTCGGAAGATCTACTAATACTCGTTAATTCTGAGTCTAAGAACTCTCACTCTCGCACTTGGTGTGCTTTTTCACTTCGCTGGGATTTTCACCGGATACCTGCTGTATCAATTCTAGAGGTCGGACCTCACTAGCGCTTACACCACGCTGAGTTAGAAACTGACGTTTCCTTTCCCTTCTCCAGAGAGTCAACACTCTCCTTTTCGATCTCTCCAAAAACTGTCCTCTCTCACTTTTTCATTCTCGCAGGAGAACTTCTTCTGGGGGCGGGGGCTTTGTCGAGGCGGGCCCCTCGAAACTCTCCAGCCTCTTAGCAGCCTTGAGATCCCTCTGTTTCGTTTTCACTAAGTCCGTCATTGGACGTTCTAAGACAAAGGGCAAAGTTTCGGGCGCAAACCTAAAAATCGTGTGCAGAGATCGCTTCTCTCGCAGATGAACTCTTTCCCACGAACTCGGCAAGGATCAAAGCATAAGACCCCTTTTTGGGTAACGCCTTACCACTTCATCACTGTCCGAACTTTCCGCTCACAGTACAATAGAATTCGGCGTCTGCTAGTCTTCAAGGCAAAAATAGCGAGGGAAGGTATGCAGTTAAGTGTACTCACAGGAAATGCTAGAATGACACATAGTGCAGCTGGATGTCGAAGCTCAATTCTTTACAGCACCTCCTCCTCAAACGATTCTTAAGGGTGAAACACTAAGAATCTCTAAGAGTCGGATAAAGAATTGCAAGCTCAAATTACATCAGAGTGGCAAGAAATAAAACACAGTGAAATAAAAAATAAAAAATCTTAAAATAATTATATACAAAAGTTTATCAAGAAATCTCCTTAAACTCGACTCAGACAATCAACATGCGGAATGTCTTTGCCTGCGCGATGAGAAATGGCATAATTATAAGGTTGCAGAGCTAAGGACCACCTTAATAATCTGGGATTATTTCCAGAATTTCTTTTTAGAAACACCAAAGGATTGTGATCGGTTTCGATAGAAAAGTTTTGTCCATCAATATAATGCCTTAACCTTTTTATCGCAAAAATAATCCCTGCACACTCTCTCTCAGTGGCGCAGAAACTTTTCTCACTATCAGTAAATTTTCGACTTAAATATATTATGGGGTGCTCTTCCGATCCCTCTCTTTGAGCCAAAACCACGCCAATACCTAAGTCACTAGCATCAGTTTGTACAATGAATTCTTTCTGAAAATTAGGAGCGTAAAGCACCGGTTCTTCAGTAAGCTTCATTTTCAAAGTCTCAAAGGCTTTTCCCATTTCGTCGCTCCATGCAATCTTTTCTCTTTTATTTTTCCCTTTAAGCGCCCTCGTTAATGGTTCTACAATCACTGCATAATCTTTTATGTACCGGGAATAATATCCAGCCATTCCCAAACATCTACGAATTTCAGTTTTCGATTTCGGAACCGGTAATTCCTTAATTGCCCTTACTTTCGCCTCAGCTGGCCTCCGTCTACCCTCACCTACAATATGCCCAAGATATTTTACGGTTTTCTGAGCGAACTTGCATTTCGCCAATTTGATTTTTAGTTTCGCGTCATTAACACTTTTTAATACTATTTCTAGATGACGCATATTGTCCTCCCAACTATCTGAAAAAATCGCCATATCATCTAGATACGGTAAACAGAAATTCTTAAGTGCGTTTATTTCCCGCGTTAAGATATCTGCTAACTCCACCCGTTTTCTGTAAGGCTTTACTAAACTCACGTGAGAAGTCTGAGATTTCTGTCGCCTCCCAGGAACATTCACAATATCAATTGTTTCCGTAATTATTGACTCCTTTCTTCTCGGCCCTATCCAACTATCTGACATTTTATTTGGCTTTCTGGTAGTTAAAACTAAAACCTCATCTTTCGCATTAAGCTTCCGTTTTACCGCCTTTCTGTCAAACCAAAATTTCCTCTTTTCTCGTTTTTCTGACACATTTTCAACGGCTAAAACTCGACCTCTTTTTAACCTGTTCGTGAGATTAAACACACATCCCTTCAAGAATTTATTTTCCTCCGTTTCTCTTATCCATTCTCCAAATACTAACGCTTTCAAAAGCTTTCTAACTTTTCGATGCCAACATGCAATACTATCGCTTATTGTGCGACACACTCTCGGATTTTTCAATTTAACACCGAACCTTTTTAGAAATGCGGTAGTTAAATCGCTTATCAATCTTTTCCCAAGGTCCAAGTATTTTGACACATTTCCTTTAACTTTCCCTTTCCCTAAGTGTAATGACACTTTTTCTAGGCACGCGCCAAATATATCCACTCTATAATGCAATGGGACAAGCACCCGCATTCCCCCACTCATGGGATTGTCTCTGGCTTTTGCCACTATTAAAGAATCTCCTGCATTACAATGCGTTTCTTCAATTTCCCCTTTCCCTCTAATCTCTTCGAGAGATGGATACCTGTCATTTTCCATTTTACTAACCCCTCTTTCAATGTTTGCTAAGATCGAAGATTCCTCACATATCGGCAAAGGCGATAATCCCTTATCCACACTGACCAGTTCAATAGGGTTTTCTAGGTTTTCACTCTCTAGTTTTGAATTCAACGCTTCCGCTTCACTGCACTCGCGAAAAATTCCCCCTTCTTTTTCTTTTACTGAATTCAAAGTTTCCGTTTCAACATTCCCGCTAGAAATATACTCTTCTTTTTCTTCCTCGGAAATCAAAGTTTCCGCTTCAACATTGCCGCTAGAAATTTCTTTTTCCCCCTCGGAAATCATAATTTGTTTATTTACCGGATTCAAAGTTTCCGCTTCATCGCGTCGGTGAACATTCTCCCCTTCCTTATCGGAAAACATAATCCGCTTATCTTCCAGCTTTGGAGTATGGTCAATTTTTTTCTTTTGAGCCCGCGTCAAAACTGCATTCATCAATTCGGGTTTTTTCTTCGCCTGTTCTAACAATTTTTGAGTGTGATTACCCAACAAATAGTAAAACATATCTGAATCTTTATTGTTAACTCCTGCCTTGGTTTCAATGACTCCCACGCTTTCAATTTCTAAAGTGACCTCTGCTATAGGTAAACAGTACAATTTACTGTCCAGCGGAGTTTTAATCCATACGTGATCTCCATTCAATTTCTCTTGACTGACCAAGTCGTATGCGATGATATCAAATTCACTCCCAGTGTCAGTTAAAGCAGTTGTCTGAATTCCATTCACTAACACTTTACTCAAATAAGGGGAGAAGGTTTCTTCAAGTGTCGGTTTACTTATTAAGTGACCGACCCGCGCAACATCTCTCTTTTTAATTTCCGGACAATCTACTTTGTAGTGACCGCTTTGAAAACACGCGTGACACTTGACTTCTCGCCTTTTTTCGTAAACTCTTTCCCTTTCTTTATGATCATCGCGATCCCTCCAGTTAAAGTTAGTCTCCGGATTTCTGTTACCGTTTCGCCCATTTTCAAAAGTCCTGGGTCTTTCAAAGTTCTTCTCTAAAGGGAGTTTCGTATTCCAAGTTTTTTTTGACGGGCGCTTGATTGCCTCGTACGCATCTAAAAGCCTCACTAACTTTTCGGGATCTTTAATCTCCGCCCAGTTATCTATAAAATGTTCGCGCATTTCTGGAGACGCTCTCCGTTTGATTTGGTCCGTGACAAGCAAATTTTTCAAACCCTCAAAATCCGAAACTTGTAAGCATGGCAGCCATCCTTCTAAAAAACTATTAAGTTCAAAGATCAGGTCCTTCCAAACTGAATTAGGATTTCGGGGATGCTGACTAAATTTTTGTCTGTACGTCTCTGCATTCAAACGATATCGTTCTAACAATTTTTCTTTCACATATTGAAAATCATCAATTTTGTCTTCGGGTTCTCTCAAAATTAACTCGGCCATTCCCACAGGTAATAATGATAGTAAATTCGTCACCAACTCATCCGAATTTAGATTACATTTTTTTGCCTGTCTCTCGAATAAATTCAAAAACAACGAAATATCCGAATTCTTTTCATCAAAGCGATGCATAATTGTTTTTAGGGGTAAATGATTCGTTCTAACTGAGATACTACTGGATGCGGTACTCCGGTCATCTGACTCTTGTGTCGCTTTTAACCTAGCTAACTCATGTTCGCGTTCTTTTTCTTTTTCTGCTTTCTCCCACAATCTATCTTTCTCTTTATTCTCTGCCAATAATCTATTTTCCCTATCTTTTTCTATAAGTTTAATTTGTGCTAAAGCTAGCTCTTTCTCAAATCCCTCTGACGACTCTATTTTTTTTATAATTTTCGGTACAGTATCATTTTCCTCTAAAATGACCTCAAATTCGTAAGCTAACGTTTGCAAATCAGCTTTCCTAAAATATTTAAGCTCCGACATTTTTAAAGTATAAAATTAGAAATTATCTTTCCCACAAATATAAAACAATACAATAAGATTAAATCAAATCCTACCAAGTGCGTCAAAATATTACCAAAATATACGCTCATAAAAAAGTACGCTTAGCAATAATATAGGAAATATGCAACATATAAAGATAAGCAACTCTATCCTAACGTCTACATTCACCTTGGTATTTGGTTATAAAATACATATGGGATAAATTCTACACAAAACAAAAATTTCAAATTCAAAAAGTACAGTAAAAATATTTTAAATTGCAAAAGTCTCATTCAATTCTCTTTTTTTTTTTTTTTTTTTTTAAATCAATGGTGGTCTTAATCTCTGCATCCACTCTTAAAAAATTTAGAATAATTCACAAAAAACATATAAAATCAACTCTGTTATCGTAAAATATGAAATGCGTTCGATACTTTTTTTTTTTTCAATGAACTCTCATTTATAGATTCAGCTAAAATTTGTAACACTGCACAACTCTCAGTTTGCATTAAATTAATTCAACAATAATTTAATTTTAACTACAAAATTTGTCTATTAAATAAGTTACAGTTATATCGAAAATATCTCATCATACTTTTTTTTTTCTACCGGAAAAATTTCTCAAAATATTTACTCTCACAAAAATTAACATACAACTTTTTTTTTTTTTTTTTTTTTTGAAGCCTACAACACCTATACAAACACTAATAACAATTAAAGCCACTCTGAGTATAAAAAGAGCTTACCTCCATTACTAAGAGTCTTTCAGGGCGTCAGAAGCACAGATTTCAGAGATTCTCAGGAGCACAGACGGGGTTCTCTGTCACACTTTTCGGATGGGGGAACACTCTCCAGAATTCTTGGTAGATTTCTCTTTCTGATGGGGGAACACTCTCCAGAATTCTTGGTAGATTTCTCTTTCTGATGGGGGAACACTCTCCAGAATTCTTGGTAGATTACTCTTTCTGATGCTGTGTTGATCCACAGGGGTGTCTAAGGAGACTCAGGTCACAAGTCACAAGGAGACTCTCTCTTGGAGCACTTTGATGATTTAAATTTCAGAGTCCACTCTTTGTCTTTGAAGATTGTCATTAATTTTTGCTAATTAATCCCATCACCGCAAGCCACCAGTTGTAGTAACTCCTCTATACCGACCCGATAAAAGATGGTGAGTGGTAGCGAGATCGGATCGTTGGCACAGAGAATTTCTCGCATAAATTAGAAAATAGAATTTTATTGTATAACAATGTTAATTCTAATGAAAAATATATACAAGATGTCAATACAGCATTTAATTATTTTTCGTGAGTCAATCGCTTATAAGTTAATGACCTCTTGACTCCAAGTGTAACTGAAACAAACAAAAGTCTCTAAACATTACAGACAGTCGTGACTACAAAACAAAGTTCATTCGGACCAAGGCTCGTCCGTTCCTTCTCTTCGGAAGATCTACTAATACTCGTTAATTCTGAGTCTAAGAACTCTCACTCTCGCACTTGGTGTGCTTTTTCACTTCGCTGGGATTTTCACCGGATACCTGCTGTATCAATTCTAGAGGTCGGACCTCACTAGCGCTTACACCACGCTGAGTTAGAAACTGACGTTTCCTTTTCCCTTCTCCAGAGAGTCAACACTCTCCTTTTCGATCTCTCCAAAAACTGTCCTCTCTCACTTTTTCATTCTCGCAGGAGAACTTCTTCTGGGGGCGGGGGCTTTGTCGAGGCGGGCCCCTCGAAACTCTCCAGCCTCTTAGCAGCCTTGAGATCCCTCTGTTTCGTTTTCACTAAGTCCGTCATTGGACGTTCTAAGACAAAGGGCAAAGTTTCGGGCGCAAACCTAAAAATCGTGTGCAGAGATCGCTTCTCTCGCAGATGAACTCTTTCCCACGAACTCGGCAAGGATCAAAGCATAAGACCCCTTTTTGGGTAACGCCTTACCACTTCATCACTGTCCGAACTTTCCGCTCACAGTACAATAGAATTCGGCGTCTGCTAGTCTTCAAGGCAAAAATAGCGAGGGAAGGTATGCAGTTAAGTGTACTCACAGGAAATGCTAGAATGACACATAGTGCAGCTGGATGTCGAAGCTCAATTCTTTACAAACTTAATACCAATCTTTAATCATAAAGTGATAAAACTGATAATTTTTTTAAAAAAGTTACTTCTAAAAATCTCATAGATGGCGCTGTTGAAAAAAAAAATTCAAAACTTGTTTAAAAGACTTAAAAAATTAAATCTAACTTTAAACTAACAAAAACCTGTAGAACAATCACTTTCAGTTAGAAATATTTAAAAAATAATTGTTAATTCTAAAACCGCTCACAGAGGGCGTTGCTGAAAAAAACTCAAAGTTGTTTAAAATATATTAAAAAATAAATCTAACTTTAAACTATCATCAAACTCCAGAAAAATTACTTTCAATTAGAAATATTTTAAAATAATTAAAACTTCTAAAACCATTCATAGGGGGCGCTGCTGTGAAAAAATCATTTCGAAACTTGTAAAAAATTAATCCAAAACTTATTTAAAACACTTTTACAAAAAATTTGGCCAAAATACCGATAAACATCAAGTAGATAATAATTGGGGGTTCTGCGCCAGAGGCGGACGAGGCGTATGCTCAAGGTCGAAGGAAGGTCACGGAGTCGGAAGTGGCAGGTGCTGATAACAGACACGCTGGAACAGGAAGTGGGGCATGTTTAGACAGGAAGTGATTCCGGAAGTAAGACCGGAAACGCGATGGAAGTGGAAGCCGGAAGTTCCAGCTTCGACTTCCTGTCGTATTTCCGGTCTTACTTCCGGGATCACTCCTGTCTAAACATGCTCCACTTCCTGTTCCAGAATGTCTGTTATCAGCACCTGCTACATCCGATGTCCACACCTGCCACTTCCGATAACCTTCATTCCACCTGCGACGCACCTTATTTATTATCTACTTGATGTTTATCGGTATTTTGGCCAACTTTTTTGTAAAAGTGTTTTAAATAAGTTTTGGATTAATTTTTTACAAGTTTCGAAATGATTTTTTCACAGCAGCGCCCCCTATGAATGGTTTTAGAAGTTTTAATTATTTTAAAATATTTCTAATTGAAAGTAATTTTTCTGGAGTTTGATGATAGTTTAAAGTTAGATTTATTTTTTAATATATTTTAAACAACTTTGAGTTTTTTTTCAGCAACGCCCTCTGTGAGCGGTTTTAAAATTAACAATTATTTTTTAAATATTTCTAACTGAAAGTGATTGTTCTACAGGTTTTTGTTAGTTTAAAGTTAGATTTAATTTTTTAAGTCTTTTAAACAAGTTTTGAATTAATTTTTTTCAACAGCGCCATCTATGAGATTTTTAGAAGTAACTTTTTTAAAAAAAATTATCAGTTTTATCACTTTATGATTAAAGATTGGTATTAAGTTCATAGGTAAAGTTTCTAACTTGGGTCTTGTTGATATGAAATTTTTAGATTTTGTTACAGGAAATACTGTAAGATAAGGATTGTTTTTTAGTATTAAGATGTGAATATTGTCAATTTTTGAATGTAGAAGTATAAAATTTTTGTAAGATTCCTTTGTTATGCAACGTTTAGTGGAATAATATGAATTAGCTACATATATTTTTATCTGATTATCGCGTTCGTTTAAAAATATTAACATTAAAATGGTTTAATAAAGTTGATCGATCACTTTTTTCTTCAATGAAATCGTAAGACACGTATAGTAAAAGTTTATACATTTCAAAAGAGGAGAAAAATTAAACATAGACATGTTATAAGAAAAATTCAAGCACAGACATGTTATCAGAAAAATTCAAACACAGACAAGTTGTCAGAAAAATTCAGGCATTGGCATGTTATCAGAACAATTCAAACATAGACATGTTATCATAGTTTCCTATCAGGCAAACATTTTAAAAAGTAGTCAAAGTTGTAGTTTATAATTCTTAAACTATCAAAAATATATTTTTATTTAAGTATTTTACTATAGATCATCTCAAAGTTTGAATTAACCTTTTACAATATGATTGAAACTGAACTTGGAAAATTAAAAATCATAAGATTCCTTTTCACAAATATCTTACATGTTGACTTATAGTTAAACTTATAACAAATAGGCTAGTCGAATTAGACTTTTGCCTATGATAAGGTTTGTAAACTCGTTTAACACATGTGTAAATTTATAAACTTTGTACATTTCCTTTTATAATTAGCTTCTTTTTGTTGAGATTTGTTATGCATTTTCGCTGATTTATTTTAGATTATAATTTTAATAATATTTCTTTCGAATTAAAATTTGTGTACTTAGTATGATGAACAACATATAATCACATGAAATCGTATGAAAATTTTTAAATATCAAATTGTAACATCTACTAAATTAATTTAAAATCCTATTATAATATATAAATTACTCTTACCTTATATACAGCTGTTGGAGCTCAACCGTCTCATGCAATGACTTGAAGAGAAATAGATGATTAGTACAAATTCTTATCAGCTAATCTTACCGTTATCAGTTATGTCATATGACCTATGGCGTCACTGAAGCGCAGCTTTTTACCTGTTGATAAGGGGATAATCTTTTTCTTATCGCAAACATGTAATGACGTCACCCAACACGTCTAAACAAGAAACTGACAACTATTAGCGAGTAAGAGTTAGGGAAGAATGACTAAGCGTGTGTATTTAAGGTTTATTCTTATCGCAAACCGGAAACTACGTCACATGCCGGAAGACGGGCAGTGCCTCTAGCGGCGATGGCAGCGCCCCCCTACTAAAGATAAGGAAGAAAGATTAGTTAAGTGAAGACCAACAACTAAAGTGGACGTGTTTTTGGGGTAAGTGCTAAATTCTATTTTTATTCTGTAGGATTTTGTATATTTTATGATATATTATATTTTACGATTTTAAATTTGTATACATTCGGGTTTATCTGTTTAATTTTGCTATTATTATAAAGAGGGGAAATAAACTTATAGGCCCCCGAAATCGTATGATGCGTTTTGATAACAACCATATCAAGCAATACTACAACTCAACTTTGCCTTCGGGTCGGTATAAATAGATGGGGGAAAATTATGATTTTCATCATTTAATGATTCATATCGCTAGTGGTTAAACGTGTTTTAAATTGCTCCCGCTGTTTATCCGTGCGAATCGTTTCGGAAGATTGTTGTTTGCTTTTAAGTGTTAAAGTTTTTTATTGATTTTTATATTATGGATGTTGATATGCCTATTGATGGAACCCCGATTGTGGGAGATTCTGTATCTGCTAAGAAGATGTTTAGCTGTTTTACCTGCGGTAAAGATTTTTCGAACACTTCTAATCGGAACCAACATATGAAAATTCATTCTGGCGAGAAATTATATACTTGCGATATTTGTCAGAAGCCTTTTGGACGAAGATCAAACTTACAAAGACATTTAAAAACACATGATAGTGTTGCCTTGTTACAGCATGATGAATTTCCTGAAGTTCTTACAGAAAAAGATACTATATCTCAAAGTTCTTCCAATTTTAGTCACCAAGTTGAAGAGGATGTTTCTTTAAAGACTGTGACTCCTACGAATGTGGAAAAGAAGCATGTTTGTATCACCTGTGGTCAAGTTTTTTCAAAATATTCTAATTTAAATCAGCATGTTAAGATTCATCTTAATGAAAAGTCGTTTTCCTGTGAAACTTGCGGAAAGTGTTTTAGAAGGAAATCAGACTTGATTAGACACCTGAAAATCCATAATGCCTATGGACAATCTACATTTAAGTGTGATGAATGTGATCAAGTTTTCACCCGGAAGGATAATTTGAAGCAGCATTTACAGTCGCATCAAAATTCGACATTTACTTGCTGTGATTGCGATAAAGTGTTTAGAAGAAAATTTGATCTGAGACAACATGTACGCACTCAACATCCCCGCACACCTCTTGTGAGTGTAAGACGCAAAATGAGCTTATCTAATGCAAAGTTGAAAACACAAAGTATTCTGATGCGCTTAATGTGTTTAAAAGAGTGATTTTGCATCCTGATGAACGTGAGGAAAATGATTTAGAGGTATTTCATAGCCATGTACAAACTGAAATACAAGAACGTTTAATAAGTGAAATTCATGAAAAAGGTGCAATTAAATGGTATATGGTAGAAAAAATATCACTTGAACGTCTGACTGATAATGAGGAGTTTGAAGAAATTCAATGTTATTTTCGATGTTCGTGTATGACCGAACTAATAGAAGATACTATCTCACAACATATTGAGGAAGGATTTTCGAAGATTATTAAATCCTTTGAAAAATTTGTACAAAGAGGTTCTGGCTGGAAACTTAGAAAAATTCTTCATTTAGAACTCAAAATTGCTAAATATCACCCCCTCGCTGCGAGTTCCTATATTCCTTTGTCTAAAAAACTCGATGATAAAAAAGCCTTGCTGAATATAAAAAACGAAGATAACAAATGTTTAGTATGGTGCCTTTTGGCTTTTAAACTGAACTTAGATTATACAAAAAACCCTGAACGTGTTTCACATTATCGACCTTTTGAACTTGATATTAAATTAGGTAGTGTAGAATGCCCTGTACCCCTTCAGAAGATACCTGTTATTGAACAACTCAACAATTTACGGGTTAATGTGTTTCGTTATGAAGAGGACGAAGTTTGCCCCCTGTATATCTCTGAAAAGAAAGATCAAAATGTGATTAATTTGTTATTGGTTGGTGACGGTGAAAAGCAACACTATTGTTTGATAAGAAGTTTTTCAAGACTTTTAGGTGATCTTACCAATCATAGAGCCGCGGGCTATTATTGTTATCGATGTTTGCATCGATTTTCAAGACAAGATCTATTGGATAAGCATAATGAATATTGTTCTCAACATGTTGCGCAAGCTATAAAGATGCCTAGTGAAAATGATAATATATTAAAGTTTACAGGTATTCATTTACAACATCCTGTTGCCTATACGATTTATGCGGATTTTGAGAGTCTCCTTATACCTATTTCCTTAGCTCCACCCTCTTCTAAAGCATCGTATACCGAGAAAACAACCTATCACTTGCCATGTGGTTATGCCTATGTGGTTATTGGACCCGATGGAACGTGCGTGAAGAAAGCACAGGTATATTGTGGTAGAAACTGTGTTGAACATTTTTTAAACCGAATGATGCAAGAGAAGGAAATTTTAGGTCAAAAGTTACTAAATGTTAAACCTATGAAGCTTTCTCCCCAGGAAGAAAAGGCATTTCGAGAAGCAGAGTTTTGTCATATTTGTAAGAAAACTTTAGATGCGAAACGTACACGTGACTATGATCACCTGTCAGGTGCGTACAGAGGAGCTGCACATGTGGAATGCAACTTGAATTATAAGCAGTGTAAAACAATTCCTGTTATATTCCATAACTTGGAAAACTACGATGGGCATCATATTATGACAAAGCTTGGAAAATTCAAAGATCATGAAATCGATGTTATTGCTACTTCTATGGAAAACTATATCACCTTTAAAATCAGAAAGCCTACATCTCCTATTCAGATGGTGTTTATAGATTCTTTCCAATTTTTGCCTACGTCATTGGAAAAATTTGTTAAAAACCTTCAACCTGATCAATTCACTATACTTGCAGAAAATTTCCCACAGAATAATAATTTATCTTTACTTATACGGAAAGGGGTTTACCCCTATGGTTATTTTACTTGTTTTGAAAAATTTACTGAGAAGCAGCTTCCCCCGCCTTCTGCCTTTTTTAATAGTTTAACAAATGAGCCTATAGATGAAACAGAGTACCAACACGCCCTGAATGTATGGAAAACATTTGATATCAAGACTCTTGGTGATTATCACAACCTTTATGTGAAGACAGATGTTCTACTACTTGCTGACGTGTTTCAAAACTTTAGGAAATTATGTCAGCAGTATTATGAAATTGACCCTGCTCATCTGTTTACAGCACCTTCCCTCGCATGGCAGGCTTGTTTGAAGATGTCTGATACACCTTTAGAGTTACTCAGTAACATAGATATGTTGCTTATGGTTGAAAATGGAATACGAGGCGGCATTAGCATGATAAGTAAAAGATATGCCCGAGCAAACATCCCTGGTACGCCCGATTATAAGAAAAATGAGGCACCCAGCCACATCATGTATTGGGATGCCAATAACGTATACGGGTGGGCTATGAGCCAATTTTTACCCTACGGCGGTTTTGAATGGTGTGAAACAAGTCATATCACAGAAGAGTGGGTTCTATCTTTATCTGATAGCTCCGAAATCGGGTATCTTTTCGAGGTAGACTTGGAATACCCGAAACATTTACATCCTTTGCATAATGAATATCTTGTCGCTCCTGAGAGAGTAACTGTGTAGGATCAGATGCTGTCTTCTCATGCAAGAAGCTTAGTTAACAATAGAAAATTCGTGGGAACTCCTAAACTTATACCAAATTTAAATAATAAACGAAATTATATAACCCATTATCGTAATCTTAAATTTTATTTAGAACTTGGTTTAAAAATTACAGCCGTGCACAAAGCTTTAAAATTTAAACAGGGACCATGGTTACAGAAATATATTAATTTCAATACCGAAAAGAGGAAAGTAGCAAAATCTTCTTTTGAGAAAGATTTTTTTAAGTTAATGAACAATTCTGTTTTTGGTAAAACCATGAGAAAATCAGCGAAAAAGAAGAAATATTATGCTTTGTAATGGTGAAGAAAGAGCCAAAAAATTAGTAGCATCGCCTACATTTAAATCGTTTAAAACTTATGATGAAGACTTGACTGTTGTGGAGAGATTAAAAACTAGCATACATATGAACCGACCCATCTATGTTGGATTTTCTATACTCGAACTATCTAAACTTTGTATGTATGATTTCCATTACAATTTTATAAAAAAAACATGCAAAGATCGTGCAGTTTTACTCTTTACGGATACAGATTCCCTAACGTATCATATTCAAACCAATAATATTTATAAGGATCTGGAGCAGCAACGTGAGTTGTTTGACTTTTCTGAATACCCGAAATCTCATCGTCTATACTCTGAGGATAATAAGAAGACGCTCGGAAAGTTTAAGGATGAACTGAATGGCGAATTAGCCCTTGAGTTTGTCGGACTGAAATGAAAAATGTACTCTCTAAAATCTGTTAAAGACGAAAAGAAGCGTGCAAAAGGCGTGTCTACGCAGATTGTTCGGCAGAAAATTAAACATGAAGACTACTTGGAGTGCCTCCAACAACAAAAAAAAAGTATGGAGAAACAGATAAGTATTGCCCAAGATGATCATCGCCTATATACATTAACTCAAAATAAAATTAGCTTAAGTCCCTTTGACGACAAGCGTTACTTATTGGATGATGGAATAAGCAGTTTAGCATATGGCCATTATGACATTAATACCGTTTGTAATAAAGAAGAAAATGTTGATTTGTATTGCTAACGCAAAATCGTGATGTATATTTTGATCTGTAAATATCTTTCTGTAAACTATTTTGTTATAATAAAAATTGTTGATTTTTTTATTGAGTACTTTTTAAAAAATTTTAAGTAACGTGAAACTTTTTCTAAAAGAATTTTTTTTTTAATTTGTGAAACTTTTTAACTAACTAACGCATATTTTTTTCGTTATAAAAACATGAAAAATATTTCTAAAACTTTGATAAACAAGCAGATAGTCACACACAAAGAGAACTATTTGTTACTAACACATACACACACACACACACATATATACACACATGAAGAGAACTATTTGTCACACACATATACATGTACGCCCACACACACACACACACACACACACTGGTTAAAAACACAAATAGAACTATTTGTCACGCACACATACACACATACACATATACACACATAAAGAGAACTATTTGTCACACACAGACACATACATACACACATAGAACTATTTATAATAACTATAAGACATATATGCTTTTAAAAACATATTCTTACACACAAAACTTTCTACAAAATATCAGATGTACCAACAAAATGAGATAAAAAGATTATTGTGAGAAAAAGAGGGTTGAACCTCTGAAGATTGTAATTCCAGTTGAGAAGGTAGCTCCTACCCCCTCATTCCTCATTATGAGATTCTCATTCCCCATTGAGGAATCCTCATTCCTCATCTGCGGCTGCGCCTGTGGCCGTTGAACTCTCATTATCCTACTACTCATGATATTAAAGCAACTTTAAAACATTTCATTTAGTTGAAATGAAATCTAAATAAATCTTCAACTTTTTCTTCAGTTTTACATGCATTATGCAAAATTTGTATTGTAGCAAATTCTAACAGACAAGAAACATGACAAGTTCAAATAATTTAAAAAGTTGAAGATTTATTTAGATTTCATTTCAACTAAATGAAATGTTTTAAAGTTGCTTTAATATCATGTTTCAAATTTAAATTTACTTTTTTAAGATTAAATAGACTGAGCAAGATTTAATATAAAAATGCAACATTATTGTAGCATTGACTAAATAAAATAATTTTAATATCTGTCCCTTCTCGGGCTTAACAATATAGAAATAAATTATTTTTTTTAATTTGCTTTGCAAGTACCTTTTTTTTAATTGTATATATTGTATACAGGGCAGCACAAAAGTTCTCGAGTACATTTCCGTTTCTTGCCGGAAATTGCAGAAGAGAAATTTTAAACTGTGCTACGCGTTTCATAACTGAACTAAAATTTAGCATTCTATTTAGTATATAAACAAGTCTGTAGATCCTATACAGGGCTCCACAAAAGAGCTCGGATATTTTTCCGAATATTGTTGGTAATTCCTGAAATTGGATTTTTAAATATGTTATGCGTTTTCAAAATTGTTTAGTTAGACATCATCTTACACCTTACGGTAAACATTTGTAAAATTCATTTTTGAAGTGCTGGAAAGTGTTACATAATCCATGCTTGACGCATGATTTTTCGTTCTTGTTAGGTGCGTTCGTAATTATATAAATACGTAGCACCTATTGTCGTCGTCTGGCCCGTCGGTCTGTCTGTCTGTCCGTCCGCATATAACAACGCAAAATTTACCCAACCGAATGGTTCGATATTTAAGATATATTATCTTTGCAGAATTTTGTCGAGTCATTTCAAATTTTATGAAAATCGAATGAAAACTTTAGCAGATATTAATAAAAACTTTTATTAAGAAATTTGAATTTTTTTTAACAATCGGTGCTTTCTTGTTATAGGAGCTTCCGAGGTTTAATCGTCAAGCGACCGAGATACTTATTTTATTACAGAAATTAATCTGCAGACGATATAATTCATTTCACAGAATTAAAAATTATCAAGATCTGAATATTTATATAACTAGCTATAGTACGAACGCACCTCATTTGTCACGTTTGGCGTACAATTTCCAACTTGTTTTATTTTCAAATGAAAATCTATCCAAACAAACTGAGAGGTAGAGGTCCCACTGCCTTCGGAAGCATAACCGAACGTGCTATGTACTACTTTTAAAGTAACGACCGGCGTAGCCTGGGCTTTAAATGTACCTAAATTCAGTGTTGAAAGAATTTATAAATTTAAACGAAAATCTTTCCAAGCGAACCTAATAATGATAGTTCCAGTGTCTTCTTCTCACTATTTTTTCCCCACATCGGGTCATTAAAAAAAAGTTCTTATTGTCCAAACGCATTGAAATTTTTATGATTCATAAATATAATATTACCAAAGCGTGTGAATAATTTTCGTGCTAAAATATTGATATTTAGTTGTAAAATGCAGTGGTTTCATTTTTCTAACTGTAATTTTCTTTTCTTTTCTTTTTTTTTTTCTTTTTTTTTTTTTTACACATAAAAATCCTCAGGGAATTTTTTTAATTTTCAAACTGATTATTTTACCCCTAAATGTTATCATATCTAAACCAAAATTTTACTCGAACAATAGCTAAAAGGTCAGTTTAATTTATTGAAATGTTAGAGCATTAACGCCATAATGAGTTTATGTTATAAGTGTTAATAAGCATGCGCAATGCTAACCGTATGGGAAAGTTTTTTAAATTTTCAAACAGATTTTTCCCCCCTAAATCTCATAATTTCTGAACCAAATTTATACTGGATTCGGTAGGAGAGATTGTGCGGCCTTATATTTGAATATGACCGCTACTAAAACGAACAGGTGGTACCATTAGTCTAGGTTAATAGCTCATGAGAAATCGTTTAAGTTTAAAATATTTTGTAATACTAACATTATATAGAAATTCTGAAGAATAGTTATGAAAATCCAAACACTTACTTTGGGAAAACAAAGCAAAATAGCACTGATTTACCCTAAACGCTCGAAACAATCAACGCGAACATTCAAGTAGACATTCCACTACTGCTATTGTACAACTACCTGGAGTCGCTTCGCACGGACTCTACTCCCCCCCCCTTTCTTTGTGCGCAATCTATCCGACCATTCCATCTCTCCTGGCTTTACCTTATATATAGAAATTTAATTTAAAAATTTAAAATATATATGTATATTTAGCTAAATTCTGCTAATCCGGGGTCCCTGGAGGAGTTGGCGCCGTAGGCTGCTGCACTGATCCTTCCTAATCGCGAATAAATGTTATGTTTCCAAAGCTTGTGCATAATTTTCGAGCTAAAATATGGAAATTTAGTTGTAAAAAACAATGTTTTTCGACTCATTTCTTTTTTTTTTTATATCGAAATCCTAAGGGAAATTTTTTTATTTTCAAGCTGATTATTTTATTCCTAAATCTCATTATTTCTAAACCAAAATTTTACTCGAACAACAGCTAAAAGGTCAGTTTAATGTATTAAAATGTTAGAGCCCTGACGCCATAATGAGTTTGTGGTATAAGTGTAAATAAGCATACGCAATGCTAACCGTATGGGAAAGTTTTTTAATTTTTCAAACAGATTTTTCCCCCCTAATTCTCAAAATTTCTGAACCAAATTTATACTTGATCACTACCTGAAATGCACATTGTAATAAAATTTCACATCGATAGTATAAAATTAAGTTTTTTTTAAATCAAAATATACCCCAGTGATAACCCTATGGGCAATAGAAACAGAAAGCGAAAAGTGTCACGAAAAAACCTTTCGGAAAAGAATATTTTTTACAAACGAATACCACCTTTCAAAAGAATAATCAACGTAGACATAGTCTGATAGTCTTTTTTCATATTTTCATCTACGGAGCAGATGCAGATATTCGAATTTTTTTTTTGAAAGTGTTAATATTCGAATTTTTTTTTAAACGAATTGCACCGTTACAAAGTTAATTTTTTCAAAGTGTTAATATTCGTATTTTTTAAATGAATTGCGTCGTCATAAAGATAAAAGTACAATAATTTGGTGAGTATTTTTTAATTTATCACTATTTCAAAAGGTTTAGACGATGGGGGCTTCGAAAGGCGCACAAAAAAAGAGAAGTTTCTGACCTTTTGGATCTTGACTATGTATCCAGCTCCAGATCAGCGGCTGTGCGCCATTTTGAGAAAAAATGGAGTATTTTTGATGAGTGTTCGTTGTGGATTTTAATTAATATCTCGGCTAATTATTAAAAAATGGAAAATATGAGCCTCGGGTTCATTAGCACCTGCCTTGCACTATCCTCATCCAAATTTTCATACCTCTATTTTCTTTCTATTTTATTAGCCATCGCACACACACACAGGCAAACTTTTTTTTTAAATTAAAAAAATATATAGAACTTTCTTTTGAAAAATCGGATCAACACGAACCCGACCTGAAAGTGTCAAAACCCAACCCGAAACATTTAAAGTCAACCCGACCCGAACTACGGTTCGCGTAAAGATCAGGTTACCCGATCTGATGCAGGACTCTACTTTGAATGCAGGGTGAAATCCCCAGTTATTGACACCTAACCAGTAACTGACACTTGAGCAAAAATCTAACTCAAAGGCGCATTTTGTTTTAAAATTCTGCAAAGTAAAGTAATTAGTGGTAAATGATACACTTATTACTTACCCATCATACGTAGAGTAGGGTCAAGATCGCCCATATGATTAATTTTAAGGGGGGGCTGAGAAAAATCTCAACTTCCACCAAAGCTATCATACATTTTAGTAAATATTTAAGGTACTTTGTGTTTTTTTTACTATCTTTTGACAAAATTTGAGTCCCCCCCCCCCGCGATCTTGACGAAATTTGCATTATTTTGCGATCCTTTGGCGAAATTTGCGCTTTTTCACGAATCTTTGACTAAATTTGCGTTTTTTTCGCGATTTTTAAACGAAATTTGAGTTTTTTTTCCCCGCGATCTTTTGACGAAATTTGAGTTTTTTCGCGATCTTTTGACGAAATTTGCGTTTTTCTCTACGAATCTTTAACGAAATTTGTGTGTGTTCTGCGGTTCTTTGACGAAATTTGCGTTTTTTCTACTATTTGACGAAATTTGCCTTTTTCTCGTGATCCTTGAACAAAATTTGCGTTTTTCTGCGATTCTTTTACAAATTTTGCGTTTTTCCAACGATTCTTTGACGAAATTTCGTTTTTTTTCGCGATTCTTTGGCGAAATTTGATTTTCCCGCGATCCTTTGACGAAAATTGCGTTTTTTTCGCGATCCTTTGAGGAAATTTGTGTTTTTGGCGATTTTTTGACAAAATATTAAATTTTTCCACGATTTGTTGACGAAATTTGCGTTTTCTCCACGATACCTTGACGAAATTTACGTTTTTATCGCGATCTTTTGACGAAATTGGCGATTGTTTTTCTGCTAACGATTCACGAAATTGGTGTTTTTTGTGGCCATTTGTCAAAATTTGTGATATTTTTCCGTGATATATTTTATGTTTGAATTTTCGGAACGGAATGCCTTAAATTTTCAGGCAATTCGGAACATAATCACCTTCACCACTGGCCTGAGGGTACTGAATAAGGGGCTCACAACCATAGTAGACGAAATCCATTTTGAAAAAAAAAATGAGAAGTCCATTGAGAAGGTGCATAAAATCTGTTTTATCCACTCTCACAGTAAACATAGTCTGTAAACAGATGACATATACAGGGCTGCCACGGGGGAATATTTTTCTATTCTATTCGCACCACTATAAAAAAAAAAACAGATTTTGTTGTATATTTCTCTTGAAAATTTTCTCGAATTTTATTTGAATAATTTTTTTTTGAGAAAGTGGTGTGAGGTAGAATTAAAAAATTGTCGCCTGTGTCAGCCCTGCATATATGAGAAAGTGAAAACAGATTTGGCTCAGTGTGGGAATGGATAAAACAGATTTTATGCACCTTCTAAATGGGCTATCTCATTTTTTTTTCAAAGTGCACTTGGTATACTATGGTTTTGAACCCGTCAAATGACCTTCCTACAGTGCAAATTTTTGACAGAATTGTCTATAATTTAATATGGCTGTCTTAAATAAATGGGGAAATGTAGTTTCTGCGAGGAGATCATTTATCGTAACATTCTCACCACAGTCTTTGCTTTTCCACAAACTAAACCATGTTCTTGCTTCTGACTCCAAATTCTCAATATTATAAAAATGAGATAGCTCCTTGATTTCTTTGACAAAAACATTTTTTTTCCATATTTTTCATCATACTGGGATGAAGTAAAATTGCTTTGAATGACGTTTCATTTCGATTTAAAAACCTTGACTCAAGGGATATAATTAAAGAGTCTAAATATGGATTTAGAAATGCTGCTCTGTAATATTCAAGAGGAGTGGCCATAGGAAGGTAAGATTATCTAGTAGACGTTCTGTACATTTTGATATCGATTTCTTACAATTACAATTCTCCATTAGCTCCATGAAAATTTCTGAAAATTATTCTTCTGATTCTATTCTGTGCATAAGAGAAATCTCAAGAAGTTCCATCTTTATGTTCTGATAAACCGAATGCAAATCTTAATCTACAGATTATAATTTGTTTACAACTGGCTCCAGATAGAAAAAATACCGAGAAATTATTTTGAAATATACAATAAACTTTATAGATGACGTTGCAGCATCTAAAGGAATGACTTGTGAGCGTGTTTCTTGGTTCGTACTATTGGTCTAGAGAAAGATTACAGAGGTTTTCTTTAACAGTGGCAAAATGATTAGAAAAATATGGTGTGGACTTATACTTTTCTGACCACATTGTTTCACATATACCAGGAAAGTGTGATTTACAAGAATTATAAGGTTTCAGGTCGACGAAAATTATTTTGTCTTGTTCTGTAGACTTAAGATAGAATTTTCGAGTTCGGGCTGCATACAATCTGGCGCATTCAGGATTCTAATCTTTATTAGATTCGGGAAAAAGAATTTTTCAATTAAAATTTGCACTGTACCGTTCACAATTTATTATTAAGTCTCTCTCTAATTTCTCAACGTTTTGTTCAATCAAAATCAGTTTTACCTGTGAAAATGGATCCTGTCTATAACAAAATCCTTCCTTATGCAGAAAAAGTGTTATCCTCTTGTAGGAAAAAAAAAACACACAGTAACACCGGCTAAGATAAAAATCGTCTGAAACGGAATTTGTTTCCTATCTTGTGCTTTTCCTCTTTGTAAGAAGCAGACTATTCGAAAGGACTAATTAAAAACTTATGAAAATAGAACCTGTCTAAAACAGAATCCAGCTTTAAAAGGAAAAAAAATTATGGTTATGACAAAATGAATTCCCAACAATTATACCTGCTAAAACGGAAACTCGTCTAAAACGGAAATTTCTTCCGGTGACTTCTGATGCTGTCGAGGCATATTTTATTATGCTTTGTTTTTACAAGGTAAAGTTAAAATTTTCATATCTTGCAACTGATTTATATTAAAAAAATTTAACAAAACCAAAATCTAGGGGGGGGGGGCTCAAGCCCCCCCCTTTCTCCCCATATGGGCGCCCTTGTATAGGGTAAGTCTTGTAATCGTTTTGAAAATCGAAAAAAATTTTTTGACGGGTTTACACGTTTCAGACACTGGAGATTCCGAAAAACATATTTTTAGAAAAAAAAAATTGCCGTCCGTCTGTCTGTGTGTCTGTAAACGCTCTATCTCCCGAAAAAATTGAGATAGAGACTTGCAATTTGGTATGTACTTAGTATGTAATAATGGGAAGAAGCCTATTTCATTTCAATAACCTCGATTAACCGGAACTATTTTTCTCGGACTCTCGAAATATTCGTTCAGATGAAAGGTATATAAAAAATTTCGAAATTGGTTATTTTAAGAAATGAATATAAAAGACAATAAAAAAACATAAATTTTGCATACAGCATGAAGTCGATCGGATAATTAGTTGCGAAGATATTTGGAATCATATTTTCCACACTCTTCGATTTTTCATGACCCTGTATTTCATCCAAATTTCACTTCAAAGATATATTTTAATTGGAAATTTGACGCTTAATCAGATTCAATAAACCGCTAGTTAATAGGATTATTATTTTTGGAGTTATAAGGATATTTCTTTCAAGCAGTTCAGTAATCGAGCCTTTAAAGTTTGTGACGTCATCAAGCCACGATTTTATTTGAATTGCAATGCATTTTATAAGTAGTTTATACATTTTTATTTTAATATTTTACATTATGCATATCCATGATGGGTAAGTATTACGGTGGCCCCCAACGACTAGTTTTTATTTTGGAGTCAATTTATTCACCACTAGAGAGCCAAGAATATATTCAATGAGGAAAAACTTTTGAGAATACAAAAATTAATTTTGAGAAATATATATATCGAAATGATTTTATTCTGTGGAAATATCTCTAAATATTTTTAAAAGTTTTGTGGAATGATAATATTTATATGGAAAACTTTTTGGAACTCTATATTTTTAAATTGTTAGTTTAAAAAGAACTTTGTATAAATTTTAATACTTCTCACAATTAAATATGTTTATTACAAAATTCTTATGTAGTAGGGAAAAAGTTAAACTTTATTTTAAAGAATATTTGAAACAGTTTTTTTATTATTATAAATTTTTAATCCAATTTGAGGACCTTCATTAGAATAATGCTAAGTTAATTAAAAAATTTTTATAATAAAAATACTGTTTCAAATATTAGTAGTAGGAAAACGAGAGTTCTGGCTCAGCCGGAGGCACTGAGGCACCGTGCCTCCGGCCGGAGGCACCGCTCCTCCGACCGGAGGCACCGCTCCTCCGACCGGAGGCACCATACCACCGACCGGAGGCACCGTGCCACCGGCCGGAGGCACCGACCCTCCGACCGCACCCGCAACGCACCCTAGCGGGAAAAAATGGAAATTGTGAAAAAAGGGTTAACGACCCTCTATTCAACTATCGTCAACCTCCTCTCAACACGATCAATACCTCTTTTTAACAGACATTCCCTCTTTAAAGCGGACATTACCCCTCTAAACGACCATTTTTAGAACTATATAAATTGATGATTTTCGAAATTATTTTTTAAAATGATGTTAAACAGCGAAGTGACCAGTGCTTTATGTGCTTGCATATTGATGGTTATTGTTTTTTCACTCGTTTATATTTTTACTAAAGTTGATAGATTAGCACTGGATTTTACTTTAAATTTTAACGATACTGAGAATTTCCCCCTTTAATATCATATTATGGAGAAAAGTTATCAAGTCCCAAGCCAAATTGCTAGTTTTGGAGGAGTAGACGCTCTTCATCGAGCAGCCCACGGCAAGATATCTAAGAAAAAAATTAAATCTTGGTTAGAAGGAGTTGATGCTTACACTCTTCATAAACCTGTACGTAGAAAATTTCAAACAAATCGAGTGATCGTGTATTCTATAGATCAACAGTGGCAAGCGGATTTAGTAGATCTAACTTCTTTACAGAAATTTAACGACGGATTTCGATACATTTTAACTTGCATCGATATTTTATCTAAATATGCATGGGCTTATCCCTTGAAATCGAAACGCGCCGAAGATGTAGTAGCGGTATTTGAATCCATTTTTGCCACAAGGAAACCAAAGTATTTGAATACCGACGCAGGTAAAGAATTTTTAAATTCTCGTTTGCAGAAGTTTCTGAAACAACAAGGTGTTCGATTTTTTAGAACTTTTAATAACACGAAAGCTTGCGTAGTGGAGAGGTTTAATCGCACCTTGAAAACTAAAATGTGGAAATATTTTACAGCACATCACACCTACCGCTATATTGACGTGTTAGATCAATTTTTAGATAGTTATAATCACACCTATCACACTACTATTAAGAGAGCTCCATGTGAAGTGAATAAAGATAATGAAAGTGACGTATGGTTTTCAATTTACGGAGATATGTCAAAATTGAAAAGAAAACCTTGCATTTTTAATTCAGGAGACTTAGTACGTGTTTCGAAGCATAAAATGACTTTCGAAAAAGGATACGAGACAAATTGGACAGAAGAATTGTTTTTAGTGACGGAATGTGTAACGAGAATTCCACCAGTTTACAGAATTAAAGATTTATTAGAGGAACCTATTGAGGGTACTTTTTACGCAGAAGAATTGCAAAAAGTTCAACCAAAAAAACATTTTGATATCGAAAAGATACTGAAAAAGCGTAAAAGGAAAGGACAACTCGAATATCAAGTTAGATTTAAAGGTTATCCTTCTAAATTTAATCAGTGGATACCTTCTTCAGATTTATTTTCTTTATAAAACCTACATTTCTCCTATGAGAATGATCATTTAGAATCATGTCGTTCTATGTGACGTTACCCTCCGACAGTTCATTGAACTATTTTCCAGAAAACAAAATTTCACATTATTTTACTAGATTGCCCATGCCTTTAGATTTGAAAGGTGAATGGGAGGTTGGTTTAACTGAGCTGATTTACCCTCATACATGGCGTAATATTACAGAATTCGGCAACGAGTATGAATATGTGTTAGGTAACAGTTTGGAATTAGCAGATGGAAGATCTAGAAATGGCAATGAATACGAGCAGGATGATAGCGACACGAAAAAAATTCGAATTCCTTCTGGGTATTATGAATCTCCAAATGATATTATTAAGGTAATAAACTATCAAAAATTTGGTGATAGAATTTCAGTTAACTTCAATAAACACACTAAAAAAGTGAAAGTTTCTTTGAAGAAATATGCACAGTTAAAATTTTTATCAGGTTTAGCAGAATGTTTAGGATTTCCACCAGGTGAAGTGATTGAAAATGTTTCATCTCCTTCAGCATCTTTTGAAAGCCCCTTTATAGCTGACCCACACGCTGATTTTAAATTGTTATACCTGTACACTGATATTGTTGAACCCCAGATTGTAGGAGATACTGTTGCACCATTATTGCGAGTGATTCCTGTTAAAGGGGAAGATGGAGATATGATTCATGAAGTGTTTGACAGACCTCATTACATACCAGTGACTCGAAAGAACTTTCAAACGATTGAAACTGTTATAAGAACACACACGGGACGTTTAGTGTCATTCGATCGTGGGAAGTTGATTGTGAAACTTCATTTTCGTCAAAAATATCTTTCATAATGTTTGTTCCTTATCAATGCTGCAACCAATCTTTTGAAGACTATTATACACGTCAGACAGGTAGTGGATTGAACTATTATCAAGGATCTGCTTTTCAGAAAGGATATGGTTTCGGAGGACTTTTTCGCTCTCTTTTCCGTGCAGCTGTACCTCTGTTTAAATCAGGTGCTAAAGCTGTGGGAAAGCAGTTATTTCATACGGGTGTAGATGTGTTGAATGATATTTCTCAAGGTGATAATATTAAAACAGCAGCTAAACGACGATTTAAGGAAGCTGGGAAAAACTTAACAGACAAGGCGGCAGTGAAAGTGAAAACTATGATTGGATCAGGACAAAGGAATAAAAAACGTAAGAGACCTCAAAGTTCTCTCAGTCGACCTAAAGCCAAGAAAGTGAAAGCACGCGATATTTTTGCTTAATGATGACTGGTCTAATTCATAAAGATTCGCCAGCCTGCGTTAAATCTGAACTCGACCTGTTTCTGATTCCACCTACTCAAACAGCTATTGAAAAGGGACATTTTGTAGAATATCATCCACTCGCTTCTATATCTGAGAGTGGTCCTGTTGAGTTTAACATTACAGGTAACAGTGAAGATTACATCGATTTATCTGCATCTTATCTTTACGTGAAAGTGAAACTAACTAACGCCGATGGAACAGATATACCCGACAAGACACCTGTAGCACCCGTTAATTTATTTTTACAAGCGTTGTTTTCTCAAGTGGATGTGAGTTTGAATGAAAGAACAATTTCCTCATCTAGTAATACTTATCCCTACCGTGCTTATATTGAGACTTTGCTGAATTATGGAGAAGACGCCAAGAAAAGTTTACTTTCCTGTGAATGTTTTTTCAAAGACGAATTTTTGGATACAGTCAACCCCACACTCACAACAAACCCAGGCCTTCATAAAAGATATGAATTAACCTCGAAAAGTAAAGTGCTGGATTTGATAGGACCTTTACATTGTGATATATTCCAACAAAATCGTCTTTTACTGAATATGGTGGATCTGAAAATTAAAATGACACGTAGCAAACCTAATTTTTGTTTGATGGCCGATAAAGTTGGAGATACAATTCCAGATTATAAAGTGGTATTACAACACGCTTCTCTATTTATTCGAAAAGTTAAGGTCAGTCCAGGTGTTTCTCTAGGACATGCTAAAGCACTAGAGAAATGTAATGCTAAATACCCTATCGATCGAGTTCTTTGTAAAACATATTCAATCCCTAGCGGAAACTGGTCTTTTATGCAAGACAATGTATTTTTGGGAGCTATGCCTAAACGTGTAATTATAGGATTATTAGAAAATTCAGCTATTAATGGACAATATAATCTCAACCCATTTTCATTTCATCACCACGATGTCAACTTTTTAAGCATTTATATTGATGGACAACCCCTTCCGAGCAAACCTTTAGAATTGAATTTTAGTGAAGGAAATTACATAACAGCCTACCATCGCTTATTTCCTGGATTTAATCGAGACGATGGAAATTATCTCTCTCGAGAAGATTTCGCTAAAGGACACGCCTTATATGCATTTGATTTAACCCCCGACTTATGTGATGGTCCACATCTGAATTTGCAACATCAAGGAAATTTAAGAGTTGAAATTAAATTTTCTACAGCGCTAGCATCAACGATTTCTGTTCTCATCTACGCTGAATTTGAAAACATTATTGAAATTTCCAAGTCAAGACATGTGTTGTGTGATTTTCCAAATTAACCAAGAATGAACTCTCAACAGATTAAAAGTATTTTATCACGTAACAAACACACTAAAAAATATTTTTTAGGTGTTTTTCCCAGCGACATGCTTCCTAACATGATTGTAAATTACCCTTGTTGTTTTGTATGTAATGTAGATTCTTCAAATCAGCCTGGTAGTCATTGGCTTGCCTTCTTTATACCTTCAGCTAAAAGAGTTGAATTTTTTGATTCTTACGGAAACACTCCAGACTTTTATCAAGGACCTATATCAGACTTTACTTCAGCATTCTCGCAAGTGATTTTTAACCCTTTAACATTACAAACAAATATTTCAGCTGTTTGTGGACAATATACAATTTTTTACCTCATCAGTAGATGTAGAGGTAAATCTCTAAAAAACTTTTTATCACAGTTTGTGTGTGAAAATTTATGTAATGATCAAAGAGTGTATAGTTTTGTTGCTAAACGATTCCGTGTGAATGTAAATTTTTATCAATAAAATTTCTTATAAAATAGTCCACTTTTTTGTATCTGTGTTTATTTATCATGGATTTCCCGAGTCTTCAACACCCCTTCACAGCTGTCATATCCGGACCCAGCAAAACCGGGAAATCTTTCTTTCTTAAACAGTTTATTCACTTTAAAGAGGATATGATGAACCCCACACCTGATAAAATTGTTTGGTTTTATGGTATCTACCAACCGTTATATGATGAGATCTCGAATGTAATGTTTGTCGAAGGATTCCCAAATAATTATTCAGAATATTTAGGAACCAACACATTGTTTATTTTGGATGACCTGATGTGTGAATTAGGTTCTAATCATACACTCACAAACTTATTTGCGAGGGGGAGTCACCATCAGAATTTAAGTGTTATTTTTATTACACAAAACTTTTTTCATAAAGGGACGGAAATGAAAGATGTTCGACTGAATGCGGACTACATTTTTCTATTTAAAAACAGACGTGATCTAAGTCAAATCTCAAATCTAGGAAGACAATTATATCCAGGATTATCACATTTTTTTCAAGAAGTTTACAAAGATGCTACTCGAAACCCTTTCTCCTACTTATTAATCGATTTGAGAAATGAAACACCTGAAGAATACAGGTTAAGAACGAGAATCTTACCGAATCAAGACCAATATTATTACCTGTTGAAAAATAAATAGTAGCAAAAAGCGGAAGTTTCATCATTTCGTAAAATGACTTCAACTCGACAACACGTCAAGAATTTACAGCTGATTCATTCATGTCCAAGAGCTTTACGCAAACAGTTATTAAAAAAGCTTCCCTCAAAAATAATTAAGACCATTTGCGAATGTTCTTTAAATGTGTTAAAGGGAAATATTCCAATTTCTAGATATCAGAAAAATCAGCTTGGAAAACATAAGACTCTTTTAAGAAAATTAGCCTCGAAAAAGGGGAGTCTTTACCAGAAAAAACGTTTAATTATTCAAAAAGGAGGATTTTTAAATATATTGATACCAGCAGCAGTTTCTGCATTAACCTCATTAATTCATGGAATTTAGTAAAAAGTTTGTCTTAGTCCCTGAGAGGGATTTTTCCAAACATACACCTTCTCAAAAGCAACTTAGTGAGTTTGATAAAGAAATGCAGAAAATTTTGAACAGTGATTTACAAGATTTTGAAAAACTTCAATTGTATTATGACTTACTGAAAAGGAAAATGAACTTGCAAGATTTTAATCCACCTCAGAAAATGGATTCTATAGAAAAGGATGAAACTCCCAAGCCTGAAATTATTGAAAACTCTGCAATTTCTGAAGACAACATTTTAAAAATGATTCCGAAGGGCATTCAAAAACAGGCCGATCAACTCTTACAATATTTGAAAACATATCCTGACATCTTACGTTGGAATAATCGAGGTGAAATTATCTACAAGGGACAATTAATTCCCAAGTCTAATCTAACTGATTTGATCTGTTTAATACTGACTCAAAGAAAATCTTATAAACACTTTTTCGGAAGAAACGAGTTTTTGAAAGCGTTGAATTCTATGAACACACCTAAACTTTTTCTCAAGAATAAACATTTAACTTTGGAAGATGACGTATATTCACCTATTAAAAAAGAAAAACCAATTGTTAAACCAAAAAGAAATTTGATGAAACCGTCTGTATTGCGTTGGCAAAAATATTAATTAATAAATGCATTTTTCGTTAATTTTATGTGTCTTTTTTTCCTTCTGAAACATACTTTTTCACACAATAATATTAAAAGTATATCTTTTTTCATTTTAATAAACATTTTTCACTTTGATTTTTATTATTTTTTCACTTTTTAAAATTTTTTCACTTTGATTTTTTTTTTTCACTTTTTAAATTTGTTTTTCACTTTGCAAAATTTTTTTTTCACTTTCTAAATTTTTTTTCCACTTTGCAAATTTTTTTATTACACTTTGTATAAAAGAGTAACTTAATCTTTGAAAAGATTTTTTATTCTAAAACCTGTTCAAAGATTTTTATTCCATGTGTAACGTTAAGTTCTTTTGAAAAAGAATTTTTTTTTTTCATTTTTTTTTTCACTTTCTAAATTTATTTTTTTTATTTTGCAAATTTTTTTCACTTTGCAATTTTTTTCTTACACTTTGTATAAAAAATGTAACTTAATCTTTGAAAAGATTTTTTATTCTAAAATCTGTTCAAAGATTTTTATTTCATCTGTAAACTAGATTTCTGCAGAATTTTTTTTTTCTGAAAGAAAAATAGATATTATTTAAACATGCAATAATTACACAATTTGAGATACACCAGTTTATTTTTTTTCTAAAAATTTACAGATCATTCATTGTTTTGAATAAAACACCAGTTAACACATTTAAGTTGAAATTTTCTAGGAAATTTTGTGATACAGACTGTGTTTGGTTAGCGAAAAGTTCAGCAACACTTTTAAAGTCCACAGCTAATATGCTTAAATCGCCCAGATTCACAAATTTTTCCAAGTCTCTAGCAGTCATACAAGCATGTCTTAGCTGCGCTGGCGAGTTATGAACACATCCGATACAAATATATTCATATTTGAAGACTTGTTGCAATTCCTGTTCTATCAACGCCGCTATTCTTAATTCCAAGAAAGAAGAATCTTCATCACATGTTTGTGATGGTAAAAGTTTTTCTCTAATTAAACTCGGTAAATGAGTTTCATAGAGAAATGTGAGCACAGTTTCGTTAAAAGAGTCTATGTGATGTTTCAAATTTTCCATTTGAAATTCATCTAGTTGAATGTAACAACCTTTCTGAATGTTGGTAATTTCTGCGACACCATCTTTAGATAATATGAGGATAGTGTTGTTTGCAACGAAAGACGATGAACTGTACACCAAGTTAAAGTCCAAAATTTTCTGTACGAATCGATACCATGATTTTAAGTTCATGGAAACACCAATTTTTGTAGCATTTAGTGGTTGAGTTTCTGAAGATCGGAGAAATTTTCTTATGTGAATTATCACAGAACCTCTGAATAACTCACAGGTTAAATATACATCATTCCCGAGTTCTTTTAAGCAGATTCGCTTATTTGAATAACCATCATTCACGTCCGCAGATTGAGAACATGATGGTGCTTTCTCATTCCTGTTAGATAATGATGATGATGAAGAACTAACATCGACGGGCGGTGCAGATGAGGATTCAACTGTAATTGAAGAAGTAGATTCACATTCCAAATCCATAATTAACTTATTAAAATCAATATTTTGAAATATATCATCAAAATTTTCGAAATCTTTTTCCAACTCACTTTTTGACTTTTTCTCACAACCATTCTGGGAAGAATTATTAGATCGTTTCATTTTTTTCCGAGAGAAAAAATACGTGACTTTTCACAGCAAAATCCAGTCAGATTGTGTTGCCAGCTGAAGAAATATCAACCTACACAAACTTCTGTGACGTCATATTCGAACCAATTTCAGTTTGAAAACATCTGGTGTTTTCGCAAACTCGAACTAAAATTTATTTGTTATTTCTTTTCAGTACCACCTGGTGTTTACACAAACTGAAAAATTCTTTCTCACGGTTTCTAACGAAAAACATCACCTGCTTCTTGTGACGTCATAGTCTAACCTTTAAAAACATGTTTAGTTGCCCAAATTGTAACCTCGGAAAATTGTAAACATGCTATTTTTGAAAATTTTTAGCAGAAAAATTAATTTTTGTGAATATGATTATAAAAATTCTTAATTAAGCTAATGAAAACTGAATATACTTTTTATTTAGAAACAGTCTTCCTCTTTTTCAACTTAGAATAGAAAGAACCTGAAAAATGAAATACAGGTTTTAAAAAAATATATATATATATATTTATATGGGGTCCCACCGCCTCCCGCCACATCTCCTTATGTGGCGCCCCACTTTTTTTATCCAGATCTTCTTTTCTTCATTGTTTCTTCAATTTTCATTGCTTTTATAACCATAGGCCAAACTGGTTATTCCATCATCTAAAATAAAGCGTTTGTCGTCAAACGGGCTGAGTGCTAGTTTCTGCTGGTGTATAGTATATAATTGGTGGTGCTCTTGTTGGATTCTGTTGTTTATTGTAGAAAGGGTTTTCAGATGATGTATACAATCGGAATATTGCGAATGTTTAATTTTATTTCTTACGATGGAGGTCGGTACACCCTTCGCTGTTTTCTTCTCTCCGTTTTCTGAAAGGATGCTGTACATCTTCGCTTTTAATCCAACAAATTCAAAGATTGTTTTCCCATTCATCTCATCTTTGAATTTACCTATTGTCTTTTTATTTTTTTCAGAGTAGAGGGGATGATTTTTTGGATAGTCTGAGAAGTCGAATTCATCTTGATAGTTTTTCATGTCTTGTTGTAGATTATCTGTTTGGATGTGGTAGGTGAGCGAGTCTGTGTCTGTAAAAAGGAGTTGGGCATGATCTTGATAGTGTTTCTTGATTATGTTGTAGTGGAACTTGTACATATGAAGTTTAGAGAGTTCCAGAATGGTGAACCCTACATAGATCGGTCGATTCATAGTCAAAGTGGTTTTGACTCGTTCCACGGCTACCAGTCCCTCATTGAAGATTTTGAAGTTGACAAATGCTGGAGACGCAACGAGTTTTTTAGACCTTTTCTCATTGTTACACAACTCAATATTTCTTCTTAAACGGAGATTCTCCATCGTTTTCCCGAAAACTGAATTGTTTAACAATTTGAAGAAGTCTTTCTCAAAAGAACTGGTAGCCTGCTTCCGTTTTCCTGTATTGAAATCTATATAGGGTTTTAACCAGGGTGTTTGTCTGAATCTAATTACTTTGTGGATTTTAGTGAGTACGAGACCAAGTTGGAGGTAGAGTTTCAAGTTTCTGTAGTGGATGACATAGTGTTCCTTGTCTTTTAAATTGGAAGAGAGTTTCGAGCTTCCTTTGTAGGGTCTGTTGTTCAGCATGGATTTTGCATAGGGGGATAACATGTCTTCGGTGATGTGGAGGTTTTCTGGTGCTAGTGGGTAATCGTTATGAAGATGGTGAAGTTTAGGAGGATAATGTAAGTCCACCTCCAGGACATAGCCGTAATCTGCATTATCTGGATGGGAGAGAATGGTTTTTTCGTCTATTTCGGATGACTCGATCCAGTAAAACTCCCCAACAGGTAAGTATTGGGACATAGCCCACCCATACAGGTTGTTAGCGTCCCAGTACATGATATGACTCTTTTTAAGATTTTTTTCGTATCCAGGAACATCTAGATTGTTTGCTTTTGCATATCTTTTGCTAATTACGCTCACGCCACCTCTTATTCCTTTCTCGAAAAACAAGAGCATATCAATGTCGGTGAGTAGTTCCATCTGAACTCGAGTCATCCTTAAGCAAGCTTTCCAAGCTAGTCCTGGAGATGTGAACATGTGTGTGGGGTCTATTTTATAGTATTGCCCACACAATTTTCTAAAATTTTGGAAGATGTCGGCTAAAAGCAGAACGTCACATTTGACATACAAGTTGTGATATTGACCGAGATTTATAATATTAAATTTTTCCCAAACGTTCTGGGCATGTTGATAATCTTCATCGGAAATGGGTTCGTCTGTTAAATCGTTGTGGAATGCTGAAGGTGGAGGGAGTTGTGTTTCATCAAATTTTTGGAAGTCTGTGAAATAGCTGTATGGATAAACACCTTTACTAATGAGGAGTGAGAGATCTGCATCATCTGGGAAATTAGCTTTGAGGAGATGGAAGTCTGTTGGTTGGAGATTAGCAGTTAATTTTTCTAAAGATGTGGGTAAAAATTGATATGAATCCAGAAAGCGAAGTTTAATGGGACAGTCCTGTTTCTTGATGGTGAAGGAGATATATTTCTCCATGGTGTTAGCGATGACGTCTATGGAATAGTCTTTTAATTTTCCCAATTCTGTCATCAGATGGTGACCGTCGTAGTGCTTCAGATTATGAAAGATGACAGGAATCACTTTGGACTGTTTGTATTGAATATTACAATTCATATGCGCTGCTCCACGATATGCACCTGTCACATGATTATGATCTCTGCAGCGTTTGGTTCCTAAAGGTTGATTGCATATAGAGCATTCAATAGCTTCTCTGAAGGCTTTTTCTTCCTCTTTGTTCAATTTTAAGGGCTTCACATCGACTAAAATTTTGGCTAGTTCATTTCTTTCCTCAGCGATATTTTTTAAGAAATTGGATACGGCATCTTTCCCTCGATAAATTTTCATCTCTTTGTGTCTTTTTCCATCTTGGTCTATTATAATGTATGAATACCCACAAGGGATATGCTTTTGCGTAGGGATGGTGTAGGAAGTGCTGGAATTAGGTTCTGTTGTGTGAATGGGAACGATGAGACTTTCAAAGTCGGCTATTATAATGAAGGGTGTTGGATGTTGGAGATGAAAGTCGTTGAATTTTAAAATATTGTTATCGGGGTCGGGCATTTTAATATGTTGAGGAGCATGTTCCTTGCAATACTGTAGATGGTTATTGAGAAGTTCTTGCGTCATGAATCTATGGATACAGCGGTTACAAAAATGAACTTCTCCGTTATGGTTAGTGAGATGAGAAAAGAGTCGGGAAAAATGCTTTATGTAGATGTAATGTGTATTCCCCTCTTCATTTCCAATTAATAGCAGGTTTATGGCTTCTTGATGGACTCGATTTGAAATGTGGAGCATCCCGAATTCATCCTCTTCTTCATCATATGAATATACATTTATTCTGAGATTATTTTTAATTTCGATGTCTTTAATTTTATGGTAGGGGACTGGACAGGGTATATCGTCTAGAATAATTTCATGTTCGAAAGGTACATAATTGGAAACGCGCTCTGTGTTTTTTTCTATCTTCTTTTTATGAGCAAGGAGACTCCAAATAAAGCATTTATGATCATCGAAATTTTGAACGTTAATGAGGGCGTGTTTTAGAGCAAGTTTTTTAGGTGTTTCAATGTAACTGCTTCCAGCGAGTGGTTTGTAATGGGAAAGGTATAAATCAGTGTGCATTATTCTGTCTAGAACCCAGCCCGATCCTAATTGCACAAATTCTTCAAAGAGAGTTTTGATCTTTTCAAAATTTTGAGTTAGATGGCCTCTGACCATTTCTTCGATATGCTCTGGACAGGGTTCGCATCTAAAGTACCCTAACATTGTTTCTTCATCCTCGGCATCGTTGACACGTTGAAACCGGACTGTGTGTATGAGATGCCACTTAACAGACCCAATTTCGTGGAGAGCATTAAAAATGTGATTTTCTATTTCATCTATAATTTGAGCGTGGAAAACATCAATATCGTTGGCGTTTTCTTCTGTGGCTGGAATAGTGATTTTCGCGAAGGTGTTCAAGGCTTTTTCAGTAGCTCTTGACTTCTTAGGTTTGACAACTGTTGTTTTTTTAACTGAAATTAATGGTTGAACTGTGTGGTGGGTACGCTGATGCTGAAGAAGGTTCGACTTCTTCGAGAAATATTTCTGACAGTCTTTACATTGGTGGGAAGCAGATGGTGCGCTATGTCGCTCTTGATGTTTCCTCAAATCAGCTTTGCGGGTGAAGGTGGTATTGCATTCTTCGCAGGGTAATGAAACCTGTTTCTTATGGGTGTTCAGATGTCTTTTATAATTGTCACTACGCGTAAATATTTTGGAGCATTCTTCACATTGAAACTGTTTTTTATCTGTGTGTGTCTTCATGTGTCTATTTAACGTACCGCGATGATTGAAGGATTTTTTGCAAACGGAGCATTCCTGAAAGGAATAAAAGTGATTTTGAGTATTTAGTTTAACGGCTATTATTTTAAGTGTGAATAATTTTTAACTAACAATTTATCAATTTTAGTTGTAACAATTTATATCTAACAATTTTTATCTATCATTTTATACCTATGAGTTCTAACTTGAACATTTAAAAAATTAAAGTAATTTGGGGGTCCTAAAATTTCCTACCTAACATAGAGAAATTCGTGATGAATCAGTCCTACCACGCGGTGAAGTTTTGAACACTTCTAGTCACGGAAAAAGAACTAGCAGAATAAACTTCTCCTAATTCTTATTTCACGCTGATTCATCAAAGATAGACTAAAAAAAAAAAATACTTACAAGAGATGAAACTACACAGCTAGGTCCAGGTTGCGGTTCTGTTACATCTGGTTGGACTTCGTTTTGTGACACAGCTTCCATTCCAGTCACAAATTTTCGTTCATCAGTGTCGTGATTCACACACTCCTGAAAATACATTAAAAAGGAAAAAAATTAATAAATCTTTAAAAGTTTGAAATTTATTTCCAAAAAGAATATACTTTTTCTTGGAAAAACGTTTAAATTTCGTTTTATTAGAAAAAAAATCATTATTTCTTTAATTAAAAATTAATGTTAGGAAAATATAGTTATTTCTCTAAATTATAACCATTAATTATTATTTTTTTAAACTCATAAAGGAGAAATCGCTTCTCCAAAATCATAACTCAAATTTTTCTTATGAAAAAAGGAAAAACTCACCGGAATTTTCTCTTTAATTTCTATGCTAGAACCTTGTTGAATTCGGGTTTTCTTTGTGGGAGGTTGATGAAACCCATCTTCAGCTTTCCTACAAATTTCTTCCAATTCTGCACTTGATATGCCGAAATCAAAAAATATTGTTTTCTAAAAAAGATAAGAAAAATACTTTTTTTAAATCTTAATTCAGAAAAATATATTAGTTTCTTTTTTAATTCTAAAAGAAAAGAAAAAAAAATCATAATTACCTCATCTTGTGAAAATAAATTGTTTGAAGTCATCTTTCTTCTAAAAAATCTAAGAGCTAGAAAACGAGGTGTTGATAGATCTTCTTTACAAAGAAAAGTAATCGGAAGCATTTGAACTTTCCATGCGGTCTTTCCAAAAATACCCGGATATTCAAACTCGAACTGAAATTTCCCCCACCCCTAAGAAAAGGTGAGTAACCTTACCGGGAAAGCAGCTGTTCCCCTCTTCAAGTCAGTGACCTACTTTTCTTGTGGGGTGTTATTTGCTCAAACCTTTTTTTTTTCTAAATAGGAAAAAGTACTTTTTTTCAAAGAAGTTAGTTATTGAAATAATTTTAAAAGCAATATATACTTACTAGAAAAAGTGAATGATTTGAAAAACAATTGAAAATAAATTAATCTGAATAAAAATATATTATTTAAAACTGATTATTAAACTTTTAAATGCGAGGTTATAAAAATTCTATTGGTTAAAATAATTACATTCATGATTAAAATATAAAAAAACGATTATTCAATTAGATATATTAATAATATTAGTAAAAAAATAATATTAAAAAAGAAGGAAAATATATATTAATTATTATAATTAAATAAAAAAGCATTTGAAAAATTATACTGATGATATATGCATAAGGTTGCATTTATGAAACAATGAATCTAAATTGAAAAGTATAATCAATTTCATTACAAACGAAGGAAAAAAGCATGGTAATTTATAATTAAAAATAATTTGAAAAATAATTGATGAATTAGATTTAAAAATTATACTGATGATATTTGAATAGAGGGTCGTTAACCCTTTTTTCACAATTTCCATTTTTTCCCGCTAGGGTGCGTTGCGGGTGCGGTCGGAGGGTCGGTGCCTCCGGCCGGTGGCACGGTGCCTCCGGTCGGTGGTATGGTGCCTCCGGTCGGAGGAGCGGTGCCTCCGGCCGGAGGCACGGTGCCTCAGTGCCTCCGGCTGAGCCAGAACTCTCGTTTTCCTACTACTAATATTCTTTAAAATAAAGTTTAGCTTTTTCCCTACTACATAGGAATTTTGTAATAAACATATTTAATTGTGAGAAGTATTAAAATTTATACAAAGTTCTTTTTAAACTAACAATTTAAAAATATAGAGTTCCAAAAAGTTTTCCATATAAATATTATCATTCCACAAAACTTTTAAAAATATTTAGAAATATATTAAATAACACATAAATAATATCATTCCACAAAACTTTTAAAAATATTTAGAGATATTTCCACAGAATAAAATCATTTCGATATATATATTCCCCAAAATTAATTATTTAGAACTAAAACACTATACTGGTATGAAAAGTAGCACTATTAAGGTATATACACTACTAAGGTGAAATATTTTAAATATATATTAAAAATAGTTTAAATATACATTAAAAATATTTTAGTTTAAACCCTTAAAAAATCATTGCTATACTTCACAATAATTAATCTTATATTTCAAAAAATTATACTAATGTCTCGTAAATAAAAACTTCATAAAATTTTAGTTTAGTTAAGTAACTATATTTAATATACCCCTCGGGTAAAAATTATTCATGCTTTACGCTAAGTAAAATATATGAATAATCACAGCTTAGAATAGTAATTTTATAGCATATACAAACAGACCCTTTCATAAAATTTGAAAATAGATTTTATCATGCTTTACGCTAAGTAAAATATATGAATAATCACAGCTTAGAATAGTAATTTTATAGCATATACAAACAGACCCTTTCATAAAATTTGAAAATAGATTTTATCATGCTTTACGCTAAGTAAAATATATGAATAATCACAGCTTAGAATATCAATTTTAGAATATACACAAACAGACCCCTTCATAAAATTTGAAAATAGATTTTGTCATGCTTTACGCTAAGTAAAATATATGAATAATCCCAGCTTAGAATAGTAATTTTATAGCATATACAAACAGACCCTTTCATAAAATTTGAAAATAGATTTTATCATGCTTTACGCTAAGTAACATATATGAATAATCACAGCTTAGAATAGTAATTTTATAGCATATACAAACAGACCCCTTCATAAAATTTGAAAATAGATTTTATCATGCTTTATGCTAAGTAAAATATATGAATAATCACAGCTTAGAATAGTAATTTTATAGCATATACAAACAGACCCCTTCATAAAATTTGAAAATAGATTTTATCATGCTTTACGCTAAGTAAAATATATGAATAATCACAGCTTAGAATATCAATTTTAGAATATACACAAACAGATCCCTTCATAAAATTTGAAAATAGATTTTATCATGCTTTACGATATGTAAATATACCGCTCGGGTAAAAATCATTCTTGGTTTAGGCTACGTCATTTCACAAATTATTTAATAAATTTGCTGAATTAAAATTAGTTTTTGAAAGTACATTATATAACAAAAAAATATATTAAAATCCACTTACTTCATCATCATCAAAGTTTGAAGACATCTGCTGCTGGGTTGTTGAATTCATGATATGGCTTCTGAAATTGCTCTAACACACAAATTAAAAAAATCCAAGAGTAAAGGTTTGTAACGCAAGAAGGAATGAAATCTAGAATTAGACTAAAGTTTACCCCGAAAGATCTTGCTAATATACAACGCATATGATTCATAGATAAGAGGATCTGATAAGAAAGAGCCGATTAGTGATAGATAGATATGAATCATTCGTAGGAAAAACCCTTAGCGATTACTCATGACAGATACGTTGTAATAAGAAATTTTAACTCATGAGCAAATAAATTAATAACGTTACTTAATTTTCCTAAATAATAGTCATTTATTTTAATTGGAGAACTTAAGAAATTTTTACGATTTTTTTTTTACATAAAATATTTTCCTTTATAAAGTTTCAATCAAGTAAAGAATGATTCAGTGCTTTTTAATGAACTGATACTATTTTAAGATAGTTCTCAACGCGAAAAATTCTAACATATTTCAGTAAATTCTAACATATTTCAATATTTGTGAACAAATATTGAATTTAAAAATGTGTCAGAAAATATATGTTTTTTAGATTTGTAAACAAATATTGAATTTAAAAATGCGTCAGAAAGTATATGTTTTTTGGATTTGAGAACAATCTTAAAGTTTATTTCTTAAAATATAAATACTTTCTCTTAAATAAAAGGTAACCTCTTGTAGAGTATTCATTAATATGTTTTCAAAAATTATTTAAAACCTTTTTTTCTTAGTTAAAAACTACTTTTCGTGACTGTAAACTTTTTTCTACATATCTCGAATCTGAAAAAAAGAAACAATTAAAGACGTTTAGGAAATAATCACATAGAAATTATTTAGGGGAAAAAATATTTTTATTCAAGCAAATGTTACAAACATTTTCTAGTTTTAAAGGCATTATGCTTCACGTAAATTTACAAACAGAGTTTCTAAATAGTTTTCATAAAAGTTTGAATTCAAAGTATCGAAAAATGCAGGTGTATAGTGACAAAGACAGTTTGCAGTGACATTCTTCACAAACTGATAGACATTAAAGTTTAATAATGCACTATCTCTATACAGAAGAAATTTTTCTCTTAATGAAGTATTTAAGCAGTCATGGTCTAATTGCGATAACTGGCTGATGGTACAGGCGTAACAAGTATATACTTGATTAAGAGATCTTTCTAATTCTTGGTCAAAACATGAAAGGAAATGCTTCTTCGCACTATCCTCATTAGTATGTGTTTGAATACACTTTTTTGATTTTCGTAATACAGACATAGGAATCGCTTTTACAAGAAGAGTATCGATCATGCACTCGGTAATTTCCAGAATTGCTTCATGTAATTTTAAAAATTGATCTATAGACAAACGTATTGCTTCTGGTTTAAAATGAAAGCTATGTTGGTTTGCCTTGAAAATCTGTTGTAATATGCAATGTTCTTCATTGGAAAATGCTGTTAAAAGTTGAGTATTGGACACGTAACTGTCTTTCACAGAATAAAAGTTGAACTTGATCATATTTTGTTGGAAATGATCAAAAGTTAAAGGTGTCATTACGATGCCATTTTTGGCTGGAAACAATTCGCCACGTGCACCTTCTTTAAAAATTCTGATATGCACTTTCAAATTACAGTTTTTATCCATTTCAATTTGAGCAAAGGTATTCCATTCAAGATTCCAAGGAGTTGAGAAATATCCATCTGATTCATCAAATGTATGTGTAGACAGTTTCTCTTCAGGTCTGTTTGTGACGGCCATTTTTGATGTCAGGCCGTGCGGTAGAGCAGAGACCAATAACAAGTCTATTTTTAAAACCAAAAACGGTTTATTAAAACAAAACGGTAGGGAAGTTGAGCGAGCTCCACTTGATTTTCCTAAAAATTAATAAAACGAAAGGCTTTTGCTAACGACTCGTAGCTGTATAGAAATTAAAACTATATGATAATTGAACTTAAACTATTCAGAAGCAAATTCACGATCCAATAATTTTATATTTCAAATTAAATAAGCACTGATGCAGGCTCAAATCAGCTTTACAACAGTATAGAACTTCACTATAAAAATGCTAAGGCCAATTATTAATCTCGAGACTCGATGCGAGGTCTCAAGGCTAAATCTAAATCTATCTAAGTCTCAATCTAAATCTCAATATTAAATCTCCCAAGCTAAGTCTGCTCTAGCTCCCCTGAGCTCCGTTCTGAAATGAAAATTCGCTGCTTATATACTTCACAGTATCGATCGACCAGCTCCAGAAAATTTGCATAACTGAAAGAAAACGGCGACTCACAATTTCCGAGATTCAGACATCCCTCGAAAGTTAGAGAAAGAGAGCATTGCTAAATCTTTTACGCACATGGCCGGTTATTGGACAAAAAATTACGATCTCATTCAAACATCGCCTACTCACGTGACGAGAGTAGTCGATCCCTTACATGTTTAGACGCGGTAGGTGGAGAATAGTCAGGGGATACAGCAAACAAATCTAAATTCAGTTCAGTATCATTCACCAAGTTCAGTCTTGGCTTTTTCAAATCAAGAGGATGAACTGTTAAATGTCTGAAAGTGAGGCTAATTCGAACGTCAGGCTCTGCTCCGATGCCATGTGAGAATAATTCGTTGGTAGGTGGCAACATGTTGTAGAAGGATCCATGTTCTAGCTTGATGAATGTCGAGGGTACACTAGGTCTCTTGAATTCAATAGTTCTTTGAGCACCAAAACTGAGTACTGTAATAGGAAACACAGCATTTAAGCTGGATTCATTATCTTTGTGGTGACTGATATAGGTAGTTCCATCCTGGTACAAATTAAGTAGCAAATAGTTAAAAGCACAGGGTGTTTCTCTTTCCACTTTATCACGAAGTTCAATCATAAGTGAAGTCCAAGGTTTGGAGGGCACACTTGTTCCACTGAAGGCATAGCTGGTATTGGGATCACCATAAGCTAAAACCAATCGCTTAGGTTTTACATCCTTTCCTCGCAAATGAAAAGTGGGTCTGTAGAATGGTAATATTTTTAACTCCATAAAATAACTATCAGCATGGGCTTTCTCTATAAAGTCACTTATATATTGAACGTTCAAGCAATTATCCGAAAAGATTATTGAAGACATTTTTACACGTTGAAAATCACTGAACAAGTAAGTCAAGGAATAATTACTAACTAGGTAGGAACACTGAGGCAGGAACAGCTAAGCAATGATTCCTTACGATATGTTCGACCTTATATGGGGGTTGCTATCTGATAATCTTATCACTGATTAGATAACCTCGCGCATGCATCTGTGATATCCCAGGTGATGTCATGAAGGCACAGGTTAGGATGATCTCACTTGTGGGGATTCCCCCTTAGATAAGATGAAGTGGTATTCAGTTTAAGTAGTGGTATGTGCAAGACATGTTTTCTTCAATCTGGTGTGTATTTTTTTTTCATTAATTTGTATAGTAATTCAGTTTATTGTATTTTAATCAAGTTTAATTGCATATATTTTAATTAAGTTTAAACATGTATTTTATAGAAATAATGACACAGATGTAAAATCAAGATAATTTATTCAAACAATACGCTTTTAAAAGTTTCTACATTTAGATTACATAAAAAGTGGTCGCTAACAAAATCCACTTTCTTTAAAAACATGGATAGTACATAGTCAAAATTAACCAACATTAAAATCATATCTCCAACCTGTTTAAATTTTTCACGGTTGTTAAATGTAAAACACGACTGCAAGCTAACACTTGGATGCCTAAAAATACATCCGGTACATTGATAAATTTCATTAAATATACTTATAATATTATTCTCGATGCAGAAAGTTAGTTTGGACCATAGCACAAATTCATTTTCTTGTGTCATTGTAGCATGTTTACATTTTTTCTTTAATAAGTTAGGTAAATGTTTTTCATACTGGTGATGAATCAATTTCTTATTCAGTTTATAGGCTTTTTCTTTTAATTGTTCTAATTGATAATTGTTTAATTTGATATGGGAATCGTTCGTTAAACTTTTAAGACACATAGCAGAATTATCCTCATTTAAAACTAAAATAGTGTTATTGCTAACGAAGGAGGAACTTTTGTATCTTAAATTAAAGGCAACGATTTTATATTGGAACTCATACCAAGTCTGGATGTCCATACTAATTCCATTCTGGGTGGGAATTCCTTCACACGCAAATTCCCTTATATGAATAGAATAATCAGAATTCTGTAACACGAACCCTAAAAAGATTGAGTTTCCAAAATACAAATGATTCATCATTCGAAGCATGAGCAGTCGATTCTTGTAGCGGTTCTTGGATGGGTTCTTGCAACGATTGTTGAATGAGTTCATGGGATGTGATTGGGATTGAAGGTTTTGGAAAGTTAAAGTCAATGAAAAATTCATTCATTATATCCTTGGTGGGTTCACAACAGGTGTCCGGAAAAGAGATTGTTTCGTCAACGTAGACAAGGTCTTCAGTACTTTCAATTCTTGATACCAAAGGTGAATCTACACGAGAACGTTTAGTAGGCAAAAACACTTGTTCTTCGTGATTTCTTTTTGCCATGTTACTTGGTTGCAATCTTCTTTAAAGTTCATACTGAATTAGATGAGATGTCTGGATCCTTTGCTTATATAAGTTTAAAAATCAGTCTCAGTTACGGTTAAAAGGCTTAACCCAATCATATAACTCGAAAAATAGATGACGTCATAAGTTACTTTGTTTGCTCATAGGAAGTGCATACTTATTGTAATAAATTACAAAGTCGATTAATCAGTACTCTACGCTATTCATCCTTTTGCTGTTTGCAAGACCTGGACGTTTTCTTCGGTTTGGAAGTGCTATGAATCTTCTTGTGTTTATACAAATCAAAATATCGCGGAAACACCATATTGCACAGTTTACAATTATATGTCCTTGAATGAGTCAGCATGATTTCGTAAATCATATTTCCAAATAAAGGCTTCTCCGCAAACACCACAGGTAAGAACTTTTTCATCTGAGTGATGAGTCATGTGTCTATTGAACGCATATTTTGTAGAATAGCCTTTCTTGCAAAGTTCGCAAAAATGGGGTAACTTGATCTCCCTTGACGATGACGGTTTCCCTTCAATACTCGAAACAGGTTCCTCTTTGGGGGTAATGTCCATCGGTAAAGGTTCTTCTTTGGGTATCAGGAAGGATTTTTGATTTTTTACACTAGACATTTTTTAAAACCAAGTTCCACTTAAATCATACAACCTTACACATCAACAACAATGTAATGAATAATGTAATGAACAGGATTCACATCAATTTATATAAATCTAGGGGGCGCGCATGATTATAAAAAATCCTATGTGATTGGTTCATGAATAAATAGTTATAATTGGTTAATAATCTACAAAAATAATTCACAAACTAAAAACGTATAATCTTCACATACCTCTTCTTTTAAAATACTTTCACAGACATGAGATCATAGCACAATGGTTAGAATAACGCAAATCAGTGTGCTATGATTTCATTTTATGAGGGTTCGAACCTCACCCAGATTTTTCGGAAAAGTACACAATTCATTCGGTAGACTCGTACAAAAATCTTTCTGGTAGGAAAAAAAATCTATTTAAAATATTTCACAAACAAAAAAAAAGTCTAAGTTCTTCAATTAAAATTAATTAATGACCATTTTTAATTATTCATTCACATCTACTGCATACATTCATATTCAAACTGCATACTCTCGTTTAGAAAAAAAATTGCTCGAAAAATTTCTAAGTTCTTCAATTAAAATCAATTAATGACCAGTTTTTAAATATAATTCACAAACCGAAAAAATATTTCCCACCCTACTATAGTTGAAAAAAAAATTTGCTTCGAAAAATTTCTAAGTTCCCCAATTAAAATTAATTAAGATAATCCCCTTATCTTATAGTAGAAATCCTTATCTGTACTACCACCGCAATGTTCTTATCGCCCGCTGCACTTCGGGTGGAGGGCAGGTGCTGCACTTCCAGTGGAGGGCAGGTGTTGCACTTCGGGTGGAGGGCTGAGGACAGGTGCTGCACCTTGCACCATGCCCTACGCCCTCCACCTGCAGTCGGAGCCCCACTTTTCCTCTACTCCTGTGGTTTGTTCGTATTTTAATTTCCGAAGCCGCAGCCGATTTTTAAACATGGCGCAAAAAATCGAAATTCGCGTAATTGACTTGCGGAAACTAATTTTTTTCAAAGGCTTATTATTCATCTCTTCTGAAACGAATTGCGGATTTCGAAATGAAATAAACGTACATGTGGTCTGGTATTTCTTTTTATTTTTGTATCTTTATTGGAAGCGCTGATTCAAATATTTAAATATTGCAGAAATCACGAAAGTGACTTAAGGAAACGAACGTTTTGAAAGGGTTAATATTAATATTTTTTGAAACCAAAGGCTTCGTCGTAACGGAAATGAATATAGATGTGGTTAGGTGTCTTTTGTTTGTTTGTATTTTTTCTTACGCGGCCGATGCACAATTTTAAAAATCGCAGAAAAGAGTAATTTACAAAAGTGAGTTTTGCAAACGAATTTTTTTCAAAGGGTTAATACTCGTATTTTTCTAAACGGACTACAGGTATTGAAATAGGAGTGAACGTACATATTGTCTGGTATTTTAGTTTTTTCGTAGCTAGAAACGCAGATACAGATTTTTAAAGATTGCAGAAATCGGAAAATAAGTTTTTTAGAACAGTTCGTATTGATATTTTTTAAAACCAAAGGCGGAGTTTGAAAGCGCAAAGTTCGGTTTTTAATTTAGTGTAATTGGTTTTTTCCTATAATTTTTAGTTCGGCAGATGCGAGGTTCGTAAAACGGGGGAGAATAAAAAAAACATGATTTGGAGGTCTTTTAATTAATTTTTTGAAAGGATTAACGTTAATATTTTTTCCAACAGATTGAGGCGCTTAAAACGGAAAAATACGAAATTTAAGACTATGCTGCCCATTTTACCTTATTCTAGCACTTTTATTTCTTCTCAGCTTAGTCCAAAGATAATAGACATATGTCTAGCATAATCTTGCATATAACCTTGAGTGTAGTCTCTTCCGGAAGCTTGGAAGTGAGCATGCGCTGACGCTTTTGCCGATTGGCGAAAAAAGAATGCTTTTTCGATGAGTTTTTAATGAAAATCTCGGCTAATTATAAAAAAAATTAAAAATCTGAGTCTCAGGTGAATCAGGACCTGCCTTAGACTGTCCTCATTCAAATTTTCAGACTTTCAAATTTTCAGAAGGTAGATTTCGCTAGCCATCGCCAACAGACAGACACACACACACACACACAGCGCGAAACTTTCTTTTATTTATATATAAAAAATGAAAAATTAAACGAATACTTTTAAGTTTAGAGATTTTGCTATTTGACATTAGTAGCTTTTTAGTAGCTAGGGTGAAACCTCCAGTAGCTGACACTTTAAGGATTCTTTCTTGTTCAAATCACTATTACAAAAATTTTAAATAACTATTTTATACTTACCTTTTGTTTTTGAAATGATAGTAGAGATATATTAAAAAATTATTGTTGACAAAAGTTTGAAAAATTATACATTTTATTATTAAAAATTAATTTTATTCATAAATATGGTCAAAAACTCCAGTAACTGACATCATCCATATTTTGAAAGACCAATAACTGACACAAAGTGAACCAATGACTGACATACTTTATTTTAAAAGAATAAAATGCTTTAAAAAAATGTATTCTTTATTATAAAAACTAAATACATTAATATTTATTATAAAAGGTGGGATTTAGTAAGCTGTACTGCATTATTAGTAATGCAGAGTATATAGCAAGTAATATTTAGTACTGCATTATTAGTAATGCAGCTATAAAATAACTGACATTTATGAACCAGTAATTGACATCTGGTGTAAGACACTAGTAAAACAAATTTTAATGGTGTTTACTAGTACAAGATAAATTTAATTTATTATTATGCATTTTTAAACAGTTCAAATAATAGATTTCAACTTTCTTTAATATAATCAATAACTAACACCTCTGTCAGAGACTGGTGAAATGAAATTCTAGGAACCAATAACTGGCATCCCCTATTAAGCTAAATTAAATAGCTTCAAACCCTAAATCATGGCCCTAATATATCATATGCATCTTTAAACTAATTTCTACTAGTATAACTTTAAGAAAAAAGTTTAGGATGGTTGCATTACAAATAGATTAGAAAAAAAAAAACACTTCCTTAATTTTTGAAATAAGATGGTTGCTTCAAAATGGCACTTTTTTTGTATTCTCAAAAGTTTTTCCTCACTGAATATATTCTTGGCTCTCTAGTGGTGAATAAATTGAATCCAAAATAAAAATAAGTGTATCATTTACCACTAAGATGACATTACTTTGCAGAATTTTAAAACAAAATGCGCCTTTGAGTTAGATTTTTGCTCAAGTGTCAGTTACTGGTTAGGTGTCAATAACTGGGGATTTCACCTTACATTCAAAGTAGAGTCCTACATCAGATCGGGTAACCTGATCTTTACGCGAACCGTAGTTCAGGTGGGGTTGACTTTAAATGTTTCGGGTTGGGTTTTGATACTTTCGGGTCGGGTTCGTGTTGATCCGATTTTTCAAAAGAAAGTCCTGTATATTTTTTTAATTAAAAAAAAAGTTTGTCTGTGTGTGTGTGTGTGGGCAATGGCTAGGAAAATGTAACTCAGATAGCGGTATGAAAATTTGGATCAGGATAGTGCAAGGCAGGTGCTAATGAACCTGAGGCTCAGATTTTCCATTTTTAGTAATTAACCGAGATATTAATTAAAATCCACAACGAACACTCATAAAAAAAATACTCCCTTTTTTCTCAAAATGGCGCACAGCCGCCGATCTGGAGCTGGCTACGTAGTTAAGATCCAAAAGGTCAGAAACTTCTCTTTTTTTGTGCGCTTTTCGAAGCCCCCATCATCTAAACCTTTTGAAATACTGATAAATAAAAAAATACTCACCAAATTATTGTACTTTTATCTTTATGACGACGCAGTTCATTTAAAAAATACGAATATTAACACTTTGAAAAAATTAACTTTGTAACGGTGCAATTCGTTTAAAAAAAAAATTCGAATATTAACACTTAAAAAAAAAATCGAATATCTGCATCTGCTCCGCAGATGAAAATATGAAAAAAGACTATCAGACTATGTCTACGTTGATTATTCTTTTGAAAGGTGGTATTCGTTTGTAAAAAATATTCTTTTCCGAAAGGTTCTTTCGTGACACTTTTCGCTTTCTGTTTCTATTGCCCATAGGTTTATCACTAGGGTATATTTTGATAAAAAAAAAACTTAATTTTATACTATCGATGTGAAATTTTATTACAATGTGTATTTCAGGTAGTGATCAAGTATAAATTTGGTTCAGAAATTTTGAGATTTAGGGGGGGGGGGGGAAATCTGTTTGAAAATTTAAAAAACTTTCCCATACGGTTAGCATTGCGTATGCTTATTTACACTTATACCACAAACTCATTATGGCGTCAGGGCTCTAACATTTTAATACATTAAACTGACCTTTTAGCTGTTGTTCGAGTAAAATTTTGATTTAGAAATAATGAGATTTAGGAATAAAATAATCAGTTTGAAAATAAAAAATTTTCCCTTAGGATTTCGATGTGAAAAAAAAGAAATGAGACGAAAAACATTGTTTTTTACAACTAAATTTCAATATTTTAGCTCGAAAATTATGCACAAGCTTTGGAAACATAACATTTATTCGCGATTAGGAAGGATCAGTGCAGCAGCCTACGGCGCCAACTCCACCAGGGACCCCGGATTAGCAGAATTTAGCTAAACATACATATATATTTTAAACTTTAAAATTAAATCTCTATATATAAGGTAAAGCGAGGAGAAATGGCGTGGTCGGATAGATTGCGCACAAAGAGGGTCGGGGGGGGGGAGGAGTAGAGTCCGCGCGAAGCGACTCCAGGTAGTTGTACAATAGCAGTAGTAGAATGTCTACTTGAATGTTCACGTTGATTGTTTCAAGCGTTTAAAATAAATCATTGCTATTTTGTTTTGTTTTCCCAAAGTAAATGTTTGAATTTTCATAACTATTCTTCAGAATTTCTATATAATGTCAGTATTACAAAATATTTTAAACTTAAACGATTTCTCATGAGCTATTAATCTAGACTAATGGTGCGAACACCACCTGTTTGTTTTAGAAGCGGTCATATTTAAATATAAGGCCGCACAATCTCTCCTACCGAAATATTAGAGTTTGCGAATCTGGTACTTAGGAGAGATGGCTCATTGTTCCCTTTAGTTTCCATGCTAGGAGGGATTACGCAGCTTATTGGTAAATTTGCATAAATTTCAAATTGCATGTAAAACATATGAACGAATCAATTTTGAAGGGGGAAAAAATTAAAAACACAAAATTATCGACACTAAATTTGGCAATAACTTAATTTTCTAAAAAATACTGGGCAATAAGGATGAGTGCACTGAATGTCTGGAACTGTACCAGGAGACAACTTTGACCAGTGACTGAATTCAATGTATTAAAGGTGGTTGCGCGAAGCTGCAGCATTTACAATGAATAAGTGCATCGATTATGGACGACGACATCTTCGGTCTGCAAACAAGAAAACTTTGAAACTGTGGAAAATTAAAATTGACTAATTTTAAGTTAAACATGTTATCAAGTAACTTAATGCAATTTTGTATTCTTATCTGGGGTTGTTTTTTCTGATTCTATACATTTTTTCTTTAATTAAAATTCTTTAATTGTTCTTAAAATACTTTCCTTTTTCTGATTCTTTAATCATTAGGTTGAAATATTCACTCCTAATACAATAGTATTTATTCACAAAAATCTTACAACAATGCCATTTAAGTGTAATTATTATTGTTAACAATTTAGTTGTACTTATTATTAATAATAATCTCTCTTACTCATGTGCGGAATCACACCAACCCTTGTAAGGACAGTTTGCGCAAAATAGCTTGGTTTTATTACAACTGTTCTTATTAAATTACAACATAACTTCAAAATAGCAATGCAAATGCATAAAAAAAAAGAAGTCAAAATTATCCATGGAAAGTTTAGCAAAAAATTAATATTCATATATTTTTTTATTCCTCTGTTGAATTGTGCGCAGACTCTCCTAGCTTTACCTTACATTTAGGATTCAAGAGTATATTTATGAACTATGAACAGTAATAAAATAAAACCCATTTCCTACTTTTATGATTGTCATTATTAGTACCTGTAAGAAATCAATCGTCTAACTGTACTTCCGTACTTTTTTCTATTTTAGTTGCAGTTTTTCTTTCTGGGACACTTTCACTTTCAGAACTGATTTCGAAACTAAACGTAACCTCTGGAAAAAAAAAATTATTAAAAAAAAAAACTGCAACCAAACAATATGAAAGAACTCGGTTAGACATCGACCTCAGATATCCCATTGCAAAAAATAAATAACTAATTTAAAACTATTAAGATGTAAACGAGAAATTTGAAAAGAACGCTGTCATTGGTTTAACATTAGCTTGCGAATGTCTTTGCAGTACTAGACTATATGTAATTTCAATTGACTTTTCTAGATCAGTTTCCCAATCCTTATCTTAGGTTAGTAACTAAACACCGCATTTAACTGACTGGCCGTTCTATTTTATCGCATGACAACGAAGGGATGAAGTGGGAAGGACGGATGTCCTCCAGAAGCCAATTGAAATTACATAGAGTATATCGTAGATTCTTAAGTGTATGTGTATGTATTTCAGAAAATTTAACTATTACAGAAACTAAGGATTGAATTTTTTTTTTAAATGTTATTCTGGCTTAATAGGAAGAGTAGGTTGATTTCTTTGATTGCTTTTTAACACTTTCCAACATAGTTGAACAGTGTTTATGAATTCGGCTTGCCTGCCTATCTGTCTACCTGTTTGGCTGTCTGTCCGTCTGTCCGTGCTCTAACCCTCGTAAATAGACTCGGATTGTCATGAAATCTGTATACATTATTGAATTTTACTGTAGAATGTTCGGTATTGAAAATGAAGTGTGTTGCATGAATAGTTCATTTACAGGGACACACAAAATAATTCCATACTATTATGGTCTATGGGAAAAAATCGTTTGCGGCGCATTTTATTGATGTTACGATATTTTAAACATGATGAAATTAATATGCATTACTGAGGCGGACTACAGCATGCTTTTACAGTATACTATTTGTAACACTTATAGTTCAGTTACAGGGACGTACAAAATAATTCTGCTACATTATGAGCTATGGGGAAAAATCATTTGCGGTACATTTTGAACATGTTATGATACTTGGAACATAATGCAATTTAAAAGGATCAATACAACTTCTTTTCTATAGATTAAGGAGTGCGTAGGATTTATCATTCATGCAACAGAGACGCACAAGAGAATTCAATGAAAGGAGGGACTATGATCGGTCATTGCTAAGAAGTGCTTTTTCCGCTGTGATATGCAATTTTATGTCATTTTTAGTACATTACGCGTTGTTTACAAATTCTGTATATCATATATACAGGGCTGCATAAAAGAGATCGAATAGGGGCAGCAATTATTGAAAATGGATTTTATGGAGTTACGTATTTTTTAAATTGCTTATTTAACTATCGCATTTCATCGTATGAGAAAATTAAATTTCTTAATATTAGTCTGTTAGTGTTGGAAAGTGTTTCATAATCTATGCCGGATGCTTGATTTTGCGTTTTTTTTTTTTTTTTTTTTTTTTTTTTTTTTTAAACATAATCATAGGATTTTATAGAAATTAAATCAATTGGTCTTATTCCTATTAAAATAATTGTTAACATTGATCATACTCTCGTGTTTTGAAATCGAATAAATTTAGCATATGTGACGGAATGACATTTTGAGCTATAGAATTAAATTAAAGCTATTACCTTGAAGCTATTTTCAAATGAAAATTGACTTTTCAGTTTACACATGACTGTTATTGATTAACAGATTAAAAAAATATATATGAAACATTTTTTTTAGCTGTTTTATTCTTTCATTTTTTAGCAATTTCTTATAGTGTGACGGAATGACATTTTTGCTACCATGACTCTAACCTGGTATTTAAAACTGGAAACTTTTGTGAATTAAGAAGCCCCATTCAGTTTTTAAACTAATACATATCTTAAATATGATGTATAAGCAATATAAAATTATAATTTAGAGCAACCTACCTGTCCTAGGGTTGTAGTTATTAGCAATCATTTGACGTAACGGAATGACGGAAAGTTTCTTAAACATATATTAAAAGAAAATTGACTAAACTAATAAATTTTATATATTTTTTCTTATCTAGCATGATCATAAGAAATTACATTATATAACTATTCACATGCGACAGCTCTTTCAAAAGCATATCGAGCACGATTACGTAGTTTATTTTGCATGCATTATTATCAAGTATATGGCTTTAAGACTATTGTAAACCATTAAATATTTTATTACATGCATTTATTTATTAAGAAAATACAAAATAAACAACAATTACATTCTTTTTCACAGTTTTTTTCGAAGAAACTATTTGTACAAAACAGCAAATATTTTATTTTTCAGCTATAACCTAAACGTTTTGAATCTAAAACATTAATTTGAAAACTTGGAATATATTTCAATATATTTTTTACTTAATTTATAAAAATTATGAAAAAAAATTGTTTGGTAAAAGTTGACGCTTTCATGAAATTGTCCAATAATGAATTGAAATTATAGCTCCATTGGCAGTAATGTAATCCCTGTTTTTAAAGAGCCGTTATTTTCAAACGAAGTACCGAATCTTTTTGATTAATAAAATAATCCTTCTTTTTTTTTTTTCAGATTAATATATTGTCTTAATTTGGTTCAAATTACTTCAGCATTTCGGACAAGTTTTTCATTATATATATATATATATATATATATATATAGAGAGAGAGAGAGAGAGAGAGAGAGATAAGAAAGATATCAATCCTTCCGACTGAGCCGGAAGTACTTGTATAATGTATAAGATCATTAAATGCACCGCAAACTATATTTTCCCATACACCATAAAATAAAGGATTTTTTGTGTGTCTCTGGACAAGAACAACTTGGCTTCTAGTATTTTTCAACAATTATTTGCTGCACATCGTGGAAAATATAATAGCTATACTGATATTTATACAGATGGTTCCAAGAGTGGGGATATTGTTGGTTGTGGGGTTTTTGTTGATAACACTAGTTTCAGTTATCGGCTTCACACTTCAATTTCTGTCTTTACGGCAGAGTTGATTGCGATAGAGAGAGCCATGTTACACATATCTCATCATCATAAAACATCCTTCATCATATATACTGACTCAAATAGTTCTATTGACGCAATGAAATCTTTTAAAAAGCATCCTTATGCCTCAGCCATCCTGGATTTTTATTATAAATTGACTAGATGTGGTTATAATATTTTATTTTGCTGGGTAGCTGGGCACATGGGTATTCCTGGAAATGAAAAAAGCAGATGAGGCGGCAAAACTTGCTCTTAATCCATTACACCATAAAATTCCATTCTCAGACGTTAAACTATTTATAAAACACTTTATTCATAATAAATGGCAAGAAAGTTGGGATTTAGAATACCATAATAAGCTGCATCATATCAAACCCACAATCATGACCTGGCCTACGAGTTATCCAAGAAAGACAGATGTTCTTCTGACTCGTCTAAGAATTGGACATTCAAGGATTACTCATAAACATCTTTTACTTCGGGAGGACACACCCATGTGTCCACACTGTCATTTTGATTACCTGACCATTTATCATGTTTTAACTGACTGTCCGGGCCTCCGGCACGTGTACAGAATTTATTTTAATTCATCAATCATAGTCACCAATCTTGACGAACCTCATTGGGGAAACACCTCATGCGGCGCTCTTTCATTTTTTAAAACATTCTGGCTTTTATTTTGAGATATATTTTTTATATACTCTTCATGTTTTATCTATAACAATGTTAGTTTATACTTGCTTAACTTGACATCTGGATGGGGTAATCCCATCCAGATAATATTTCTTAATGTAATAATTTTATACCTCACTTTTTTAAGATTTCTTTATATTTGTTTTATATATTGTATGACTATATCTGGATGGGTAACCCCATCCAGATAATTTTCTCATTAAACTTTGTGGATTTTTTAATACATTTTTTCTTTGGCGCAGCTTGTCCCCAATGGGACCTTGCGCCATAAAACCCTATACAACCAACCACCGTGTGTCTCTGTAAACGAACTATAAGATCTGTATACTTGATTATCGAACTGATCCAAGATATTGGAAGAGCAATACACTGGCCCAATTTGGTTCGAATTGTTTCAATAGCTCGGATGTTTTCGAGAAGACAGGTTATGCATTATATCTACCCTATATATATAAAATCCTAATGAAACGAATTTGTGAAACGATTTTATGAAACGAATTTATGAAACGACTGATTAAACGACTGATTATGTTTCAGGGCTCTTTTTAATAAAATATTAAACGCTTGATGGTGAAATTAATACCAATTGTCCATAAAAATCCGCGGATATCAAAACTGGTAATAGAATTTTGAAATTGGAATTAGTTTTCGAGATATTAATTTTTTTCTCATTTTAATGACATTTCTGTAATGATGGCAACTAATTACTCAGTTTTTTTGTGACGAAAAAGGGAAAAAAATTGAAAAGGATCCCGATAGGGATTATTGATTTCTTATTATTCGTCATTTTTTTAATTGAAATTGAATTTATCTTTTATTTCAATCGATAATGAAGACAAGATTGTGATTAAATTATGTTTTTCAGGAAAAGTTGAAAAAAAAAATCACATTTCTATAGTCAGGATTCAATCGTCTGTCAGCATTTAATTTAATTTATAAACTGAAAATATTTTGAATAAATTCGTCCAAATGACGTCATTTATGTAAACGCAAAAGAAAGGGGGGGAAAGGAATTAATAGTAATTATTATTTATTGATATCATTTTGTTATTTTTTTGTAAAATTTAATTAAACGGATTTATAAAATCACTAATTCGGATATTTGAAACGAATATATAAAATAATAATTGCCCAACTGAACGGAAAGAGAATAAAATATCCTGCTTGGTTTTTTCCGCCAAGCTTTTTAAAAAAGCATCAAAACCCCTATAATAGAAAAGCACCAAAAGTTCATTGGGTTTGTTTTCATAACTTTTGGCAACAAATCTATGTATATTAACGAATCTATCCCTTTTTGATGCTCGAATTACGCCAAACCTAAAAGCAAAGGATCCTATACTGGAAAAGTACCCGATTTTCTTATGGACAATATTCAAGTGACATAACATGGTGTAATATTATAGCGGATAGCAAATTTGTTTAAATATCTCATCAATTGATGCCGAATAAATGCAGGCATGCATGCACAAAATATTTAATTAATTTTGTATGATAAATAATTATTAAAAAATTCGTATATACATATTAATTAAAATAAATAATTTACATATTTGAAATAACATGAAAATATGCATGATGGTGCACTAAAATAGAGAGAAAATTAAAACCTGTTACTGAAAATGTCTATAACATAGTACTTTTCAATACCGTGGTTCTTAATGTTATTCACAAGCAGATGGAATTTTTCTCATACTTAAACGCAAAGGAAGAATAGAAAACAGATCGTTGTTATAAAAGTCCGAGAGATAGCCACAATTTAAACCTAACCATTTTATACAAGCTGGTTTTCAAGTTGTAATTGATTTTACTTATCAATCCCGAAAACAGTCGTCAGTTGTCGCAACAGAGAGGCCATGAGGCCATGATAATCAAAAAATGTCCCATTAAAAGGGTAAAAGCATGGCAACCCAATTACAGATTTACCAATATTTTTAAAATAAAGCACGCTGTCATGTTTTTAGAGGCCTCGAAGTCTGAGCGGGGGTTGGCGAGCGTAGCTCGCAGGGGGTAGGCCCCCTAGTATATATATATTTATATAAACTAAGTGATTGCCAAAAGGTCGGTTTCTAAATATATTAGCCTAAAAGTTGAAAAACTGTCACGCAGTAAGTTTAGTGTAGTGTAATCTCTTATCTTTCTAGCAACCAATTCAATCACGTTAAACGTTTTGTAGATGTAAAGGGTTATTTTCAGTTTCAGTCTTCTTTACTTTTGATGCAAATTTCACATGAATAATAATAAAAAAAAATTGAAACGTTGTGAATGTGTTTGGATTTTAATAGATTTTTTATTAAAATCCATTGACCTATTTATTAGACTTGATGCTTCAGAATCGATAGGTTAAAAAATGTAAAGTAAAGAAGCTTTTACCAGACACTACTTTTTATTATAATAGACAATAAAAGTCTCATTTTTTCCCCTGAGCGTTTAATTTCTTTGCTTTAGAAATTAAAATGTGTATTTATATTACTGAAATACTTCCTAGGTAACCTATGGTATTTCATTTTAATGGAGCTTTACGATTATGTAAATCGTGCTCAAGTATCTATTTTAATTCTTCAGTGAATAGCATTTCTGTCTTTGCTTTAAAATGAAAAAAATAAGTCGTGGTGAAAGGTTACTAGCATGCACGTATCTCAGATTACCCACTTAATTTATGCAGTAGTGTGCTAATACGATAAACCTGATTTAAAATATTTACTTTATTGTATGAATTCTGGAAAATTTCTGCTTACAAAATTCAAGAGGAATTGTAAAAATTGTTTGTAAAAATATAAAGTCCAGTTGAAGTTTTGATGTGAAAAACTTTTTATACAATGGTAGCTAATCAGAGAATATCAGTACTGAATTCAAAACAATTCCGGATATTACTGAAAATATCGCGAAAAGGAAGAAACAAAGTGAAATATGAGAGGGAAAGATGGGTCGTGATTCCATAACACAAAGGTAACTTTGGTACTTTCTAAAACAAAGAGCACTATATTGAATTCAGATGGTGGTGAAGCTACGGATAACGGCGTGAAATCTATACTAATAAAAGAAAGTTTCGCTCTGTGTGTGTGTGTGTCTGTCGGCGATGGCTAAGAAAATTTAGTGCACCTAGAAGTCTGTAAATTTAGATTTAAGTAGTCCAAACCCTCTCCTGGTATACCTAAGCCTCAGAATTTTAAAATTTTGAAAATTAAAGTAGTTATTAATTAAAAACTGATCAAAGATCACAAATAAAAAAGTCATTCCGAAGCTAGCTAGCGCATGCTCAGAAACCAATATCCATATCTTCTGGAATAGAAGAAAGAAAACACAATACATCCCGTTTTTTAAAAAAAGTTTTTCTAAATTCGCCATGGGCAAACGGCTAAAAATACGGAAAAACCGTCTACATATTCTGAAAGAACATACTTTTACGTCTTAAACGATCTGGTTGGTTTGAAAAAAATTTACATTTAACCCTTTCAAAAAAAAATAATCAAAAAGCGTCGAATTCGTGTTTTTTATTTTCTCTTATTTTCCCTTATTTTCCGAGCCTTGCATCCATCGGAATACTAAAGATACGGAAAAATGAAGGTCACCAAATTAAAGAACTGACTTTGCCCTTTTCAAAGCCACCTTTAGTCTTAAAAAATACAAAAATTAACCATTCAAAAAAGTATATTTTCTGTATGCCTTTTTGCGATTTTTGCAATTTTTAAAAATTCACATCGGCGATTCAAAGAAAGGTACGAAAAACTAAAAATACCAGACAGTATCTACATTTATTTCTTTTTTATATCTGTATTTGTTTTTTAAAAATACGAATATTAACCCTTCAAAAAAATTCGTGCGCAGGACTCTCTTTTGCGAATTCCGATTTTCTGCGATATATAAAATCTGGCATCGGCTTTCTAACATAACGAAACAAAAAGCAAACACACCTAAAGACATCTACGTTCTATCGGGTTTAGCCAGAAACCTTTAGTTTAAAAAAAATCACGTTAACCCTTTCGAAAACGGTTTTTACCGTAAGTCAATTTCGCTTTTTTAACTATTTCTCCTATCTTTTTAAAAATCCGAATTGGCGTTTATAAACAAGATACAAAAAACTAAAAATACCACGCCTATAATCTGCGTTCCTTTGTTCTCTAAAATCTGGTATCCGTTTTTAAAAATTTTAATTTTAACCCTCCGAAAAAAATCCTTTCCAAAACTCACTCACGCGATTTTCGTTTTTCGGTCCAGATTTAAAAATCGGCATTGACTCGGGAAATGCGAGTACGGACAAACAGTAGACTTCAGATCATAGATACGTTCATTTTCTTCAAAATGCACTGTTGGGTTTTAAAAAATATCTACATTAACCCTTTCGAAACCGATCGTTTACGTAACCCACTTTCGCGATTTCCACTATTTTGGCAATGTTTACATGTGGTTAAATTTCAATTCTACTAGGAAATTTGGTTGAGTCGAGTGTTCTGAAAAGGCCTCTTCAAAAACAGACTGCGCCCCCTGGCGGTGGAAGGTGGAACTATAGGAGTATCTCTGGTTCTATGTGCCCGATTACGACGAGGTTTGGCTCATTCAACTTGATATCAATAGCCTTAAATATTTTAGTTGCACTTTCGACCACCAGGAGGCGCTTTCCGATCTTGGGTTTTACGAGCCCGATTACGACGGGGTTTGCCTCATTCGACTTGATTTCGACAGTCTTACAGATCTTCAGTCATATTCGCTTAGAACATATGATTAATATCTCGGGCCCACTGCAACGCCGGGCGGGTTAGCTAGTACCTTAAATAAAATTTATATACAAGGTGATTTTTTAAGTCCGTCTCGCCTCACATAACTGATGAACCGAATCAGCTACAGCCATGAATGTGGTGTCTAGGTGTAGTAAAACTGCAATGCGCTACACGATTAGATACCTGGAAGCGCCCCATGGCAGAAAATTTTGGAATTACTAATAGCACCTCTAACATTAAAGAAGATGTGATCAAAAATTGTAAAATTCAAACGATGTTCATATATAGCGTTGACAGGTCCACTGTCACAAAAAAGAGGGACAGGCGGACAGAAAAAGCGGGACAGTGGCTTCTAAATCGTTAACATAAAAATAAAGTAAATTTTATGAAAACGGAACCTGTCTATAACAAGATCCTACCTTAAACGGAAATTTTCCTTGCTATTGGCGAAAACAAAACCGCACATTATACCTGCTAAGACGGAATCTTTCTATGGTCTCTTGAGCTTCCGTCTTAGTAGGGTTTTATTGCATTAAACGAACACAAAAATTATATACTAAAATCTATGAAAGCCGAATCGCTAAGGACCGAAACAAAATTCCATTTTGGAGCGATTTCGGAGTGAACAGTTATAATTGCATATGGCATTTCTTCCGTACGGACCATGAAATTTTTTCATTTAAGACAGGATTCCGTTATAAACAAGTTCTGTCTTCACAGGTTTTACTAAACAAAGTACAATAAAACCTGTAAAAACAGAATTGCTAGAGACCGGAACAAATTCATCTTAGACAGGTTTTCGTTTTAGTAAGTAATTTTTTTCGGTACTCCCTTCGGTGGAATATTATTCCGTTATACACAGGTTCTTTTTTCATAGGTTTTACTGTATTAAGTTTCACTCGATGCAGATTAACGAATTTAAAGAAATTTGTGCGTCAAGAAAAATCGAGACTTTTGGCGTCCCACATCCGCATAGTGGTTCCGCGGGACGGGTCTTTGAAACCCTGAAAATTGGGATATGCGTAAATCGAAATACATGGCAAAATTATTTATCATAAGAGACGGCAGTCTCTTGAGTGACGCAGCGAAAAACCGAAAACCGTAAGCCCATATATGTAGACAGCTAGCTCTTCAGGCATCAATAACGCAACAGAATTAGAGAAAATCATAACCAAGTACCTGGAGTGCAAACAGCTTTATTCTGTGACTTTTAACACTGGATATATTAATTCAGTTCCTTTTTTAGGGTTCCGTACTTAAAAAAATAAAACGGAACCATCATAAGATCACACCTGTGTCTGTCTGTCCGTCTGTCAGAGTCCTTTTTCTCGTAAACTATGGGAGGTGGAAAGTTCAAACTTGGGAAAGTTATAAAGCCTTTTTACCCACATATTTTCAGACTATTAATATGTTTAAGAAAAGAAATTAGGGGGCAGATTAAGTTACTTGACTTTTTTTTTCTTTTTGTATATCGTGTGAAAAGATCTCGTAATACCGAACTCAAAAAGATATTTGTTTTAATTTTAGGCATTATATTTTCAGACATGGTCGAAAATCCACTGCAAAAATATGTCCCCCCCGCCGTCTATTTCTTCCTAATCTACTGAAACTAAAATTATGAAAAAATTAGGGGTAGTAGGATTGGGTTGGGTTGATTATTGACGGCCAATTATCTACACTAGGGATATAGGCCCGGGGGGAGTGCCCTTCGTGGGGGTCTTTCTAAGGGAACCTAATCCGTATTTACGCATGGATAAATCCACGGCTCGAAGAAAACCACGAAAACTCCGAACGATTAGGCCGACGGGCGCGATTGGGAGGGGTAGTAGGAGTTTAGTTAAACCTTGCAGGAAAACTATAGTAATTTTCCTAGGTAACATAGTTTTTGAGACAAATGCATTTTTCCGTTCCACACAAACTTTACTTTTTGGGCGGTCAGCGTGGGAGTTGACGGGCGCTCAAGGTATCTATCGAAGCAGAATCATCCAGGGATATTTGATAATGATTTTTGAAAAAAAGTGTCGGTAATTAGCCGATATATTAATTAAGTTACTTAATTTTTTTATATAAATTGTGTAAGGTATCGTTCGAAAGATCTCGTAACATTGAACTCAAAAATATATTTGTTTTAATTTTAGGTATTATATTTTAATATATATCATCGACCCTCCTATTGCCGAATCTACTGAAACTAAAATTATAAAGAAATTAGGGGTAGTAAGAGTTTATTAATTAATCAATTTAATGTACGGAACCCTTTACTCGTACTCGACCGCAGTGGCGCAGCCAGAATTCGGTTCTAGGGGGGGTTTTGAGTTTCTGATAAAGGTGGTCGCCGGTTATATGAATCACCGGTTAACGGAATCAGTCTTTTAAATGAATCACCGGTTAATAGAATCAGTCTTTTAAATGAATCACCGGTTAATGGAATCAGTCTTTTAAATGAATGAAATCATAATGCTTATCTCTGCAATTACGTTGGTTACGGTTCATTTAAACAGCGTTTACAATATTAGAGTGACAAACTATAAAATGCACCAATGAAATAACACAAAAAATGATTAGATTTATAAAGTGTTTAAAAATTATGAGGAGAAAACTATAAGATGGAAGAGCACAGTACAGCAAAAAATTTTTACATACAAAATAACAGATTTGCAATCCATTTGTTCAATCAAAAATCCACAAGGTTTCATGAGAATCACGAATTCTTATTCCTAAATTTAATAATAAAGAAGCAATTTTAACAAAATTTTCAATAGACTTACTTACCTTGCTTTTTGCCAAATGTGACAACTCAATTAAGGTAATCGATGTTTTGGAATGTAGTTGATATTAAACACGGTATTGTAGACTAAATTACTGTGCCCTTACAGTACTTTACATGACATCGAATTTCGCATTATCTAATGTAAATCTGATGAAAATTTTGTTAAAATATATTAATTATTGTTAAAGTTCTCTAAAAATATCCGAGTTTGAATTGTAGTCGTATCTATACTAATATTATAAAACAGCAACATTTGTTCTTTTTGCAGGGGTTAATTCTGGAACTACAGAACAGATTTAAAAAGAAATTGGTCAATTGGTCATATGTGAGTTTTATTCGCGTACAAAGGGTTCCACACAAAATATCAGAACTGTTCAAAGGCAATATTCTCACATGACATAGTCACATACCTAAAACAATATTACATGCCAGAATTTAATTTTATTGGTATTGGAATGAAAAACAATGAATATATCTCCCTCTAAAACAAAGACCTTGTACAAAGTTTAAATTTGGCAGAGAACAAATCACGCTTCGGAAGAAGTCGCTGAGTTTCACACGAAAAGTTACTTGTCAATCATATTTGTCGTAATAGTAGACAATTTTAAAGCATTTAAAAAAAGTATGCTGAACAACGCGAAACTTTCCGATTCATTTTCAAAAATGAAAACCTTTCGAGGTATGATAATTCAAGTGATTTGTTAACGAGAAGATTTTTCCTTATAAATGAATTATATATTGAATTATAAGCGATTGTTGTCTCAAAATTACTTACTCTTAATGTCTTAGAATTATTCTATGAATTATTTTTCAATATTTTCCCTCAATAATTGAATTCATTTGGTATGAAAAATGTTGACTATCATGATTCGTCTTCCCTAAAGCAAAGATCTTGTTACAAAGTTTAAGCTTAGCATTGTGTCAAGTGCGCTTCAAAAGTAGGTCGCAAAGTAGCAACACAGTTTTGATCCGTGCCGTTGTTTTCTAGATGGGTTTTAATTAATATCTCAGCTATTTACAAACATATATTTTCGAAAATCATTACCAACAATCCTTAGATGATTCTGCGTCGATAACCCTTAACTTCCCGCTGAGCGCCAGAAGAATAAGACACATGAGTGATCTTTTAATAGTTCCGTTTTTACTTTTTAAGTATGGAACCTTAATAATGGTGTCAAAATTCTGTTAACCATCTCCTCTCTAACATAGGCTATATTTTATACAACAATTTTCAAACACTTTTTTTCGGTACATCACGTTCCAAATGGGTGCAAGAACAAAAATAAAATTCTAAAATTGCACTTTCTATGATATTGTTGATTCTAGAAATTTGAAATTTGGACTAGCGGTTACTTTAAAAAGATGTAAATGCTCACTAAAAATGGTTTCTATAAAGTTCGAAATTTAAAAAGGGAAAAGGAGCAGGAAACGTTCTAAATTACAATTTATTTGTACAATTAGGGCTAGAAACATGAAATTTGGCATTGTTGTTACTTTAGAGACTTATATAGACCAAGAACAATTTGCAATAGCAGAAAAAAAAAAAAAAAGTTCTAAAATTGGGCCATTTCATTGTGACGGGTGTGACATCCAGACAAAATTTTAAGAGTTTATAACTATATTTTGGGAAATAAATTAGTTAATAAATCCCTGAAAAGTATTTTAATTATGCTTTTCCATGCATATGCTTGGATAATTGAGCAAATATATAACTTCAATAGCTTTCAATATTTAAAAAACAAAAATTTTAAACTTGTGACGGGTGTGACTCTCTCGGGACAAGAGTTTTTACTTGCATACACATTTGTTAAAATTCCTGTGAATATTTAACTGTTTTATTATTAAAACAATTTTTTTCTAATGAAAGAGATTCAAATAAAACTTTGTAATTTTCATAATAAATTTTAATTATTTTAATGTATAAGAATTTTTTTCCTGCTGTGACGGGCGTGACAAAGAAGTGACGGGTGTGACATTGTGCCAAGTGTACAATTTGAAAGTTGTTTACCAAAAAAATACAGTGATCAGTATAGACAGTAAACTCAACAATAGTAAATCTACAAAAGAAATTTAATAAAACTAACATATTTATGCAGCATGATCACTGATATATCACAAATAATTAATTTCCTTTCATTAGGAGTTCTTGCGTATGTATTATCAATCTTTTCACGCGTCTATGCAACAACTAACTCCATTACACTGCTAACATAGTTTAAAAATGCAATACTCAGGAAAAGTCTGAACAATTTATTTATTTTTTCGCATAGCAACATTAAGAATTAAAAAGCATTAGCAAAACCATTCAGCAAAAATGTTTCAGCCAAAGATAAAAATCCTTATTATGCAAAAAAAAAAAAAAAAAAATGTTCATATTAACTTCTAGAAACGAATTCAAAGACTATACAAAACAGACAAGCATGTATTTCCTGTTGTGAATCAGTAATTTGCGGTTAAAACACAAGTTGTGGTTTAAACTTTATACCAGCTTCAAGTTTAGTACGAAGTTTGAATAATCGAGAAATGTATTTTGAGTATTTTCAAAATACAAAACACATGGAAAAATCATTTCAAAATACATTATTAAAATACTTTAGTTTTATCTGTTTAAAATACAAAATACAAATGTATTTTGAAAATTTATTTCAAATACAGCTTCATACCCAGCTCTTCTTGACAAAGTGACGCAGTCCAAATAACCAGTTTTGACTTTGACTTAACCGATGCTTGTAATATGCTCTTTCACAGTTTTAAGTAGAATTTTCGCCGTTTAATTGAATCACATTTTTGAATAGAATTTGATTTAACAAAGCGGCGGATAGGCCAAAAAATTTAATTTTAACTTTAGTTTTGATTCATATAAACGGCAATTATAGTAATTTTTTTAGCTCTGGGGGGGGGGGGTTAACCCCCCCCCCTTGGCTGCGCCACTGCTCGACCGATTTATTTCAATTTGTATCGCTCCCTTCCCCAGAAAGAAAAAAACGCAACATAGAAATCAGAATGAATTACGTAAAACTAAAAAGAAGATACTTCTGATTGGTGGCATTGGCAATCTTGCAGACATTCTTTTATTCATTACAACACGTGGATGACGTTGTGTATAAAGTTGTGTTTTCCACAAAAGCGTGTATATTCATAGTTGAAAGTTATTAATCTGGGGAAAAACGTCGTTTACTTGTTCGCGAAATTAAGTGAAAATCAAACCTTCTCTAATCCAATTAGAGGTCATCCATTAATTACGTCACACTTCAAGACTGAGGGGAGTCCACAAAGTGAGAAGTGAGACACAGTGTGACAGGTAGAAAGGATGTGTCTAGAGATGAGACGGGCTCGAGCGGGATCGTGCTCATTCTTTCTGAAACTGAAAATTTTATTTATTCACATACAGAAAAAGTAAAGGAGCATTTATATTTTTTCTTAAGAAATACTTATTCCATTTCAATAAGTTATCATTAAGTCATTTTAATGCTACTTTGATCAGAATGAAGGAGAAATATAAATCGGGTTTTCTATTCTAGTATTAGAATGCTATTTTTTAAAAAAAATGTGATTTGTGTAGATTTATGTCTGGCATTGACCTACTGATATCGCTCCAATCGTTAGAGGCGCGGACAATGAATTTGCTTTTATTTGATTTTCGTTTGTTGCAGTAGGCTATTTTTTAATTGGATCATTTATTTATTTTTTATTATTTAGAGATCTAACTCGAAAAGAATTTTTTTTTTCTGAATTTAGTCAAACAGCATTAGCTTGAGGTTTGCGAATATTTTGTTTTCTATTGTGTACGAGTCATAATCGCTCTTCATATGAAAATAACGTTAGTGATTCTTATATGCATGCTTCATCATGAACACTACTCATGCTGAGACTCTGCTCTGCACATTTACGAAGTGACTTTCTCTCATAAGTAGATATATTTGCCATGTATTGTTATTCCGATAGAAAGCAATCGAGCACTGCTTCCTCTTTTCCCATAAAAGCGACGGATCTTTCTAATAATGGTGTCAAATTTTTAATTTAAGCTATTTTTTGGGGCTCTTTCTCTATTTAGATTTCAACCCATTTCCAGGTTCAAGATAAGACCCTGTTCCCTAGGTCCCGTTGAAATTTTTGTTTCCTAAATTGTTAATAAGTTGCACCTTTTTAATCTGACCTTCTTCGTTTTTGGGGTCGTTTCTCCATTTAGTTATTCCTCCATTTCTATATTCCAGTTAAGACCCTGGACCTCTGGGGCCCAGTGTGGGACCCTTTGAACTTTTTGTACGCGATGCATTTTTCACCCCTCTAATTGTGTCACCTGCATAACTTTAAAGTTGAGTCTTGGACTCCTCTCCCCGTGCCACCACCCTAAATTTTTTATTGGGGCCATGCCATAGGGCCCTTTTTAAGCATTTCTTTAAAATATTATTATAATGATTAATTCATACTCTATTGCTTAATTCATAACCTATGCTTAATTTCGACTAATTGCAGATCTAAAGCGCTAAGTGCTAGGACCTCTTAATATGTTTTCATCTTAGGGCTCTACTCAAAACTATCAGTTGGACTCTTTTGGGCCACCTAGTATAGCTCCCTTAAAAATCGTCCGTTTCACTAGCTTTTTTTCTAACAACTTCTTAGGTCCTCCAGCTACTACATTCACGACAGAAAAATTTCTCCGATCTCAGCTACCACCAATTTTGAACCCTTTTGTGCCCCACCCACTAGAACTCTCTTAAAAATCGTCCGATTCACTAGCTTTTTTTTCTTCTATCAACTTCTTAGGTCCTCCAGTTACTACATGAACGAAAAAAAAATTCCTCGAACCCCAGCTACCGCCAATTTTGAATATTAATCTTCTTTTGGCTCCTGTGGTGCTGTTTCTTTAAAAATGATCCGATTCTCTTGCAATTTTCTTTAACATAGTTCTAGGTTCCTCCAACTACTTTATAAACTACTAAAAATTTCCCCAGACCCCAAAATTGGGTTAATATATAAAATCATACAAACTTGAGGTTTGTTTTAACTTATTATCACGGGCCCGGTCAACGCCGAGCGGGTGAGCTAGTAAATAATAAACTACAAATTATAGTAAAAACATATGAAAGCGGTTCAGCTATGAGCTGGAAAAAGACTATTTTATATAGATTTCTGTTTTAAAAGATAAATTTGTGTAGTATTCCTTCCACCAAGACTATAATTTTTTTTTCATTTAAGATAGAATTTCGGCATAGGCAGATTCCGTTCTTAGACGTTTTATTTTATGAATTAACCAACAAGAATTATGACTAATAAATAATTGTAAACAGTAACTCACTGTATTGTTTTACATACAGTAAATCCTGTAAGAACGGAATCGCTAGGGATCAGACTAAAATTCCGTTTTAGACAAGTTTTTGTTTTTGCTGGCATATTTGTATGGTGTTTCGTCCTTCGGAATCATGACATTTTTCCGTTGCAGACAGGTTCCATTTTCAAAGGTTTTACTATACTACACTATGTCCATTATATATGTAACAGTGTATCCCCCCCCTAAAAGGGCGCTCTGGATCCGCCCCTGGAGGGAGGGTTGAGAGGCTGTTCTCACCCCTGATATTTTTGTAATGGGTGGGGGTGGGGGTGGGGGTGTGAGTGAGAAAGTTATTTTTGAGAACTCTATTTTAAACATAAAATATGCATGTGATTCAGGGCTGAGAACAGCCAAATTGCAAAAAAATAGGAAATTTTTTTGCTTTAGTATCACATATTTAGAAATCCCTTCCCCCACTTTGTGGGGAAAGGACGAAGAAGAAATTTTAAAGGGGGTGAAGATTTTAGATGAATGATCTTATATATTAAAACAGAAATGTTTTTTTGTCAAATTCCACATTGACCAGAAAATGAGCCATTTGCGCATGCGTAAAATTAAATCTAGAACCTATCCAGTTTAAAGTGCACTCGAGCGAGGAAAGGGTGGCCGGATGGTGAAAGGCGTGGTGTTTCTCTGCTTCGATCGTCGTGTCGGTTCGATACCCACTCCGGAGTGATTTTTCTTATTTTATTGGCAATTATTCATTTTAATAATGTCATATTTAAATCAGAAAAAAAGTTATATAATTTTTTTTATTCGAATGCTAGTAAAATTTAACACCCAAGAATATTTTGTTTTAATTACTAAATTTATATTAAAAATATTTAAATTAAAATATTGTGCATGTAATTATCGATTAAATAAATTGAACTTGTCTACAATTTTTGTTGTATTTGGTATGACCATTATCAAGATGTCACATATATACTAAGATAAGTATGTGATTATTTTTTTGTAAAAATGGTAAAATAAAAGGAGAGAAAACAAAATGAAGGAAAATATTCATACAGGAACTCTAAATTATCTTGATATCCATGATTTGATAATTAAATAATGTATGAAAATGTAAAATAAAATTCAACTAATTAAAAAACATGTCTTATAAATCATTAGCTGCAAACAGCAAAGTTTATATTCAGGGTTTTAGATTTAGACTGATAAAAATTAATTTAATGAAAATTTTTAAAGGTCGCGTAATAAGAAAAAAAAACAACTAAATATTGCTATTTTTTAAAAATATTGGGACTGTGGTAAATAAAGTTTAACAACCGACAATATTTTGTAAAATTGTATTTTATTTAAAACATATTTAAATTAAAATATTTTGTATGTAGTTATCGATTAAATAAAGTGATATTTTATCTATATTTAGAATGACCATTATCAAGAGGATGTATTTGTATAACTAAGAAAAGTATATGATTATTCTCCATAAAAAAGAAAAGAAAAGAAGAAAGCAAAAATATTTACATAAGAATTATAAAAGAAATCACCTTGACCATGGTTTAATATATAAATAATGTATGAAAATGTAAAATAAAATTAAAGTAATTAAAAAATATATATTATAAATCATTAGCTGCAAACAGCAAATTTTAAGTTCTGGGTTTTAGAGTCAGGCTGATAAAAATAAAATTATGAAAAATTTTAAAGGTCGCGTAATTAAAAAAAATATATAGAAAATACTAAATATTGATATTAAAAAAAATTGTGACTGTAGTAAGTAAAAATAAATCATTCAATTAATATTTTTAGTTAAATTCTTGCTAAATTAATTCAAGCATAATAGGATGTAAATTACAAGCTTAAAATTATTTCACTTTATTAGTTGACTGGGCTGGACTGACAACAACATCTATTGTCTTTCTTATATCTATAGGATGTCTATAGGATCTAGCCTTGGCATTAGCCTCGGCAGTATCCGAGGCTAACGAAACAGAAAGGCTACTGCGGTGTTTTACGCGTATCTTTTTTTATAGACCGCCGGAGTCACGTGATGCTCGAATGCATCAATGCAGATGTACGAAAAGCGCATACGTCACTCTAACGGTCTGTAAAAAAAGATAAGTGGAATGCATCGCGGTAGCCTGTCTTTTTCGTTAGCCTCGGCAGCAAAGCCTGAAAGGTGAAATTATATATTAAAGCAATAATTGCTAACAAATTACGAAACAATCAAATGATGTATGATGTATTTTTTGCAAATGTGTTCCGACACAGATTTCTTTATGTTTTTGCTCACGAGATGGCGCATTCGGATTCAAATACATAAATCTGAAAAAGTTAGTTGCAGAATTACTGCCTTGATTTGTATTGTTTACACTATCAGCCGGTTTGGATACAAAGATACAAACCTGTAATATTCTGACAAGACTAGCTATTTAGTTGTTTTATTGTGACTGAAAATGGTTTTAATAAGTTGCGCGAATGGATACCCACTCATGAAAAGTTTAGGATTTAGTGGTATATTTAGATATGTCTCAACAACTTCACCAAAGTATGGTTTTACTGGTTTTAAAATATCAGATAAATTACATTCGCGACAAGTAGCACAAGATTTTATTTTCAGATTGTCTAATAGAGAACGAACTGTACTATTAGAAGAATTGCAGCGTTTTCAAACTCAAGCTAATGCTATTAAAGGTATTATTATTATTATTTTTTTTGTTGAATAAATATTTGCTTGCGGTATAAATTTTCTTTCAAACTACTCTCATTATACTTCCTCTCATTATACAGTATATGTGAGGAATAAGTAGCATAATTTGTGCTTTTATACCACACATAGTCTGCATATTTCATCATAAAATGTAGGTAATCAAAGTCATACTTTCAAAATTATCAGCATTTGTTTAATATTTTCAAAATATTTCTTTTATTTTGTACTTTAAAAGTCGCTATTTGCTTTATGTAATGTTTTATGTATAGTGATAGCAAAAGTTTTCCAGCTAACAATTTCATGATTTTACGACAACTATAATGATCGGTATGACTTAAAAATATTGCCCCTCCCCTCCAACCATGTATTGAGTGTATCAGATGTCCCCCCCCCCCCCTGGTTACTAGTTATTGTTTTAAGAAATAGATTTATTTCAGTTTATATTATCTGTAGCTTAAATATGTTATGGGATTTTTAGTGTCCTTTTTAGACACATGCCCAGTAGCAGAATACAAGATCTTGCAGATTAATTTAACAACTTAAAAAAGAGTCATTCCATGTCAAATCCACACAGCTAAAAACTTTCCCTCCTTAGCATTTTACGATATTAAGCTCATTAAGCTTGTTAGGTTCATCGAGAAATGAATAAATACCCAATGATAAGTCTCTATCTCTCTTGGTTTCTGAGATACTAATTAGTTTCAAAGATTGATGAAAAACAAAAATTTTTGCATTTCATACAATTCAAATTTAGTCATATTTTGTTCCCCCAAGTGTCGCACTTTTGGTGGTGTTAGAAAGTGCTTGAATTTGGCTTTTATATGATATTGCATGCACATACTTTTAAAATTTTTAATTTCAAGGTCAAACATTTTGACCTTTCATATCTCAAAATCAGACATTTTATTATTTTTTTAATTTCTACACCAAAATCACTTCTACATACCATATCTTTACCTATATATGTACATATTTTACTGACAATCTTTCTAAAATAAAGTTCACAAACATGTTTTTTGCTTTAGAGAGGGGGGGGGGGGGAGAGGTTGAGATGAGGCTAGGGCTGTCATGTTTACTGTATTTTAAGTAGAAAAAATAATTTTATACATAAAGAAAAAAGCAGTGCTGATGTTATAAACTAATTCTTAATACAATTGTCTTCTTATTTGACAACAATTGTTGAATATAGACCTCCACCCCCCCACCCCCCATTTTATCCAAGAGGATGAATTTTTTAAACTCTATAATGTAAAGACTATTGAGTTCCACAATATATAAAAAAATTCTATGATTTTCCTGCATAACTTTAACAAGAGCATTCAAACATTGAAGTAAATCTGCAAGAAATGCAAATTTATAAGTTTATTAATTCAATATTATCATTCTGTGTTAAATCAAAGCACAGTGTGTAGCATTTCAACCTGGTTTCTTCATGTTTCAATAAAATTTAGAATATTCAATAGTACTGTAATTTTCGACGTATAATCTGCAGATCAAACAAGATCATCTTTTGTCCTAGAAATTTTATTTTATAAAATGTAACTTACAACATCTCTGTAAATATTTGACTTCAATCATTAAATAAAATTTCTGGGTCTAAACATAATTATTTGATCCACGGATTATATGCTGGAAATTACGGCATTATACTATTAAAAAATAATCGAAATGTACTTGCTAAAAATCCTTTTAGAATCTTGTGATAGTGGGTAATATATTGTCATATGATAAAAATAGGTATTTGGTTTATCAAGCTAATGTATTGTCATATGATAAATATAGGTATTTGGTTTATCTTATATACTAATATACATATAGATTGCATTATATTAATACATGTAATACTAATATACATATAAATACACATACTAAAAATTTTAATATAATCTTATGGTGGAAGTTTTTTTTTAATTCTTTTTTCAATCTGATGATTCAGTGGAATGCCTTAATAGTTTGTGGAGTTTCATCATCAGGGATTATAAATGTTCAACCAGTTGGAGTTAGAGTTCACTTTTAGCAGAATGCCTGGCAATGGAATCTACAAAATATCTGGCTTTCAGGATAAGTACATAAGGTGATGGGTCTTCTGGATGAAGTAATAAGAGTTAATTACTTCATTCATATCTCTTTGTTTTTCTAAAGCATGACCTAACCACCATTTGCTGTTGTAAACTGCAGTTACATAACTACATAAATCACTCAAAACAAATTTTTCTTTTTGCATTGGTACAGGATGTTCAACTGATGCTTGTGCAAATGAGAAAGGTTTCACTGATATTTTTTTTTCAACTGATAGTACGAAAGCACACAGTTTTCAAGCGCATGGAATAGCTCTTAGCTTTGTTAAAGATTTCTTCCAAAAATTCTTTGAGGTAGTATATATTTGGACATCATAACAAATATTAAGTCAATTCCTAAAATACTTTGTTTTGTCCATTTGTAAAGTAGTTTTGCAATCATTATTTGGTTTTAATATAGTTTTTGGAGGCTTGTTCTAGTTGCGAATCTTTTTACCGTCCCCTCTACTCCATCTCTTGGACCTTTGCCATGTGCTGTTACTGAAAAATGTCACTCAGCTGGAATGTTGAAGTCATTTTTATGTTGACATAAATTAAAAAAGTTCTTTATTGTGCAGCACAGCCAAATAAAAAGTTTATATATTTTTTTCGGAAATAAACAGCTGTAGCTCTAAACACTCTGAATTGATTACAAGGCTGAGATGCTCATTTTTTTCACTTGTTTTATAATACACTGTGTTCCAAAATTGAACCAACAAATTAAGAAGGACGATAGAAGGCATTCCACTCCTTCATTTGCTCACCCCAGCTTGCAAAGTTAAAAACCTTTCAATTTTTTTAGAAAATAATCTTGCCTAATTCTTATTTTGTAGAAAGATGGTTTAATCAATCATCCAAATTCTAAAACATCCACTTCACCCTCCTTTGCACCCCCCTTTTCCCCACCAGAGCATACAAATATTATTATTTATTTAGAAATATTGTTTTTTAAATAGTTTATTTTATTTCTGCTCTGTTACTTTTCATTAACAATAAATAATCAAATTACAGCATACTGCAAAAGTAAAGCAAGAATTTTGTGCATCATCTAATCCCATGCGCCCTGTCCTGCTGAAATCACTCCTTTGTCTCTATCAGCATACAAAGTTTAAAATCTTTAAAGCTCTTTAATTTTTTTCATTTTTCTACCCTGTTTGTTACTTTGTAGTAAAAATAAATTAATAACATTTGAGTCCTCCCTTAAATTTCTGCTTCTCCACTTTGCATGCCCCTCCCGCCACAAGTTTTCCCTCCAAATCTTAAAAACTTTTTAATTAAAAAATATTTTCTTACTTTTTAACTATATGATTACTAAATTCTCCTAAATGTTTACCCCTGCCTCCACTTTGTCCCCACTTCATCAGTAGACAATGTTTAAAATTTTTTCAGTTTTTTTTTCTCTTATCCTTTTTATGCAGTAACAATAAATAACTTGCTATAAGAGCAAAGTTGGAATAATTTACATCATCCAAATATCCTCATTTCCCCTCATTTCAAAATTTTTGCTTCTCCTCACCACATGAAGTTTAAAATTTTTAGTATATTTTTTAAACTCCTATTTGTTACTTTGCAGTAAAAATAAATAATTAATCATCTAAATGTGGCCAGTCTTTAACCTTCTAAGTAGCTGCCCCATAAAATTACATGTCCCTAAAGTTTTATGCAAAAACCCCTAACGCTCCTTCCTGAAATTTTACAAAATCTTACTACTTGCTTTAAATCATACTATTAACGTAAAAGGTAATGCTAAAAAAATCAGAAACTCAAGTGAGGAGGGGGAGCACAATTGCCCTACCATGTCCTCCCTAAATGACACTGTGAAACTCATAAAGACTATTCAAATGGTTGGGGTATCATAGTTGAGATTTGTTCCAACAGAGTGAAAAATGTCCGGGTCACGACTCGAACCTGGGTACCTTGGCTTTCTGTGCCAATGCTCTTCCAAGTCTTAGCCAATACACTTTGAGTCCTTGAGTCTGTTGGAATAAATCTCAACTATGATACTCCAACCATTTGCATATGATTTATCTAGTTAAAAACTTTCTGCTCTTCATAAGAACTCATAAATACTTTTCCTCTCTGCTATCTCATTAATAGTGTTTTCCCTTCAGTTCCTTATGGGAAGCCTATTATCCAAAGAGAAGAACCACAGATTCTGTTTCAAGTTTTCAGATTGTTGTATATAATTTCAGCAATTTTATTTAAACACAAAAGGAATTTTTGAAGCGGACAAGTTCAACAGAGAAATGCAATTAGGTCCATAAAAAAAGATCTGTAGGGAGTTTTGAATTAGCAATTTCAAAACTATTTAAGTCCTACATTAAAAAAATTTCAGGAATAAATTTAAAATGTGCGCTACACACAAAATGCTAGATATTTTAAGAACTTTTCTGTACTCATTTTATTTCTCAAATCTATAAATATGTATATTGGTTATCAATTACTTATTTTATATGAATTAAAATAAATTTTAAAAACTTCAAGCCTTTGGATTTGCATTGTTTTTACAGTCAGTGGGATTTAGCATCCTACAAATGATACAATAAATATATTAATTATATTTTTATTAGGTATTTGACAAATGACATAAATTATTTACGTCTGCATTGTAAGGGTACAGACTTTGAATAACCACTATTTCCAAATAGTAATATTTGCCTTATTAAATCACATAATTTTGTGATTAAATAAGACTATTACTATTTGGCAGTAATGGTATTCAAAATCTGTAAACATTGGCACCTGTTCATTTAGGTACATAATCATATTCATCATCATGTTTGATCACATTTTCTTCTTGTTCTATTAGTGGCTATTGAAATATATCTTGGTATTATCATTGACTAATGTTGTTTTGGCAATTTTGAGTGGTAATGGATAAATAAACCTATGTAATTTTTGTCTTCCCGTAAAGGGCACTTTGTAACAACAACAACAACAAAAAATGCATTTAAAAAAAGTGGATTTATGTAGTTTTTGTAATCACTGATTCAGTTATTCCCACCAGTGTATAACTAAATATAGACTTAAAGGTCTTGTGTTTAGTTGTGCAGTCAACCTTCCAAAATCCACAGCTCTAAAATCCACAATCACCTCAAATCTGCATATCATTCACAATGTAAACAAGGAAAATTTCAGTTAAGATTTGTCAAAAAAAAAAAAAAAAAAAAAAAAAATCAAGGCAGCTGCGTTTACAGTAGACTCTCTCAAATCCGCAGCCCTAAAATTTGCACATTGTTTCAGTTGTAAACAGTGAAACTTACAGTTAAGATATAGGAAGGAAATTCAAGCTTTTTTATTTTTATATCATTCTGTGCTCATTTTATTATGTAATTCTGGTTAATATCATTTAATTCTTGCTTTTTCATAAATGAAGTATAAATTTATATCTGAAACTAGCAAGCTACGCTGGTCAATTTCTTATAACGAACTTTTAATCCAACAAAATATTGACATTTCATAATTCACTTTTATATTTTAACAGAATAATAAGGCTACTATAATTTGTGACTCGTGCTATAGCCAATATACACGCCAAGACACGTCGCCCTTATCATTATCTTTTTACGCATGAAGGTTTCGCTATGGTACTCCATTGTGAAATTTGGTAATTTTTCAAATTCAATACTTGAAAAATGGCATAATCATTAGATTTGAAATTTATATCAAGAAAAATACAATTTTTTACCTTTCAAACGCAGTTTGCCTAACAATTTTCAGACAAATACTTTTCGAGCTACTATTTTTTTTCAGTAACTTCAAATGTTTCATTTTCCGAGATTAATCTGTGGCAACAATTAGTGAAAAACCCAGTCGTCAGAAACGCATAGTTTTTTATTAAAGAGGCTGTTGGAGCAGGGATTGTCACCACCATTTTGCCACCATCACTTTTGAAATCGGTTCGGTAGTTCTAGAGATTCCATAGAAATTGTAATTTAGAATGTTTTTAGAATGCTTTTCGCTCATTTCACCCTTTTAAATTTCGAATTTTTTTTTTGTTTTTAGAGAGCATTTACATCTTATAAGTAACTACAATGCCAAATTTCAAATTTCTAGCTCCTTCAGTATAAATAAAATCTCAATTTTAGAACGTTTTTCGCTCCTGCACCCCCCTGGGGATAGTGACACCGACATAAAATATATCCTATGTTGGAGCAGGGGTTGTCACCATACATTTGCCACCATCACTTTTGAAATCGGTTTGGTAGTTCCAGAGATTCCATAGAAATTGTAATTTAGAATGTTTTTAGAACGCTTTTCGCTCATTTCACCCTTTTAAATTTCGAAATTTTTTTATTTTGTTCTTAGAGAGCATTTACATCTTATAAGTAACTACAACACCAAATTTCAAATCGGTTCGGTAGTTCTAGAGATTCCATAGAAAATGTAATTGAGAATGTTTTTAGAACGCTTTTCGCTCATTTCACCCTTTTAAATTTCGATTTTTTTTTAAATTTTGTTCTTAGAGAGCATTTACATCTTATAAGTAACTACAACGCCAAATTTCAAATCTGTTCGGTAGTTCTAGAGATTGCATAGAAATTGTAATTTAGAATGTTTTTAGAATGCTTTTCGCTCATTTCACCCTTTTAAATTTCGAATTCTTTTTTGTTTTGTTCTTAGAGAGCATTTACATCTTATAAGTTACTACAACGCCAAATTTCAAATCTGTTCGGTAGTTCTAGGGATTCCATAGAAATTGTAATTTAGAATGTTTTTAGAACGCTTTTCGCTCATTACACCCTTTTAAATTTCGAATTTTTTTTAAAATTTTGTTCTTAGAGAGTATTTACATCTTATAAGTAACTACAACGCCAAATTTCAAATTTCTAGCTGCTTCAGTATAGAAAAGATCGCAATTTTAGAACGTTTTTCGCTCCTGCACCCCCCTGGGGTAGTGGCATCGACATAAAATATAGCCTATGTTGGAGCAGGGGTTGTCACCATCAATTTGCCACCATCACTTTTGAAATCGGTTCGGTAGTTCCAGAGATTACCCCCTACAAACAAACAAACAAAAAAACAATCTTTACTCCTTTATAATATTAGTATAGATTATTCAAGATAACACTGATACCAGTAGTGATTGATATTTTTTTATCAAATAAATGCATTTATGTATTAATCAAGATTTTTTGTTTATTAAATCTGGTCAAACATCAAATAAAATTTTGTAATTTTATGGTTTTGATGTAAATTACTAGTGTACCTTTATGCGGCGAGTTTCATTGAATAATTCAAGAGAAATTTATCTCATCATTATTATGCATATTTAGTCATGTATTATTAATTATTTATGTAACCTTTACATTATTTCCCATAGTTATTTTAATATTTTACTTTATTGTAAGCATTCATGATAATTTTGAGTGCATTATTACATTCAAATTACTGTTTAAAAAATGTAAACAAAACAGTGACCAGAAATCCGCAAAATTTTAAAATCCGCATAACCTCTGGTCCCAAGCTGTGCGGGTTTGAGAGAGTCTACTGTAATTGATTTATGGATGGATTATAACCTAGGTAACTCATGTCAATAAAATATCAGTCTTCAGAACACTTATCAATTTCTGAATCAAAGGAAGTGGGAAATAAATTTACTTTTGATGAAGAATTTGCTTATGGAGATAAGTATTTAAATTTAAGCGATTCAGATTCAATAATGTCATCTTTATCACAGGTGATATAACCTAGGTAACTCATGTCAATAAAATATCAGTCTTCAGAACACTTATCAACAGGGTTGTTTGATTTAAATCAGCTTGATTTAAATCGTGATTTAAATCATGATTTAAATCAAATGATTTTTTTAGAAAAATCTTTGATTTAAATCAGTTTTTTTTAACATTCATATTTACTGGCTGAATAAGGATCAAATTCCTCATTCATGTTAATATAAAAGTTAAACTCATTCATTTCAGATTAAAAATTACCTTTTAATAGCATTAAATAAAACTAGATTAAATAATAGATTAAAAATACTATTATCTTATGAAAGTAAATGCAACACTGCGTTAAAAATATTATCTATCCATAGTACATTCTCCAAAACTACTGATAAATACTTACTGATTTTTAAAAGTTTTTTTTCTTAGTCACTTCCATTTTTTGAAAGCAAGATGCTGAAGCTAAAGTTAAATATATTTAATATAATAGTATTTTCAGTGGAGAATCACTTTCTCTAAAGCAAATTATACATAATTCACAAGTTTGTTTTACATTAACCTGCAAATTACAATATCCCATATGTTGATGTATTGATCATATAATGTGATCAATACATGAACTAATTATAACATAAATATTTGGACTGTTTGTCTAACATAGAATTAATTCCAGTTTCATGTTTCTTCTATAATTGAAAATACTTTAATCCCTGTAACTGATCCCTTTCCTCTTTCTTTTCTTAGAATTCATTGCTTACTGCAATGGAAAAAAAAAAGAAATTTTATTGTACTAAGCTAAGCACTAAGCAGTCATACGTATTGTCAAGTAAGCAAGATTGTTTTCTAAAATTGACCATGGCTGAGTAAGAAGGGGGCGGGGGGCAATAACACTGATAATTGATAGCTTCACACTTTTAGTTATAGGATTACCTTGTATTTGGTACCTAAGAATAGTATAGTGTGAATTTCACTAATGATGAAAAAAAGAAAGCCTTACTTTTTGCTAAAGACAAATACAGTTCACATTTTATATCTTTATATCCGTGATAATGAAATTTCAAGGAAAATCTGATCCTTTTTCTGAATTTTTATTTGATAAAGACATCGTAACAAAGATTTCTCCCTTAGACATGTGGAAAACACACTTTGATTCAGAAATTTGTGTATCAGATGGTGAGGGGAGTGTAAAGAAACTCATAGAGCAACTGTTTACAGCAACAGCTACTTCTTCCTCCGTGGAACGGATGTTTTCAACATATGGTTTAGTTCAGTTCAATCTATACTTAGAACTAAATTAGGAAATGATAAAGCAGCCAAATTGGTGTTCTTATACAAAACCTTAAATGCATAAATAGTTAAAAATGTTAATATAATTACATATATGTAAATAATTACAAAATAAAAAACAGATTTTGTAAGAGATTGAATTGTAATCTAATATTAAAGTATAATTTTATATTAATGATTTAAACAATTATCTGTTTATAGATAGTCACCAATGTTAAACTGTTTCTATTTAATATTTTGTCATAACTTAAAAATTATAGAATTGTTCTTGCATGATACATAATAAATATATACCCATATGTATTTAGCATTCTTTGTTGTATTTATTATACGTTGTTATATAAAATATGTGTTATTTGGAGTAATACACGAAAGAAAATTTTAATAACTTTTAAATTAAATAGAAATTTATACATATAACACACATATTTATATGTATAACAATTTAATATTAGAATGTTTTAAATTTTAAATAAATAATCTAAATTTGTTTGCAACAATTTTAAATTTAAATTATTTTGAATTCTTATCTAGAAATTGTAATGCAATTAATAGAAATATGTAAATCTACACAGAAAATATAAATAAATATGTGCAGAGTACACAAATAATATTATACTATAACAATATTTAAAAAAATAAAAAAAATCCGATTTAAATAAAAAAAATCCGATTTTTTTGATTTTTTTAAAAAAATCACGATTTTTAACAACCCTGCTTATCAATTTCTGAATCAAAGGAAGTGGGAAATAAATTTACTTTTGATGAAGAATTTGCTTATGGAGATAAGTATTTAAATTTAAGCGATTCAGATTCAATAATGTCATCTTTATCACAGAGATTGCAAGTTTCTGTGTGTTTTTTCATTCTTGCCACAATCTCCACTATTTCTATGCTACATGGTTTACATATTGCTTTCACACTTTTCCAAAAAAAGTTTTTTTTTTCTTTCTGTAAAATAAAGCCACATTGGATCTTTCTGCCAGCCATTTTTCTTATGTATCAATGTATCCAAAAGTTCTCTGTACTGTACCACCGTAAATGATGATGATTGTCCCAACTTGTGTTTCACACTATACTATATTAATGATTACCAAACAGTTACAAAAGATGCAAGGTAATCACATAACTAAAAATAAAAAGCTATCAATTGTCAGTGATATCCAGCTCTCAGCCATTGACAATTTCAACAATCAATCATGTTTACTGTACAGTAGGCAGGGGTCACTCTAGAGAGTTTCAGAGAGGTGGCCTGCCATGATGCTCTTTTTAGATAAAATCCCACACTCCTTGCCATTTTTCCAGGTAGAATTCTACCCTCCTTGCCCATTTTCCAGAACTTTTCAACCCTCCTTTTATTCCTGGGTAGCATCCTGCCTTGTTTGCATTGTACTTTCAAAAATTCTGTACCTATCTTTTATTTTTAGAATGCTAGTATGGTACATCAGGAGTACTCCTTTCCCCTATTTATTCCTCTGTGAAATGCCCTGGTATGTCTAATCTTTGACTGATTCATCTTTTTTTTTTTTTTTTTATCATTTTTTCCTTTGAACAAGACAAAGGGTAACTAAGGGTCATTGATTAATTTCATCTTCTCTAGAGAAATGTAGTATTAGATTAGGCATTCTGGCCTTTGACCACGTGATAACTTACATAAGTTCTATAAAAAATTTGAGAAGTAGCTTTAGAACTTTTATTTTGTAGTTTTTTCAAAACCAGTTTTGCTAAAATCGGGAAAAAGTTATCTGGTGAATAAAAGTTTTAGAGAGATAAGTTTTTTAATATTGTAGGAAAATGGGGAAATGACTGTGAATACAGTAAACAATTTTACAATAAAAATCAAGAACATAAGTTTCATTTTGCTATTTTTAATACTTTTCAAACGTGAAGTTATGGAAATTAGAAATGTTATTGGATTTTTTAAATTAAAGAGTACTTTAAGCTGTTGCAAGACTTCCCTCCCCACCAGTATATGGGTATTAAGGTGGAACGAAAATAATGGTTAATTATTTTTTTTTTCACATAAAAATTTGCTATAGTTGGCAAAAGTTGCCTTTTGGGCATTCATGCCATTGAATCATATCAATATAATCCGTGACATCAAAGTTTATACAAGAATTAAAAAATTTTTGATACCAACTCCATTTCTAGCCCCTGCTTTTACAATCCTGCATAATGCAAACTCTCTTATATGACTTCTATCACCCGATAGCATACAAAGGAGGACATTTTCATGTGTTGCAAAGTATGCATAGTCTAATTGAGGTAACGTAAATAACTGACAATTTTTCACAAGTGTTTCGATCCATAGATACAAGATGGTTTCAACTTTATGTTAAACCAAACAGTAGCATACACTTTCAATTTCAAAATGTACTCAGTCAGTGTTTGGAGATTATGTGATGGATATTCTGTTCCCACATGCAAGCGAAGTATTCTGTTTGCTAAGGTAAGCCATGATGAATGACAAAGTTTTTTTGGTTTCTTCATGGACAAATTAGAAGAGGAACTTCCAACAGAGATTGTGTTACACATATCTAATAAATATTTTTGATTCATACTTAAGGTATCCTTAATTTTTAGTAATGAAATGTTATTTTCAATAGGTGAAAACTTAATCACTGGAAGTTCATAATACTTTTCTAGTTGTTTCCTTATTTTTCCTCCAAATTCATTTGGATCTTTAGTTTTTCCATCTAGGAAACAAAATAGTTGATGTACAGGCAGTTCATTTGCATGAAATAGACACATCAAGCACTGCAATGGCTTTCATAATTCTTTTTCCAGTAAAACAATTTTCATTCTGTCAATTTTTATAATTCTTTCTTCATCACTAATTGGACCAGCATCCTACAGAGCGGCGCTTGCAATTGTTGCAGCAATTTTGTCTGATACTCAAGTTCGATCGCAAATAGAAGTCACACATCACAATTTCATTCACATTTGACTATGATTTTGATTACTTGAGGTTTCAGAGACACTTGACGTTCATTTGCATGAAATAGACAAATCAAGCGCTGCAATGGCTTTCATAATTCTTTTTCCAATAAAGCAATCATACCATTATTCAATCCAGTGTTCAGGACAATTCCATCATATCCAATTGCAGCAATGTTTAGGTATTGGTTATCATCATTGAAAAATGTCATTATGCTGTCTTTTATACCTTTTCCAGTGCAAGAAATTGGTTTTACGTGTCCTAAAATCTTTGATCCAGGCTCTGCAACAAGTGATATATGTTCATCGATAACAGTTCTTTTGTAATACTTAGTTCCTTTCTTCTCTTGCACAATAGTCTTGTCTTTTCTTACATAAAAAAAACAACTTACTTTCTTTAACTGGTTTTACAGTTTCTTCTATATGTCTTTTTCGGTTCTTTATTCGTTCTTGTCTAATTTTCATTCTGTCAATTTCTATAATTCTTTCTTCATCACTAATTAGACTAACATCCTAAAGAGCGGCGCTTGAAATTGTTGTAGCAATTTTGTCTGATACTCAAGTTCGATCGCAAATAGAAGTCACACATCGCAATTTCATTCACATTTGACTATGATTTTGATTACATGAGGTTTCAGAAACACTTGACGTAGAGTCAATAGCAAAATTGGGACCTAATACTGTGTCCTCTTCAGAATAATGTTATGTCTCTACCTCATTGTATACTATTTATGTTTCATCATTTTTAGGTGCGTTCGTAATTATATAAATACGTAGCACCTATTGTCGTCGCTTGGTCCGTCCGTCCGTCCGTCCGCATATAACAACGCAAAAACTACCCAACCGAATGGTTTAAAATTTATAATATATTATCTTTGCAGAATTTTGTCGAGACATTTCAAATTTTATTAAAATCGAATCAAAATTTTAGGCGATATTATTAAAAATATTTATTAAGCAATTTCATTTTTTTTTTTTAATCTGCGCGTTTTTGTTATAGGAGCTTCGGAAGTTTCATCGTCAAGCGACCGAGATACTTATTTTATGATAGAAATTAATCTGCAGACGATATAATTCATTTCACAGAATTAAAAATCATCTAGATCTGAATATTTATATAACTAGCTATAGTACGAACGCACCTCATTTGTCACGTTTGACGTACAATTTCCAACTTGTTTTTTAAATTAAAATGTATTACATAGTCAGTTTAGCATTTTTTCTGATTAAAAGCAATCTGTAAAAGTTTTTTTTTTTACTACAGGTGTAATCAGTACTCAGTTGTAAATTTCAATATAACTGCGAAATTTGTCAACATTTAAATAAAAACCTTTCTTGCGGTATTTCTAAACATAATCAAATTACGCTGATATTTAATTTCAGTCATTATTTTGATCAAAGGTAACTCAGGAAAACTATAGCCTATTGAAAAAAAAAAAACATAATTGTGAAATTTGTCAACATTTTCATAAAAACCTAAATCCATAAAAACCATCTTGAAACACCTCTAAACATAATCCAATTGAGCTGATATTTAATTTCTGTCTTTATTTTTATCAAAAGCAACTTTTAAATACTATAGCATATTGAAAAAAAAAATTTACATTATTGCAAAAATTGTCAAATAAAAGGTTTTTAATAAAAACCTAAAGTTTAGCCTTCTTGCAGCATCTCTAACATAATCCAATAAAGCTAATATTTAATTTCCGTCTTTATTTTGATCAAAGGTAACTTTTGAAAACTATAGCATATTGAAAAAAAAAAAAAATCATTCCACCCTAATATGAGTATATGCACTTATTACAAAAATGCGCTTTTTATGAAATGATGTGCCCTTTTCAACAAAATTGCCCTTATTATGTAATGTGCGCCCTGCCCTTTCTTATGTTCTTGAATGACCCCTGCAGTAGAAATGACCACTTAGCTTAGAAATAAGGTACATATCTTATATTTTCCATTGCAGTAAACAATGAATTCTAGGAAAGGAATGGGATCAGTCACATGGATTAAATTATTTTCACTTATAAAGAACATGAAATTTGAATTCTAAAACTCTATGTTAGACAAACAGTCCAAATATTTATTATATTACAATTAGTTCATTATATAATCATATATTATGAATTAATATATGATCAATCATCAACATATGGGATATTGTAATTGCATGTCTAAGCAACTAAACATAAAACAAACTTGTGAATCAATCATGTATAATCTACTTTAGAAGAAGTAACTCCTCAGTGAAAATACTATTATATTAAATACTTTTGTATTAAATAGATTTAAATTTAGTATCAGCATTTATTTAACTTTAAAAAATAAAGGGATCATCTAGGAAAGAAAAAAGTTTAAAAATGAGACATTTATCAGTATTTATTTTGGGATTCACTATGGATAAATATTTTGAATGCAGTATTCCATTTACTTCCATAAAAAAGTAGTATTTCCAATTTATAGAAGTTTTATTTAACATTATTAAAAGGTAATTTTTAATCTGACTTGAATGATGATAATTGACACGAATGATTAATTTGATCCTTATTCAACTTGTAAATATCAATGTTAAAAATATTGATTTAAATGAAAGATTTAAAAAAAAAATCATTTGATTTAAATCAAGCCGATTTAAATCGAACAACCCTGCTTCTCTATATTAAATAAATTGCATTAATATTGAAAAAATTGCTTGTGTATATGAAACAGTGAATAGGTTGCCAGAAATATGCATGAAAAATTTCCTTCTTTTGCTAATTTTTTCTATCTCTCCAAGGTCCCTGTAACAGGGAAGTACCAAATTTTAAAATTTCAAATCAATGTTGATGTTCTTCCCAATTAACTGATACTGGTGTCATTTATCTACTATTATTTATAACAGAATTAATAAAGGGTGTTTACTTCCCAGGCAGAGACATACGAGCCTCCCTTCCCACTGAAATTAGTATTTTTTACCTAATCATAGATACAATTCAACACATTTCCATAACCTCACTTAAGATCATCTCTGCTCAGTCTCCCTGTCTGCCCCCTGAAACAAAATCCTGAATATTCTAATGTTTCTGGACATTTATGCTGTCTTCATATTTATAGATAATATGAAGTAGCATATCATTACCATTATTACTTTTTGATATTGGAAAAAACATATTTTGTAGTATGTAAAATTCAGGTTTCTTTTATTCATATAATGTAATGTACAGTAAACTCTGTCTAAGGCAGACTGTGTGTAAGACTGAAATCTGTCTAATGCAGAAAGATCTTAAAGTCTCACAGAACAATTTTCAATATAATTAACTCTAAGATGAAATACTGCCCATGACAGATAATTTTCTCTGTCCTTATCAATTCCACCTTAGACAAAGTTTACTGTAATTTAACTTTGCACTGTCCCAAATATAAAGAAATGAGAGGATTTGTAAAATACTACTCACTTTATTAAAAGTATCATTGAAATCATCATGTCTCCTTATAAAAAATAATGGGCTACTCATTCACTAGTCATTCATTTACTTGTTGGTCACCTAAACTAAAAAAATCTAATTTTATCATTAAAGTATAAAGTATGGTGATTTAAAAAGAACTTTTTTTCTTTTTATTATTCAAAAGGTTTTGTCATTTAATATTATTTTACAGATGTCGCAAAAAATCCTCCGCCAACTGCTGCTCAACTACGAGGCCTTGCTGCGCACAGTGCAATGCCATTTATTGGATTTGGCTTTCTTGATAATTTGATAATGATACTAGCTGTAAGTAAATATTAAAATATCTTCTTATTTATTTTCACTTCAGATGATTTTCTGTTATGTAAAACTGTTTTTGAGTAATAAAATAAAAATAATGATACAGTCAAACCTCATTAATGCGAGCACTGAAGGGGAACTTTTTTTGTTTGTGCTATCCAAACTTAAATACATTACATACAACTGGACGGGGCAATCGGAAACAGTTTGTGCTAAAAGTAATTCATGTTAAGCGTGTTCGTGTTAACGACATTTGACTGTATATCAAATGAAGTTGCATAAGCAGTCTTAGTTGCTGGAAAATTCCATGCTAGTAATTTTTGTAAGGCCTTTTCATAAGAAAATTATGACTTTGGCATTATATTATGCATGTCTTAAATCAGAAAAAAATTTCTTTATAATCTAAAATTATAGTGTAATAAATTTTCAAAGCATTTAGGTCATCCACCTTTTTCGCAATTGTATTTCCTTTGAATGCAATGTGAATCGTAGGTTACTTTTAAAACCCTGCATTAGATTTGATTTGTAAAATGCATTGTGTGGGTATCCTAGAACTGTGAGACCTAGGCATTTGCTTTTTTTGCCTACCTGTAAAACTGCCAAGTGTTTAGATTTTTTGTAACCATTAGGGTTTCTTTCTCAAATTACAAGCATGTTTGCAATTATATTCCAAAAAATTGATCATCTTGCCTTATTGACAAAATTACTGAAAATTTGAGAGCAATTATTATTATTTTTTAAATGAAATTTTTTTTGAGAGCTTGATAGCTCTGCTTAGCTCCAAGGTCACTTCTGCTTATAACATGGAAAAATAGACTACTATAGATAATGACTAATTTTTAGAACAGGCAATTTTATAACTTAGCATCAAATGCTGCAGAACATGCATCATTGCTAAAAATATTCTATTTCTGACAAAATTCCATCTTAGCATTTATTTCATAGTATTCTTTTTGTTGGTACAAAGAAAAATTTTCCATTTAAAGCCGTATTTAGTATATAGGTTCTGTTTTCACAGGCTTTAAAACAAGTTCCATAAAAATTCTTGCCTTAAATAGACATATTTTATTGTTCAAATTTGCTAATCAACTTTTAGTTATTAAATATTTAATCACTCATTAGATATATTGTAAAACTAATTAATGTAAATACTTGTAAAATAATTTACAAAGAAAAACAATTTTTTCATGCATTTTTTGACCTACAGAATTTTGCAGGATGGATAAAAAATGGCTGTTTTATGTTTTGGCTTATTGTCTTCTAATTGGTTTACATAATCAGTCTTATTATCTTTTTGCCAGTAGCAGCTGGTAGTAAAAATAATGAGGGTACTATAAACTAAATTATATTTTTAAACATATGCAACACACCTAATGCTGAAAGATGAAATCCATAGATCAAAAGAAAAGAAACCTTTCTGCCATAAACAGAAATATTTTATGGTCCCAGAAAAAATATTATACAATCAGGCCTGCTAAGATAGAAAGCAATTTATATAAAAAAAAATGTTCTGGTCCCTAGCAATTCTGTCTTAGCAGGTCTTGCTGTTTTATCATAAATTTTCCTATTAAAATTTCTCTTATACAGTATGGAACCATTTATCCGGAATCCAGTTAACCGGAAAACCAGTTATCCGGAATGATATTTCCAACTGACTGATTTCAGAAACTTTCCAGAAAAAAGTTCCATGCAGTGCTAGTTTGACATGTGCATTGCTTGATAGATTACCACATGCATTGTACAACTTTATCAATATCTTGGATTTGAAATGAAAGCCTATTTAGTTAGATATTGAGTTTTATGCAGTATTATTGTTTCCAAGATATTGAAAGAAATTGCCTTCTCTCAAACTCTGATTAATCTTTGATCTTGATAGGATCTGAGCCTTAATCAGAGTAATCTAATAATTTGAAATCAGTAACAATGTTACAGCCACATATGTTCTACAAATCTCATTAAGTGGAAGCTGTTTTAATGTCCAACCAGTTATCCAGAAAAACCAGTTATCCGAAATACATCTGGCCCTGACCATTCCGGATAAATGGTTCTATACTGTATATACAATTATTTCCACTTACTGATTTTTGTGTACTGTTTAAATCAGGAGTGCATCATTCTGATTATTTTATTTGTAATTTTTATTCCAAGCTTATGAAACAGTGGTGCAGCAAAGGGGGGGGGGGGGAGGGGGGTGTTTTGAGGTTAAAACCCCACCCAGAGCTTAAAATAAATGCTGTTATTGTCACTTATATGAATCATTGGTTTATCAAATAAGCCATTTATGAGTTGATCAAAATCAGTATTAGTATTTTTCCCTTAGTCGGAATCTGCCGCTTTATTGAATCAAATTATATTATTCAACAAATGTGATTCAGTAAAATGACCATTATCTACCAAAAATGGAGAAAACTCATAATAGATACCTGTTAAAACTGGTCACTTATTTAAAAAAATAAGTGTTTGCAGTTCCCGGTCCCGAACAAGCTCTAAGGCTATATCATTTTCTGTTGCACTGCTGTACATACAGTGGCAGGTCTTTTAATTGATTTTTTTTTTCTTTGCTTCTTTTTTCGAAATGAAACTAAATCATCAAATTCCATAGGAGGGGGAAAAACAAAAAAATGCATGATAAATTTTGGACATACAGAAATGGAATTTGAACTCATTTTACATGTTAAAGAAGGGGAAAGTTGCTCTAAATACAGTAAACCTGTTAAAATCAAACCAGTCTATAACGGAACTCTGTTTTAAACCTAAATACTTACACTCCTGATGGAAAGAACATATACAGTTATATGTGCTAAGACAAACTTTTTTTTCGGTCCCGATCGATTCAGTTTTTACAGGCTTAAATAAATAAAAAAAGGTATTATACACTATATGGCCATTAATGACCGGCAACTTTCAATTTTAGACATTTTGTCAAATATTTAAAAATATACTTGTCAGATTCTTCTGGAATTTTAGGATCCAAAAGAACAGGTTTGACTTCATATTTATCACTGTTGATTTAAAAAGGAGGACAAATAGGGGGCCAAAAAAAATTAAAGAAAAAAAAATAATACTTTGGATCACTCTGTAAAATAAAATGCACCAAATGATGTATTGCTACAGAATGTACATAGGCAGACGTTGTACAATATGTGTATTCATTTGTGTAAGAATAGCATGTATAGTAATAGAAATATAGCAAATTTTTTAAAAAATTAAAAAAATTCTTGCATGTTTTTTTGCTTATAACATACAGGGTTTTTAACCAAATTTAACGCCAGTTTCAGAAAAATTGACAAAATGTAGTAGAAACAATATAGTGTCAGTGGAATATAAATATATTAAATATTTAAGGAAATATGGGCACATTTCTATGGGCATAATTTTTAATGATACTTTAGTTCTCTTTGAAAAACTACCCTAACGAGCTTATTCGAACAAAAAAAGAATTATCAAAATCAAAGGATCCATTCCAAAAGTATTATAACCTGGTGCAATAAAGTTTTCCAAGGCGAACTAAAGTATCAATAAAAAATGAAATATAGTATAAAAATTAAACATGACAATTTGTGGACAATCTCTTATCATTTAGCGAGTTTTAGTGAGAAACTAACAAACAGCTCACTCTAACACCGATATCTCTCTGAATTTTTACAATATTTGACTGATTTTTTTTAATAAGTTGCTCCATAGAGTTGACTATTAAATTATGCAAAAAGTTCCTTTTTATCGTTCGCGCATGCGCAGATAAAAAATATTTTATACAACTGCCCATATTTCCTTAAATATTTAATATGTTTATATTTCAATTGCACTATATTGTTTCTACTATATTTTGTCAATTTTTCTGAAACTGGCGTTAAATTTGGTTAAAAACCCTGTATGTTGTAAGCAAACACATGCAAGAATTTTTTTAATTAAAAAAAAAAAATCGCTATATCTCTAGTAATATACACGCTATTCTTACACAAATGAATACACATATTGTACAATGTCTGCCTATGTATATTCTGTAGCGATAGATCATTTCGTGCATTTTATTTTACAGGGTGATCCCAAGTATTATTTTTTTCTTTAATTTTTTTTGCCCCCCTAATTATACTCCTTATCAAATCGACATAGATAAATATGAAATCAAACCTGTTCTTTTTAATTCTAAAATTCCAGAAGAATCTGACAAGTACATTTTTAACTATTCCACAAAATGTCGAAAATTGAAAGTTGCCGGTCATTAATGGCCATATAGTGTAGTTATGTCCAGGGCAAATATTTTTTCATTAGTCTCGGGCCGGCGGGGTCCTGGATTACTTTTTCTTCTATAGATTTGGACCGAGACTGGTACTTATTTTTCTCTGGAGTCTTGGGCCGCTCCTACCTCATTCACTTCAGGCCCAGACCGAGTCTAACAAAAGAAAATTTGTGCAATTTTGTTTCATGGTGGCAGTTTTCTTGTAAAAATTATAGTAATATTGTACATATATTTAAAAAATATTTAGAAATTGAATTTGGTTTAATAAATAACAGAGAAATATTTAAATCAAAATTAAATTTTTCTGGCGCAATCTTCCATGATCAGGTCTGCTACCATCTCGGCCAGTAACTGAAGGCAAAGGACCTCGAATTACCCCTGTTCTGTGAAGTAAAGGCATGGCAGTACTTTTTTTCATAAAGCTTTAAAATTATGATTTTCTTTAACCAACTTTTTCTTTTATTCTAAACTACATTAATTTTGAATGTGTCTTCATATAAGCCATTGCCTCTAAATGATCATAAATATTGTTATTCCGTATTCCATAGATTGCGGATATATCATCTGCTATACCTTAAAATGTTTACATACACATGTATGCAATATTCTGTTAAGAGAACTTTAATTATAGGATAATATTGGTTAAGAATTATCTGCATGCATTACATAAATTGGGTCAGACCGTACTCATAACTACAAAAAAATAAACAGCACAAGCTGGAACTGGGACAGGCCGAGAACGGCCAATAAAGCTTTTGTACAGGTCCGTTCTAAACTTTTAGCTTATTTAATGGACTTAGCTGAGTCAGGCCCAACATTGGAAATTCTCAGTCCATGCAGACCTCTTCTCCAGTCAACCAGAAACATTTAGTGCTTATTCTGAAAAAAAAAAATTGAGCACAGCATACTCAATAACATAAAAGTACTACACAAAAATGGCATTGTGCAGTTATAGAATCACAAATACATTTACTTTTTCTGATGAAAGAAATAAAATATTTGTGACATACAGGCTGTTTAAAATAAAATAAAATAAGATGAAACAAACGGTAAGGAATGATAGAGCAGTCTACAACAAACAATTTTTGCCTTGGAAACCGGGATTGCAATCAATTTAATCAAACAAAAATCTGCAGTTCTAATTCAAGCCGAGCCTTGATATTTATGCAGACATTTAACAATAATGACGATTCATAGTTAATACTTTGGAAATTTTTCCATAGAAAATTTCATAAGGCCTATTAAGCAATTAAAAAAAAATTTGATTAATAATGAAGATATTTTAACGACATTTTCAACAGATATCATGAAAAATGCTCGAAGTGCAGAGTAATTTGAGCAGTGACCATTGTATAGAATTTCGAATTCATTCCGAAATATGGAGTGCCTTGTTCAGCACTTTTTGGACAAGGATGATGATGAACTTACACCAGTTTTTGAGATATCGTTATATTTGACATAAAGTCTATTGAAAATTTTGTTGAAATAGCTTCTTTATTATTAAATTTATGAGCAAGAATTCGTGTTCGACTTGGGGTGAAACACCCCATTACTGTTAAATTTATGAACAAGAATTCATTTTCGACTTGGAGTGAAACACCCTGTATTTTTGATTGAAGAAATGTTTTGTAACCCTGGTTTCGTACCCAAAAATTATTTCCTTTAGTTCTTCCACCCCTTAAAGTTTGTCTCATCTTTGTTGAAACAGTTTGTATAAATGTAATATCAGTTTTATGTTATTTCATTGGTATATTTTACGTTTTATAACTCTAAGACAGTAAGTGTTGTTTTAACTCATTAGGCGTCGTCAGTGGTCGGAAAAACTACTTTTTGTTTGTAGCGAACTACAACTACAACTACTTTATGAAAAATGTAGTTAACTACAACTACTTGTTACTTTAGTTATCTCGTTAGTTACTTCGCTACTTTAGTTATCATCGCTAATTAAATAACGATTTTCCCCCATAGACCATAATGTAACAGAATTCCTTTGAATGTCCCTGTAAGCGAGATATAAATGCTACACATTTCATTTTCAATACTGAACATCACGTAAACTTCAATAACATATAAAACTTTCATATGGCAATCCGAGTATATTTACGAGAGTTAGAGCACGGACAGACAGACAAAGCGAATTCATAGACACTTTTTAATTATGTTGGAAAGTGTTAAAAAGAGGAAATTTGAAAACAAAAATTGTAATAATCTTACAAATTTATGAATGTGATATAGCACAGTAGCGCTTAAGGTGGTTCTCAAATTCCTTGCTCAGCAACGCGTATCTTTCTGATGCATTATCTGACTCTTTTTTAAACACAAAGGCATAAAATTGACAGGTCTGACTGTTGAAGTGATTTGAAATTGAAATAATTTTTTTATTTTTTGATAAATAAATTGCCTATCGGGTTATAAGCGATTCGTGTCACGTTTTTTTCCCTTTCCCCTGCTGCGGCGTCAGAAATTTGGTTGAAAACGCCAACTTTGACAGTGTTTTCTGAAAAATCTTCTGTCTTTACCAAAAAATAAATAAAATAAAATAAAGAATAGTGGAAAACGTCTTTCGGTTACAAGGATTCTGAATAAGAACACCTGCATTTTCATGCGTTTCCGAACAAACATGAATTAAAGAATGTCATAAAGTAGCCAGTTTGGATTTTAGAACAACCTTAAGAGCGGATAGCCCTTGGTAAATTTAAATATACATTATTTTTTAAAAATGGAGCTAAATAGTCCTATTTCTTTACAATTTAAATATATTTCCTGAAAGCAATTTAAAAATTGAACAAGATCATATACACTTGCATAAGTTAAATCCTAGCTTTTCTTTTCTTTTCTATCTCTTTTTGTTTGTTTCCCTTTGAGAACCCGAATTTCAACATACTGGGCTTTAGATTCATTCTGGAGACAACGATAGAGATATTTCATTAAAACACCAAGCTAACCAATATCAAATCAATTTATCTATTGGAATCTTCAAAAGGAAATATGCAATAAATTAATTTGTATGCATACATTGGACAAATATTTCACAATGATCAAAAGACATATTAATAAAATATTTTTTTGTGATAACAAACAGTTCGATAAAAATATTTTCTGAATCAGGGATCTTAATTCAAAAATGCTCTTTTTAAGGATTTATGAATTTTAGTGAATAACGAAGATATTCGGAGCGAGATGCGATCCAGTAATTATTATTAATAAAGAAAATGCTAACTCACCTTTATGTTCAACTTCAAGTTGTAAGCAGATGATTTTGATACTGATAACTTCTTATTAATTGGACAAAGTTTACATGTTACAGATTAATTACCACTTTTTTGTTGTTCTATAACGTCAAAATATTCATTATATGCCGACGAGGGCAGTTCTATACTATTTTTGTCTGTCATTCTATTACATTAATCTCAAAAGAAGCATCCCCACATTAAAACACAAAATCTAATAATGAGTAAAAAGAAAAAGGGTTGCAGCAAGAAAATTAATTTTTTTGATGAGTGAGTACTTTGCGGTTTTATCTATAAATCCAGCAAATAATAAGATCACGGGCATGCTTCACTTTACGTTTCAGCTGCTAGTTTGTTTGAACACAGAAATCATTTCTTCCTAGTGCACTTTTAATAATAAAATGGTGTACTTGTTCTTTTTCTGTGCTTTTTCGAATATATATATATAGCAGAAATTTTGTTTGAAGGGGAATATTTTAGATGATTGATTATTTATTTAATGTTACCAGACGGCAAAAAATAATGGAACTTTAAAAAAAAAAAAAAAATTAAAAAAAAAAAGTTTTAAATTTTGTATATGGAGAGTTGGGGGAGATTTTAGGGGAAGGGGGATAATTTATAATACTGAATATTTTTCGTCACTACAGAGCACTATTTAGGGCAGAAGATTTTTTTTTTATAAAAATAAAAAAAGATTCAGATTTATTTGTATGCTAGGGGGAGAGGGAGGGAGAAGAGTAAATTATGGGAGGTTAGGGGACAATTTAGATGGTTACTTATATATTATTATTAGGTAGAAACAAATGTGGCCATTTTTAAAAAAAATACAGTTTTAAATATTTGAAACTGTATGCTGTAAGTATAAATTTTGGGGACAAGGAAATAATTTTTATTTATTGTCATTAAAGAGCAACAAATGGAATGAAAATTTTATTTTTGTATAAAAATAAAGATTTTAAAATATTTTAAACTCCTTTGTATGCTACTAGAGAGAAGCGTGAATTTGAGAAAATAGTGATAATTTAGATGTATTGTTTTTAGATAAATCCATTCTTTTTTTTTTTTTTTAAATAAAGATTTTACATTTTTTTTGCTTGCTGGGGGTGGGAGGCAAAAGGGAGAATAAAATTAGTCTGATAAAGACTTGACATAGCCAGACGACTATATTTTGGTAAAAACAATCATAGTTGTATAAAAATACATTATATTGAGAAGATTTCTATGGATTTAAATAACAATACACGAAATTTCTGACACTCAAACTGTGAAAATGACAGTTAATTTGTGACCGTGCCCGTCGTTTATGGAGAAATATATGAAACTGCAACTGAGATTTGTCGCTGACGTTCGCAAATTCTTGCAGAGAACATATTTCGCACAAAAGAAACGAGTTATGATCACGTGATTTGAAGATTGGCACTTTTTTCCTCCCTTCTAAAGTAGCGTCAAAAGTAGCGTCGATGCTCGCTACAAACTACTGATATTTTGTATCTCGCTACACTACACTTTTTTTAATAGCGTGCTACACAACAACTACTGAAAAAAGTAGCGGCTACTGTAGTTTCGCTACTTGTAGCGCGCTACTTCCGAGCCCTGGGCATCGTTATATATATTAAACTATCTTTTTATGGAACAGTTGTATTTTCTTTATGAATAGGAAGTCTTTAAAGTATTTCTGAAGGGAAAAAAAAAAATTCGAATATTTAGGATAAATAGCATGTTTCCAAAATGGGAGCAATGGCGCCTAATGGGGGTAAATTTTTTCAAAATGTTTACTTATGCCTCTGTGCATTTATGGTTGTTATTTCTCTGTTCTTTAGCTATAAAAGGGGTAGTATAATTCTGAAACTGATATTTTACGAATAATTCATATACATTCGTCCAGGGTTCGTTGATTTAAATCGGCTTGAGTTTAATCGATTTAAATCAACTGATTTTTTTAAAAAAATCATTGATTTAAATCAATTTTTTAAAAAATACTTCAAACGTAGGTCAAGATGTTTGTAAAACATTTGTTTAATCAAAAATACATTGTAAATTTAAGAAATGACTAAGAACTCAAAATATATGCTTTTTTAATTTATTTAAATCAAATATTACACTTTAAATTTTAAATCAAAAATCTTAAATTAAAAGTAGAGAATGTTACCTGAAAAATGTTAAAAGATTAGTCATATATTCACCTATTAGAAAGTAAATCTTATTATTTTTTCTTTAATACAGAAACAGACTTTCTGTATTTAAGGTGACTGTGTAGTTTGAGGATATGAAAACTTCAGATTCAATATAGGTCATTGAAATTTAAATATAGGTCATTCAAAATTACTTTTACTGATATTTATATAGGTATCTCATTATGTCATCAAGCATATATAAATAACAAATTGTTCAATTTTCAATGTAATTTATTTATGGAAATATTTCAAAAATAAAAATGATTTCATGGTAGAAATAGTCTGAATGTTTATACATATATATTTAATATAATTTCAATTTTAATTATTTATAAATTTAAAATAACTAAAATTTTTAAAGTCTTTAATAACAAAAAATTTGTTTAAAAAATAATTTAAATATAAATTAATGTAAAAATTATTGTATTTCAAACTTATTTTTATTTTATTTTTTATTTTTTTTAACCTAAAAGTAAATCACAAATGATGCTTTAAAATAAAATAACATTTAAAATTACATTACAATACACTTTTAATCTTAAAATTTTTGTAGTAATCAAAGAGATTATCCTAGTGGAGAAAAAACTGCATGGATATGTTATTTCAGAGTGCTTTTTCTTATAGTGTTTTAACTGGCCTAATTCTTTCTACACCTTTTTCCCCCTGTTTTTGTTCACATAGAATAGGGAAAATAGAATACCATTGCTATTGTGATAACATGTCAAACAGGTTTCTTATAATCCTGGAATGAGTACCTGGACTGCACTGTATCATTGGTCAAAAGGCATGATTTCATAGTCTGAGAAAAGATTCCACAGATAAGGAAGTTTTTAGTTTGTGAAAGATTCAGTGTTTAGTAGTTGGGTTAGTTACTTGGCACAAGTTAGCTAGAAAATGGCAGGCAGAAAAAAGGATGACATTTGCATATATTTTAATGAAGAGCCTACATTTTCAGGAAAAGGTGTTAAGGCAAAATGCAAGAATTGTGGAAAAGTTATAATGGGAATAGTGGCAAGATTAAAAAAGCATGTGGAACAATGTTTATCCTATGATAAAAAGGATGATGATGACAATCAATTATATGAAAAAATCATCACAAGTGAAACTGGTGCATCAACATCAACTAACGTGAAAACTGAAGTGTTAGACATTGGAAGAAAACCCACAAAGAAGGAAGATGTTTGAAATAGAAAATGATTCTAATGATTCTAAGAAGAATATGAATTCTTATGTGATAAAGACTTCTAAAACTCAAAAACAGATGTTAGATGAAGAAGTTGCTAGGTATATTTATGCAACCAATTCTGCTTTTCATCATGTGCAACACCCTCAATTTAAAAAGATGATTTCAGCTTTAAGACCAGGATATACAGCTCCAAATGAAGTTGAAATAGGTGGATCATTACTTGACAATATCTATAGTCAAGAGAAAGAAAAATGTTCTGAGTATTTAAGTGGACAAATAGTAAACTTAAGTATAGATGGATGGTCAAACGTTCATAATGAACCAATATTATGTGCTGTTGTAACCAATAAGAAAGGTGAAAATTATTTATTAGAAACTATTGATACATCTGACTGAACATACAATCGAATACCTTATAGAAGTTGTAAATAATTGTGTGATAAAATGTGGAAATGAATTTAAATGCATTGTGCGAAGTGTTGTAACAGACAATGCTAACAACGTAAAGGGTATGCGCACTGAAATTCAAAGTAACCCAGATTTTGATTTGATCACATATGGATGTTCTGCACATTTGTTAAATTTGCTTGCAGAAGATTTAAATATTCCAAATATTAAGGAACAAATATTACATATTGTTAAGTTTTTCAGAAACAATCATTTTGCAAATGCAAAATATAGAGAAGCTGGTGGATCCAAATTAATAATACCCCAAGAAGTCCGTTGGAATACTATGGCTGACTATGTATCTGCATATTTAAAAAACTGGCCAATTCTTGTTTCAGTTTGCGAAGAAAATCGCTGTAATATTGATAGCATTGTTTATAATAAGGTAACAAATTTTGGAATTAAACGGAATGTCGAGGACCTTCGAAAACGTTTAAAACCAATTTCTATAGCTCTTGATAAAATGCAACAGAAGGATTGCACTATATCAACAGCTGTTGATATCTGGAAAAACTTGCAAGAAGAACTTACAGAAGTAAATCTTGATAAAACATGCTTGAAGAGTTTTTCAACCCGTTACAATCAAGCACTAGGACCACCATATTTTCTAGCATATCTGTTAGATCCACGCTATGCAGGAATTAAATTGAGTGCTGCTGAAAAATCAGAATGTTTAATTTTTGCAAAAGAAAAATATTCTCAATCAGTAGTGCCTACTTTAATGAAATTTCAAGAAAAATCAGAACCTTTTCATCAATTTCTTTTTGATTCTGATATTGTAAATAAAGTAAATCCTATAGATTGGTGGAAGTCACAAATTATTGAGAATGATGGTTCTGGAAAAAATGTTATAGGAATGATTTCACAGTTATTTACTGCACAAGCTTCTTCAGCATCTGTTGAGAGAATCTTCTCAACTTTTGGTTTAGTTCACTCTAAACTCCGTAATCGTTTAGGAACTGATAAAGCAGGAAAATTGGTGTTCCTGTTCAAACAGTTTAATAACAAACAATAACTTTTTCAAACTTATTGAAATTTATAACATAATCCTGATGATTTTATGTGTTGAGTATATTCTGCAAATTCATTAAATATGTTTTTTATACATTCCAGAGTATTATATGTAATCCAGAATAAATATTTTGTTTAAAAGAATGTATACAAATAAGTATCTAGTTCCACAATCAAATGTTTCAAAATTCATATTTTTTCTTCTGAATAACATGCTTACATTATCTTTTATATTTCCAGATTTTAATAAAGAAATTTGATTTAAAAAAAAAAGTTTTAGCTTTTAGTAATGAAGTATACATATGTGATTTTTTGTTTTATTAAATGGGTAAGTTAAGGTAATATAGAAGATATTTTATATAATGTAGAATATTTTTTAAATTACAGTTAGTGTAAGTGCTGATAAAACATAAGTGTTTTTGTTTCAAATTAACCAAGTGAATGTTTTTTTTTACAAATAAAGTTTTTTTTTTAATTATTATTATTAATTTTAGTGATTTTGTGAAGGGTAATTTACTTTAAAATGTGTAGCTTTAAAATTATATTTTGAATTTTTAAAAAAGTAAAAAAAATCCGATTTAAATAAAAAAAATCTGATTTAAATCAAATAAATCTGATTTTTTTGATTTTTTTTTTAAAAATCAAAAAAATCACAAACCCTTCATTCGTCCAACATCTACGTTTATAATAAAAATAAAAAACAAAATTACCGATTCCATAAGCATTTTCATTATCCATCTCTTTATTTTTCCCAATTACATCATTTTTGTCCTACTATTTTACATGAAAATGATTGAACATTTTTTATGCAGCATTATATTAATTTTTTGAATTTTCTAAAATTGATTTTTTAACTTTTTTTTTTCATTTTGCTTAGTTTTTTCATATTCTGATTTGAAGATTCGTCTGAACTTTCATCTGAAATATCAAGTCTGCATTTAATACTTTGTCTTTTTTAAACTCTAAATCAGATATTTCTTGATTGTCTGTTGTTTTCAAATTTATGGAAAGTTCTACTCCACAAAATATATTATGGGATAAATCGTCGCATAAATTATTTTCTATTACATATGTAATAGAAAATAATTTATGTGACATACATATGAGGAAGATATCTTCCTCGTATGTTACAATACTGCAATCAGGGGGCAAAAAAACGATTTCCGGAACAGCCGAAAAATCACCTAAATCTAAAAAATTGCTCAATCATCTTCCATGTAAAAAAACAGAAAAAAATAATGTAATGATGAAAAATAAAGAGATGGATAATAAAAATGCTTATAGAACTGGTAATTTCATTTTGTTTTTTATTATGAATGTAAAAGTTAGACTAATTTATATGAAATCTTCTTAAAATATTAGTTTCAGAATATTATCCCTTTTATAGCTAACAAACTGAAAAATAAATACCATAAATGCACGGAGTCATATGTACTAGTTTTCAAAAACATTACCCCCATTATGAGCCATTGCTCCCATTTTGGGAACAACTTATGCTTTCGGTAATTGTGATTGATGTATTATACATATTAATTCTGGATTGATGTTGTTTGATATAATACACTGTTATAAACATATTTTAACTTATCATTTATATTTTAGAATTATTATTTTTTAAATATTTCTTTCGAGTACGGCCAAAAAGCTATTTTTTGCCTTTTTTAACACATTTGAAAAAATAGAAAATTCTAATGAAACTTAAAAAAAAAAAAATTCAGAAGTCGTCTAATATATTCAAAATGCAAATAACATGACCCTTTTAACAATATATAAAATACTCACTTTAGAAAAAAATCCTAAAGCAATGTTCCCAAAATGGGAGCAATGGCGCCTAATGGGTTAAATGAAACATATCTAACATGGTGTATGATTCTAAAAAAATTGTAAAATAATAGTAGTATTATGATTTAATTTAACAGATAGACTTATTTGATTCACCAATGATTCTAATAAGCAGTGACTATTGGAGTAGCTATAACACAATCCCCCCCCCCCCCCCCACTAGAGCTAAATTCTGGCTGTGCCACTGTATGAAATGAACTATCGGAAGAATTTTTTTTGAAGCCAGATGGCATTTCTTTCTCTGTGCATTTTCTTTCAGCTATTGATGCTATTTTGAGAGTAGCATATTGACTCAATTATTGTGGGGAAAGATGCACAGATCACCTGACTGTATGTTGAGATTGCAGATAGGTCATTCACTACTTTTGCAGTAGCAGTGTCACAGCTTAAAAATGCATATTTAATTTTACTGCTTGTTTGAGCAATGTAACAGATAAATGTGAAAAACTTATATGCCAGTGCACAAAAAAGAAATACAAAAACACAAATTGTAACAAGTGTTACAATTTTATGAGAGTGCAGTAGGGATTAAGGGGATAAAAAAAAATAATAAAATTTCTTTAAAATCTTTCTGACACAATTATGGACTCATTTTAAATATAAAAGCATGTCACATGCAAGCATGACTATTGAAGTGATTTGGAATCAAATAGTTTTTTTCATTTTGGAATAAATAAATTAGCTTTTGAGTTATAAGCAATTGTTGTCTCATAACGACCTTTATTATGTTGTCACAACTGGAAATTTGGTTCAAAATGTCAACTTTTACTTTACTATCCTTTTCTGAAAAATCCTTTGCCTTTATAAAAAAATGAGAAACTACCTGATTTCATAGTTTTTGAATAAGAACACCTGTCAATTGCATGCATTTATGAACAAAATTTAATTCAGGAATTTATTAGAAAATTACTAGTTTGGATTTCAGAACAGCATAAAGATGGTCTGGTCCTGTACTTTTGCTGAGTTCAGACTCATGAGGGGTGATTGTGGGTTCATGGAAAAATACTTGAAATTTTAGCAAGAAAAAGTTTTTGTAGGAGTGGGGGGGGGGGGGGGGGGGCATATTTATTGCAGTTTGGTCAAATTATGAAAAATATGAATTTTAATTATGTTTAGTAATCATATGAAATCGATATTTTAGTCTTATGTTATTAATTTAACTATAAGAAAAAACAGAATTTTGGTACTGAAAATGAAAAAAAAAAACCTGAACACTATCATCCCTACATGATAAATCTCTAACCAGTTTATTAACGAACTAAAATTGCAGGACAGTCGGCCTAGGGGAAAAAACCTTTGGGAAGGGCACTGGACTTTACAATCTGTTCTGTATAAATATCTTAATATCTGAATAAGAATTTTCAATGTTGCATTTTTACACTGATGGTAAAATTTAATTAATTTTGTAGTTTTACATGTGACAGTAATGACATGTAATATCTCATTACTTATTGTGGATTTTATCGCATAATCCAGTATGCTCCCTAAAACATTTGAAAACCAGGCAGTAAAAATAAATATCTGATGCAGATAGTATTGTAAAAACTTCAGACAATAATGTATATAAAAATATAATTTTGAATAGACACAATAAATCTCTAACCAGTTGATTAACTAAAATTGCAGGACAGTCTGCCTAGGAAAATGCCTTTAGGAAGGACACTGGACTTTACAATCTGTTCTGTATAAATATCTTAATATCTGAGTAAGGATTTTCATTGTAGCATTTTTACACTGATAGTAAAATTTCATTAATTTTGTAATTTTACATGTGACAGTCAAAACTCATTGTTTTTATGCTCCATTGATATCTTGAACATCGGTATTTGTTTTATCATTGTTCCATGTTCAAAATTTTTTGGATGTTGCTTTAGGATAAATTAACATTGCACTTCTTACAATGTTTCAGTGTTTGCCTTTCATGAATTATTGATTGATATGCTAAATTAATTATGTTGAATCTATATAAATGAAGTTAATAATAGTGCTTTATTTACACATGCATATCTATGTAAAGAATATTCTTTCTTCATACCTCTTTGTAGTTTTTCATTTGTCTCATTTAATCCTTTTCATAAACCATAAATTTAATTTCACTTAAATTTGTGAATGTTAAGAGTCCTATGAACTATTAAGTTATATTAAATAAAAAATTTAATTCTGGGCTTTATCTTTGAATTTCTTTTTAAATGCTATATTTATATTTTGAAATGAAAATCACTTGAATAAAAATTTAAGATTATTATTTTTTTGTAATTGTAGGGTGATTACATCGATACTACAATTGGTATAACCTTAGGAATCTCTACTATGGCTGGTAAGTTTTATTCATTATGTAATTTTTATATTACCTAAATTTAAAATTAATTTTCAAATTTAAATACTTTTTAAAATAAAATGAATACAGTAGAAGATCTTTATAACGCAATTCTATATAACGCAATTCTCCATATAACGCACAACTTCTCAGATGTAAACAATGAATTTTCAGTTAAGAAACACCTGAATTCCCACATTATAAATAGTTGTTCTCTAGAGCACTAAATTTGATGCATTAGTTCAACTTTATCTCCTTAATTCAGAGTTTATTACTGAAAAAATTGTTATGATTTGATACAGGTATGTTTGGACAATGTTTATAAAGTAAATTTAACAATGTGTGGAATGATCTATATTATGCAAAAAATTATAATCTGCACAACTCCTGGTAGTAAAGAATGCAATATTAAGATACTCTAATGCAGCCATACTCAACCTTTTTTTCTCGCGGGCCACAGACAAAAGTTTGCGATGTTACGCGGGCCGCATCACACTTAAAAAAAGGTAAATAAAATAGTAAGATAATAAGATAAGTAGTATAGCAAAGCAATATAACAAAGTTTGTATTATCAGATGTGTTGAACGTTTTTTGCAGAAGAAATGTTACCAAAACATTTCAACACCACTATTTCAAAACAATAAACTTCGTCGTATATTTTTACTGCATATGTTGTAGAAATAAGCCATGAAGTTTAAAATAATGGTGTACAAATTGTTTGATGCCAATTATTTTCGCGACAAACGTTCAACGCTAAAAAGAAGCATTAGCTATATACAGGACCGTAACCGTAAAACCAAATAATATAACAATGCAGAATTTCTAAAAGAAAAAGTGTGAGATTTTCTTATCTATCTTTTCTAACAGTCTTTTGCTCAATGCAAAAGCTTTTAATTCATTAGTTTTTTAGTTTTAGAAATATATAGTGCAATTTTAACTAATTTAGAACAGTCAATTTGATTAGTGTAGAAGATTAAGAAATAGGACTACATGCAAAAAGAACTTTTGACTAAGGAAACAGCATTTAAGATGTTTTAACATAATTTAAAATTAATTAAAAATGACAGGATAGATTTCGTCTACTTATGAGAAAATATAAATCAGTTAATTTTATAAATATGGATTTTTTAATGACTATGTACCTCGGGCCACACACAAAATGTCGCCGGGCCACATGCGGCCCACGGGCCGCAGGTTGAGTATGGCTGCTTTAATGTATTTTGGTATGTTTCACACATATTTGGCCATGTTTTACAAGCTAAATTTAATGATGTGTGAAATGTGATCTATATAACAGAAAATTCTATGTAACCCATAACCTTGTGTTTTTAGGTTTGCGTTATAAAGATCTTCTACTGTATTTAAAACAGTGAATTTATGTAAGTATCTAATTAAAATATTTGTGCACAATAAGATTTTCCCATTCTCACCATGCTTTAGACATAAATATGCTTGTTTGCTGTAAGATAATTTGACTAATGAAATATTTTGTGTAACCAACTTATTTTGCTTAGCAACTTTTTATTTATAATATCTTTCAGTTTTATTAAACTAACTTGTCTTTGGTAAAATGGGGTAAGAAGCAAGTTTAGTTGAGACACAAAAAAAGAAATTATCTATGAAAGCTGATTTATGTTAACAATATTGAAGAAATAGGAAGTTTTCCTATTTTTAGTATAGTACAGTAATGTATACAGCACATACTGTGTGGTTTTTTATGGCTAAAATATCAAGGATATGACATTTTAAATGCTTCTACAGTTAAAAAAAACCAAAAAAAAAAAAAACACCTTAACTTTGAAATAATATAATGCCAAAAAAGTGATAGATAGAAAGATAAAACAAGTGGTACGTTTGATGAGCTAGGCCTAGATTTTTAAATACACTGGTTTATAAAATTAATTGCGACTTGGTTAATAGTTTTGAAGTCTCAGTATAATGTCTGTTAAATTGTAGGTGAGATTATCCTTCATAAGGCAGGCATTAAATCACATTACAGTAAATTAAAAATTATCAATGTGCATAGAAATAACAAGTTTGAAACTTCATTTTACAATTTTTCTACTGAAATGAATACACATGCCTCACAGATGAGCTTTTGCAGCTGTTCTAACAGCTAAAGATTCTTAATGTAAACAGTGTTCTTTTAATGGCCCACAGAAAGAAGTTGCATGGATTGTGATCAAGGGAGCATAGTGTCTTATATACGAAAGTGTAATTCTCTTGAAAATTAATAAACATACTTAAATTACAGTAGAAAATAACGTAACATGAGAACAAATAAATCACAACATACTTCGTTGCTGGAACATGGAAGACTGGTTTATTCAGTAATGATCAGCTATATATATATATATATATACATTAGGGTGGAGCGAAAAAAGTGATTTTTTTTTTTACAAAAAATGGGTAAATGCCAAAAGTTGCCTTAATACTAGTACATTAAATACCTGAAATTTTACCGCTGAAAAAAAATGCCTTGAGTCTGCGCTTTTGGTCCAAATGTCGAAATTTTGGGTAAAATTTGAAATTTTTTAAAAAAAAATAAAAATTTTCTGTAGAACTGGTTATGATTTAAAAGTGTCATTTGAACCTTTATTAATAAAGATTTAAAATAGTGAAACGATAAAACGATATATTTATTCTGTATAACTGGAGCAAAACTGACAAATTTCGGTAAAAAAGGAGCGTTTCCATTCTGGTACAGCATACAACGAATCGTTGTTTTGAATGCAGCTCTTCGCTAGTTGCTTTTACAACTACCCTGGAGGGGAGGTGGGTGCATATCATGTCCCACCCGTAACCAGCACAGCCACCCTACCATCTGAGCACAATGTTTTGTTTATACAATGAATTGTGATTTTCTATCAGACTGGCACAAGTTTTCTGTATATCAACCTAGTCTTGGTGTATTCATCTCTTCTTTCGTATCCACAGACTTTGTTTGATGCTGGCTGTGACTTCCTTCACGTATCTTTCTACTGCTTGAGTATGAGAAGGCATGCAAAGTAACTCATTGGGGATGCTAGTACGGGAATCTATACAGCCGTCTATTATATTCAACAAACTTGCATTCGATAAATGCATAGTGATTGGGGGTCCTGTTACTGCAATAGTTTTCCAATCAATCAGATTTATATAATCATCTGCTTCAATGTTGATTGTCAATATTTCAAATTTGCGTATGTCATCATTTATTCTACCTCTTGCATTTATTATGGGATGAGCAGCTAGTTGTTTAATTTGATTGCAATCAGAATTTGCTCTGAGTGTCAAAGTAACCATTGTCCTGAATAACTTTTTTAACTATTCGTTTTATGGCGTTTGCTGTATTGTTTAGTAGCCGAGTAGTTTCCCATAAGGTTTTAGATACATTCTTTAGCAGTGGATTACATTTGATGGTAAACCATCCTGGGGCATAAACTTAGATCACATACTTTCTGAGTGAAAATAGAGACTCTGACGCGCAGTCAATGCGAATAATTAAGGTGAAGAATTCTATTCGTCGTTGTGAGCCATATTGCATGGGACAATTTTCCTGGGTTCCTATTCGCTAGTTCTTTAGAGCAATATCCTGATGAAATAGCTTTTCAAATGTCCAGCAGGTATTTCTGGTCTGTGCTGAGTGCCTTTTCATCGATTTCAGGAAACATGTTTTCTAAATTACTCTTTATAGGTTCAAAAACTGCAACAGGGAGTGAATGGCACATGGACAAGGATTTCCCTAATACATTTGGGCCAGAAGTTTTCCCATCGATCATGCCTAACAAATGATGCAGAGGCAATTCATTTAACTGGATATGGCATATGATCCATTGCAATGGTCTTGCAAGCTTCTCTTCCATTCGGCGGATTACTTCAGTATGCTTCCCCGTATTCATAGGACACCGGACACCCATCACAACTCAAGCATTAGAGGCTGGACAAATCAATATTTTCATCTTTTAAAAACTTTGATATGCATTTAAAAAAATCTTTTGATGCTTCAGATGAGGAAATGTTAGGCAAAATTAGTCCCCAAATATTTGGAGCCCGGCTCTTCTAAGATAGTAACACGTTCTTCTTTCATAATTCTACGGTACACATGTTTATCACTTCTCTTTTCTATACACATTGTGTCATCTTTTCAGGAGTCGAAATTTCTGTTTTAGGGTTCTGTTCTTTACGTTGAGACGAACAAGCCGATTGGCTTTCATGCCTTACCTTGCTTCTATATCTGTAACAGGTACGTGTACAGCTACACCCGGTAGCAGAAAGTTCGAGACGGGCGACGTACATCGCAGATTTTTTTCCCTCTTCTGCAGATTTTTTTCCATGGAATTTTTTTCGACTTGCAGATTTTTTTACTTCGTCATCAGGCGCGGAGCTGCAGCCACACTTTCGCTTCGCATCTGGAGAAGTGCTATGATCTTCTGCGCAGCTCCTCATTCTTTGAGAGCTAAATATAACTTTTTTTCACTGACATCCCTGCTCAATGGACCAACAGCGTTTGCTCATATACTGTACGTGCATCTCGCCAGAAAGTTCAAAGGAGAAAATCTGTGAAATGTGATAACTATTATGAAGATAATAGTTAAGGGGTTTAAAGAAAAATATATATATATATATAGCAAAGTTAACACGCGTATAGCAGAAGCGTAAAGGCTGATTTTTATTACCCCAGATAAATAAAATAAAGATAAACTCAATTAAGTTAAATAAATATGTAGTGGTTTAAAACAATAAAGATAACATATTAAATAACCAAAAGGTTTATTTTAAACACTTAATTACAACATAATTACAAAACATTAAGACTTAAATTAAGCTTAGACTTGACACACATTTAACAATTACTTAAAACAAATTCAATTTACTAAAGACAACATGACGTGACAAAAAGAATGATAACGACATTTTTGGCCATCTGGAACTTTTACTTCAAAGACATATGGCAGCAAAATCACTATAGCATATTGATTCAATTTGCAAGAAGAAAATCCAAAAGTATTCGACTTTAATGTTCACACAAAGTTCATAAAGAAAAACGGATCCACGTGCTTTCATATTAAATCATCACAGCATTTCATAACTTCTTTTACTAAAAATACTACTGCCGACTTTCACCACAAACTTAACATTTACTTGCACTTGAGATGAATTATGAATAACACTTGCTAAAAACTAATTTACACTAAAACCATTTCCACAAAGCACAAAAAGCTTATGACTATCACTGATTACATTCTTAAAGAATGAAGGTAGTAACAAAGAGACGAACGGCAACTGATGAAATGAAAAAGCAAAAATGAAGATGACAATGCCGACCTTGCTTACTGCAAACACAATCATATATATACCTCACAACCTTTCCCGGGTCACTCTCCCACGCATGCTCAATTAGGATCATCCGGAAATCTCTAGAACGTCTTTAATGATGCATTATGCAAAACATTGTTCCAGCGTTAGCCTCCTGACATTTACCATGATTACGTCCTAACAACGCCATCTCTTGGTGTTCAAGCTAACTATGATGACGTAGATCGGAAACGATGAATCGTATCGAGTGATACGATCAAGAGGAAATTACCGGGAGCTATGAAGTCATGTATTGTAAACAGAAAAACGAAAAGCTAAAGATTAATTTAAATCAAAGATTAAATTAATATTTCCATTTAAGATAGAAACAACAAAACTGGATTCATTCAATAAGTAAGTTTATTCCTTAAACTTTAAATGTATTTCTATAAAAGTCTGAATAAAAATGATATTGGTTTTAACAAACTAAATACAAAGCAAGGTTTAATTACTAAAACAAAGATAGATTTTATGAAGACTTTCCTGAATAAAAATATCGTTTAATTTAATATAAAAAGAACGAAAATATAATTTAAATATACTTAACAGATAATAACTTCAGAAACTATTAAACTTTAAATAAATATTAAACTATGAGTTTATGTAGGGTGTGTAGAATGATGAGACCAAATAAGAAATGAGGGATAATTTCTTGGACATGTTCTGATTTTCCTAACAAAATGCGGTTGAAGAAATCAGCGAAAAGCAGGCCTTGTCTTTTATTTTATAGCTGCAAATGCGCTCTGCTCGTTTTTTTTTTTTTTTTTTTTTTTTTTTTTTTAAATAGCGGCATAGCGTTTTGGGTTCGCAAAAAAATTTCATTTGCATATTTCAACCTGCGAATTTCACCAATAGCTTGCGGAAAAAACAGAAAATTTGTCAATCGGGCACAGAAAAATTTCGCAAAGTTCGTTAAACAGTCACGTGAAAATATTGCGAAATTTGTTAATTGATCGCGTGAAGAAAAAATCGCAAAATTTGTCAGTCGGTTGCGGCAAAAATTGCGAATTTCACCAGTTGTTCGCAGGGGGGAAATAGCAAAATTCGTCTACGATCGTGTGAAAAAAAAAGCCTGCGAGTTTTGCCAGCAAGACACAGGAAAATATCACACGTTTTGTCAATCGATTGTGGGAAAACTATCTAGAAATTCATCTGTCGGTTACGGGAAAAAATTGTGAATCTCTTCAGTCAGTCGCAGAAAACCCCCCAAAATTCTGCCATTTGCTGCAGAAGAATATCGCAAAATTCGTCTATAGATAGAGGGAAAATATTGCGAAATGTGTCAAGTCAGTCGCGAGAAAAAATTGTAAATTTTGTCAAGCTATTGCAGGTAAATAGCCAAATTCGCCGATCGGTCGTGAAAAAAATTGCGAAATTTGTCCACAATTACATGTTAAAAAAGAAAAGAAACATGCGAGTTTCACCTGTAAGGTGCGGGGAAAAAAATCGGAAATTCGCTTATCGGTCGCCAAAAAAAAAGCAAAATTTGTCAATTGATAGCAGGAAAATATCACAAATTTCTTCAACCAATCGCAGGAAAACAGTCGCAAAATTCGTCGTTTGTTTACAGAAAATAAACATGAAATTCGTCAATATGTCGCGGGGAAAAAACCGCTCAACTCACAAATAGGTTGCTGGTAAATATCGAGAAATCAAGTTAAAAAATTTCATGTAACAGTAATACTTTACAAGATATTAATTATTGATATACAGTAAAAGACTATAATGTTGTACTGTTTCATATAATATAAGTACTATTTAATGTAAAATTTTACATATCAATGTAGTATTTGAGGTTTTTAACATAAGATGGTTTTGGACATAGCAGTTTAAACTCTCAAAAACGGACACATGTCAAAGACCTGCCAATCCTGAATTGCAGCAAAGTTTACCTGCAGATTATTTTCTGCCGCTGAAATATCCGTCGCAGACACTTGGAGAATTTTCTGCTTCTGGGCAGCTACATTATGTTTTCCAGTGTCATTTACTGTACATACACAATCCTGAAGAACCGCTGAAGCAAGAACTGCAGCAGACCGATCAGAAATTCTATAGCTATCAGATGCTCTAGAAAAAGTTTCAAACTTCATTCGAGTTTTGGTATAGGAGGATGAAGATGGGAATTCAATTGTATCTGTTATTGAATCATTACATACTGATTCGTTTATTTCAATTTCACATGCAGCATCTTCTAATTGGGGTGCTTCTTTTTTTAAATCTTCTTTCTATTAATTTTTTTTTCAACGAGTCGTTGTATGCTGTACCAGAATGGCAATGCCCCTTTTTTACCGAAATTTGTCAGTTTTGCTCCAGTTAAAAATAATAAAGATATCGTTTGATCGTTTCAGTATTTTAAATCTTTATTAATAAAGGTTCAAATGACACTATTATATCATAATCAGTTCTAGAGAAAATTTTTATTATTTTTGAAAAATTGTCAAATTTTACCCAAAATTTCGACATTTGGACCAAAAGCGCAGACTCAAGCCATTTTTTTTCAGCGATAAAATTTCAGATATTTGATGTACTAGTATAAAGGCAACTTTTGGCACCTACCCGTTTTTTGTAAATTTTTTTTTTTTTTTTCGCTCCACCCTAATATACATATATAGATAGATAGATAGACAGACAAGTTTTAACAGGTAACACCATCTATTAACATATGATGAATTTATAAACTAATACAGTTTTACATTCCCACTTTATTTTTAAATTATGCAGATTGATTAATTGCAGACAGACATGAGCAAAAAAATTAATGTTCAAATATAAATTCCATCAAAAGTTCAAACTAGAATTAAAACTTCAAGTCCATTGCCTGAGCACACATATCATGTTTTGATTGATTGACAGTTTTTGTTAGGTAATCTGCAAGCATATTTGAAGTTGGTATACTCTTCGCAATAATTTGTCCAGTCTTTAGTTTTTCTCGTGAAATTATGCTGAATATCGATATGCTTGCTTCTGGCATGGTACATGTTATTTTTAGAAAGATTGATAGCACCATTGTTATTGCAGTACACTGGAATACTTTTTATATGTGATAGTCCAAGGTCTGCAACAATTTTGTTTAGCCAAATGGTTTCTTTAGATGCATCAGACAGAGCCATATATTCTGCTTCTGCCGTGCTTGTTGCAACCATAGGTTGACGCTTACTGCACCATGACACTGCTCCACCACCTATCATAAATATGTATCCGGTAATTGATCTGTACTCTGCAATGTTGCCACCATAGTTAGAGTCAGAGTAACCAATGATTTCATCATGACATTTCATCATACTATGACATCTGGAGTAGGTTAGTGTCATATTTATTGTTCCTCTAAGGTAGCGCATAATGTGCTTTACAGCAATCCAGTGTGTTTTGTTAGGACTGTTGTAAAATGAACATATTAAATTGACAGAATATGCTATATCTGGCCGAGTTGCCTGAGTTGCATAAAGGAGGCTTCCAACAGCTGCTTGATATGGAACCATTTTTAAGTCTTCTATAGAATCACTATCATTTGGTTTTAATGAATGCTTACTAATATCTAGAGGTGTTGTGACAGGATGTGATTCATGCAGGCTATATTTGTGAAGCATATTCTCCACATATTGAGTCTGATTAAGGCTAATGGACCCATTTTTCCTATCACATTCAATTTTTATTCCTAAGCAATAACTTGCTGTTCCTAAATCTTTCATGTTAAATCTGAGTTTCATTTCAAATCTTAAGTTGTTCCTTATCCCAATTTCTAAGCCCTATAGAATTACTGAATATAAGCAAATCATCAACATAAACAGTGACAATAACTAAATCTTTATTTTGATTAAGTTTAATGTATGCGCAACTGTCAAAAGAACTTTGCCTTAATCCCATTTCAACTAAACACTTTTCAAGAATTTGGATACCAAAGGTCTGCCACTTTGTTTTAAACCATCTAAAGCTTTATTGAGTTTAAGAACCTACCCTTCTAAATTTCCTTCATAGTATTCATTAACCCTCTGACTGCTCAATTTTTTTTTCAAAATCCTTTCGACCAATATGTAATCGACCTTTATCTCCTATACTATTGCATATTTCAAATCATCCTGTATATGAAAAATTTAATAAATTTATCATTTTCATCTTCAATCTTTGACTGTGGAATTTTTAATTCAAAATTGCTTAAAAAATTGTAAATTACATAATTTTTTCTACAAATGTCTTGCCCGTGGAAATCGCGGGATAATCAGTCAGAGGGTTAAATCCCTCTGGTATTTTCATATAAATTTCCTCATCTAGTGTTCCTTCTACAAAAGCCATAACAGTATCTATTTGATAGATTTCCCAGTCATATATGGCTGCGTATGCTAGTAAAACTCTTAATGTAACATAGCGAACAACTTGTGAGAATGTTTAATTATAAAACTCTTAATGTAACATAGCGAACAACTTGTGAGAATGTTTAATTATAAAACTCTTAATGTAACATAGCGAACAACTTGTGAGAATGTTTAATTATAAAACTCTTAATGTAACATAGCGAACAACTTGTGAGAATGTTTAATTATAAAACTCTTAATGTAACATAGCGAACAACTTGTGAGAATGTTTCATTATAATTTATCCCCTCAATCTGTTAGAAACCCTTAGCTACCAATTGAATTTTGCATCTTTCAATCTCACCCTTCGAATTATACTTAATTTTAAGCACCTATTTACAATTTATAATGTTTTTATTTTGGGGTTCATCTACAATTTCCCACGTTTTATTTTTAATGTGACCTGATATAGTTTCAGATATAGAATCTTTCCAATGATTTGCATCAACACCATATGCTTCATCAATTGTTTTTGGTTCAAGGCAGTAATCAATTTCCTTTGAAGCTAAAGCTTTTACAAAACACATGTGATTTAAATTTGGCATTTGCAAATCTGACATACCTTTCATGCCAAATCCTGAAAACGATGTGGCAGTCTAGTTTTTCTGTATGGACCAGTCAATAAAGGTGAAAATAAGGAATTTTGCTTAGTAGCCACTGGCCGGTAGGTTGATTATTTTTTTTTAGTAGCCAGTTAGTGGCAAGTGAGAATAATTTCTTTAGTAGCCAGTAAGTATATTTATGTCACTGAATATTTAATTTTAAAAATATATAAGTAGTTTACAGTAAAGTAATTTATGTATTAAATAAAAATATTTTAATTTATATTGCTTTGCATAAACTTGAGATACTAATTTCCAATCTATTTTAAATTTAAAAATAAGTTAACAGCAAACATGATATACATTACACATGCACAACCTGTGGCCCGCAGACCAAAAAATTCTAACATCTTCATAAATTCAGAAAATGTGTATTTCATCAATTAGTCCAGAAAAAAATGCAAATTTCACCATTCGGGAGCATAAAAATCATGAATTTCGTCGATCGGACACATAAAAATCATGAATTTTGTTGATCAGGAGCGGAAAAATCATGAATTTTGTTGATCAGGAGCGGAAAAATTATGAATTTCGCCGATCGGACGTGGAAAAATCAAGAATTTCACCGATTGGACGCGGAAAAATCCTTAATTTCGTCGATTAAACACTGAAAAATCCTGAATTTCATCAATCGGACGCGGAAAAATTCTGAATTTCATCAATCAGACGCGGAAAAATCCTGAATTTCATCAATCGGACGTGGAAAAATCCTGAATTTCATCAATCGGACGTGGAAAAATCCTGAATTTCATTGATCGGATGCGGAAAAATCCTGAATTTCATTGATTGGATGTGGAAAAATCCTGAATTTCATTGATTGGATGTGGAAAAATCCTGAATTCCATTGATCGGATGCAGAAAAATCCTGAATTTCATTGATCGGACGCGGAAAAATCCTGAATTTCATTGATCGGACGCAGTAAAATCATGAATTTCGGTGATTGGGTGCAGAAAAATCATGAATTTCGGCGATCGGAAGCGTAAAAATCACAAATTTCGGCGATGAGGTGAGGAAAAGTCATGAATTTTGTAGATTGGACGCAGAAAAATTCACAAATTTCAGCGATCAGGTGCGGAAAAATCCTGAATTTTATCGATCGGACGCAGTAAAATCATGAATTTCGACGATCGGATGTGGTAAAATCAGGAATTTTGGCGTTCAGGCGTGAAAAATCATGAATTTTGGCGATTGGGTGCTGAAAACGAAGAATTTCAGCCAGGAAAAATCAAGAATTTTGCCGATCGGGTGTGGAGAAATTATGAATTTCATCGAACAGGTGCGAAAAAATCTTGAATTGCGGCGATTGAGCACGAAAAAAATCATGAATTTTGTTGAACAGGTGCGGAAAAATTGCGAATTTTAGGGAAAACAGGAAATTGTAAAATCCTGCATTTGGCCAGTTTTTCCATATTTTTAATTGCCAGTTTTTCAAGTTTAATCGACGAGTGGTGACTGGCAATTGCTTATTTTTACCTTTACCAGTCAAAACAGGCAATGTGAATTATCAACTGCATTGTCCATATTTACATTATCTCTAACATGATCATCAATGGTAGCAATATTTTCTAAAGAATCCATTTCAGAATTATCATTTACTACCATTTTTGTTTCATTACCCTCATTATCTGTAGATCTAATTTTGCTCCCACTGAATAAAGAGTCAATATAAAATTCAGATGTATTACTAGTTGTTTGATGATACATTTGATTTTCCAAAAAATATTACATCTTGTGCATTTTATTATTTCATAAGTTACAGGATCTGTTAAATGCTATCCTTTCCTATCCTAACAATACTTCATAAACATAATTTCTTTTGCTTTTACATCCCATTTTGTACGTTTCTCTTTTGGAATATGAACAAATGCACGACACCCAAATACCCTTAAGTACTCTAAGTTGTGTTAATCTCCATTCCATTTTTCATAAGGAGTCATACCTGCAACTCCTACTATAGGAGAAATATTTTTACAATTATTAGCTGTTTGTACTGCCTCTGCCCAGTATTTTTGATCAATATGAACATCAACTAACATTGATCTTGCCGTTTGTATTTTGTTCCACTATCTCCATTTGCTCAGGTGTATATGGGATGGATTTTTCATGCTGAATCCCTTTTGATTCTAATTATTTAATCCCCTCATTATTTACATTCTTTTCCATTGTCAGTATGCAATATTTTGATTGATTTGCCAGTTTGCCTTTCAACATATATTTAAAATGCTTTGAATTTTTCAAAGCCTTCAGATTTATGTTTTAAGAAATAAATAAATCATTCATGACAAATCATCAATAAAAGAAATAAAATAACGAGAAACAGCAATTGATGAGACATTCATTGGCCCACATAAGTCGGGATGTACAATACCTAATAGGGGAGACCGGTACACAGTGGACCACTTTTTCAGTTAACATTTTTTTTCTCTTTAACAGACTGACCGATCTGTATGAAAATATTTTTGAATATTCCTTAAACCTTCTTACATCCATCATAATTTTCTCACAACATAGTTTTCAATACATTTTTCAAAAAAAAAAAAAAATTATATACACTTGTAAAGTGGACCACTATTAGGTATTATCTAAAATACAATATAAATCTATTTTTCATTAATCAAATTCTTTTTTGTTGCCCCTTCACCTGCAAAATAACATAGTAATATAAATTTTGAAACAAAAACAAAAAATTAATTATATATTTGAAAATAATAACAGATTAATACAGGAACAATTGCAATTTAGTTGAAGTTATTACTTAAGTACAAAAAAATCAGCACACATTAAAATTTGCAAATGAAATTCCAAAGTACTTATGAGTAAGATTGAGCCTGGAATTTTCAAGAAATAATTTTGGGTCTGAGAGCAACATTATGAAATCATTGACATCAACAGCAGATTCATCTACAGTTTCGGGAGAAATAAACTGATTTCCATTCAATTTGCATCTCATGAATTTTACTTGAATAGAATCATCAACAATTAGACTACAGTTATATTTATCAAAGGCAGTAAATACAAAACATTTCTTACTATGTTAAATAAATTGTTATTTTTATTTGTTTACTTTATTTTACAGTTAAATCTACTTTAAAACAATCTTTCTTTATAGAAAATAAGCAATTATTAAATATTTTGAACATTCTGCATTACAGAAGCAGAATGGATTGTGGACTACTGTGCCCCAGGAGTGGGTGGTCCACTGTACCCCATGTTGAAGTTCAATAAATAATCATATTAATATTGTTTATAGCTTTCTTTTAAACATATTAACTTTAAAGTAAAATAAAAACAAGTATCTTAGCTTTGCAAAAAAGCTGTTTTATTTTATTTATCTACAACCTTTAATTACTAAAAAAATAAAAATATGATGATGAAAAATTTTACTTTTAGAAGCTCAAAACAACCAATCAGGATAAAATAGTTCAATCTGAGCTAAACATATTTTCTGAAGGCTATAAATAATCATTGCAGTGCTGTTGTCTATTAGGATAGAAGAGAAGCTTAAAAAAAATTTAAATAAATAAAATATCAGGGGGTGGTCCACTGTGCCCATAGGTCCAGTGTGTACCGGTCTCCCCTAATTCCTTAGCATGTTTAACTTTATCCTTAGGAAATGGCTGCCTATGCAGTATGCATTTTGTCCTTAAGACATGATGTACAGTCTAACAATTTTTGAAGCCTGCAACCATATCCTTTAATCTCCCCATTCATCCTTCATTTAGGTACCTACCCTTTTATGCAATAAATCATTTGAATTATTTTGAGGAATAATTAATGCCCATTCATTACATATATCAAGGGAGTATAAATTGTCACTGATACCTGTTCAACTAGCAACTAAATGTTTATTTTTGTATACAAAACATCTTTTTCCTGTGAATGTACTAACCATTCCAAAATTTTTATTCAAATACTTAATGGATAACAAATTAGCTGTTAATTTTGGCGCATGCAAAACATTACTAAAAGTTACCTGCACTTTTTCTCCATTTCCAGACAAGAGAAATGTTACATTGCCTTCAACTTCAACTTCTATCACTGAAGTCCCTGTTGTAATTTATTTAACATTAGGTTTTGTATAGTTATTAATTAATTCTTTATATGGAGTCATGTGATAAGAACAAAAATCCATAAGCCAAATATTAGCATCTGGATTTGAATTAGCACCATATACGTCACTACATAAGCTTCCTCCTTAGGTTGTTTTGGTTTAAAACCATTCCTTGGGCTCCTTTTACTAAATTTATTTTCACTATACCCAACATTTGGATGAGGAGGTTTTTGACAATCTGAACTTTTGTACCAATACAAATTGCACTTACAACATTTTCCCTTAAAAAATCTTTTACCTTTAAACTTTTCATTAACAAAAGCATGTTCCATACTATCATTTACCAGTAGCTGGCAAAAGTTTTGAGACAATATGTTTTTTTGTCCTAACATTTTCTGTAAGCAAAATTTCTTAATGATGTAAATTAGTAATTTGTACTCCTTTTAAAGCTCAATAAAATGCAAACATTAGAACAGTTGAGACATATGCATAAATTAAAAATGATTCACAAAATTACTTAAGCAAAAGTTTTAAGACAGTTCAGTTTTTCTAAACTTTAATTGAAATTAAGCGTCTTAATGTAACGAAAGACAGCAATATTTAATATTTAGTTGCATATCCTTTTGATTTGAGGAGTTCAGCACATTGTCTGGGAATGGAAACAAGGCTTTCTAAGGTGGACCTAGGGATTTTTGCATATTCTGATTGAAGATCCTGAAGGAATTCTGCCTTTGAAGAATGCTTCCGTCTTCCGTGTCCTGACTTTACTTTTCCAAGAAAAGCCCAAAGAAAAACAACTCAACATCAAGATGCGTTGATCCAAAGGAAGTCTGTCACTGATCCAAACAATAATGCTGCTGAAATATGTAAGGAGATGGCCACTGAATATGGACTGAGTGAGTAAGGACACCATAAGACGTCGTCTGGATGCTGCTGAATTGTGTGCAGGGGTCCATGCAAAAAAATCTCTCATCTGGGCAAAGAAAAGGAAAATCTGATTGAAATTGACTATGGAGCACGAAACGTGGACAACCAAAGATTGGAAAAAGATCCTTTGGAGTGATGAATCCAAATTCAATTTGTTTGGAAGTGATGGCTGACATTATATTCGTCATCCAAAAGGCACCAGAATGGATCTCCGGTTCCAACGTCCAATAGTGAAGCACAGAAACAGATCAGTAATGGTCTTGAGAGCTTTCCATCATGATGGCATCATCCCCTTCATACACATTGATAGGTTTAGGAATCGAAATGTTTATAAAAACATTGTAGAAAATTATAATGCTGCTTTTTGCTTGTAAAAAGATGCCTCCTACATGGATGTTTCAGTAGGATAATGACCCAAAGCACTCCTCCAAAATGGTGACAAATTTGTTCAGAAAAAATTAAAGTTTTGGACTGGCCGAGTCAGTCACCTGACCTCTATCTAATTGTACATCTTTGGGAACACATTGGAAGCATTCTTCAAAGGCAGAACTCCTTCAGGATCTTCAATCAGAATGGGCAAAAAAATCCCTAGATCCACCTTAGAAAGCCTTGTTAATTCCATTCCCAAACGATTTGCTGCAGTCCTGAAAACAAAAGTATGTGCAACTAAATATTAAATATTGCTGTATTTTGTTACATTATGATGCTTAATTTCAATAAAAGTTTAGAAAAACTGAATCGTCTCAAAACTTTTGCTTGAGTAATTTTGTGAATTTCTGAATTATTTTTAATTCATGCTCTTGTTGAACTTTAAAAGGGGTACAAATCACTAATTTATGTCATTAAGAAATTTTGCTACAGAAAAAGTTAGGACAGTAAAATATATCATCTCAAAACTTTTACATCTTCAGCTAATAAACTATTTCTAACATTATCTACTGTAATTTCCTCACCACAATTCTTTAATGCCATTATAAGTGGTTCAAATCATTCAGGTAAATTTGCTAAAGTTATCTCAGCATTAATTCCTCGTCAGGTTTAACACCCATAGTTTTTAATTGTTGATATGCTAAAATTGCCCTATACAAATAATCAGTCATATCTTTACAGTCTGTATAGCGACTGTTAACTAATTCTTTTATAATTAAAACTTTTCTTGTTATACATTTATCTTCATAGGTTTCAGCTAACACTTTCCAAGCTTCTTTCCCACTTGATAAATCCCTTAAGTCATTTAAGATGATTTCCCTCACCCTCTCAACAATATAAGACAAGGCTTTGGTATCTTTTGCTTGGTCTTCCTTATTACTATTAACATATTCTCACAAATCCTTCTTAATAAGGTACATTTTCATAGCAAATTTCCAATCTATGTAATTAGCCCTACCAGTTAACTACTTATGATTGAATGAACCTTCTTCTCCAGGCATGTTTGCTCTTATTTTAACCCTAACTATGTACATTAAACAACATTAATTTTGAGAGCAATTTTTAATAAATTTTCTATTAAAATTAATTTATTCTCAGCAAAGTTTGTTAAATTATTTAATTAAAATAAAAGATTAAGAGTTAAAATAATATATATATATATATATATATATATATTATTTTATCTTTAAAGCACATTATAGTCACTTACTACTAGAAGTCTAACTAACCATGTGGTTAACATTACATACTTTAATTCTAAAATTTATTTATAGAATTAAATATCTTAACTAATTTACTATTTATTCTCATTTACTGGCCTGGGCCCATAACTTAATAAATAGACTCAAAATAGAGTAGAAAATAACATGAGAACAAATAAATCACAACATACCTGGTTGCTGAAGATGGAAGACTGGTTCATTCAGTAATGATCAGCTATATATACATACAAGGTTTAACAGGTAGTGCCATCTAATTGGCATATGATGAATTTATAAACTAATACATTTTTACAGAAATAATATAGAACAATGAATGACTCTCTTTGTGAAGTATTTTCCAAGAAGTTGAGCATGGTACAAAGTATGGTATGGTTGGGCACCATCCAACATGAATTACAAAGTATTTGGTGTATCCTCTAATATACGAGTGTCCAACTTGCAGGCCACAGAGCTACCACTAATTTAGAATAGTACAATTGGTCTTATTTAATGACAAACTCTGCAATTGAATAAGGTGAAAGTGGTGACAAAGTCAAAAGTGATAAAAAGTCTGGACAACCTTGCTCCAATACTTAGTGTGGAACAAGATGCTACAAAATCTTAGTGTACCAGAATGATTTTGTTTTCCTCTTGAAAAAGAGCCCTGTGATCCTTTTACTGAAAGTTTTAGCCAAAACAATATGATTTTCAGAATGCTGTTGTCCCACAAAGGCATGTGTGGATTTTTGGTATCCCAAATTGGCTATCTTTCTTTATTGGTAAAACGTTACAAATGATAAAGGCATTATCAGTAGACCATATACAGCCAACATAAGATTTACTTCTATCAGTCATCTGGTGTGTCTCACTTTTGACTTAAGCTGTCATAGCGCTGTAACTTTGATTGCTTGATGGTGTTGAATTTTGTACGGAAACAAGTGCTGGACCTGTTGCATAATTCCACATGTAATGGATTCTGACAATCTGGTCTCAATAGCTACTCTTCGGATAGCCTTCCAAGGACTACATTTAACAATTTCTGCAATTGCTTTTCAGGTGTCAGTACCAACTGGCTGCATCCTATATTTCTTATTAAATTATCTGCAGCATTGCTTGTCTGTTTAAACTTTTCAAAAATATTTTTAATTTTTTCAGATCAGGGCGTTTTTAAACATAGCTTTTTGGAAACTATGATCTAAGAGATGATATTCCGGCCTATAATGAAAACATATTGCTTCAATAAATGTCCAACATCATTGAATTTTATATGTTATCTCCTTCAATACATAAAGCCTCCTGTCATGTTTGTAGCTCTGTTTCTGAGTAGTATTTAAAGATCATAGTGATTGCAGCTTCATCTAAATTCATAGCTAACTTTGCAAAATGGCTTGAACATATTTCTATCACTATTTCAAAGTTACATCATTTCAAATTTAGGGAGTCTTTTCTCAAATACCCTGTAATATATATATATATATATATATATATATATATATATATATATATATATATATAATATCTATGAATTTCAAAGAACATATCAAGTTCTATTATCATTCTACTTAAATCTCCAAAGAGATAATTAATGATATTGTGTATACAGAATACCACATAGCTAATAATTAACATGTGCAAACATAATATTACCATAGCTTGTGCTTCAATGGTAATTGGCCAAATTTTACTCATACCTAAAGAATATTGAAAAAAGAAAAAAGAAATAGAGAGAAAGGGAAAAAAAAATTATAAATTGGAGTTGCAATTAAGTAAATACAAATGGATTAATAAATTAAATATGAACCATATACAATGGAAAATTGGACCACATGAGAATTAAATATGAATTGGATATGAAAAAACACATGCACATGTACTCATCAGCCTGGATGCACCCACATGTGTTTTAAATAATAATTCAGTGTTTCATAATTCTACTGGCATAATGCTAAGATCAGTAGAATCATCCAGGTACACTGAATTATTACCAGACAACAATTGGAAATATTTAAATAGGAAATAAAAAACCATTAAGAATATACAATATATTTCACTCACATCGATTATCCCAAAAACTGTATTTAACACCACACGAAATTACCACGAGATAACAGTTTTGAAATAATAAAATTGGAAATATGAACGCGTAAAGTGTAGATAAAATATTTTACTCACAATAATTATACAGAATCCTTAAAATGTCACAACTTCTGCATAATATTCACATCCACATGGCAATGCATCATACATGTTGACTAAGTCGAGTTGAGAGAAATGATTTGAAAGACAAGTTGAGAGCACACTTTTTTTTAAAAACACAACCCCATCGATGACACCCAAACACAAAATGATTCAAAAACACACAAAATAATTCTGGTTTTAATACACTTATAACAAAATTATATCCGTGAATATATATTACTCATTCCAATTTTAATTCCTGAAAGTAAAATTAATATACAATCAATAGCTCCCTCTTTAGTTAAATATAATATTAACAATATTATCAACAACTATCTGAAAGGTAAAGTGTCGCCATCTATTGGTATTATAATAATTCATAATTAATATTTAGTTAGATATCCACTTTATTAGTTACATACTCACTTCATTAGATTTAATTATATAAATAAACTTTAAAAAACAATACTAACTTGTAGTTTTACTTTAAATTCAAATAAAATATAATACTACTATATGAATAAATCTACACAGAATTAATTCAACTTGCACAGCATTTCAGATATTCTTAACAAGAATATATTATGTAAAAGAGATATTATTTTAATTCAAATTGTTTTTGCTGCCAGCTGTGTTAATCCACTGATATTATAGACATATTATTAAATAATTAATGTTTTATTTTTACTATTACTTAAATATATATTAGACTTGTTATTAAATAATTAATGTTTAATTTATACTACATTGTAAATATATTTTATATTTCATAGATTAATTTAAATATCTAACTAAATAATTCATAAACAATTCAAAATATCTAAAAATTTATAAAATTGAAAATTAATAGTATTACTACTGTTTTTCAATCAAATTAATGCAATGCAGTAATTAAAATACTTGTTAAATTTAATTATTCATAGACAAAAATAAAAACTATATATATTTATATATATTGCAAATAGATATGTTTATGAGTTATAATCACCAATGTTATCCATGTATAATTTAATTTGTTATTGTATAAGTTAATTTATAAATGTATGAAAACTGCACATCAATAACACCCTAAACAGAGGTGATCGGCAACGCACAATCACAACTATACAAAGTGTATATAATGTTCAATCAAATATTAAATTTCCTAATATGTTATAATTGTAATTATGTATGTTATAATTGTAATTTTCTATATAAAGTGTATATAATGTTCAAACAAATATTAAATTTCCTAATATGTTATAATTGTAATAATGTATGTTATAATTATTATTTTCTATATCTTTTGTTATATGTTATCGCACACTAAAACAATAATTTATTACATACCATGTTTATATTTAAATTATATAATAAATGTTATTTAAAAGAGTTGATGATTGAATTTATCATAAAAATTGGATAACCATATATTTTTGCTTGATCTCGAATATATCTAATATTTTTGTTTTTATTTATATCTGAGCATAAGTATTTTATACGATGTAGATAATTGATAATTATATTTTTATAAACAGATTTATGTAAACATGAAGCAAAATTGGTAAAAATATTTACTTTAAATGGGAAATCAAATCTCTTATCATAAATATCAAAAATTAATTTATAATTATTAGTAATATTAATTTTTAAGTCAAGAAAGTTTATATTATTATTAATTAAATCATTTTCGCTTAATTTAAGCTGAGTAGGATAAAAATTATATATATATATATTTTTTAAATAGTAATAATTGCCATTATGTCTGTCCTAGGCTGTCACTGACAACCAATGTAAGAATGCTCATGCAAGAGTTGAAAGCTACAAAAATCTTTATTAATTTAATTGCTTTTAAAAATTTGAATAACAAAGTGGGACCTAATTTCAAAGAGGCAAATTAGATCATGGTAAAAGATCATCATAGCATAAGTTGCCAATTAGTTTTTTCTTTAAGACGTATGGTGTGTTGTGCATCAATGTAGTCTTTCAATGCTTTGAAAAGTTTGTCTTTTTTTTTGTCACACTGAGTTAATTCAGCATGAGAAATATGCATCCAAATCTGCTTATTGGAAAATTCACAATACCTTAAATACAGTAGACTCCCTCAAACCCGCATAGCTTGGGACCAGAGGTTGTGCAGATTTTAGAATTTTGCAGATTTCTGGTCACCATTTTATTTACATTTTTTTAAATAGTAATTTGAATGTAATAATGCACTTGAAATTATAGTGAATGCTTAAAATGAAGTGAAATATGAAAATAATTAAGTCAAATTATAAAAATTAAGAAAATTAAAAAAAATGATTAAAATATTGAAAAAAATATTCAAGTAAAAAATTAATAATGCATAACTAAATATGCAAAATAATGACGAGTTAAAATTTTCTTGAGTTATTCAGTGGAGCTTGCCTCATAAAAGTGCACTAATAATTTACATCAAAATTGTAAAATAATGAAGTTTTTTTAATGCTTAGCCAGACAATTACCACGTTTGAAGAAATTTTTTTTGTACTTTTAATGTATTTTTTGCAGTATTTATCATAATTTAAGTAGTTAAAGAAAATATAATATGTTAATTTATACATTCTTCCAATATTGTTAAAACAATTTACGTAAAGAAAATATTTAATGGTGATTTTTAATGCCATATTTTGTTTTGAATATTTTTATATGTATCACACAGTTAGTTCCATATTTAATAAACTAAAAATGTCGATGTCTGTAAATATTTTAGTATTTTACCAGTTAACATATTGCAATATATTTAGAACAAATCAAATATTAAAAGGGTATATTATTTTATTTTTTTCTTAATCAATTACATTTTTTAAAATAGAAAATGCAAATTAAAAAAAATATGCATTATTACATAAAGATGATATATATACATAAATGTAAACAATAATCGTTTTAAAAAAACAAAATATCAAGACATAAATTAATTTGGATTTTCATCAACAGAAATATTAGAATAAAAATTGCTCAAAAAATATAAATTTTCATGAAAAATTCGAAAATGTAAATAGAATTTATTAGGAAAATATCAAAAAGTTCAAAGATGCATAATTCTGCATAACACATCAAATATATGAAATTTATTATAAAAGGTAAAAAGGTACATGATAGGACAGAACCCTCACCTCCGGTACTCAAAGTGCGAACACTAGCTCTGTGCCACGTATACCTTGTTCAGACCGACAAACTAATGGGGATTTGAAACACATGCTGAACTTTAACCGAAATTTGAAGGCAACTTTGACCTGAATAGTTGGGGGTATGACCCCTACAACATACATTAAAATAATCAAAATCTGTGTGCATCATGTTTGGCAGTCTCCTTGTAAGAATGTCGTTTTGAGCATTTTAACAGTAATTTGCTAATTCCTTTCATTGTCATTGAATATTTGTTTGCATTTTCTGTGCAATAAAGTATATGAATAAAATATAAAAATTATGTCTCCTTTTTTTGGAATAAAGTTAATGATACTTGATATTTCAGGTATCTTTCTAACAAATTTTTTAAAAAATGTGTGAGGTTTAAAAATAGTAATATTTTTTAATCAGTGATTTAAATTTTTATAATGATATAACTTGGGAAGGAGCATTTGAAGTCTTTAGAATCAAGACCTTCTGTGAGACAGTAGGTGATCCATCACATATTGTTACTACAACTTAATTGTATGTTGATATTTGACTAAAATGTTGGAAAGGTATTTTTGTATTCAAGAGAAATGAAATTATTGATAGTAAAATAATACATACTATCAGAAATTTGTGAATTGAAAATAATGAGTATTTCTGTTTTGAAAATTATACTAAATTTATTTTTTGGCATAACTTACCTTATTTCTCCACTGCTGATAATTTTGTGAAATACGTATTTTATTTGTATATAAGGTGTAAAGAAAATATTTATAGAAAAATTAAAGATAATTTTTCTTTATATAAAGAGCGAATTTAAGCATTTATTTTTAAAATTACTTCTAAGGGCCTTTTATTTTATTATTAATTTCCTGCGTTTTTATATATTTTTTTCAGTTTGACAAAATAAGAAAGTTGTAGCTCTATTGTTACATATTTACTGAGGATCCTTTTATACTGTAATCTACTGAATGAAATGAGTTATGTTCAAACAGTGGAAGAGGTAAGGTTGATGTCATATGTTGAGGTTACAATAATTAAGATTCTGTAAAGCCTATTTATGTATATTTTATTTTTCTGGAATGCTATTTTAAAACAACAAATTAGAGATTTTTGGATCTTTCTAACTTACTCATGTGACTAAAATTATTCAATCTGAAGTCTAAATTTTTGTTTAGACATGTAGAGAGAAACTCTCTTTTGATATGGATATCTTTTTGTTTATTTTTAATTGTTGGACCTCTCTCATATTTTGTAGAATTCTAAAAATATTTGTAAATATTAGATACAGGGTCAACCTTTTTGTAAATAACATTTAAATTTACTCATTTTTTCCATAAACACCTTTTGACCAGTTAATTAAAAAGAAAAAAAAATCAAAAGATACTTCATATTGTATAAAATATTTTGTGGCATTTCTAAAATGCGTTTATTTTGATCAGTTCTCCAGCAAAACATATTTTAACATCTTGGAATTATTTAAAATTTTACTTGTTGATGTATGTTCATTTAAGAGCTTTCAAAAATTGATTTTTATACCATTAACTGAAAATTATGGATTAAAAATAATCCTAAATGAGAGATTTGTGAAGCTGCCTATGATGTGTAATTTTATTTTTCAGAATATTTAGAATTTTTAGAATTCGTTAAATGTTGATATTAATGAAAATAATACAAAAAAAGGTTACATTTTCCAAGGCAACATAATGGGTTGTTATAAAAAGGCTTGCAACCATAGTTTGTTTTTCTAATTTTAGAAAGAAAAAAATTGACATGCATGTGTATATTTTTTAGAAGTTTTGTTTTAAATTTGGGAATTGTTATAATTATACAGGTATACAAATATGCACTCATAGATATTCATTTGTATGTTCTTGTGGACTGGAAAATATCGTGCATTTCTGAGTAATATATAGTGAACTCTCACTTATGCGCCGGCCCAAAGGACCAACAGAAAAAAGCGCATAAGTGAGAGAGGCACATAAATGAAAAAGGGTCTAATCAAATTCTAAAACGCAGCATAAATTGCAATGAGAGCATGAATAAGAGTGTTTCTAAAGATTAGATGTTGATATTTATAATGATTTTTGGTAATTACTGTAACTATACAAAAAAAAAGTAAAAAAAAAAAAGAATAATAATAATACATAATAAAACAGAAAGTGTAACATACCTAATAATAATTTATTTCTTTTCAAAATAATCCATAATGGATGTTTGTTTTTGTTTTTGCCGATGAATTTGTAAAACAGTTTTTTCAAGTTCATCCAAATAAGAAAAGGGAGTTTCAGCAGCTGAATTAAATTGCAAATTAGTCCTGAATAGTGTCCAAAGCTCTTAACGCTTTCGTATGTTTTGGAGGAAATTTTGCACCATCTTCTTCATTATCATCATCTCCATCTCCATCACCATCAGCCATTTCATTAGCGATGTCTTCAATATCTCTTAATTCAGTTGTTACTAAATTATCATCAATATCAACAAATTCATTAAAACAAACAAGTCCATTAGATACAGTTTGCCATTCATCATCAGTGAGACCTATATCACAATCTTCTTCATTTTCGTTAATTTGATCACAACATTCATATTTATCAGGAAATAAAAATCCGGCTTTTTAAAAGCAATTCCTTATGGTATAATCACCGATACTTCTCCATGTAGCACATACCATATTCATAGCATTAAGAATTGAAATTTTTGCATCGACTGCAGCTGAATTGCCTGTTTCTAATTCGGTAAGATATTGACGAATCAAAGTTTTCCTATAATGCACTTTTAAGCAACGGATTATACTTAAATCTAAAGGCTGTAGCTTACTCGTACTGTTTGCGGGAAAAAACACTACTTTTATATGATCAAAATTTGGCAGATCTCGTGGATGAGCAGGACATTGATCCATAAATAGAACTTTTTTTTTTCTTTTTTTTTTGTCAAATTTATGAAGAGAATCTAAAAAAAATATTTGACGTCATCCATGCTGCACGATTGTTAAAGTACTCACATGGAAGCTGTTTTATGTTTTTAAAACAGCGAGGTTTTTTTGATTTCCCAATGATTAAAGGGGGTTGTTTTTCAGATCCATCTGCATTACAGCATAACAAAACAGTTAATTTTCCTTTACTGCTTTTTCCACCGTGACAGGGTTCACTTTTAATTGCCAATGTTTTTTTAGGCATCATCTTGAAAAACAAGCCAGTCTCATCATAATTAAAAATGTCTTTAGGTTTGTATCCTTTCATTAAAGATGGTAAGTCCTCTTTCCATTGCTCTACAGTTTTTTCGTCAACACTAGCACTTTCTCCAGATAGAGTACGAAATTCTAAGCCGTGCCGAATCTTGAATTTCTCCACCCATCCATGTGATGCAGCAAAGTTTTCAATGTCTGTGAGAGATAACAGCTTTCTGCCTGAGAAGCTCAATGTTAACCGGATTGTTAGAGGCACGGGTTTCTTTAAACCATTGTAACGAAACACTTTCTAATTCTTGAAACTTTTCTCCTGGAATTCGGTTTCTCTTCGAGGATTGAATTCTGCATTCTCGCTGAGCAGTTAGAATTGCTTCCCTATTATTTAAAATTCCTTTTAAAGTTGACTTGGGAATTTGAAAATGATCAGCTAAAGCTTTTTTAGCAGTTGATGGATTTTCTTCAAATTTTTTAATAACGTTCACTTTGAAAGTCAAGCACAATTTCTTTCATTTTGCCATTTCGTTGAGAGACAAATCTTAAATGTTGCACAAGCTAAAGTTTGTTAGCTACTAAACTGTTAAAACTCAAATAAAAAAAAAGAAAGCTTAAGACTCCGTTAAAAGCGTCTGTCTCATGATAAAGCAATAAAACACGTTGAAGAAAAGAAGGCATGGATTCGACAAAAGAAGGGAGAATTTCAACAATGGGTTAAACATTGGAAGCGAGATAAGGGGATTAGATCGAACTTGAACTAAGGTCTCCCTTTTGTAGGATGGCCAGGACTTCTCCAGTATGTCATATGAAAGACACAGCGTAATCGCAAGAAAGCGTTGACTGACCAGATCAAAAAGAGTGAAAATGGATAGATAGTGTACTCTAAGCAGAAAATCTTTGACGTTATCCATGCTGCAGATAAGATTGTTTGATTACTGTTTTGTCACTAAACAGACACTCCCCTCTTTTATTTACCGAGATAAGGGAAGATGTATGACCCCTTTCTCTTATAAACAGCATTAGAAATGGGGATAGGACTAGCCTCTGGGCAATAACAATAGTACATGTCTTTTCCTTCAAGATGAATGGATTTTCAATGTGGGTGGTGTGACAGATAAGATACCCATTCGAAATTAATTCATTTGTTTACTGAAAGAATATATTTCTAGAAACAACAAAGGTAGAAAGGGTACATTGAGAATTGAGGAAAATAAACTATTGCATTGTATTGGGCAACACATTTTTGCTATTGTAAAAAAATTTTTGGCGCATAAGTGAAATATTTATTTTCACAGATGATTATCATTATTTTCCTATATAATGAGCCGGGACCACTGAAAATCGTTGTATAAATGAAAAAGATGCATAAAAGAGGCGGTGTATAAGTGAGAGTTCACTGTATATATTATAGATGAAAATTGAATAAAAAATAATGCTAAATGAGAGTTTTATTAACAGAAAAAACTAATATGTATATAAACTCTGTTCCTTATATATTTTGTGAGGGTTTTTTCGTATAATTTTTATTAATAAATGTTGTTGTTGTTACCAGATCTTTATCTCTTTTTTAACTGTAATAGAAAATGTTCTGTTATTTTAATTATTTTTTCCAAAGGTTATTATTTACATTTCATTTGTAATATCTTATCTACATATGTTTCTATTAGACTGCTCTGTAAAAAATTGATTTGTTCTAGTTATTAGAATATGTGTGTGTATATATATATATATATATATATATATATATATATTTAAATGCTTCAAAAGAAAGTGGAAAATTGCTTTTTTGAAAGTAGTTTAAATTTAGAATAATTACTTACATTTCGACAATATTTCTGCTGTCTCATATATATATACACATATCAGGGTTGGCAAGTTCCTTCCAAAGTGGAAAAAACCACGGAAAAAACCATGGAAAAAACCGGCCGGAAGAAATAGGTTTCTTCCAAGTGGAAGAAATGGAAGAAACTGTTTTCCTTTAGGAATTTACCATATAAGTTGCAATTTTGTAAGATACAATAAAAATAAATGCATTTTTCTAATAGATAACCTTAAGTAGTTTTAATCAGACCTATAAAAATTTAATTAAATATGATAAATTGATAATTACATCAGTTTTTTAGCCAAGTTACACACCTGTCTAAAGCTTTCCAATCATTGCGTACCTGAATAAAATAAATGGTACTTTTCCGTTATACTAACACCATGCCAAAATGTATGTTTATGTGCCTTTTATTTCAACCCTGAACATGCAAAGGATTTTTATTGCAAACCATGCCAAACATTGTGATTTGCTATTTATTGAACATGAATCTTTTTAATTATTATTACTTAATCATAACCTTGCAAAACATCTTAATGTTTTTTTTTCAAATAGAAAATATTTAATATTAAGTTGTAACTTATATTTATTTTTGACACTGATATGAATTTTACCATTTGGCAGTTACCAGATGATGAGGAAGCTGCAATAAAATTGTTTCAGGACTTTTGATACATAAAAAAAAAAAAAAAAAAACATAAGTGTCTTTATTCAAAAAGTTAAATGTTTACTGCAATGCTGAGAGACAATTACAATTTCATGCCTGTAGTTTAAATTGAGTTTTATTTTATTATTTTATCGTATAATATTTATTTGTTCTTTTATTTTAAGTCTAGATTTGTATTGATTTAATAAAATAGTTCGTGAAAGTCTGTAATTATCAAATGTTATATTTTAATTGCTCAATTTTGTGCCAACAATTGTTGAAATATTTGTATTTTTTTAAATGAATTTCATATTCCGCTTGGCAACGAAAATGGTGTTGGTATAACGGAAAAGTACCAAATAAATTTATCTAAAATACACAAAATCAATTAAAAGTAATTCAATTCAAAACAGGCACATTTTTTCATTATTTAAACTTCTGTAACCAGTAGTAAATAGTATGTGGACCATTTACCTACTGTAGAATGAAACTCCTTTAAATAAAAGACAGTGCTTTTAATTTACATCCATTTTATTAAGGGAATTAATATACAATAATTACTGTGTTGAAAGATTTCATCAAAATCTCAATTTTCCTTACTACAGTGCAACATGGTATAACAAAACAAAATTATTTTAGCAGTAGAATGCTGCAATCCATTTCTCAACTTAGAATGGATGAATTCAAACAATGAAAACTTTCTTTCAAGTCCTGCAGAACTTGGAGATTTTAAAAGAATTTGTACATACCCATAGAGTTTATTTTTAGAACATTTATATTTTAAAATCAGCATTGAGATATGCATGCTAGTATACATAATTACAAATTTGTTTATTTTAAGTGTTGCACAATAGTTTTTGAAATATTGCATTTTTATGTAATAAATAAAGAATTGGTAGGTTTTTTTTTTTTTTTTTTTTTTTTTTTTTTTACTACAGAAATGACATAAACAATGAAAAAATACCCCATTCTCATACCTCTAAAGTTGTAAAAAACATAACCTGTAAATACCTTCTGAACCTGAAGTTCATTAAAAAATAACTTATTTTTCCATAAATAATATTTTTAATATTAAAGTTTCCAATTTAAATTTCATATAATCAGGTTTTGAATTTAATTCTTTTATATAGTTAATATACTTTAATTTTGAGCATCTGTTTCATTTTCTGTTGGTTTCTTCCCGTTTTTTCCATTTCTTCCAGTTTCTTCTGTTTTTTTCCAGTTTCTTCCACTGTCCTGGAAGAAACCCAACCCTGACACACACACACACACACACACACACACACACACACACACATATATATATATATATATATACATACATACATACATACATACATATATATATAAGATATTATAATTATATATATATGTACACACATACATACATATAGACAGACTATTTATCAGTAAACTCACAATGAATCACATTCCACAGTCTTAAAATGCAATGTCATCCAATGAGAAAATCCATTTCTAAATCATAACTGTATTTCCAGAAGCTGATGTTAATAAGAACATTTCTGGTAAGAGTTACAGAAAACTTTGTTTGGAGTGAAATTTTTTTTTCTTTGTATGATGCCTTTCACTCATTAATTCAAAGCTTGTGAAACTTTATCTTATTTTGCACTAGTACCTTATTTGGACTGCTAGACATTTAGCTGCACAATATTTTCCTGTAGCAATCATTCACATTTATTATACAGTGACCTCTCACTTATACACAATATGTGGTCATTTTTTTAATACCAATATTTCTGAATAGTAATAGCCTTATAAATTCTGTGATTAAAAAAGGTGAAAATTAGTATTCAGAAACAGGTACTAAAAATAACTACTATGTGTTGCATATAAGTGAGCGATCACCATATTGAATAAATTTGATAGCAGGGCTGTAACAAGATGGGGCAAAGTATCTTGAGCTCCCTGTAGACTAAATAATCTTTTAGTAATAATATCTATATTACATAAAAAATTTTAAACTTTGGAATTAAAAGTTTTATGACAGGGAGTACTTGCCTTCTACTTCTGTCTCTATTTATTTATCACTAGCTGACCCACCTGGCATTTCCCGGCCCATGGTAAAACCTTAAATAAACCCAAATTTGGATTATTTTGTATCTTTAACCCGATTTTGTATGAATTTATATTTTTTAATGACAAAATCACAAAATCGTAAGAAAACATTTTCTTCTTTTTTTTTTTCACACAGGATCGTTTCATAGTTTTAAAAAAATACTTTCACTTTCGAAACTGGTTCCGAAAGTGAAAGTATCTTTGTAAAAAAAAAAAAAAAAAAAAAATCTGTAAAGAAAATCGAAAAAGTAATCAATGACGGAAATGATGATTATCTCTGTTACCCAATGCAAAAATAATTGTTTTAAAATATTGAAATGCAAACGAGATATTAGAAAAATAATGCACCATAGGATTAACATTAGCGAGCGTGTGTTTTTGCTTGAGGAGAAAGGACCCTTAAGGCAATGATGTCCATGTACCTACATGTGTGTCTTCGTTTTAAACATAGTGTTAATGTTATAATATTCTGATTTAATTCATTGAATATGCTTAGCCTCTAAAAATGTTTTTAATTTAACATATAATATACAGTCAACTCTGTGAAATCTGCAGAACTTGGGACTGAAGGTTTGGTGACTTAATAATTATTGTTTTGTTTACACATATATTTTTTAGTCTGATTATAAATTAGTGATAAATACTGTAATGATAATATATATGTTACATGTGTTATATTATAGTGTAGCAATTATAATATAAATAGTGTAATAATAACTTTTTAAAAACAGAATTATATGGAAATTTCATTGAAAGCTTTTAAACATTGGCACAATGGTAAATTAAGTTTTAGTTTATAAAGAATATATTTTTCTTTATTTTACAGCTAGTTGTTTATCTCTGGTTGTGAGATAAAATGCAGATGAAATCATCTACAGATATACTGAATGCAAATAATTTACAAATAAATTTATTGTTTAGACTAATTCAATTATTTTTAAATTATATTCTTCCAACAATCTAGTGTTTTCATTAATGCATAGCTAAAAACTGTAATTGCTCATTTAATATTTGCATTTGGTGGTTCCTTTTCCTTAGCAAAAGTTGTTGATTAATATTCGAAATTTATCAAAATTCTTAAAAGATAATTAAGTTCTTTGAAAAATTTATAATTAATGAAATCCCTACCATATTTAATTTGTTCTATGGGGATAACTGTTAACTATGATTCCCTTTGTTTACATGCTAAAATGAATGACAGATTTTAGGGAATGGTGGATTCACTCTGGCAGTGATGTAGTCATAAAAAAATCACTATGGTATAGCTGGCATATACTGTAGGCAGAGGGATACATAAGAGTAAATGCCATAGCTACGGAGGGTATACAGAGTTTCTTTTAAAAAATCCAGAAGGTATATGGCATATACCACCATATATTCTCCACTACATCCCTCACTGGTGGATTTGAGAGAGTCAAGTGTATCAGGGACCACGCTAAGAAATTAAGACTATTAGCCAACACATTAGCCAAATTTGAAAATCTCTAGCCAATTTTCAAATGTTAGCCAAGAACTATATTGAATTTAGAAAAAATATGAATTTCTTTTATACATAATATATAAAGCCTCAGTTTTACAATAATAAGTATAAAAATTGTTATTTGTAAAGTGACCATAGCAATTTACTTTCTCTTCAGTTTTATTTGAAACATTAAAAACAAAAATTTGGTGGCATTTGTACCTATATTAAAAACAATTGGCATTAAAATAATCGTGATTTAATTAAGGTTTAGAAGAGTAAATAACAAAGAAAAATCTTGTGTCAAGCATAGATTATGAAACATTTTCCAACACTTCCAAAATACTTTAACAAAACTTTGCTGTTTAATAAGGCAAATAAGATACCTAAGATAAACATAAAAAAAAAAAAATGCCTAACATATTTCAAAACCAGATTTCACCAATTACTGTCCATAGCCAGAAAAGTATTTGAATTCCTTTGTGCAGCTCTGTATTTGATCTATAGATTTGTATATATTCTACATAGTATGCTAACATTTAGTTTAATAAGGGAATGCATAATAGGTTGAAAATTCACCTTCAGCAATTTCTGCCAATAGGCAGAAATATACTTGAAATCTTGTACAGCTTTGTATATATCACCTACAGATTTTTTATACACGCCACATAAAAACTATGTTGAAATAAACTACAATCTTTAAATAAAACTCTTGATAAAAAACTAATATTTTTATTGAACAAACTTCTTTAGCAGGTTAATTAAACAGCATCTTTGAGAACAATTGATTAAATTATTAGTAGAAAACATAACATATAAATAAATTCATTTGACTACCTGCAGCTTCTGGTTATAAATTAAATCACAACTACTACTCCATAAAGGAAATTGGAGTTTACTGCTGGCCAAGCAAGTGCACACACCACTACATCTGCTTCATATCCTTTTAAACTAACAAGTAAGGTTATAGTCACAGGTAATTGGAAAACATTAGCATGATGCAAATGTAAAAACACAAAAGGTTATGGTTGCAAGATAACAAATATTCAAAAGCTTGCCAATCAGGTTAAGATGCTATAAAAAACTTTAACACATGATAACCAACCGACCTACCATTTCTAGTGACTGTTGACATGGCAGTTTTAGTTGCTGAATTAGTTTACTTCCTTCATAAATGAAGCACTCAGTATATATCTTTTATAAGTAACTATATTACAACAGTTCTTAATTTAAAATAAAGAGTAGTATATATCCATTTAAACCACTTTAACTTTACTTAAAATTCCTATGAGCAGATGTTTGTTTACATTTAGTTTTTACTAACTATATTTAACTTTAAACCTTTTTCATCAACATAAATAAACTTTAAGATGAACAGAATCTATTTTAAATAATTGTATTAAAATGTGTTTAACAAAATAGAGTGGGGGGTGAGTGAAAGAGATGGGAGGAAAACATACTGGGAAATTAACCAAACTTAAAGCAATAATTAATGTAAATTCCAACACAAAATGGCCATCCCGGAACTGTTGATGACATTCAAATGTTTTGTGCTTTTATTATATAGATTACATATGATAGGATTTAATAGAATGGAGAAAACTTTTATTAATATATTTTTAAGTTTTGATTCGATTTTCATAAAATTTGAAATGAATCAACAAAGGTTTGCAATGATTATATATATATTAAATTTCAAACCATTCGGTTGGGTAGTTTTTGTACTGTTATATGCAGACAGACAGACAGACTATAGGTGCTATGTATTTATATAATTGCAAACACACCTAAAAAGGCAGGGCCCTAGTCACTAAAAAGAGCACTACTGAAACAGAGAAAGGGCATTAGTTCAGTAGAAAAGGCCATTATTTCAAGAGAAAATGTAATGTTGTTTAATAACAAAAAGAAAAGAAAATGTAATTTTTAAGTATGATAAATAAAGCAGCATTAATTTTAAATGATTTTAAAAAATACAGTTCAATTTTAACATAATTGAATAATCTCCTTTGTTTTTCCTAAAATAAATAGGAGAGGTCTATAATTTTTGCAGGTTCTTGAATACACAGATTTAGAAATACTGATGGTCTGGGGAAGATTTTTATAAGAGATCTTTGGATACAACTCGGGATGCATTTTACTAGTTTTAAAAAGACAGGGTGCATTTTGCTGATATTTTTTTTTTTTAAAGCAGGATACAGTGCTTTTTAAACTGGCCTAGAGGGAACACTTCTTTACAGGTAACAGCACTATCTAGTAACATAGTATGCCCATGATTGATTTAAATAATTTTTCATTTGGCTCCAAATTACAGTATATAAAATTATGAATACTTAAGAAGTAAGACTGAAATTTTATTATGATAGTTGATGTTATTTTTATTATTATTATGTTGGATAGAATTTCTGATATCTTTGTTGAATATCCATATTAAATACACATCTTGAATCTATCTTCAAATTCTATCCAAGACTTCCAGTTGAGTTCTGAAAGTGAGATCAAGAACATTTACTCAAAACTGAGTTAATTCAAGCATTGAGAATAATTTTCCAATTTTCAGTTTCATTTATTGGAAATTTTTTTTTATTTTTTATTAGTATGTAGCCACAGAGTTTTGTTGTTTATTTCAAGTTCTTCACACTACATATATATTATATGAAACAATTTGCTTTTAAAGCTGTAGACACCTGGGGCAAAACCTTTAAAATTTTTTTGCTTGTTCTAGTAATATTGTAATCAAGTACTATGAAATATATAAATAAAATGTTTAACTGAAATATCATATTAATGCTGCAAGAATCTAAATAAAAGTAGAATTTAAATTTTTCTTTCAAAATTTTAAATCATTCCTTCTTAAATCCGTTTGTAGTATTAAATAAACCACTTTTCTTGTTTGTCTAAACAAAATAAAATAAACAATGATATAACTTTACAAAATGGATTAACTGCCCATCCATGTTTGTTTATCAGAAGAAGGGTGAGATTTAATTTAAAAATTTGAATATTCTGCTTTCTAGTGTATTAATTTTCTTTTTCCTAGTCCTAGTAGTCTAATATTTAATTCAATTGAATGTAGAATATTACAGTGTGACTACATGTCAAAGCCAAAATCATCTCTCACACCAATTGTTAAGAAGATGGAAGAATTAGACTTCAAACATTCAATGTGTTTGCACAAGTTCTAATAACTATTTTATTGAAAATTCCTTTTTACTCAATTATTTGTTAATATCTATAACATTTGTTGCAAAAAATAATGACAGTATGAAAAAAAAAAGGTTTTAACTAAATTAAAAAAAATACAAATCTGAAAGTCACTTTAGCAGTTTATTTTAAGATTGTAGATTAAAAAAAAATATAATTGTCTATAATTTCTTTTTAGCTGCTGGAATGGGAAATACTTTGTCTGATATTGCAGGAATTGGGTAAGATTGATTGATGGATTGTTTATATTTTTTTTCTGACTGCTTGCATACTGTTGCTTAATGTTTTACTTAATATACATTGAGTGGCCAGAATATTATGACCATCTGCTATGCAGTACTAATGTCATGTTTTCTCAGGCTTTGATGACAGCAAATATTCTTAAGATTGGTTCATAGATATACTTTGTGGTGACTCTGAGTTGTTTTATACTACAATTTATTGTGTTGTAGCTCTTCTGTTGCTTTGAACAATGTGCATCAGTTGCCTGGCACCTCTATTGTTCACAAGCAATTTTCACCCACAATTCCACCTTTTGCTAGAAGTTTTTAACTTAGATGCATTTCTTAAGACTTGGGACATTCTTGTACGAGAAAAGCTAAGAAAGTGAGAGATTTCTGATAAACTGGAGTCAGCTTTACTGGTGCTCACAATCATGTCTCCTTCTAAGTCACTAAAATCTCTTATTTTTCTCATGAATAGGCAAAATGTAAAGTTCACTGTTGCTTCTGACCAAGGGCAAACTTTTTATAAGAAAATCCAGTTCATTGCATCAGCATACATGCTGCACTGATGAGTCGACGTTTCAGAGAGGAATGATGATAATATTTTGGCCACTCAGTGTATGTGAGATATTATGTGTAGTAAATAATTAGAATAGCTTTGAATGATTTCATGTCAGTGACAGATGATTAGAGAGTTTAGTCTCTTGTAGATTACCAGAAAAACATTCTGCATAAAATGAAGGACTCTGGTGGTAACTAACTAAAGTTTTGAGATATTCAAGTTTTCCAAAGAAAACTGCAAACAAAACTCATATGATTGCTTCCTCTAAAACAGCAGATTTGTTAAAATTGGACCTTTGGCTAACTTATTTACAACATTTTTTTGTCTGATAGACTTATGTGCAAAAAGAGTTTTTTTTATTGAAATTCATATCTAAAATTTATCTTTGATTGTTATGGGATATATTAAGTAAGAAATAAACCTTGTACTTTTAAAAGGTTTTCAGGGTGAAGTTAAACAATTTTACATAAAGATCAGAAAAAATGCTAAGTACTATGTTTTACACACAAGCTCTTCAAATATAGGTAACTATCATTTTCTGGCAGCCAAAAACAAAATCAAAACCTATTGTAAAAGAAATATAATAGATTTTTATAACCAGATGATGTTGGAATGCAAAATATTGAATTTAACTAATTAGATTACACTTCAAAACGTTTTTATATGCATATGAATAAAAAAGTTATGATGTGTGACCAGGGTTGGCAAGTTTCCAAAGTGGAAAAAACCATGGAAAAAACTGGCCAGAAGAAATAGGTTTCTTCCAAGTGGAAGAAATGGAAAAAACTGCTTTTCTTTAGGAATTTACCATATAAGTTGCAATTTTGTAAGATACAATACAAATAAATTCATTTTTCTAATAGATAACCTTAAGTAAATTTAATTAGACCTATAAAAATTTAATTAAATATGATAAATTGATAATTACATCAGTTTTTTAGCCAAGATTACACACCTGTCTAAAGCTTTCCAATCATTGCATACCTGAATAAAATAAATGGTACTGTTCTGTTATATTAACACCATGCCAAAATGTATGCTAATGTGCCATTTATTTCAACCCTGAACATGCAAATATTTATATTGCAAATCATGCCAAACATTGTGATTTGCTATTTATTGAACTTTAATCTTTTTAATTATTATTATTAAATCATAACCTCACAAAACATCTTACTGTGCTATTTTTCAAATAGAAAATATTTAATATTAAGTTGTGACTTATATTTATTGTTGACACTGATATGAATTTTATCATTTGGCAGTTACTAAATGATGAGGAACTGCAATATAATTGTTTCAGGACTTTGGATGCATCAAAAAAGTTTTTATTTAAAAAAAAAAAAAAGAGTCTCTTCATTTAAAAAGTGAAATGTTTACTGCAATGCTAGAAGACAATTACAATTCCATGCCTGTAGTTTAAATTGAGTTTTATTTTATTATTTTATTGTATAATATAATATTATTTTAAGTCTAGATTTGTATTGATTTAATAAAATAGTTTGTGAAAGTCTGTAATTTTCAAAGGTTATATTTTAATTGCTCAATTTTGTGCCAACAATTTAAAAAAAAAAAATGAATTAATTATACAGTAAAATCTCGTTACAACGAATCTCTGGAGACCACTGATTAAATTCACTATAACGAAATATTCGTTAAAGTGAAAATATTTTTATACTGAAATAGAATAATATGACTTTTTTACAACCCAAATTATATTCGTTAAATTGAAAAATTCGTTAAATCGAGGTTCGTTGTAACGAGATTCTACTGTACATGAATTTCATTTTACGCGTTATGCCAATTATTACACTTGGCGACAACAATGGTGTTGGTATAACGGAAATGTACCAAATAAATTTATCCAAAATACATAAAATCAATTAAAAGTAATTCAATTAAAAACAGGCACATCTTTTTTTATTTAAACTTCTGTAACCAGTAGTAAATAGTATGTGGATCATTTACCTATTGTAGAATGAAACTCCTTTAAATAAAAGACAGTGCTTTTAATTTACCCCCATTTTATTAAGAGAACTAATATATAACAATTACTGTATTGAAATATTTCATTAAAATCTCTATTTTCCTTACTACAGTGCAACATGGTATAACAAAACAAAAGTATTTTAGCAGTAGGATGCTGCAATCAATTTCTCAACTTAGAATGAATGAATGCAAACAATGAAAACATTCTTTCAAGTCCTGCAGAATTTGGAGAGTTTAAAAGAATTTTGGCATACCTGTAGAGTTTATTTTTAGAACATTTATCTTTTAAAATCAGCATTGAGATATGCATGCTAGTATACATAATTACAAATTTGTTTATTTTAAGTGTTGCACAATAGTTTTTGAAATATTGCATTTATATGTAATAAATAAAGAATTGGTAGGTAGTTTTTACAGAAATGACATAAACAATGAAAAAATATTCCATATCCCCCTACCTCTAAAGTTGTAAAAAAAAAAGAACCTGTAAATACTTACTAAACCTGAAGTTTGTTATTAAAAAATAACTTATTTTTCCATAAATAATATTTTTAATATTAAAATTTCCAATTTAAATTTCATATCAGGTTTTGAATTTAATTCTTTTATATAGTTAATATACTTTAATTTTGAGCATCTGTTTTGTTTTCTGTTGGTTTCTTCCATTTCTTCCACTGTCCTGGAAGAAACCCAACCCTGTTTGTGACTATGTTGGTAAAACACTATAAAGCATGAGTTCTTAAACTATAGTCTATGGACCTCCAAAGAGAACTCAGTCTTGTATAAGGAAACATTAGCTTATTATACCTTTTTTATAGAAATTTATTAAAATTGTGCGTTATCTTTTTTTGTAATGCATGTTATAAATGGCAGTAATAATACTAGTATTTGTTTTTAAAAATGGAAACATAATATGGTATTATGACACATTACAGTTCTTACATGTCTAAAAAAATGTATTTACGCATGTGTGTGTTAGAATTATTGCTGTTTTTAGAACTTTCATTTGAGTGGTTGCCTGGACTTGTGTTTAGCAACAATACTCGTTAGGAATGCATATTGCAGCATAAATATTATTTTTAGAGCTTTTCAAACCTTTTTTAATATGTTGCTGAAATGAAAGGGTTTAAATTCAAAGTATATTAACTCCATGGGGCCCATGAAAAAAAAAAAAAAAACCTCTGCGGTAGAAACTCTTTGTTCACTCGCAACAGGCAAGTAACGTTACAAAGCCAGGAAATTATGAATTTGAAAGGCTTGACTGGGAAATAAAAAATGTTAAAATATAACAAAGTTTTAATGATAAAAATAATAATTCAAGGTAAATTTGAGTGTCTGTCTTTCACAGACATATATAATTTTTTATTTAAAAAGTATATGATGAATTTCATGTTAGTATTACCAATATCTATTAAACAGAAAAAAGTTAATTATTTTTAAAGATCAAGATAAACAAAGCATACAGTTAGTTGCATTAATGATGTAAATATTTTCAGCTGTTAAGTGCTGGGTTCAACTAATGCCAAAATTTATCTAAATATGGTTTCTAGAAAATTTTCAATGAAGACTAAGATTTTTTGTGAAAGATAATCTATCAGTTAAAATGTTTATTTACTCCCAGTACAGCTTGATTTTTTGGGCAATTTTGGATTAATTTTTTTTCATTTTAATAATTCACATAGAAAAAAGGGTTTTTTTGGCATTGAATTTTGTTTTGTCTGTCTGTATGTATGAATATGTTCATATAAAAGTGTTGATATTTTAATTGATCTAAACTCCTCCAAAGTTTGCTATGCTTAGCACCAACAGTAAATTGGTGTAGGTTATTCTGCTCTTAATAATCATCTAAAACAAAACAAAAAATAAATAAAAAAAGATTTTTAAAAGATATTAAATTAATTAAAAGGCAAACCTAAAATTGATAAATCAAAATTTCACAAAATAATGGTTGTTTGAAGTTTTGGGTGATTTTTTGGCACCATTCTTTCATTTTCAAAACTGTTTAAAAAATCAAAATTATTAAAAAAAATAATTTTTTAAAGGTTTGTCCTCTTATTAAAAAAGTAGTTTAATTTGTAAAAAGCAAAATGTTGATGACTTGAATGGTTCAAGTGTGAGAACCTACATGATTTTAAAAACTCATTTCAAGAAAAACATTTTTGAAGTTTTTGATCTGACTTTTGTCAGTTGTGACACTGGTCTGTTAAACTGGTTTTCATGACTTAAATATTGGGTTATAACCAGGGGTCGGGAAAACTACTTTTTTATTGTAGCGAACTACAACTACTTTGTCGAAAATGTAGTTAACTACAACTACTTGTTTTAAAAAGTAGCGACTACCGTATTTTCCGGTAATAACGCCGCAGCGTTAAACTAGATTTTACTATTTTGAAAACAAAAATGCGGCCAATAACTAGGTGCGGCTTATAAATGGTACTTCTGATCTTTATTTAAAAATTTGGAAATCTGAATTTTAAAAAAAATGCCATATAAGGAATAGCTCCTCCCATTTTCTACCTCCTTCAATCTTCGCCAGCGCCGAATCCTAACTACGGGAATCTATTTTACTCCATCTTCATTAATATTTTTTCAGCAATAACATATGGTTTGGCAACAGCTTGACTAATCGTAATCTTTCGTTAAACTTTCAATATTCTGTACACATGCACTTATAAATTCAAGGTTTTAAGAATCTCATGCTTTTATTTGGTTTTTACTTACCGATATAATTTTTTTAAAAAGATGTCGTCTAATGTAAGTTCTAAGCGCCGTAGCTACCCAACAAAATTCAAACTCAATGCTATTAGATTAGCAAAAGTTAACGGAAATCGTAGTGCAGCAAGAGAACTAAACGAAAGTTACTTATTTATGTTCAAAATGTTTTATTTTACATCAGTTAATAATTTTAATTAATTGCTCTAATATTCCATGTGGGGGTATAACCGGTGCGGCATTATACCGGATACAGTGTTAAACTAATTTTTTTATGTTTATTTTTTAAGTAAGTGCGCCGTTATTCCCGGAAAATACGGTACAAACTACTTTTCAAAAGTAGCCACTACTTTGCTACTTTCGAATTTTGTCAAACTGTTCAATTTACACTGAATTTTAAGACACTGATTCAATAATAAAGTGACCTCCTAGTTATGGCGCATCTGCCAGGATACAATTAAATATATGCGACATAACTGAGGCATTAAAAAGTTAAGAAAGATAACATACAAGAAAATGCTTTGTTTTCTCAAAAACTAGATATTATAAACTAGAAAATTACACAAAAACAACCCTAAATGCAAAAATCAAATAATTCTGTAAATAGAGCAATTCCGAATAATAAGAAACCCGGCGTTAAATTCATGAAGACTTAATAACGAATAAATAGACAACTGTTACCAACAAGAAAATTAATTCTTTTGGTGGGTTAGTACTTGATTTCAGCAGCAAGTGTCAATGGAAAAAAATCTATGACTTCATGCTTTGCGTTGCTATACACAAAGGTGAGCTTTGCCTCTGCAATTCGAAAATTGTTGAGCAGAACAAATTCTGCACAAAAGAAGCAATTTCAACAACATGATTTGTAGAATAGCACATTTTTCTCCTCAAGTAGTGTTAAAAGTAGCGTTGGTTCTCGCTACAAACTACTGAATTTTTGTATCAGGCTACTCGCTACACTACATTGTTAAAAATGTAGTGTGCTACACTAAAAACTACTGTAAAAAGTAGCGACTACAATAGTTTTGCTACTTGTAGCACGCTACTTCCGACCCCTGGGTAAAACATTAAAAAGAGTAAAGAAATATAAGATTTTTTGAAGTTTTCTGGGAGAACCTTCCTTAAACTGTCTTAAGCTCATTATGGTATTTAATGTAATTTACTCAACTAATACTGTTTAAATATAAAATAATTTTATTAATAGCATAATATTTATCATTGCTTATTTAATTTTTTTCCTCTTAAATATAGATCTGCATGGTATGTTGAAAGATTTGCAACTAGAATTGGAGTATCAGCACCAACATTGACACCAGTTCAGATCGCTATGTCCAGATCTAGGTGGTGTGTAAACCTGGTAATTAAAAGTTTTAAGTTGACATAATTAATCTGCTATCAAATTTATTTGACTCATAAGCAATTTATTTGTTCATGTTATAGTTAAAATTTATCACTTTACAGGATATTTGTAGTATTCAGAACTTTTACAACCCATTGCTTAGTTATAGCTCAGAATTTAACAACCTTTTTTAGTACCCTTGAATGTTATACTTTTGCGGCTCACTTGAATGCATTGTTACACTTCCATGGAACACTTAAATTATAATGATAAAAAAAAGAGAAGAAATGAATATATCTTTTTCAGTTTGTTTTGAAAGAAAGAATATGTGCCATCACAGCGAATAAAAACTTTTTTTTTGCAAAAATTATATTTTTAAAGTAACAAATTCTTAAATACTTATTTTTCATAAAAAGAAATATATGTATGTACAGTGGGATTCTGATTTTACATTTTTCACGGGACTAACAGTAAAAAACGTACAAAATGGGAAATTGTAAAATTGGGTCAAATAGAGAAAAACACTTCAAGAAAACAAATACACAAAAATAAACTTACCAATACCATATTAGTATTTAAAAAAAAAAATTTGTTATTTTTGATTGCTTTTTCTTTTTAAGTGTAATTTCACATATACTATTTTCAATACATGCAAGTTTTTGCAAGTTTTTTTTCTTGAATGTCATGTCCAGTTAAAAATTTCTTAAAAATTTTTAAACTCTTATCATCCTCACTTTCATAAAGCGAAATCAAATCGGAAATAGTCTGAATGTTTGTGGTAGCGATAACATAGCTTATCACAATAAATGAACTCATCAACATTGATGTCTGCAAGTATAAATTCATCCTCTTTTGTGTAGTCTTGCATAGTGAGCTCTTCCGGCAGCGCTTCACCGTTAAGAGCCTACACTAGTCACGCGAAGAAATGCTCACGCTAATGTTAAGTCTATGGGAAGGTTATCCTGCGATTTCTCACTCGCATTTTAATATTTTTAAATGATTTTTTTGCATAGGATAGCTGACGTCGATATCTATTGTTGTTAGTTTTTACTTTTTTGATTTTGGCTCCAGTTTTTTTATATAAGGGTACTTTCATTTTCAGAACCGGTTCCAAAAATTAAAATGTCCGCTTATAAAAAAAGTTTAACCAAAATCAAAAAAGTAAAAACTAACAACATTGAAGATCGACCTCAGCTATCTTACGCAAAAAAAATCATTTAAAAATATTAAAATGCGAGCGAGAGATCGCGGGATAACCTTCCCATAGACTTAACATTAGCGTGAGCATTTCTTCGCGTGACTAGTGTAGGCTCTTAATGTCAGATTTTGAAAAATCCTCTCTTCAGAAAAGCATTTGAAATGGAACTTTCATTTACACTATCCCATGCCGATGAGATCAAATGAAGAGCATCCAGCACATTTAGCTTTGTTTTTCAAGCATCTTGAAGCTCACCCAGAGTCAAGGGAAAAAAGGCTTTTCTTAACAGTTGCTTTCTATATTGCATTTTGAAGGATCTGATTATTGCCAAGTCACACGGCTAAAGTAAACTGGTACAGTTGGGGGGGGGATTCTATAAGCACATTCCTTAAGTTTAGATTAACATGAGCAGTGCACTGGTCTATGAATAAAATTATTTACTTTTGTAAGCATATTTTTATATCCAATTTTCTTACGAAATCTGCAAAAAAATTTATCCAAGCATTGTGGTTGGCATTGTAATCTGTCAGCAAACTTTTAATGTTTTTGAAGCATCAGGGCTTCTTGGATTTACCAATCACAAAGGGTTAGCTTCTCAGTTCAGTCTGCATTTGTACATCACAAAACTGTTAATTGCACTTTTGATAGTTTCCCACCATGACACTTTTCTCCTTTCACAGTGTATGTTCTATCAGTACAAAAACACTTAACGGGTTAAAAGTTTGTGATGCAGCACTTTACCTTATGGCTACAAGAATTTTAAATATGGGTCTTAAAAGTAATCATATCAAATTTGAGTGACGCTATGTTATTAATTAAATTTTTTTTCACCATTTTCATTTTCATTTTATTTATACTCACAGGTGCAAATATTATTTTTAATGTGAAAATATGTATAAAATTTATTCGCTGATGCTTTTTCAATCACATATCTCATAAATTCAAAATATGGGTTTTAAAAGAAATTATATCAAAATTCGAGAGACATCTTGACACGAATTTAACAGGATTGTTTTAAAATTCAATTTAAATTATTTTTGGTTTATTTTTAAAAATATATTTACACATACAAACAATACTTTTAATTTTCCAATACACTGTTAAATAAATTACTTTCACTGAGCCTATATTATGCATTGAAATGTATTTATTTCAATAAATTGATGTATCTTTTGTGCCACGCTATCCAAAAACATTAAGTAAAAATTATGTAAATGATTATTTTACATCATACTGTCCACTGGCATTCATTTCCCTTTGTTGTTTGGATACTCTATGACACAAAATAATCTTTTAATCTTTTACATAAATTTTACTTATGATTTTGGATAGTGTGATACAAAAGATAAACCAATTTATTGAAATAAATACATTTCAATGCATGTATAGGTTCAGTGAAAGTAATATATTTAACTGTGTATTGGAAAATTAAAAGTACTGTTTATATGTGTTATAATGAAATTTCAGGATGATATTGATGTATTGATTGTCATTGATGTATTGAGTTATGTCCTGTTCAGACATTGTGATCAGTACTTTTAATTATGACCAGTTCAGATACTGTGATCAGTACATTTAATTTTAGCTATTGATTCAAAACGGGATTATCATCATTTGTTTACAAGACAGTGTTTATGAAGAGGGAAAGTTCTGCATTACTGAACCACTCTCAACAAGAGAAAAACCCGTTAAACGCCATCCGTTATCCCTACTAGCCTCCGCGAGCCGAAAGGGCCCGGGAGCACACTTCTTCCATGTCTACTCTGCTCTCTGCTCAGAAATCTAAAGGCAACCCTTCTTCATTTCAAAATCCCCACTCTCAGAACTAACTTGAGCTGTGTCGAATCGTCCAATGAGTGAACATCAAATGGATCTCTACATCATCAAGCATCACAGAGCAAAGACAAAACAGAAGTCAAACTCCCAAAATGTTGTTGGCAAAAAGCTTGCTCGCGGTTAAAATTAGATTCTAACTGATGTACAAACCAAAGAAACGTCACCGTAATTGCATTTCGAATGTTCGAAAGAAACCTTGAAGTGGCCAAATTTGACCTTGGCTGTCATGAGTCAATGACATAAGCGCAAACATCCTAGTAAGTTGTCATTTTAGTAGTAAGCCAAAGGCAAAAATAAGTTAAAAAGTAATGGGGTCTCTCCAGAAAAAGTGTTTACTTCTAAACAAAATATTGAAAAAGGAACAAAATTCTATAACTCCTACAGTTATGAACCAAATGGGATGAAATTAATAGCTATGGATATAAAATAAGTATTTCTTTCCATTAAACATAGTTTTTAAAATGAAAATATTTAATTTAAAGATTATGATAAAAGTACTTTTTGGAACTTAGAAATATTCTCGGAACATTGTGATTTTGAAATAAACTATTGAACACGGCAAAGGATAGAAATACTTATGTTCTGATATGGATTGAAAAGCAATTAACCTTTTTTAAATTTAATATTTAAAGAGGAAATACGCTGTATTTTTAAAATTTTGTTTTTAAATGGATCATTTTTAGAAAGCAGTAATTAAAAGGAAGTAAGTGAAAATAGATTTATTTTTGAAGTTACATTTTAGACATTTTTGAAGTAATGTTAACTGAAAGTTAATAAAAATAAATTTTGTAATATTTATTTTAAAATAATTTGGAAATATGTGAAATGGAAAGAAATTGATCTTAAATTTATTTAGTACTAAAAGTTGTTATTTTAAGATAAATGTTTCATTTAAAATTATTAATTGATTAAGCATTATTTATTTCAATCAATTTATGAACTAATTTAAATAAATGATTAAATTAAGCTTAAATATTTAAAAGACTGAATAAATTATGGATGAATATTTTAAATCATAACATTTTAAAATATACTTTAAAAGACAAACCAAAAATAACTAACATTGAATTTTGAAATATTCCTATTAAATTCACGTCAAGGTGTCATTCGAATTTTGATAGCACTTCTTTAAAAACCAATATTTTGAATTTATAAGATATGTGAATGGAAAAGTATCAGCAAATAAATTTTATATATCTTTTTACATAAAAAATATTTGCACTTGTCAGTATAAATAAAATGAAGAAAAAAATAACATAGCATCACTTAAAATTGATATTACTTTTAAGACCCATATTTTAAATTATTGAAGCCATAAGGTAAAGTGCTACGTCACAAACTTTTAACCCGTTAAGGATTTTTGTACTGATATCATTACTTTTTCGTAGTTATGGTGAAAAAGTTTAAGGACCACTTAAATGAGTTCACAGTCGTTCACAGTCATGATTTTCATTCACCTTTAATTTCTACCAATACCCTCCTCCCCTCAATCAAAAAAAAAAAAGATATACTTCAATTTTAAAGTATTGTATTAATGGAAATTGTTTTGAAAAATAAAACTCTTTAGTAAGATATTGAAATGATGTACGAAATGCATGTTTTAAGTTTTTTTTTTCCCACATATTTAAAAAAAGTGTTAACCTTTCCTATTTTAAGGTTTACTTTCTAAGGAAAAATAGCAAGAAATATGCCTTTAAAATTTTTATTTTAAAAAATAATCTTTATTTTTAAAAATCTTTATAAAAAATGTTCTGCCCTATCTTATGTTCTTTAGTGACAATAAATAATCAATCACATAAATTATCCCCCTATCTCCCAAAATTTCAGTTTACCCCTTTGCACCCCCCTTTTCAGCATACAGCTTAAAATCTTTAAATTCTTTATTTAAAAAATAATCTGCAACTTCCATTTTTCACTAATAATAATAATAAAATAATCATCCAATTTCCCCTGCCCCTAACCTACCAAATTTACTCTCCCAAATTTACTCTGCCAAAAATTAAAAATATTTATTTTTATGTTAAAATTATTCTGCTCTGTTTAATGCTTTTTATTGATAATAAAATAATTATTTCCTGCCTCTCCCCAAAATTCTGCTTTTCCTCTCCAGCATACAGAGATTCAAATCTTTAAAACTATTTATTTAAAGGAAAACAATCTGCAACATTCATTGCTCACTAATAAGAATAAATAATTTTATCACCTAAATTACTCCCTCTAACCTACTAAATTTATGCTCCCTCTCAACATACAAAGAAGAATCTTTATTTTTATATTTTAAAAAATCTTCTGCCCTATTTAATGCTATTTAGTGACAATAAATAATCATATAAATTATCCCTGTGTCCCCTAAAATTTCCGCTTTCCTCTCCAGCAAACAGAAATCAACATTTTTAAAGAATAATCTGCAACATCTGTTGCTCACTAATAAAAATTAACAAATAATCATCGAAATTACCCCTAACTTCCCAAATGTACTCTTTCCCCTCCTTTGTCCCCCCCCCTCAGTACCCAAAAAATTAAAAATATTTCAAAATCTTTATTTTCATTTAAAAATATTCTGTTCTATTTATTACTTTTTAGTGACAATAAAATAATTATCCCCTTGCCCTTCCCCAAATTTCTGCTTCTCCTTTTGCTTCCTCTAGCAAACAGATTCAAATGTTTAAAACTCTATTAAAAAAAAAAAAAATAATATGCAACATTTGTTGTTTACTAATAAATAGATAATAGTCTTATTTATCCCCCTAACCTCTTAAATTTATGCTCCCACACATACAGAAGTTTAAAATCTATAATTAAATTATATATATATATATATATAACCATAAATGAAACATTACCATAACACCAACTTAAACTATGAAATAATGATTAAGTATGTAATAATTAGTTGACAATGAAAGTATTCCCCATCACACTGAATATAGATACCAAAAACTTATTGAAAAGAAAAAGAAATTAAATTAAAAATTGAATAAATGAAATTGATTGAATGAAATGAAATTTGTAGAATTTAGACAGAATTATTGTCCCAAATGCCTAAATACCACAAATTAAATGAGTGGTTTCATCATCATATTAGCCATAACATTGCTAAAGAATATGATTTTGGGACTACCTACTCATAAAACCTGTGAAAAAATAAAAAAATAAATACAATATTAAAAAGGAAAGAAACCACACCTATAATATACAGATAAAACTTGAAATAGAGTCATGAAGTACATAATCCAATTGGATTAACCCTTTAGCGGGTGGTGTCCCCCAAAAAGGACACCTAATTTTAATTCCAAAACTGACAAACGACACCAAGAATATTTAATTAATTTTTTCCTTTTTATAAACTACGGGAAAATAAGCAAGTTTTTATTTTCTAATAAATTCTTTTGTAAATTCTGGTGTCAGTCGATAATTTCATCAGTTTAAAAACAGACTTACTCCGTGCCAGAAAGGGTTAAAAAAGATATCTGTGCACCACATGAACCAGACACATGAACACAACCAAACAGAGGGAATCAATTGCAAAAAATCATTACATGTTGCCAAATTTAGTTTTAGAAAATGATATATCATGTTGCCAGAATAGGTTTTAGAATAATATGAATATTATTGTAAAGCAACAGAAACCATGGTGCTGCCATCTATGAGGGTAAAAAGTGAATATACGATGAATAAAAATAACATTGGATGAAAATTAATATTTAAAAATTAAACCAAATACTATCTAAAGATTTTTAATTTATTTTCTTCTTCTTTTCAATAAGTGTTTGGTATCTATATTCAGTGTGATGGGGAATACTTTCATTGTCAACTAATTATTACATACTTAATCATTATTTCATAGTTTAAGTTGGTGTTATGGTAATGTTTCATTTATGGTTATATATTATATTAGCATTCAAATTATTATGTTGCGTATCCGCATATAATTATGAATGTAAGTCATTTATGATGTCTTTATATTATGATATCTTTTCATGTTGAATTTCAACAATTCATCTTGATCTATTTTCATATACATTCTGGTATCGTATATATATTATTATATATATATAAATCTGTCATATTTAATGTTCTCCAGTGACAATAAAAAATCACTCATACAAATTATCCCTGTGTCCCCCAAAATTACAACTTACCCTTTTGCATCCCCCATCCAACATAGATTCAAATCTTTATAACTCTTTATTTTAAATAGACAACCTGCAACATTCATTGCTCACTAATAAAAACAAATAAATAATCATCTAAATTATCTCCCTAACCTACTAAATTTATGCCCCTCCCCTGACATATAATACATCCATGTATATTATTAAATGGATGAAGCACGCCCAGCAAAAAGTGACAAGCTTGGCTGCTAAAAGTTGGCAGTTAAGCCAAAGGTAATGCGACTGCAATCCTTTGGCGATGTACCAAATATTACAAATTCTTCCTTCCATGCTTTTGTTTGATTGAAGGGGACTGTCTCTGAACTTCTGTCCTGGGGACATGGGAGCTAATCAATTATACAAAAGATGTTTGTACTCGAAAACATTGACATTGTTAGGAAGAAAATTTTCTTTTGACATTCCACAAAATGATATTTTAATTCCAAATTACCCATAGAAAAATTTTCATTTCTGAAAATCGGTAAGTTTAAATAATCTTCACCAATAACAAAAATTATTTCATAATTTAAATGTAAATTTTACTCTGATGATTCACATCTGATTTATTATTTTGAGTTTCCTTACATTTGTATTAAGATAAATAAATTTGTTTAAATGTTACGCTGCAGAAAATATTGATACTTTAATTAGGAAATTTTTGTTAAAATATTTGAGTTGTTTTCAAAGATAGAAAATATTTCATAATTCAAACAAATAAAACCACAGAAACAATAATTTATTATGATTAATGTTTCATGAACTTTATATCCTGAGAAAAGGTCTATAAAAATCTTCATTAAAAAATATATTATCAGGTATCTGTTTTAGGAAGAAATTGGGTCCTTTAAAGGACTATTCACAATTTTTTTCATTTCAAAAGACAACCCTTCACAAAATTTCTCATCCCAAAACAGGACCCTTCACAAAACTTTTCACCTTAAAGCAGGACTCTTCACAAAACTATTTGTCTTAAACATAGATCTTTCAGAAAACTTTTCCCTCTCTAAACTCAACCTTTTACGAATTTAATCATTTAAAGTAAAATCTGTCATTCATATATATATATAAAGAAAATATGTGTATTTTACATACATATATATTCTTAAAAATGTATAAACAAAAACCTGAATATACTGATTATTTCAAATTCACAAAATTGACTAGATTTTTCACAAATGTAAAAAGCTGTTCACAATTTTACACTACAGGAGAAAAGTCAGGAAAGACCCCTGATTATTATTTTTTTATATTTAAAGGGGTCTCGTATCTTTTAATAAACCAAAAAAAAATTTTTTTTTAATGCGCATATGAAGAATTTTTAAATTGAAACTGGATACTTTCTGATACATTCCTCAATTCATTTTTATTCGTAAACACATTTAACAGATGCTCTTATAAAAAACTATGAAATGGAATAGCATTTTTCATTTTTCAATAAAGGCAAAGAATCTTGTAAAAAACTCAAAGCTGTTTTTATATGCTACATATTTATTAAAATTTTATTTATATGCAAAACAAAGAAATTACTTAATAATTCAAACCTCTTTCCAGGAGAAGATCCTAGTTGAGCCACTGTAAGATGTGATGCATTTATCAAAAAATTGAAAATGCTATTCAATTTCAAAGTACTCCAATAGCCTGTAAAATTTGTGTTTCTACACATGAAAACGATTTTGTGAATGTTTCAGAAAATGTCACATTGCTGTCTGTGAATTCTTTTTTTTTAGAACATTTTCAGATAATGATATATATTTCATTATAAGTTGATTACTAACTCTTGAGGTTGTGATTATTCAAAACTAACTGACCCATCCAGCGTTGTCCGGGCTGTGATTATAACCTTAAATAAGTTTTTCAGTAATTACACACAAGAGAAGGTAATGTTTTTTCCATCCACTCCTCAATGACTGCAGTATTTACTCCATCTGCCTCACCACAAATAAACTTGTAAGACAAATTATGCCTCTTCTTGAATCGGTCAATCCAATTGTTGGATGCTGTGAAATTCTGCATTTCAAGTCGAGAAGAAATTTCAAGCACCTTTTCTTTCAAAATTGAGCCATTGATTGGAATCTTGGATGCATGGGCTTGTTTAAACCACTCGTACAAAATCTTTTCCAGTTCCTCAAAAGGAGAGGTTTTCAATATTTTCTTTTCTTTGACAAATTTCCCAGTTTTTCAGATTTTAATTCCACAGAGACCTCTTGTTTTAGGATGGTTTGTAATATGGAATAAGCAATACCGAACAACTTTGCGTGATCAACTTTAATTCCTTTGGGAAAACTTTAGATTTTTCGATAATTTCTGCCTTTTTGGCTACGGAGAAACATTTTCTTCTAGACATCCTACTTTTGACTAGCAATTACTAAGAGATAACAAAAAAATGCAACTCCACTGTAGGTTGAAATGAATGAATGATGTAAAAAGAATCCCCTGCTCCCTCCCTGATATCATGGGATACAGGTGTGGTCAAGTGCTGGTGGACGAATAATAGTTCATTGTTACTTTCTCATGGAAGTATTAATGGGGAGGAGAAAACTGGTTTTGGTAACAAACAATCAGTTGACCAAGTGGAAACCACTTTTGTTCTTTTGAAACTATTTCCATGAGTGAAAGAAGATAAAATTTCCTGAGGTACTTCGCCTAAAATGATATACCAAGCGGGAAACATTAAGAGTAAATGACGTCGAATCAAGGTACTTTTAAAATTATCAGAATAGGAATTTTTTGGGACCAACGAAAAATAACGTATGAAATGGGTTACGTAAAATCAGGGTTCTACTGTATATATATTATGTGTAATGAAATATCTGATTTTAAAAATTTTAGAATATCTGCTTTGTAAGATCGAATTTCAGATAGACATAAATTTTATACCAAAATGTATAGATGAGCTAAAATTTCTTCAAAATTTATGTATACCTAAAGATTATAAAATTTGTTCAAAAAGGTTATTCAATTTACGCTGGATAAAAAGCATTAGTTCAGATATTTCTACTGTATTTCAAACTGAAATAAACTGACACATAATTCTACTTTGTTACACTAAATCTCATCACAAATGAATTTGTGTAGTTTAAGAATACTGCAAATTTTCATAATTTTGTCCATTGGCTTACATTGTTATATATTTTATTCTTTCGAGTTTCTCATTGCAATTTGGTTATTTCTATTCTGTTGGACATTTTCAATTAAGATAGTGTTTTAGGATACAGTTAATTATTTTTTTATTATAATGAATGTCTACATCTTAGTATTCTATTAGTATATTTTTTATATCACATTGAGGAATTATCCATTCTTAATTCTATTATTTTGATATGAGTTTTTGAAGTCCATTGGGTAATTTGGAATAGAAATTTTTGCTTAAGCACAGTCCACTTGAAACAGAAATCATTGCAACTTTCTTATACTGTGGGATATTGCCTTTGATTAACGTGTTTCACAATATAAGGTTCCATTTTCTTATTGCATTGTTCTGATTTTAGGTTTTTATGATACAGTGCATTTAATGTTATTGGAATGCACTTATTTTCTAACATATTCTAGTACTTAGTCCTTTTTTCTAGTGTCAATTTTATCTTATGACTTAGTAGTAATTTCGTTTACAAAGGTTTATTATGTATATACTTTTATTACTTTATACAATTGTGATGGAATGTGACTAAATATTTTCATGGCATAACAGTATGCTGCATTGATTAAAAATCTCTGCTGTATCTGATAACTAGTCATAATAAATCTCATCCAAAAGGCTGTTTAGGCTGTATTCTTTTGATAAGAAAAATTGTGCCATATATAGATAGCTGCCAACCTTCTGATTTTTTCCCAATCAAAAATATACATGGTACCATGAAATTTATATAATAAAATTATTTCATAATGTGACTTGCGTCTCTCAGATATTTATTTAATTTCATTTCTTAAGAAAATTTTCTTGTTCAAACTGTGTTTATTTGATTAAAAAAAATGGAAGATTAGCTGTGATGCATATAAAGTTTTCAAGTACTGAAAATCTTATTTATCAGTTAATTAAATCACATAAAATCATACATGTAAAGCATGCTTTTGATGTACATATCTCAGACAGGGGAACTAAAGATAAATGAAAAAAAAATATATTGTCTCAAATTTTTTATTTAAAGTTTTATTTGCTTTATTTTATGATTCAACATTTTAAAAAGAAAGTTTTGTCTCATTCTATGGAACCTGTTTAACCTTAATAAAAGATTATTATTTGCAAGAGCTGTACAGTGCAAATGAAAAATGCAGCCATCAAGCCTAACATTGACATGGCATTTAACATGGTCAAATGATAAAATTGGGATTTTCTATCCGTATTTTGAGTTATAGAGTTTAACTTAAGTAATTTACTGCAATGACTTTATCTTTACAGTTTATTTATTTATTATTATTTTTAATTAATGAGAAGAAATATAAATATTTAACATTTTAAAGACATTTTCTTGCATGGCATTTGAAGAGTATTTCAAAAATTATCAAATTTCTTGGCATATTTATTCTTAAAGATTCTGCATCTTTATTCTTTTTGTTTCATTTTATTATTTGTCATATTTCATTTCCATTTATATTAATTCAAAATCAGCTTCATATTACATTCCATGATAATGTTTTCAAGATGGTGGCATTGTGGTTTGTGTTTGGAAAATAAAAAATATCTTAATAAAAATTAAAGTTGTCAAATATGATTTAAAAAAAGATTTTATAAAAATAAATATATCTTTTCTAAAATCTTTATTTGCTGTTGTGTAAGCTTTAATAATTTTGCATGATGTTATTTTGTAGTTTTTGTTTTAAATGAGAATTTTAGATGTTTCAGGATTCAGTGCAAGTAATTTATTGTTATCAAATATAATTAAAAAAAAACTATTAATGATATTATAATATTAAAGGAAGTTTGAGATAACTGATAAATCACATAATGTCCTTTTCTTCTATATCGTAATAAAGTTCTAAGCATGTTTTAATTGATTGAATGATAGCAAAGATGGTGTCGAGGTTTTGTCAGCATCAGACTTTTAGGCTTATGGTATGTTTTCAGGTTTTGAAATACTCTCTTGATTAGGGAAATAATTTTTCCATTTTAAAAAGAGTTGTATTGCATATTTTTATGAATTAGGACCGCATCACTTGATGAAGTTATGAATTTATATGATGCCAAGTCTGATAGTCCGTTAATAATTCTAGAATCTGCCATGAACTTCTTCCAGATTTCTGAGATGAAATATCAGCAATGTTTCCTAATTTTTTCTTTTCTAAAAATCATTGAGGAGATTAAGATGTAGACAATCTAAAATATCTTTAATCTTTGTTTCTTTCATTAGATTAGCTACAAAGATGTAATTAGTCTTTGTCAGTCACTGAAAAGTATGTTTTTCATTTATACTTTATGCTTTTTTCTACTTGTCCACTTCTTTGCTTTTAAATAAATTATGAAATTTTGAAGAATGCTTCCAAGCACTATCTTATAAGATACATTAGGCATTTCATGAATACTTAATATTTCTCATAATGCATTCATTGTAGCTGATGCTGTTAATGACATGTTCCTGGTTTCAAAGCATTTTAAAATTAATCTTTAATATATTTTTAAAATAAATGATTCTGTAAAAACTGCATATAAAAATGACTTTTAAAAATAAAGATTTTGTTTTTACTAATGCTTGATTCAATATGTAGAGCAAGTAAGTGTTATAATAATTTTGTTATTTGGATGAGATAGATTCAGATCTTTTAGCACTCACTATTGACCAGCAATATGACAACATGTAAGGGAATTTTCTTATGCATTAGATTGCTGCAGTTCATTTAAAAATATTAAGATTCTGCAGAAATACACTTTAGAACACATTTGTTTTAGAATGTGGACTCTTTAAAGAAAAAGAAAAATTAAAAATCTTGTGTTGGTTTACTCAGTGTTTTTCATTCTCTTTTGAATATTAGGCTAATTTTAAAATCAGTTTTTAAGTATTATTGCATGGAGGGTTGTAGACAGTGTAACCATCTTACGTCATATGAGGAGTGGAATTATATTTACATAAAAAATCTAACAAACATTTTTGATCAATGATGTCATACAATTCATGAATTATGTATTATTATTTACTGCAAATATGATGTTGACAGCTTTCTTCTCTATTTAAAAGGTTACTATTTTCTGTAGCAGATATAATTCTAAGTCATAAGCAAATATAGTGTCATGTCATTTACTGCAAATGTATGATTTAAAACTGTATCAATATTATAAGAAGCATGAAATATTAAAGCTTTGGAAAATTTTCATTGTTATTGATATAAGAAGATATACTGAATGATAATAAAGTAGAACTGAATAGAGTGAGAGTCTGTCTCAAACTCAAAGATAAAATTTTCACTGAATATCCCAATGTTATGTCATTTCAGATGATTCAGTGATTTGGCTGTTTTAGAAAGAAAATTTTGATGAACTTTAATAATCATAAAAGTACTTATTTTACTTTGTCAATGAACAAGATAAGACTGATATGTTTTGCTCAATAGGTGTTTTTTTAGAGAACAATTGGACTGTTCAAACTATTCCACTGTATACTTTAAACTTACCATTGTGGTGTCAACAGACACCACACTGGTTCTTTTTTGGACCCAACTAAGCTACTTTCTTTTTCTGGAAAGTGGGCTTATCTGTGTACAAAACTACATTCAAAATTTACCCCTTCATCTTGACTCTTCAAAATATAACACCAATACAATCAGTGGAGGATATATGGTGGTATATGCCATATATCTTCTGGATAACTCCATATATCCTACGTATCCGTAGCATATACTCTTGGGTGTACACCGTCTGCTTTAAAAAAAAAATTATGACTACACTACAGAATACAATGCATTTTAAATAAGGTGATCAAATATCAGAGAACAAAATCTAGGATGCGTGACTGCATTAGATAGGCAACGCCAATGTCCTGTATGAATTCTTTTGAAATTCTCTTTAAAACCACTTACGGGGCTTGGATATTAATTTCCTAAATATAGCATCAGTATAAAAGCTTTTTTAAATGAAAGTTTTAAGCAATTTTTTAATGGGGCAGTGTAGTATGGATATGATTTGCTGTCCCTCCGACCTACTGCCCATGTACTCTGCTGGCTTTGTTACAGTGCTTCTGGTTCCAGTATAAACATTAGTGTCTCTATATAATAAATAGAAACAGTAATACAGTACAAGGCCCAGAATCTTCAGACCTTGGCGATTCTGAATGTTTTATCTAATTTTGCTACTGCTGATAAGGGCGACATTGAATGACCCAGATATGTATATTCGATCTTTTCTGCTTGTGCTGAATAATTCTCGCTTGTGTTGTGGCATAATTTTTGTTTCAGTGCAGTATTAAGAATGGAGAATCAAAAAGTTCCTTTTCATCATACTATGTTTCTTTATTTCAAAAAAGGTACAAATGCTAGTCAGACTGTTTGTAAAACTTGTGCTGTATATGGACAAAGTGTTGTTACAGATGACACAGTTTGAAGGTGATTTGAGAAGTTTAAGCGCAAAAATTTCAGCCTCTAAGATGATGCCTGCTCTAGATGACCATAAGGGAGAGTAAAGGAGCACCTCTTAAAATAAGCTATCAAATGATCATGTGCTTTTTTAGAATATTTAGTCTGTGTGATAGCTCTTGAACTGTGTAACAGGGATTTTCAGCAATAGCTTCTTTTAAGAGGTCATCTTTTACAGATGATGGTCGTCCAGAAGGGCATCATCTTTGAGGCTGAAATTTTCATGCTTTAACTTCTCAAACAACCTTCAAACTGTGCCATCTGAAACAGCACTTTGTTCATATACAGAACAAATTTTATGAACAGTCTGACTAGCATTTTTACCTATCTTGAAATAAAAGAGCATAATATGACAAAAATGAAATTTTTGTTTCTTCATTCTTAGCACTGCACTGAAACAAAAATTATGCCACAACAGAAGCAAGAATTATGCAACTACATCAACCTGTTTTATATATAGGTCTTGATAATTACAATTCACGAGCCATTCCTTAAATGGTCGGTTTGACTTATAAAACTAGTGCTAATGTGAGTATACAGTAAGCAAAAAAGTATTTCCACACCAGTTTAATTTGTTGTATCACACGTAAATAAACACAAAATCAACTACAAATGAAAAAAAAACAAAAAATATTTACAAAACAAATAAACATATTTAATATTTGACTTCATATTTATATTAAAAAATATGAAAATATAAGAAAGTAACATTTGTGATACCAAAAAAGTATTTGCACACTAGCAGCAAGAATAAAAATATAGTAACTTTTTAAAAGTAAAAAACAGTACTAGTATTTAGTATGCACGCCCTTTGCTTCAATTACAGAGTGCAATTGTCTGGACATTGATTCGATCAATTTGTAACACGTTTTGTTGCTGATTCTTGCTATTCTTCCTTAAGAGCTTGCTTAAGACCAGCTTTGTTAGAAATTTTCTTTTTCTGTACTTGCATATCCAAAATATGAAAAAAATTTTCAATAGGAATAAGGTCTGGTGGTTTGCAATTAATTTTTCACATTATACAGCAACCATAACCTTGTAATGTTTGCCTTGTGTTTGAGATCATTATCTTGTTGAAAATAATATAAATCAGCAATTCCCAATTTCACAGTACTATCAAATAAATTACCTTGCAATATACTAATGTATTGTTTGGCATTCATATTGCCTTCAGTAAAGGCCATTTCACCAATTTCATTAAAAGACATGCATCCCCAAATAATTATATGACCACCGCCTTGTTTTACAGTTGGTTTCAAGTTTTTTATTTGAAGGGAGGTATTTGGCTTTCACCACACAGTTTTCTTTAAATCTGATCTGAAAATAATAAATGTACTTTTATCAGGGAAAATAACCTTTTTCCAAAATTCCACTGGTTTGCTGCCATAAGCTTTGGCAAAAGCAAGTCTTTTCAACCTATTTGTTTCACTGATAAATGATTTTTTTCAAAGGGCTCTTCCTCGAATATTTGTATCATGAAGGATACTTCTAATAGTTTCTGGTGTAATTATTGTTCCCAAAGTTGAAACAACATCAACAGCCAATTCTCGAGCCCTTAGAAAGTTTTTTTTTTTGTAGATTCCTTTATGATGGCCCTCCTTTGCCTTGCATTTAGCTTTCTTGGACATCTGATTCACAGCTTATTTGATGTCGTACCAGTTTCTTTTATTCTTTATTACATACCAAACACTAGAAAAGGTTAAATTTAACTGTTTACCTATTTCTCAGTAACTTAATCCAGAATCATGAAGATTTATAATCTTCTCACTGATAGCTACAGAAAGCTCACATGTTTTCAGTGCCATGGCAATAGAAATTATCATAATTCCTGTTCCAGTTATTATATTATGTGACTTCAAAGTGTGGGACTAATGTACTAAAAATTTGCATAATGTTAACATTTAGTTGCTTTTTAAACTGTCACTAGATGGAACCCGTCAAAATTTGACGGCAAACAACTTGATAGTACCATAAAAATAAAATTTATAGTTGCTTTAACTTGACAAATTTCATAGTGGGGAGGATAATATGATTAAGTGGTCACAGACCTTTCCAATGATATATAACATGAGGGTTGTGTGCAAAATTTAGAAAGTACCCCTTGGGGGGGGGGGGGCAAAGTGGGGAGATGGGCATCGGAGATGCATAATATGATATAAGTGGTCACAGGCCTTTCCAATGATATATAACATGAGGGTTGTGTGCAAAATTTAGAAAGTACCCCTTGGGGAGGGGGGGGGCAAAGTGGGGAGATGAACATCGGAGATGCATAATATGATTAAGCAGTCACAGACCTTTCCAACAATATATGACATGAGGGGTGTCAACAAAATTTAGAAAAGTATCCCTTGGGGGGGTGGGGTGGGGGGCAAAGTGGGGAGTTGGACATTTGAGATGCATAATATGATTAAGTGGTCACAGACCTTTCCAATGATATATAATATGAGGGTTGTGTGCAAAATTTATAAAGTACCCTTTGGGGGGGGGGCAAAGTGGGGAGATGGACATCGGAGATGCATAATATGATTAAGCAGTCACAGACCTTTCCAACAATATATAACATGAGGGGTGTCAACAAAATTTATAAAAGTTCCTCCCTTAGGGGGAGGGGGGGTGGCGGGATGAACCCCAGAGATGCATAACATGAATAAGCGGTCAAAGACTTTTCCAGCGATATATCACATGAGAGGTGTCTGCAAAATTTAGAAAAGTGTCCCACTTGGGGGGGGGGGGATAGACCCGAGATGCATAATATGATTAAGCAGTCACAGACCTTTCCAATGATATATAACATGAGGGTTGTGTGCAAAATTTATAAAGTACCCTTTGGGGGGGGGGAGGGGGGTGGTGGGATGGACCCCGGAGATGCATAACATGAATAAGCGGTCAAAGACTTTTCTAGCGATATATCACATGAGAGGTGTCAACAAAATTTATAAAAGTGCCTTTCTTAGGGGGGGGGGGTGGCGGGATGGACCCCGGAGATGCATAACATGAATAAGCGGTCAAAGACTTTTCCAGCGATATATCACATGAGAGGTGTCTGCAAAATTTAGAAAAGTGTCCCACTTGGGGGGATAGACCCGAGATGCATAACATGAAAAAGAGGTCACAGGCGTTCCAACTTGCAACTTTTTCTCGAAGGCATTTGACAATATTAAATTTTTTTTTACCCAAGACAATTTAACGATATTCTTAATTTTTTTGCGTAATTCGTCAAATGTTCATGGAAAAAATCATGAAATTCACTAATCAATAGTTGATAAATTATAAAATTCAACAATCGATAGCTGTAAAATTGGTCAATCGATAATGGAAAAATCACAAAATTCATCAAATGGTTCACGTAAAAAAAATTGTCCTGCACACTGATGATATGATCAAAAGGGTTTTGAAGTATAGGACAAAATTAGCACTTGCCAAACAGCGAGTAATGCTGAAAATTTGGCAATGGACTTTATTGCCACCACTGGTCAAACATAATAGTCACACTCACCAATTGCGATGATTGAATGGAAAAAGATTTTTTTTCTCCGCTGTCGCTCGACAAATTTCGAAACCATTTGGCGAATTTCGCGATTTTTTCTCCGAAATTGACGGATTGGGATTTTTTTTCTCGAAGCCATTTGACGATATTCGAAAACTTTTTCCCCCGAAACCAGTTGATGAATTTTGTGATTTTTCCACTGTCGATTAATGAATTTTGCGATTTTTCCGCTATCGATTGACGAATTTATCAACTATCTATTAATGAATTTCATGATTTTATCCATGAACGAACAAATTGCACACTTTCTTTCCGCTAATGTTTGACACATTTCGCCCTTTACAATTCAGCCAATGAGTTGAACGTTGTTTCTTTCCAGAAATGTCAAGAATGAAACAATGATTCTTTAGGATGAATTTTCTTCGTTCGATGCACCATGGAAGAATGTGTGCGATGCAGCAACGGGCGTCAGACTTTTTAGGGCACCTGCAGACTAAAAACATCTAACCAATCTTCGCGTTTTGAAAAAATCACAGATTTCGTCAAATGATTGAGAAAAAAACACTAAATTCATCAAAGGATCATGGGGAAACATGACTTTCATTAAAAGACATCAGAAAAAACATTAATTATGCAAAAGGATCGTGAAAGATAAGCAAATTTTGTCAAAGAATCGCAAAAAAGGAAAGTTCACCAAAAGGTCACGCTTTTTTACTAAATTTCGTCTAAAAATTGCGGAATAAAATGTATTTTATCAAAGAATCGCTGGAAAATGCGAATTTCGTTAAGGATCACGAGAAAAATGCGAAATTCTTCAAAGGATCGCTGAAAAAACATGAATTTCGTCAAAGAATTGCTGAAAAAACATGAATCTTGCCCAATAATAGAAAAATCATTGTTCATAATCATTATATCTAGTAGTATATGTAAATACAGTTTGTGATATAAGACAAAATTAACACTCACCAATCGGCGAGTAATACTGAAAATTGGTAATTGATGTTATTGCCAGTACTGGCTAAACTTAATAGTCACACTCGCCAATTGCGATGATTGAATGTAAAACGAAATTTTTTTCCCGCTGTCACTCAAAGAATTTTTAAACCATTTGGTGAAGTTTTTCCCGAAACCATTTTGTGAATTTCCCGATTTTTTCTTCAAAATCATTTTTCAACAATATTCGACCCAATACGCATGCGTCAAAAAAATCACCGGCCAATGAGGTGAGAGTCTATTACTGTCTCTATTAACGTGTTTGGGATCATCTCCTGTTTTTTTTTTTCTTGCACATTGCATTAAACCTAGGAAGGTATTTATATAGAACTCACTGTGGAGTGTTTAGAAGGTATTTATTTTATTTATTATAATTTGTATGAATACTTAGGTGTCCATTTCGGATTTACTGTTTAAAAATGAATTTAGGCTCATTTAACATTCGCGAAATCAATCCCGATGGAAATTGTGTTTTTAGATCTCTATCATTTTGTATATATAGTACAGAAAATAATTATTCAAACGTACGTAAAAATATCGTAGAACACGTAATACAAAATTGGACCACTTATAGTCCGTTTATTATCGGGGATGAATCTTATGGTGTTCCGATTGCTAATGAAAACGATTATGTAAATATATGGTTCTTCATAGAAGTATGTGCTTCTTCACACTTCAATAGAAGCATTGTTTAAATTAATATAATTCTACAAATATGATGCAGTTTTAAAATATTGAGTAATGATTAATATAGTCAAGGAATCTACTCATATACGTAATTAAGTTTTGGTACTTCTCTATTATCTCATCGACCACTTTTCATAACAAAAAACTATCGCCAAACTGTAACGCCAAATAAACGGGAGAACGTTGTCATTAATACGCGCAAATGTTGAATTAAAAACCACTTGACGACATAACAAACACGTATAATGCTTCCGACATCAAGTAAATGGGATTGCATTTTTGGCATTTAATCATACATTTTGGCAATAGTATTTTGTTATGAAAAGTGGACGATGGGATAATAGAGAAGTACCTAAGTTTTTTATACCAATTTTGAAAATTTATCTTTTTTTGACATTTAAAAAAAATAACAGAAAAAACATTACAAATTTGCCCATTTGCTCAGCGGTCAAAGGATTAAGAAAATATTAATGATTAGCGGAACTGGTTCTAGCTATGAAGTAATATTATTTTGCTCAAAAACCCCCAGCAAAAAAATAATTACAAAGAATAAGTAATCGTCTTTAAATATACAAAAAACAATGTGATTAATGGCCAGGATTTTTTTACATATAACATTTTTTATATACAAAATAAAAACCGAAATAACCTCATTCATTTCACCCGATGTCAAAAATAGTTTTTTTTTCCACATTCTTGGGCAAAGCACTAAATCAATAAAATCACCAATTTGTGACAAATTATGAGTTTCATATGAATTGCCCACGAACGGACATGCAAACTGGTAAAAAATGAATGTAATAAATTAAAACATTCAAGATTTGTATACATACAAACAATACAATGTAAATATTAATATTGTTTGTATATATACTTCTTTGTATACATATATTGTTTGTATACATACAAACAAATATAATGTAAACATTATTCAAATATTAAGAGTTTGCAAATCAAAACATTCTAAACATTTGTATACATACAAACAATATAATGCATACATACTCTTTACAAATAAAATAGCACACTTATGTAATGACAAAACTTTTAAATCGAATAGAGATAATATATTTCTGTTAAAAAATAATGCTAAAGTTCAGACTTACATATATTATACATTCACATAAAGCTAGTCACATTCCTGCATATTTATTAAATATTTAGTTGCTAAATATAGAAATAATATTTTATAATTTATATTCAGGCGCTCAGATTCGCTTTTTTCGAACACATAATAATAAAAATATTACTACCGTGCGTACTGTCTTTTGACATTATATTTACATAATAGTTTTCATTAGCAATCGGAACACCATAAGATTCATACCCGATCATAAACGGAATATAAGTGGTCCAATTTTGTATTACATGTTCTACTATATTTTTATTTACGATTGAATAATTATTTTCTGTACTATATAAACAAAATGATTTGATTTCGCGAACGTTAAATGAACCTAAATTCATGTTACACAGTAAATCCGAAATGGATACCTAAGTATTCATACAAATTACAATAAATACAACAATAAATACCTTCTAAACACTCCAGAGTTTTTTATATAAATATATTCCTATGTTTAACGCAACGTGGAGGAAGCCATCAAAGATCAAAACAACAGGAGTTGATCTTGATCCCAAATACGTTTGGAGACAGGAATATACCCTCGTCTCATTGGCCGGTCCTTTTTTGACGCATGCGTACTCGGTCGAAATTCGATGGAATATTTGACATTATTAGCAAACTGCTTTAAATAGATGGATTGCAAATATTTTTTGGCATGAGAAAATGCTTTTTTATTTTTTTAAATGAGTATTATTATTTTAAAAGGTTGGTTATTTGTGTTTGTTTATTTGTTTAATTAGACCATAATTGTGGCCTACTTTACCATAATTGTATTAAAATATGGATTAATTTTCTTTCACTTCAGGTATACGTTTGTTTCGGTTGACATCTGTCAGTTCGAGTTGGATTTCAGGTTGACAAAATTATTTGCTGAGTTAGGTTTTGGATTGACTAATCAGAATTTTGGGTTCAGGACACGTTGAACCCACCCCATACTGCACTCTGCTGTGCATTCAACTATAATTTCTAAAAAAAAAATTAACTGTGAAAAATGTAGGTTTAAGAAACTTGACTTAATATTATCTGTTTGCACATTTCCACCTCACGATACACATTTAGCTTCAAGCTTCATATAATCTGTTCTCTTAATTCTGATTTTTTTAGAGAGAAATTGAATGATGATATGAGGAGAGCAGTTATGGAACATTTTGTGAACAAACTTCATATGATATATCAGGGACATATAGTTGTTCTTCAATGATGTAAAAAAGTGTATCAAAGTTATAAGCAGATTATATTGAAAAATGAAACATTGAAATTTTCTCTTTCTTTTAAGTCTATCAGGCCAGGAACATTTTGATCTACTTACATAAAAGATGGTAGTGGAAAGGAAGCATGAAAAATTGTTGAATCAATAATGGTGTTAAATGACATTATTCATAAAAATTTATTTTTCAGTTCATTTAATATTTTGTTCTAATAATAATAATCTAATATTTTGTTCTTTGTTCATTTAATATTTTGTTATATTCTATTCTAAATTTTTATTATTTTTAATATTTAATATTTTAAAAAACTTTTCACAATTATATATTTTTAATTTTTTCTTTACAGGGACGTGCTTTAGGTGTTACTATTGGATGCATATTAGGCATGTTTCCATTAATGTTTCGTCACAGCAAAGAAGCTGAAGCTGATGAAAAAAAATAGCATATAGGTTTGATGCTCTGCCATAATCCCATGCTAATGCTTCCATTATGCACTTTGACTGCCTATTGTGAAACTTTGTTAAATTATTTTGTGATATATTCTCCCATTTAGATACAGCTAATAGATATTTTCAGGAGCCTATTTACAGTTATGGTTACAATTATTACAGAAATGTAGGTTTTTCTTATTAGTATATGAGTACTGTTATTGTTTGATTTTGAGCCATTCAGTCATAAATAACTAATGAAATGCATTCAAATGCATTTATTTACCATTTGAACAAACTTTGTGATATAATGCTAGTTTTAAATATATATTTATTGAAAATATATATTATCTCAGGCTATTTTGTTGTTGATTCTTATGTTGTATATATTTTTCTTTACTATGGTTTATTTTATATTTTATTCATATTTTTAAAAAGAAAGTGACATTTATTTCTTAATCAAATTGCAGCTTATTTAGTTTGTGAATTTTGTTTTTTGTGTGTGCAAACAATGCTGACTGATGGGCTTTAGTTATAAATAGTTATTTATAGAATTCAATTATATACTTTTAAAATTTTATGTGGATCATGTTATAGAATATAGTACTGAAGACTGAATCATTAATTCATAAAAAAAGACTGAAGTTGAGAAGTAATTGCTTGCATATGATCCATTATTCAAAGGACATCTGGTAATAAATGTGCTAATCAATTTGTGAAGGAATGCTGTTTTACTTCTCAAAGAAATACTCATTGCATTAACAGATGCTGCAATTAGACTGTACATAAAAAAAATAGGTATGAAGTCATTAATAACTTTTTTTTTAATTCTTGAGAAACATAGGGAAAACTTTAAGGTATTTGTTGTATATGACTTGAGACATTTTTGTAATTACTGTAGAATGGTGATGATGCTATAGTTTACTGCGTTCATATTTGAATAAAATAGATTGGGATAGTCTGAAAAAAGTATAAATCCAATAATATGAAAGAAATAATGAAAATCTGAATCAAATGTAAGATTATAATGAAATGTATACAGTCAACTTCCTTTAATCCACAAACACCTTTAATCTTTAATACATATTTAGATGTAAACAATGAAATTTATTGTTAAGATTTTGAAGAAATTGTATACCAGCAACATTTTTTTCTTTTTTCTACAGAAAGTTACTTTTCGTTTCATTAGTTTAATTGAATTTTCAATTTAATCCTTGCTTCTCTTTGAACCATACATTAAATAATAATTAAAATTAAAAAAATATATATTGACTTTTTATTAAGTCTTCCATTTCTAAATAGGAAATTACATTTTTGCATAACTTTTCATATAACAATGTGACATCACACTGTGTAACTGTTGATGTGATGTTGATATAAAATTGTTATGTCTGTTTTTTTGCTGTTCTTTGATGTCACACTGTGACCACTTTGCGAAGCTCAGGTTGAATCGGCTGGATTTTCTTCTGAATGTTGGAATTGTATTAGAATCTTGCATCAGATCACATAACCAGATTTTATCTACACTTTAAACAGGTCGTGTTAACTATAATTTTGTTTTTTGCAAGTAAGATTCATATTAGAAACTTGCATCAGGTCGGGTAACAATATTTTATACCATACTTATTTTTTTATTTTCTGAAGACTGGATTTTTATTAAAATCCTGCCATCAAATCATGTAACCTGATTTTGAAAAGACCCAAACTAAGTTGAATACACATCAAATGCACAAATGTGGAGATGCATATATATTAAAATTTATTATAATAAAAAGTCTTAAATATATTAAAATTGTGATATTTGATAATTTAAATGCAACAATTTTTATAATTTCAGCTCTGTATTTTAAATCTTTACATAAATGTCTTCAATAAACACAAACACGTGATTTTGCAGCTAAGGGAAAATGGTGCTTTCTCAATATATCTTTTAATTTTTAGAATTATAATAAAAAATTAAAGCCTTGCATTTTAATATTCAATTAAAAGCATATTTTGAAAAAAAATTTTAAACTGCACATATATAATGAAAAATGATGAAATATGATATAACTTTATTTATAGGACACCCCCTAAAAACCATAATGCTAATAACATGCACAGTTTTATCACATACTTAATAAAGAACATCTACAAAATGTTATAAACTTGTATCTCAAATACAAAAAAACCTTAGCATTTTTCAAACATAAAAAAGAACAAAAATTTAATATTGAGAAAAGCCTTTCAAAGTTTTCATTTGTAAACATAACCCATTGAATTCCAATCTTGAATATATATTACATATGTAGTAATATTAAAGATACAGTACTGACATTTTAACCACATGTACAAAAAGGTTAGACCTTTAATTTGAATTAATAATAATAAAAATCACTATTTTGATAATTTTAGGGGTATTGTCTTCCTTCTAAGCATCGAAATTTTGAAAGAGCTTTTTTATTAAATATTTCAATAGATTTTAGACAATATATTCTCTCAAATCATTCATATCTTGGGACCCAGTTTCAGATCACCTTTTTAAAATTAACTATGCTTTAATTCATTATTTTTATTTTTGAAAATATTTAAAGAAATATTCAATGGTTGGAGTTTCATAATTGAGTTTTATTACAACAGAGTGAAAAATGTTTAGGCCAGAACTCAAACCTGGGTACCTTGGCTTGTTGTGCCAATGCTCTTCCTACTCAGGTACCTCCAACGATATCCTGCCTAGCATAATCATATATTCTAATACGAGCAAATCTTGTGTGTGTGTGGTTTTATTTTAAAAACGGCTCTAATGATTTTGACGAAATTTTGTATCCTACCGTTTTAAAGCACCAGAAAACCATTGGGCTAGGTCTAATGTTCAAGAAAATTCGATTAGTGGGTCATTTTGGGTCACCATGGATCAGGGTTGAGCTAATTGTATCTAAAAAATGGTTCAATAAATTTTGACTAAATTTTGTATCCTATCATTTTCAGGCACGAGAAGACTATTGGGCTGGGTCACATGTTCGAGAACTTTTGGTCAGTGGGTTATTTTTGGGTCAACATGGGTCAAGTTAATTTTATCTAAAAAGGGGTTCTAACGATTTTGATTAAATTTTGTATTCTAAGAGTTTTGTGCATGAGTAAATTATTGGGCTAGGTCACATGTCTGAGAAGATTCGATTAGTGGGTCATTTTTCGATCACTGTGGGTCCAGCTAATTTTATCTTAAAAAATGACTCAGACTATTTAGACTAAATTTTGCATCCTACGGTTTTCAGGCACAAGAAGACTGTTGGGCTAGGTCACATGTTCGAGAAAATTTGATTAGTGCATCATTTTGGTTTTGGCTCATTATGGGTCAAGCTATTTTTATCTTAAAAATGGCTCAGAGGATTTGAACTAAATTTAGTATCATACAGTTTTAGGAAGCAAGAAGACTATTGGGCTAGGCCACATGTTTGAGAAATTTTGATTAGTGCGTCATTTTGGTCATGGGTTATTAGGGGTCAAGCTATTTTATCTTAAAACGGCTCGGACAATTTGAACTAAATTTTCTATCCTATGGTTTTTGGGCACAAAAAAATCATTGTGTTAGGTCACATGCTCACGAAAATCCAATTAGTGGGTCTTTTTTGGGTCTCTGTAGGTCAAGCTAATTTTATCTAAAAAATGGCTCAGACTATTTAGACTAAATTTTCTATCAGGTTTCAGGCATGAGAAGACAATTGGGCTTGGTCACATGTTCAAGAAAATTTGATTATGGGTCATTATGGGTCAAGCTATTTTTTTTAAGTAAAAGGAATTATAGTAATAATACAGAGAGAAAAATATATCGAGTTGAACTCAAAGCTAAATTCGGCCGAGCGTAGTTCGGTCTTCCCTGCTCTTTCACTCTTATTTGTTGGACATGACATGGCTGCAAACTGCAGTACTAATTTCATTCATCTGAGTTATGCCTACAGCATTTACATGATGAAAGTGTGATATAACATGGAAACTCCTCTATACAATGTAATTAGGTCATAATGAAGAGAGGACAGTTTTCTACAACAAAGTAAATCTTATTCAGTTGTTGTTGTATCATAGTTGAAGTTTATTCTAACAAAGTGAAAAATGAGTGCTGCAGTTTGCAGCCATGACCAACAAATAAGAGTGAATTGAAATAGCCAGATACTGTTTGGGTAGCTCAGTAGGAAGAATATTGGCATAACAAATCAAGATATTCAGATTCGAGACCTGGCCCAGACATTTTTCACTCTATTGGAATAAACCTCAACTATGATACTCCAACCATTGAATATGATTTATCCAATTGTAAAAAAAAAAGCTCCTCTCTTCATTATGACATACTGAAAGAAATTTGACTTTTATAAAGAGAAAAGCAAAAATGTAAGCTACAGAATAATATGCTATGAATTATGAATGGAATACCTGTATTTTAATTTTAATGTAGCTAAAACGCATACTAAAAACAATCTTATTAAAAAAAATAATAATTGGAAATGACATTTTTATTTATGAAATTAAACATTTAAAAAAATAATAAATCTTGCAACCTATGATGTTTTGGAAACACCAATCACATATTGTTTATATCAAACAGCACAGCAGCTACTCTATTTGGCATCTGATGTAAAAATTTTGCACATTTTTCTACTAATTTTCGATAAATCAATGGTAATGCATAACAACTGCAATACAGAAGCTATGAGACGTGATGTCTGGTGCCGTGACAATAGCTGCAGTTCCCTTGCTGGCATACATGATATTATCATAAATAGTACATGCAGATTTCAGATAATCTACTGTATAAGTTTTAGATTATAGTGTGGTGAAGGTTTTACATTGAGCATTTGTCAGTTTTATATTTGTCTGTTAGAAATGCAGACAATCATATTATGACACAATAAAAACAAATAATAATAGACATAGTCTCAAACATTTAACCACTTTTAAATGCGAATAAAATATAAAGATTCAGACTATAAACACAAAATGTAACTTCACATTGGTTCTTCATTATTTTATTTACAGGCTTAGATGGTAATAATAAGTAACAAGTTCCTCTTAATCATACTCTTTTCTAATATTGTATATAGTATAGATATTAAATGTATGTTTCGAAATTTAATAAAAACATTTAAGAATTAAAATGGTAAAAGTATTCAAGATTTTAAATAAAAAAATAAATATATTATATTTTAGCTTCATTTCTTCAAATATATGTATTAATTTTTTTTTAATAATTAAAATCTTTCAGTGAAATCATACTTAAAATTTTTCTAGTTGTGTAGTTTCCATATTTTCATTTGCCTTAGAATTCAGACTTTTCCAGTTTACCTTGAAAACTTTCTATTCAGAAGGTTTAGCAACTGCAAAGTTTTTAGCAACTATGAATATCTCTCTCTTTATAGATTTTATAAAATTTCTCATATTGAATAACAGTCATTGATACTGAAATTTAACTTTTTTCATAATACCACATCTCCATGATATCTGTAAATACTTCTCAAATGTGTCCACAGCTTGCTATATGGACTGCAAAATAAAATTTCCAAACATAACTCTAAAGCATTGAAACAAGCAACAGTAATGTCTATGTTTCAGAAATTAAAACTAATCTGTAATGAATGTGCATTTGGATTTGTATAATTAAATCTGCCTCTTTTATTTCCATGCATTACATGATTATGCTTGCATTATTTATTTTTAGGAAATCAATATGCTTTTTAAATGCTGAAGAGTTATTTTATTGCAAAACTTAGAAATGACTATTTTTCCATTTTCCCAGTAATTCATGCATTAATAAAGGTAACTCATTTTGTATCTGCAAAAGAAAATATAAACAAGCAATGAATCTGAATAAGTTTTGTTCCTAAATTTTTCAGATTAGAGGGAGTTGACTGTATTGCTCTTTTCATACTTTCAGTGCTATTAATATATGAGATCAATAAATGGTCTCATGTAGCAGTGCAATACAGAATTTGATTTAACCCTCTGATAGTCCAGTGAAAGGGCTAAATTGTAATGTTTTCTCTGTACTTTACTTTAATTGCTAAAAAAAAGTGTTTATTTATTCCAAAATTGCATAAAAAACTTAATTATATACAGGAATATAAACCTTGAGGCTATCAATCATTACTCAATGTATTAAAACAGCATTATATTTGTCGAATTATATTAATTTTAAAATTGCTATTATTGCAGTGAAACCTGGAGCTTAGTGAACATATTAACACGGGCTTGTCAGTGAGAGGGTTAAAAATTGCACTGTTCTATTTGTAACCATACCTGGGTTCTCCAGAGCCCTTTAAATGTAGGTGCCAAGAGGGTTGCATTTACCCACAGACACCTCCAGGTGCTTGCTCTGGATGAGCAAGGGATGGCGCCACTACATTTAGCTGAGCACAATCCCATGCTGTATCCTGAAACCTTTGGAGGTCTGGTCACTCTGACAGCAACACCCTGGACAAAAGGGTATTACTGTGCATGTACCATCTATTTTTCCTTCCCAGGAACCCTGAATAAACCAAACACCCCCAAAACTGCCGGGCCCGAAGCCAAATAGATAAATAGTATTTCATATTATGGTAGAATGTATTTATGTAAAAGAGCTATTTCAGAAAAATGCATATTTTTCAAAGTCATTGTATGTAAAGAAAAATTGAATACGGTTTTAATATCTGAATTTTAACAATTTTATTTCTTTGAAAAATTACAGTTAAATAAATACAGGGAAATTGTACAGTTTTAATGGTGTAAAAGACTGAAAGCATTATGAACAAACAATGATGTTGGCTTTTATCAGTTTTAACTTTGGAAAAGCAAATATTTCTATTTCTTCTGCAAATTGGTTAAAATACATGAATGGAAATAGTATAACTTTTTACTGTTCATTTTCAATCCACGCACATATTTTTCGCATTTGCACCTGTTTACATTATATAAAACAGTGCTTGTTATTCAAAACTATGTTTTGACAAATTTTATTACATGAAATATGCTACAGTGAGATTACACTGCTACTTTAATTAATATGTTAAAGCATGTACGATGGATGCATTAATTTAAAAGAAAAAAGAAAGGATCCAAATCCATTTGTTTTTACAGTTATCATTTTAAACTAATGTCATCTGCTGATTTGCTTTTAGAAAATGTACTGCATGGGCTAGCAAAGATTTTCCTTAATATTTTCTGAACTAATGCCTTAAAATTTATAAAAGTCATTTCACAGTAAATTTCATATTATTCAACTTATTTACAAATATAAAACTGAATACTAATCTTTGAAAATTTTATATAGTTTTTTGTAATTTATGGTTTAATTTCTGTTAAAAGATAATTAATAATAAGAAAAATGGTCTGCATTATTTTGAAGCTTTTAATTAGAGAGTTTTATTGACTTGCAATTACTACTTTTTATTCTATTTATTATTTTTATAGGGCTAGCTATTTTTTTAAACTTTTACTGAAATTAATGAAAAAGGCTTTAGATTAACTATCAAACTACAAGTCTTCATTATGATGGATGTGGTTATTTGCCATTTGAACTGCGTAAAATTTATGAAAAAATATTTGGAAGGCTCATGGTGCCACACAGGAATCCAATAAATGCCTTTTTGGCGAAATTTAAGACCTCAGGCAGTGTAGCAGATTTGTGTGTCAAAAATGCTGGAAGGCCAACAAATGTTTACTTTCAACAACACATAAAAAAAGAAGACAAAATCTGAACCTTCAATGTTTTAGACCTGCCTATCATAGTAACTTCACATTTCCTTCATAAGTTGTTCATGAAAACATTCAATATAATAAAAACAAGGCTTTGAACTATTGTATGTATGAATAGCATTCACATTGAAAGCAATTTATGAATAATATCCATATTTTCAATTTTATTTTGTGAGTATAAAGTTAGATCAAAAGTTATTAAGGAAAAATCTTGCTGAGTTATGACCCACCCAGTATTTTTGTGATTTGGTATAAATTTTTCTTAATAAAACATTTATCTTGGAATGGTTTTAAATTTTGCCAATGCAGTGAATTGCTTCTGACTGTAATTCATTATGAGTAAGTGTCATCTTCTACAACAAAAAATATGCATAAGTAACTTCACAATTATTTTATGAATTGACTATAGCTGATTGGTTTAGTCTTACACAGTTAATAAGGATAACATTTAAATAATTAAAAATGTTTTTTAATCTTTCATGATATTTTAAATATTTACTGTAACTTTAAATGTTCCCAAAGCTACCTAAAATGGTAGATAAATCTAAATCTAAATTTTTACTGAAAAAAAAATCTAACTTTTCTTTCAAGATTTTTTTTTAAGCTGATCTACAAAATCTCCCTTCTTTGCTGTTTCATCTCTCTGTAGTTTGAAGAAAGTGAATTTTGCAGAAGTTTGTTTGTACTTTCAAATGAACTAATTTGGATATTTAATATGTAATAAAAATGAAGAAATATTTGTGTTAAATAAGACTTTTCTAGTAATAAGTAGTTGGTAGTTTATATCTAAATCTTGTGAAAATTATTAATATGATTGTTGAATATTGTTACATAAAAGTATATAAGTACATATTTAAATGCACAAATTACTAACTTCTATTAAATTCAATTTTGTTTGAATGCCATTCATTTTCCTTATATATAAAACTGTAGATATATCATTGAGAAGAGATTGTTTAAAATCATTTTCAAAATTTGTTTTATAATTTACTCCTGTTGGAATTTCTTATATTGATATTGTTCATATTGTTGTTAATTGTATTGATACTGTTCTTAATTTACTCCTGTTGGAATTTCTTCTAAAAATATACTCTTTTTCAGTAACTCAATGAGCTTAGATTTATTTTATTGTTAAGAGACAAAATGGTAAATGAAAAAAATGCATTCATTTTTTAATGTTATTTTAAAATACTTCTTAAGTGAAATTGTACAATTTAAAAGGATGTGCCTTATTTATTTACTTATTGTTAAAATATTTTGACATTTAACAAGGATACATGAGCTGACTTCGTTGCTTTGCATTATTTTGATATTCAAACATGCATATGAACAAAAGAAAGGAAGGAGAGTAATTGATATTATTTATAGTAATTTTTAGTTTATAGTTAGAAAGGTAGGTGATTGATGACAATCGTGTCATTTATGAAGAATTTAAATACCCAAATACAAGAAAATTAGAACTTACCTTCTCATTTGTAGTTCTCACTACTCTGTAATTTTTTCTGATTAAGGGTGTATTTGAAATTGAATGTTGATAGGTATTTGTTTATATAATTAAAGTCCATGTGTTTGAAGAGCTTTACAAGCTGAACTATTTGGAATATTTTAAAAGGATTTGGTATTTATACTGTTTACAGCATGCAGAAACAAGTTCTGCAATAATAATAATAAAAAATAAAAATTTTTTCAACGTATGGCGCTGTATATCATGAAAATAAAAAAAGTCCTTCCGGCCTGTACAGGGAGGAAAAGGTAGCTTTCGTAGTCCATATTTTTAAAAATTCAACTCATTTTACTCAAACATCAGAAGCTTAAAATGCTTGGAACCTGATTATAGAAGATTCAATCCCGGTTTTCGTTAATACTGAATTTGAATGCGAATTTCAGCATGAGAGTTGCAGCATAACAAAATTAAGATTGTTTCAAAATGTCAGTCACCCTAGAATTTCAAACTGCCATATCTCGGCCATTTTTTAAGATAAAGAAAAAACAAAAAAGTTCCAGAATCCTTGTATCATGATCTAACACTTAACGGAAACGATTTTTTCAATTTATACTTCTTTTGTACATCTTTAAGAATTTTAAAAAATAAATAAATCACTTTCTGCCCTTTTGAAACAATATGGCGCATGAACAATTATTACAAAATATATATAACACAAACTTACGAGTCTTTAATCTAATCATGAAACTTGATTTCTCCCTCAGTTGTTTCTGCAGTAAAATTGGGAAAAATATCGCCGAGTTGCACCATACTTATGTCTTATAAAAATACACAGGCGCACAGGAAACTATAACGAAAGTTAGGAAACAGTTTTAGCAGACAATGGATAATTTGTTGTAACAATTAAAAACTGTAGGAATCTATAAAATACAGCATATCTTTCATTACTGGATATATCTTTAACTTACCCTTTCCTCTGAATATCAGACAGATGGAAAAACAGAAATGAAAACAAGAAGCAAATAGCAGTTGCAATAAAAATGAAAAGCGTCGCTAATTTCAATCAATCAGCAGTTGATTTTTCAGTTCCTGAGGGAATTTTATTTTACCTAATAGGGAAAAAGAAAGCTATTTAGGGGAAAATTTTGCCATAGAATTTAAAGAGCTACCTTGATTTGATTTCAGTTTCAAGAGGGAATTTTATCACAAAAATAATTTTTTAGTATAATAATTAATAGTATTTTCGAAGATAAAAAAGTAAAAATCTGATTCACAGCTGACTTTACAGTTAAATATATATATATATGCAAAATAGAAAAGTAGTTTAAAAATACGATTTTAAATTAAAGTTTTCTGAAAAAGAAAAAAAAAAAACATTGAAATATTATCACAAAAAAGAAAGTCCTTCCGGCATGTACCGGGAGGAAAAGTTAGCTTTCATAGTGTATGTTTTTAAAAATTCAACTCATTTTACTCAATCACCTGACGCTAAAATGCTTGAAACCCGATTATATCCTGGTTTTTGTTAATACTGAATTTGAATGCGAATTTCAGCATTACAAAAATTAGATTGTTTCAAAATGTCAGTCACCCTAGAATTTCAAACTGCCATATCTCGGCCATTTTTTAAGATAAAGCCAAAACAAAAAAGTTCCAGAATCCTTGTATCATGATCTAACACTTAACGGAAACGATTTTTTCAATTTATACTTCTTTTGTACATCTTTAAGAATTTTAAAAAGTAAATAAATCACTTTCTGCCATTTTGAAACAATATGGCGCATGAAGCTGGCCAATGAACTCAGTCGAGACTTTGGTATGTTCTGTACACATGATCAGTCACACTCATATCGGTTCATAAATACGAGAGTTACAGAATAACAAATATCAGATTGTTTTAAAATCTCAGCCACCCTAGAATTTCAAACTGCCATATCGCAGCCATTTTTAAAGATATACCGTAATTTCTGGAAGAAATGGAGCAGTGGCCTATACGCCGCATGACGAAAAATTGCACCAAAAAAATAAAGAAATGGTTGTAAACGCCGCAGGTGAAATTTCAGCATATAGGCTGTAATCGTTAATGACTTGCAATCAGAAACACATTAATAAACTGATCTTAGAAATCGTCCGATTCTATATATACAGCACACGACACAACACTACAGCCATCCTAAGACGACTGTTTATGAAATGATTAGTTAATCAAAACAAAACCGAATTAAACAACCAAGGTAATGCGTATATATACCTTGCCAAACATACACTTGCCAATGAAAACACATTTGTAGAAAGATCACGGAAGTGACGCGTGGCTAAAAACATGAATAATCAGGAGATCAGCGAATCAGACAAAGACTTGTCTGGCGCTATCTCTCTGAACGAAAGCATACTACGCCAATCGATTATTCGATTATCATCTCAATCGAACATCGCCATATGCCGTGAATGGAAATAACTGAAGCGTGGCGTTTGAATGTTTATGAAATAAATATAATTTATCAGCTATTGTAAAGCAAAAATTAACTGCTTTTAAAGAGTGAACTATTAATATTGAACAGAGAACTTGAGAAATATGGGTAAGTTGAATATATATTAATTATAGTAATTACGTTTTTATAATAAAGATATATTGTTGATATGTACTGTTTATGAGCTTTATACTGAGATTAAATGAATGTAAATAAAGGTGAAATATGAATGAAAGTTAATGAATGCATGTGTTTAAAAATGTATCTGAGGCAGTAAGACTAAAAGCATTAAAATGAAGACTTGCTTTTCACAACAATTTTCGCCTTAAGTGTACACATTAGAGATCTGCACGGCCTCGGGCCAATCTTCTTTTATTAGTCTCGCACTGGGCCGCGCCCAGGCTTAATTTTTTTTCAGACTTTTGCTGGGTTGGACGTCAAACTCATTTTTTCCAGACCTTGTCAGAGCTCCTATTTTTTGTGAAAATAACAGTGACATTATATCTTTGTTTGACGAAATCGTTAGAAATTAAATTTTGTTTTATTAAATTATAGTTTTTTTTATCTACTTAAAAAAAAAAAAAAAAAAAACCCTTTATTGAGCTTCAATTCTTTTTATCTGTCCTTTTCTTCCATTTTAAACTAAAAATGAAGTCTAAAAATTTCGGCCATTCACATTATTTAAATATCTTATTAATAGGAAGATGTCTCATCTTTGGTGGCTGAATATTTGGAGTGAAATTTTTTTTAAACTGCACGTAAACGCCGCATCGCTTAAAATTTTAACTTTAAAACATGTAAACGCCGCGGCGTTTCTTCCGAAAATTATGGTAGTCAAAACAAAAATTGTTCCAGAATCCTTGTATCACATTCTAACACATAACATAAACAATTTTTTCAATTTATACTTCTTTTGTACATCTTTTTGAGGTTAAAAAAAATTTTAAGTTTTAACTGGCCGCCATTTTGAAACAAGGTCGCGGATGAAGCTGGCCAAAGAACTCAGTCAAGACCTTAGTATGTCCTACACACATACTCAGTCACATCCAAATCGATTCATAAATAAGAGAGTTACAGTATGACATATGTCAGATATATATATATCAACATTTGAACGGAAGGTGGTTTGGGGGTCTAGGGGTCATGATCGGTGAAAATATACCAAACTTTTTTGGAATTGCCTTCCTCCGAACGGCTGCAATAGGTAGCTTTTTGTAATGAAAGCTACCTAATATATAAATAAAAAATTTCCTACCAGCTAACTTTTAAAACTTTTTTTTATTGAAAATGTCGCATGATTCTAGCTCAAGGTTTTAACTATGGAGAGCTTTATGAGCTTTAAAATTTTAGGCAAAGAAAAAAGCATTATGTTAATAAAGTGTTTTTATCAAAATGGTAGTAATTATAGTGCTGCTATGAAAGAATATCATTGTCTCAAAAGATATTGATTTAAAATGAGTTATTTTTTTTAATATTAGCTAATAAAACATCTCTAACATTTAAGTGCCATCTAGCAGTAATATTTTGTACTAATCATTTTTATTGCATAACACATTTCTGCATATTCTAAACAGTATAAATACCAAAGCTTTTAAAAATATTCCATATAGTTTGTCTACAGAGTCCTTAAAACACGTGCACTTTAATTATGGCCACCCTGTATTTCTGCTGTAGTTACTGATGCTACTATTGCTGACCATTTAAAGCGAATTTTAGGGAACTATATCCGAGATATTGTATTTTGTTGTAAAGATTTGTTGATGTTTATATTTTTGTTTATCAAGAAAATCTTTATTAAATATTACATTGATTTGAAATTCTCCTTACATTATTATTGAGAACTTGATTAGTGTATTAATGAAAATTTAATATTTCTTTGTCTTGAAATTTAGTACTTTAATGATGAGTATGAGAGATAAAAACTTTCTCAGATATACAAATTTTATTCAAATCTTGTTGTTAAAAACATTAAGGTAATTCAGTTTATAAGTAATTTAAAATTATTCTTTTGGTTAAGTTTTATTCAATTCAATTAATTTCAATTTCCCTCCATGTCATATTTTCAGATCATCGAAATATTGTATTTGCTTGCATATATGTTATATTGGGTTGTTTGGAAAGTTCCATCTGTTTGGGAAAAACAATTCATACCGGAAAATTCTGCTTGTCAATTATTAGACATTAGATATCAGAATTAATGTCTAACAATTAAAGGATAGAATTTTCCAGTATGAATTGGTTTTCTCAAATGGAAGGAACTTTCTGAACAACCCAATATTTTTCATGTATCCTTATTTTTGCCTTATTTGTTTCATATGTGTTTAATCTTTATGTGATTTATACTAGCTAGTGTTTAAAGATATATTTAATGTTTAGTTAATATTTTTGAATATCAAAATGTATTTAATTTATGGTGTGAAAATTGTTCTTTTAATCAATTTCGTGTTGCTGCTAAATCCAGTATGTATATATGTTGAAGCTGATTTTTAAATAATGGAAAAATTGTCAGTTGTTTGTGTTTGCTTCAAGCTCATAATTGAACATTATGTAAAAGTCTGCATTTGTTTCAGAAGGAATTTTTAACTTTTATGATTTTTTGCAACTACAAGGGGGGTTTGATAAGTTCTTGGCCTGACAGTGAAAACACAAGACTTTTGACATAATTGCATATTATTTTTCAATGTTACAACTCAATACATTGCCCCTTGCAACTCAATATATTTAAGATACACTCTTGTGTTTGAATTCTTTAGTGCAGCCCTGTACGAGGATGGTTCGAAAAGTTCCTGGCCTGAAAAAGAAAATACAAGTTTTTTGACAATATTTCATTTTATTTTTCAACTTGCAACATAATACATTTCAGAAGACTCTTGAGAAATGTTCATTCTTTCGCATTTTTGGTCGACAGTCAACAAGCGTGGCACGCATCGAGCAGAAAGCTTTTTCATACCCAAAACATGATGTAAAATGTGATAGACACAGTCTATTGAGATGTTTGCAATGTCAGCAAGTTCGCGTATCTACAATCAGCGATCATTCAATACGGCATTTTGAATTTTTGAGACTATTTTGTCAGTTGTAGCGGTTTTTGGGCATCCTGAGCATTCATCATCGGGAATTGATTTCTTCGCATGTTTAAATTCAGTAGCACATTTTTTTATTGTCAAATATGAAGGACAAGAATCCTTTAAGATAGACTGTAACTCTTTTTGTATGTTTGTGGGGGTTAGATATTTTTTTAACAAAGTATTTTATGACAGCTCTAACTTCAATTTTTTCTATTTTTCAAAAATGTCAAAACTTGTTTACTTTACTTTATCGCCCAGCAATAACCAATAAACTCATGCGTCTGAAACTCAGCAGCATGTCATCTAAAGGATCATACTTTATGAACAACATTGTCATTTGGTTATACTTGTTCTATTTCTGTGCTGAGAACTTATCAAACTGCCCTTGTATATTATGTTTATGCACATGCACAATTAAGTATAATAAAATGAAAGTTGAAGAGTGAAAATTATAAAGATTTTTTGTGTTTTAAATATTACAATAGCCAAAAAACAAGAAAAAACCCTTCTATATTATGCTTTGTCTTTTGTGATGTCTATTCGAGATACCCTAAAAAAGTGTTCTTAAATTTATGTTCTTACAGCTATTTGATATCTTACACTATTTGATATCTTACAGGATTTCTGTATCTATAAACAGATATACTGTGATTATTTTTCTGCCAGCTGTAATTTTCTTTCATCACTATTTTCTTTCTGTTTATCTTTTTAAAATCTGAATTTCAGGGATCATTTATCCTATGATAAAATTTCAATATGTTGATGAGGTGAAATATATATGTCTCATAATGAAAAATCACGACAGCACTGGTTATTACAAAATAAAATATTTAGAATACTTTGACACACATGAGCTGTTCCTGTTTTAGGAACATATTAATGCCATATTTCTTAAAATGCAGCAACACTTTAGTATGTTGCTTAAGGGAGTTTTAAATATTTCTACTCTGTTAATGGTAACAGGGTTGCACAGTTATTATAGTGCTTATTTTTAGAAAAAAGTTTGATTTAATTTAAAATTTAATTCATATATTTTTATTAACTGTACAAAATTGTAAGATGCAGTTTGTTTTTGCTTTACAAAATTTTACTTTTGCATTTACTCTACTTATGAGTACTCTGACAGATATTACTGTTTAGCCTTTTATTAAATAGAGTACTGGGGCTGTCTCATAGAATTCCAGTATTTCTGAAAAGTAAATTCTGTCTAGTCAAAATTTACTATATGAAAATACTGGTATTTCACCGGCACTAAGTGGACAGCCCTGCAGTAGACACCACTCAGCTCCATAATAGAATGGAGCACTAACTCACTATTCTGTTACTCTGAATCCTGTGGTTCACCCATGAATACAGTTTGGAGGAAAGTATGGCAAAACACAGATTTCCTTTCATAGGGGTAACATAGGGTACATATTTTCAATTTTTATTTTTAAATATGGCGATAATGATATAATTTGCACTAAAATATATTCTTTATTTAAATAAGTACATCTTTTAATTTATTTCATCTAAAAAAAAATTACTTATTAGAAAATTAAGACAATTAAAATCTGTATGCTTAACAGGAAACATGAACAATTTGATAAAGTATGGAAAAGGCATAGAAGTTACCAAAAATGATTAAAAGTTTGAAAAAATGTCATTATTAATATCAAAAGAAGTGCAGGCTACATCACTTTTGCACAGTACAGTGGTGATGCAGTCATGGATGAAAGTGGGCTAGTGGGCCATTCTATTATGGAGCTCAGCGCTAAACACTCTCAAATCTGTAACTCTCTGAAACCCACACATGTTTTAGTTATTAAGGGTGTATTCAAATCCAAATTGCTTATTTTGAGACACATTTGTAAATTCATTTTTGCTCTAAAATGCATCCAATTGGCAGGTTCTCTTATTCAGAAACTTTATAATATCCGTATTGTCTCGATTTTTTGATAAAAGCAGAATATATTTCAAAAAATGCTGTCAAAGTGAACATTTTGAACTAAATTTCCCAAAGCGATAGCGCTGGAAACAAAAAAAATGATCGTACTGTGAAAATAATTGTCTGTAAATCAATTTCTAATTAATTGAACGAAAAATAAAAACATGGGGCCCTTATAAATGTCTTTATAAATCACGGCGCCAAGTTTCCTGTTGTTACTATTAAAAATGAGTCTGAGAATGTGTCTCAAAATTTTGAGTTGTTCAGCGTGGATAAATATTTTTTTTTGAATACCGCCTTAACAGAAAACTCAATTTTTAAGTTTTAATGAAACACCCTTTGAATTAACTAAAAAAAATGTTTTTAGCTTGATTTTTGAGTTGGATTAACTTAGTTGATCAAGCTTAGACATTTGGGAGGAGGAAAAATAAAGGAATTTTCTTCATTTATTTTATCCTGTTAGTTGCGCTATTTATTTTATATTGAATAAAAGAGCATTTCATAGAAGGCATTTTTAAATGAATAAGTTTTTTTTTTTTAAAGGAGGTGATCTAAAATTTGCAAAACCTATTATCCCAAGCTGTGTGGACTCGAGAAAGTGTACTGTATTTGTGTTAGCTTATCATTAAAAGGTGGCTATTTTAAAAATAAATTATTGATGATTTTCATACACATTCTATTTTAATGTAATGCTGAGGCAGCTTGTTTAAGGGAAAAAAGTGTAAATAGTTTAAATTAATATAATTTATATGTGTTACCTGAAGGTGTACTCTAATTTATACATAACATAATTTTTTAAGTTTATTTTATGCAAGTATGGTAATTTTTCTTTGAAATTCTAATTTTGTTGGACTTTTAGCTTTTGTTTTGGAATGTCCAAAAGTCTTTTATATTTGTGTGTCATCTTATAATATTTTGAGATCTTTCTTCCTTGTGGTGGTTTTACATTTATACCAGTTTTCGTTCTGAAATGAATTCTTTCTTTTCAGTGATATGTCTCAATGTATTTAAGAAAAAATCCCCACCAGTATACATCCCACTTAAAGTCTAATTTATTAGCATACATGTTTATACCTTCGAAATTACCCAGAAAGTTTCTGAATTTTTGCAATTTCTCTTGTTTTATGATCACATAATGAATTCTGATTTTCTTATTTTGAAATTTAAAGTTTTTCCCAAATTTCTAATATTGGCTGCCAATCCCCCCCTCTTTCCCAGTTAAAAATGTAATTTATAGTAGGAAAAGAAACAGATGATATATATGCAGAAAGGATATTGTTACTATCTTGAAATGTCCATTTATATAAATAAATAATTGCATTGGAAAAGAGAGAAAGGGGAGAGGGGGGGGGGGGTCAAAGATAGATACTCAGTTATGGTGATATTTTAATGTTTATTAAAATTGATATAGTGGTAATATTAGGTATTTCCCAGGTTTGGAGTTAAATTGTTCCCTTTTCTTTAGTATTTGGAATTTTCAACTTCAACCTTATATTGATTAAATCAAATAATTTTTTATCTGCATCCTTTCAATATCTATTTTGTATGGAACTAAGCATCCACATGTTAATTTTTCTGGATAGGAAATACAGAGCCTTATAGTTCTGTAATGAGTTTAAATATTTTGATGATAGGGGGTTGACCATTACCAATATCGAATGCTGATTGTTCTGTTTCTTATATTACCCATTAGCTGTGATGCATTGACAAAATTGCCAAAAATAAAAAATGAAGTCTTTTATATATTGATTAACTTATCAAAATGTAAAGAAAAAGAATCTAGAACAAAAAGGCACAAAACCAATTCTGTCAGATTTTATTTACGTATTTGAGTGGTTAAGATTATTAAATACATTTTACATTACCTTCATGCCGAATATTCTACACAGTACATTATCTCTATACTTACATACATCCTTTCCTTATTTATATGCTTACATGCATATATTGTTCGTAATTACATCCATCTTGTATATTTATAACAAGCATACATACTAACCCTAACAAAAACAACTCTATTTTCAAAAAAGCAAAAGTAATAATTGGAGAATTTTCCATAATCTTATAATATATTAAATATAACATTCGATACATCAGAGGTTTCTTTTCATGATGGGGTATTTTAATCATAAATGGTGACAATTATCAACATTAGGTGATTGAGGGCAATAAGCAACCCTGTTGCTTAATAACACTAATCTACACATTGAAAAATAATTTTCAGAACAGACATTGAATTTTATGCTTTTGTGAATGATGAATCTGAAATTGAAGTCAGTTTTTCTTTATCTTGCATCATGTTTTTATTGTGCAACCTTCATAAATTGCTGGAAAAGTATAAAATTTGCAAAGTCACTAAACTTATTGATATATGAAAATATACAAAATGAAATTGAAACTTTCATAACTGGAAGAAGTATAGGACATTTACTGAACTCATGAAATTTAGCACAGATTACCACACACAACTACACCCACCAATGGTTTTAGCTGCACTGACAGAGTGCATGATTTCAAACAGGTTCTGCAGGGATGAGTCATTGGTTAAAGTGTTCTACTTTTGTTCTGGGTGAATGACTCATTCATATTGGTCCTGTGTGGATAACTCTTTGTTTTAAAAAAATAGCAGATTGTTTTTGTTCTGTACTAAAATGACATAATAGGGATCATTAAAATTGTATAACTAGAAAATGTGATGTGATCGAACATTTTTTATTGTATTTTCTGTTTTGGCATTAAAAATACTTTCTAAAAACCCCATTGACAAACTGTGTAGACCAGTGTAATTATTGAATTTCAGCTAAAAATGAAAAAAATATTCTAATCTCTTTCTGGAACATGCTGTTATAATAGAATTATATTAATATTGTTGCCAAATTGTAAAATGTTTTATCTCAGAAATATTTTATGTATGCATTTCGTTTCCATTTCTTCATGTAATTAAATGGTATAAAATGAATCATAATTTGAATACAAGTGATCATCCTAAATACTGTAATTGGTTTATAAATTTAATCAAGTTTTATAAAATGTAATATCTTGATTATTTGATAAAGCTGTAAATGCATTGTTACTAATATATTTTCAAAGCACATTTTTTTCTCTATTGAAGTGCAAAAAAGTATTATTAAAAATTAATTATGACCTTGCCTATTTACCTTATTAAAGCTTGTGTATTTCTTATTAAAGCTTGTGTATCGTCTGTTTTTACTATTGTAGAACTGTTAATCTTGTCTTTTCCACTTTTATGTTTTTGCCATTAACTTTTCAAGAAAAATATATTTCACTAATTTTCTTATGCACCTAGTACATATTCACTCAAGTGCGAATTTCTGCATTAACATATCATGTCTATTCGAACATACTTTCTTGTGGGTAACACCCAGAACCTTGTTATTGAAATATCTTTTTCTGTATCATACATCTTTAAATATTTGTTACAGTCTGCAATATTTTGACATACATCTCATTAATAAAATTTTCTATACTTTTCTTCCCTTTCATTTTATTTAAACAAACAGATTTAAAAATTGATTGAGATTTCTGTATGGAACACAAACATGTATACATTAATTTGAAAAAAGTTATTGTTCATGGATGTTACTGTAGTAAGTATTAGTAGTTTGACACATTATCACTCTGCCATTAATGTGCATAGTGAGATAGTCTTTCTTCTCCTTAGATTTTATGAGAAGTGGATAATATAGGTTTTTACTTCTTGGTAGACTGCCTTTATAAGAGAGTGGTGTCATTTTGGGCAATAAAATGTGAGTGGTTGAGAAGATTTTGGGCATAACTCAGTGATCCTGCCATTATCACCAAGCTAGTTTGTTTACTTGCCTAAGAAAATTTGTCCAGGCATTTTATTACCAAATTCTGAAATGTGGGTTGCCAAACTTGGACAAAAACTCTCAATCTTTGCATACACCTTGAGTGTGTGTTGCCACTTTCTTATGCAGGCATTGTACTTCTTAGGCTTCTACTTTCCAGTTCTCAATTTTTTGGAGGGTTTAGAGTTCACATTTCTTAAAAAAGCATTTTATCTTGATAAATGTAATTTTTTCATAAATTGTGTAAAGCAAAAAGCTTAACATTGGTTTTAAAATGCAAGATTTTTTTTACGCAATTTGAGGAAGGGGAAATGGGCCAAGGATTGATTTTCTATCTCAAAATATTTTTACTTTTCTGCTGCAGATATTAAGATTGAAAATTTATGTATATATCTTATCATGGGCATCAATTAAGTGTAAGCAAATTTTGGAAAAAGTCTGCTTGAGGGGGGGGGGGGGAAGAATGAAGAAAAAATTACAAAATAACAGTCTATGCATCAAATTCTTATACAAATGCTCTAATGTGTTGCCAAATGTTGGCAGAATTGAAATCATGAAAACTTTTGTGTTGTATATATTTGAATGGCATGGCTTTTGCACCCTTTGACTATTTTACTATAAGAGACTCTGCCATACAAGTATACAAGGTGTCCTGAAAATATTGAAACACACTTTAATTTTTTACCTGCTGAAGATATATAGTCAGTAGGCAATGTAAATTGCAAAAGTGTCAAAATAGGATAAGAATTAAGATTATGTTGATGAAATAGTCGTGCCATCAATTTTCGAAAAGTTAGACTTTACATTTTTATACAGTTTCTGGCTCCTATAAGTTATATTTAGAAAAAAAAATTTCATGCTCTGACAAAAGTACTCAAGTACAACTATGAAAATTTTATTCTATGACCAAAATTCACTTAGTTATGATACTGTGAATTTTATGAAATTTTGGAGCTTTCTGGCATGAAAAATGGACAGACTATTATTTAGTGCTAGAAAGTTCTGTACGTGTTTTCACACACATTATTTCACATGTTGCTTATTAATTATCTAAAGCTGTTTCAAAGGTCATGATTTAACATGTTTTTTCAGATATAAATGTCAAATGCTAATAGCATACTATGTATCTTTTGCTTTCGAAGGAATAAGTTAGATTGGCCATAATTTCTGCACTGTGTGCAGTAAAATTGTAGGCTTCAGTGTAACATCCCATTATGTACAGTTTACAATGTATAAAAGGTGCAAGATGCTGATCCCAATGTCATCAAACTAGCCAGGAAAAAGTATAAAGTACTCAGATTGCATGCTATCTGGACTGACACTATTCTTAGGCACCTTATGCTTTATTGTTGGTGGTGTGGCAACATCGGATTAAGGTAAACAACTTTATGTTGTACAGTGTATGTAAAGGGATATTATTAATATGCAATTTTTTTTAGCAGTTTGCCATGCACAGAGTCCGAAATTACAGTCGTTCTAACTTTGTTTTCTATTAACCCTTTCAAGAGTGGTGATTTATTTTTGGACCACTTAATTTTAATACATAAATGCCACATTGGCACCAGAATTTTGGAAAGAAAATTTTCATTTTATCATGTACGTGAAGAAAAACTTTTACTTATTTTCAAATAAATTTGTTTGTAAATTCTGTTGTCAGTCAATCATTTCAGCATTTTACAAATAGAAGTACTTTGCCCCTGAAAGGGTTAACAAGATGATCGCTATCTGAATTTAAGACCTTTATTTGTCTAAAATAATGTTAAATCATAACTTTAGAAAGTTTTTTTTTTTAACGCGAAACATATGAAGGAGATGCAAAGCTATTGTGAATTTATTGCGTACACTCTATATATACATATATGCACACACACATAGATTGCCTCAAAAGTTCATTCACATTTCAAAAATTAATAAAAATTAATGTTGTATCGGAGTGCAGTTTCAATCATAAGACATAACATCCCTTTATGTACAGTTTACAATGTATAAAAGGTACAAGATGCTGATCCCAATGTCATCAAACTAGCCAGGAAAAAGTATAAGGTACTCAGATTGCATGCTATCTGGACTGACACTATTCTTAGGCAAACTTTTGGATATTGCTTCTATTGCCATAAAAAAATCCGAATGTTTGACAAGTCTTATGGTGCAAACCACACTGCAATACGGCAATCTTTTAATTTTCTATGCTACCTAGACACAATCCTTAACGTAAAGTTTTAAATCTTCACAAGTTTTCTGAGAGGATTGGAAGGTAGGAATAAGTGGTTTAATAAAGTTTTATATCTGTATTACGACTACAATTACCTAGTAACTTGGAAAGTAGTTCAGCTGTTTTGAATTTTTGAAAAAACTAACAATAATAAAAAGATAACTGATTACGAAAATAAGTTATTTTTTTAAATATAGTTTCTAAAATTTCATTGATACTCTTATACATGTTTAATATAATTTTCATTGCATGCAAATGTGAAAAACAATTGTGACCTTTTTTTTTGTCTTTGTTTACTTGAAATAAAGTTATAACAACTCATTTATGCATGCAGGGGCCTTTATGGCTCTCTAGAAGTGTTAGCTAGCACCAGTGTTGAATTCAGACATTTTCCTCCAGGAGGGATTTCTGTGGCTCTGGGGGCAGGCCCTGATTACCGAATAGGCACGAGAAGCATGTGCTTCCCCTAGAAAATTTTAAAATGAGCCCAAAACTGAGAGAACAGGGGGCTCTTTTTATTGAATTAATTCCATTCCAAAATTTTATCTAATTTCTTTTCAAATTGATATTGTAAAGTGTTTCATAAAAATACCTTTCATAACAAATTAATTTTTCATATAATAGATTAGTTTCAACCACATTATCACAATTATCCAATTTGTCCAACCAATCAAAGTCATAGGCAGTATTATTGTCCAACCAATCAATATCGAGAAAATCCAGTGGGCAAGCAAAATGCCCACCAGGTTGTTAAGTTGGTTGCTAGTGTATGACGTCAGTTGAAACTGATTTATTGGCTTCTCAGGAAAAGTAGAAATGTCACTTAAATTGTTCCTACGATCCTACGTATTTTCTTGCATGTATTATGAAACAGCTTATCAATTTTGATGCAGTGAATTTACCTTGCGATTTGCAAGTAGAGTTTCATAAAGCAGCAATGAAATCTCTCAAATTTTAGACATGTAAAATATTATTTGTGTTCGACGCCGCTCGCTCACATCTCACGTGCTGAGTTTAACATATATGATGCATGCATATTTTATTTATTGCTTTATAGTTAAAATTTTGCAGATTCTTCTTATATTTAATTTAATTAATTATTCAGCATGGCTAAAACTAAGCCTCAAGTACAGTCAGGAAGCAATAAACGAAAAAGGAAAGCTGAAAGACTTGCTTGTAACAAGCAATTAAGCTTAGCATTGAACAGATTTGTTTTAAGAGCAGAAGATGGTGAAGGCGATTTACATGATGCAAAGACACCTACACCTGCAAAAGGAGAGGAAATTTAATTAGAATCCGAGGATGAAAAAGATCTTTCATCTTTTCCAGTTTCTGAAGATGAAATTCAAAATATTGAGGATAATTCATATTTTGAAGTCTTGCTTCTGTTCCTGAAGAAAAGGAACTTAAAAAAAAAAAACAAATCTGAATGTGAAAATCAAATCTGAATGTGAAAATCAATCAACTTTGGCACAAGAAAATCCAAATTTGGAAGATCAGCCTCTTGTTTCTGAAGAAGAGGAACTTAAAAAAAAAACACAATCTGAATGTGAAAATGAATCAACTTTGGCACAAGAAAATATTTATCCAAATTCTGAAGATCAGACTTTTGTTTCTGAAGAAGAGATTAAGAAAAATGAATTTGAATGTAGAAATAAATATTTAACCTTCAGCCCAAAAAATTATTATTCAAATTCTAAAGATTTCCCTTCAATTCTACCTGGAAAGGAAAGTAAAACAGAAGTTGAAATTACATTGGAAACAGTTCTTGACCAAAAATGTTTAAATTATAGTGATCCTGCTTTGTGGCCTCCCATAACTGATTCTTTTCAGGAACATTTTAATAATACTAAACTTGAGCAAAACATAGATTATCTGGGCAACTCAAAAAAAATAATTGGAAAAATTGAGCGAACATGCTCAAAAAACAACTTTTTCAGATGCAAAAAAAAGGAGAAATAGTCAATAGGGAATGGTTGATCTTTTCTCCCAGGGCAAAAGCAGTATTTTGCTATATATGCAAATTGTATGGTGTCTCAAATGATCAAGCTTTGTGTAAAGATGGATTTTCAGACTGGAGAAATATTGTAAAGAGGCTCCAAATCGCATGAAAACTCAGATTTTCATCGAAGATACATGTTTTTTTCTCATCACGATCAAATTGTACTAATCAAATTGACAACAATCTTGTAGAGCAATTCCAAAATGAATGCGAGTACTGGCAGAAAATCTTATTGAGAGTTGTTGCTGTCATAAAATATATATCTCAGCATGGGCTGGCTTGTTTTGGAGATGACACATTTGACTCTGTACATAATGGCAATTTTTTGGGTATATTAGAATTATTAGCCTCATTTGACTCATTTTTATCAGATCATATTCATTCTTATGGTAATAAGGGTAAAGGGAATGTAAACTATTTATCATCAACAGTTCTGACAGAATTTATTGAGATCATGTCAGACAGAGTGTTAAAAGAAATAGTGTTACAAATAAAAAAGGCAAAATATTTTGGGCTTATTGTAGATTCCACACCAGATATAAGCCATATTGATCAGCTTGCTATAGTGTTGCGTTATGTAAATGAAAGTGAGCCAGTCAAGCACTTCTTAAAATTGATCCCAATCCATAGCCATGGTTCACAACACTTGCAAGAAGTTATTATAAATTTTCTTGAAAGTTTGAATATTGAGCTGAAATATTGCAGAGGTCAGTCATTTGATAATGCCAGCAATATGTCTGGTAAATACTCAGGCTTTCAGGCAAGATTGAAAAATGATTATCCTTTAATTCATTATGTTCCATGTTCAGCACGTTCTCTAAATATTATTGGCACAACTGGTGCAGAATGTTGTCATTCAGCAGTATCATTTTTTGGAGTTGTGCAAAGTTTGTACAATTTTTTATTCTGCACCAACACACAGATGGGAGTTATTGACTGAAGAGGAATTTTTTGATGTAGGTAATTTGGCACTAAAGTCCTTATCAGGAACCAGATGGTCTGCTAATGCTGATAGAGTGAAAGCTTTGAAGAAAAAATACATTAATATTTTGAAAGTTTTGAATGACATTTCAAGCTGTGAAAATGAAACAGCTGCAACTAGGCATGAGGCTAAACGCTTACATTCCAAAATGTCAAACTTTATGTTCGTATTGATGACAGTTATTTGGCATAGTATTCTGCAAAGAATGAATAGTGCTAGTAAAAGCATCCAGCCAGAAAATTGTAAGATGTCTGCCATTGTACCATTGTACAATTCCTCGATTAAATTTGTTCAGCATGTGCGAAATCATCTTGATGAATGGGAAAATGAAGCTGAGAGTTTAATTGGTACAAGGATTTATAAAGTATCACGATCAAAAAAAGTTCCAAAGAGTAGAATGCTGGATAAAACTTCAAACAAGGATGTTAGATTTTCAGAAAGAAGATTTTCTATATCAGACTCACTACGTAATATGTGATTCACTTATTAGTGAATTAGAAAAACGAAAACGTACATATGATTCTCTGGAATCAATATTTAGATTTATGTGCAACGCGAATATATCAGAGATGAGTGTTAAAGAACATACTAAAAAGTTTCAAGAAATTTACTCAGAAGACATTGAAGAAGAATTTCCAGATGAATTTTTTCAATTTAACGAATTCATTACAAAAGAAATACGACCTACTGAAAAATTAAAAGTAATTAAAACTTTAAACATTGAACAGACTTTCCCCAATGTTGAGACAGCACTAAGAATAATGTTTTCCATTCCCATATCAAACTGTTCAAGTTAACAATCATTTTCTGTTCTAAAAAGAATAAAAAATCGTATGAGTTCATCACTATCTGAAAATAAATTAAGTGGTTTATCCCTACTCGCAATAGAAAATGATATTGCAGAAAAATTAGACTTTGATGACATAATAGATGAATTTGCTAAACGTAAATCAAGTAAGAAGCCCATGTAAATTAGTATATAAAATATATTGGTGACAGGTAAAATTACTATATAATCAAATATTAGGCAGTATATTTTTAACTATTGCAATATTTGCATTTAATTTTTAAACTGATTTAATTATTACATTTTTATTAAATTCGGTACTTTTATGTTAGCCGGGGCCAATGACATATATATGTGTGTATGTATATATTGACGCCCGGCTAACATAAAACTACCAAAAATTCTTTAACTGAAACATCATGAATCTATATATTTAAAAGCAAAAGCTTTTTCTTTTTTGTCAAATTCACATGAAATCGTACCCAATACGCATGCGTAAACTTAAATCTAGAACCTAACCAGTTTTAGAGCACGCTGTAATGCGTAAACGGTGGTCGAGTGGTATAAGGCGCGTTTCTTGACTGTTCCGATTATTGTGTGGGGTCGATCCCCGCTCTGGACAGAATGATTTTTCATACTTTATGGCTATAATTCATTTTAATAACGCCACATTTAATTCAGGAGGAAAAGTTATATAATTTGTATTTTTTTTATTGCAATGCTTTATAATTAAGTAAAATTTAACACCCAACAATATTTTGGTCTAATTGCTAAACAAAAAATATGTATTATTAATCGTTAGCTGCAAACTTTAAATTCGGGGTTTTAGAATCAGACTGAGAAAAAAATAATTTAATGAAAATTTTTAAAGGTCGTGTAGTTAAAAAAAAAAAAAAATCAGAAATACTAAATATTGTAATTTTTCCATTATACTAGGACTGTGATAAATAAAATAAGAAAAGTATATGATTATTTTCCTTAAAAAATGAAAAGAAAAGAAGAGAGAAAAGAAAGAAGCAAAAATATCCATATACGAATTATAAAAAAAATCAAGCTGGATATATTTATAAAGAGTTCAATATGTATTGTTCTTTTAAGTAATGGCATTTTCATTTTCTTAGTATATTCTCTTTTTAGCTCTGCAATTGTAATTGATTAATATTCAGTTAAAAACTCCATTGTTTTAAAATAGCTCTCTAAAATATGGGGAACGAAGTATTTACAAATTCCTTTAATTTTTCCAAAGGATATATGAGAATAAGACTTTTACTTTGAAAATTCGCAAAGTAAGCTGGATATTACAGATTTCCTTACAGTTTGGCTTTTGTTCTATATCTAATTATTGCAGAATAGGGCTCTGTGTTCATGTGTTTGATTTTCTTATCTTGAAACAGATAGCGCCATTAATGCTATCGGGAGTAATAACATCCTAAACATCTATATATTTAAAAGAAAAGGCTTTTTTTGTCAAATCCACATAAAATCGTGCCCAATACGCATGCGTAAACTTAAATCTAGAACCTAATCAGTTTTAGAGCACACTGAAATGCGAAAACGTTGGTTGAGTTGTATAAGGCGCATTTCTTCTCTATTCCGATTATCGTGTGGGATCGATCCTTGCTGTGGACAGAATAATTTGTCTTATTTTATTCGAATTATTCTTCAAAAATTTCAAACTTTTTAAAACAGCTATGAATTTTATTTTTATGGTACTATCAAGTTGTTTGCCTTCAAGTTTTGACGGGCTCCATCTAGTATTTATTTAAAATAAAACTTAACTTCTTAGCTTCGAGCAGCAGATCCAAGAATTAAAGAAGTAAATATTTAAAGATTACAATGTATCAAAAAATACTTTATTATTAATCAGTGAAAATTTAAGTTTCTTTTTTCCTTTAATATTTCTTATTGTTTCATAATATTTTATTTTATTTCTTAAAATTATTTTTTTTAAAAACTAATAACTTGGTTTTTAACTGTGTAGTTTTGATCTAATGGAAAAAATAATTCTTGCTAGAACTTATTTTTTCAAAACTGCTCATTGCAGATGATTCAAAAAGATTTTGCTTAAATGTATAAGAAAAAAACTTTATCATCTATTTCATTAATGTATGAGGAATGATTTATTTTCTTATTTTTTTTAATTAAAAAAAATGTCAGTGACCATCCTCATATTCAAAGTGAAAATATTTATAATTATTGTTTAAGCTTTCCAAATATTCTACATATTTTAAACTGTGAATTTTCTATTTTAATGAATAATTTCATGAACATAGCTAATAACTATAAGAAGTAAGTTATTTTGAATGTTTCTGTATCAGATTGTGGATATTTATTGTATCTTATTTCTATCTCAGAGATGTATTAAATTTCTCTATAAATTAGTTACAAAAAATTTCTGCAATTATTGAACTCCACCACTTAATTTTTTTAAGTTCATTTAAAATTTTGAAAAATGTGAAATGCACTGAAAGAAACCTGTAAAAATGTGTCTTAAATCTTGTTTTTTCTTAAATGTTTACTACAATAAATAGATCCATGCTGTTGTAGGAAATTTTTTGTCTCTTCACAAAAATCTACTTTATTAAAAAAATCGGTTTCGGATGTTAATATGAGAGATTAAAAAAACAAATAATGAAGACTAGAATTAATTGTGTATGTTGCGAAGTTTCCAATATCATGTATGTTTAATGTACAAAATTAGCTTTATAATATGTTTCTGTTCTGAAAAAAAAAAATAGCGAAATGAATTATATCCCTCCCTTTCTACTGTTCCTTGTACAAGTAGAAAAAAAAAATGTGATAGTCATCTGGTAAAATTTCTAGTTGCTGGTAAAATACATTTGTGCCGCCCCCTTACCCTACACATACAAAATATTTAATCATACATAAAAAAAAAAGAAAAGAAAAAAAGGCAGAATAATTACTATTGTAGTAATGATATATCATGAATTGCTTTAACTCTTCCACTCGGTAAGTGAATTAATTTTAAAAAGTAATATAAACACATTTCGCCAGTTGTTATATTTTAGCCAAGTGATTGCATTTGTCGAATCCTTGTTCTACAAAAATATCCTATTTCTTTCTGTTCTGATGTTTCCTATGATGTGGATGTGTTAAAATGCTAATTTGTTGCCTACTTTTGACTAAAAATAATGTGATCAGAATCTTGATAATTATTTAAATTCATTTTGTGCAAATGATTTTTTTTTAAAAAATAGACGGGAATGCAAATAAAAAGTAAATTATTATTTTAGATTATTTTACATATTGAATTTGAATATTATTGATTTTGGTTGGCATGCACAACATAAAATATTAATAATTTAAACTATTGCCAAAATTGAAAGAAGCGTTTTAAAATATTGATATTTTATGTTGAGCATGCATGCTGAATTCAACCTTTTTATCCAACTTACATTATTCTGCTAATACTATGCAAAATCATTTGTGCATATTTTTCTTGTTGTATCCATTTTTTGTGTATAGGAGAACATAAAAAAAGTTGTTTAATGAAATGGTACTTTTCGGTTAGCGAAGCGCCAGTGAAATATATATATATACACATATAATATATATATTTTTTTTCGCTGGTGCCTGGCTAACTGAAAAGTACCAGTGAAATATATGTGAACTCAACTGAGCCACTCTTTGTAGCATTGGTGAGTTTGCGGGTATGTCGAATTTAGAAAACTCTTCTAGAATGAAATGGGGAGAAGGGGGGGGGGGGCTGAAATGACCCTGCGCTTCCCATAGCTTCAGAGGTTAATTGGACCCTGTCTGGGACGGGGGGGGGGAATTGTGCTTTTTAACCATTAAAAGCATAAAATCTCAAATCTTCCCCCCGGGCCACTCCCTTAATTCAACACTGGCTAGCATATCTTAATGTGTTTGGATTCTTGGTTCGAAGAACAGAAACAAATATGAAGATCTCTTCGAAATGTTTTCATTTCATACTCAATGACAAATGTTATCCTATTCTGTTAATGATTTTCATATAATTGACCATATGAGGACGTGCGTTTCAAAACTCGTCTTATTCAAAAAATCAAATTCGAGGATATCGCGAAAAACCTCTGACTGCTTCCATTGATTTTCATTTTAAATCAAGATTTTATAAAGCCAGAAATACAAGCTAAAACTAGTTTTTCTGCGGATTGTAGTATTTTTTCACTGAAGATTTACCAATAGAATAGATTAATAGATAAAACACGATTTTTTAAATTTTGGATAAGGCGAGTTTTGAAACTCACGTCCTCATATATTTTACACCCACTTTACTGTTTATCTAGAAGTGATAGAAGCACTATTAAGTTACGAAGATTTCGTTCGAACAGTGATAGAAGAAAATATTGTTCAGTAACTTTTCAGGAATCTGGTAAGTATCCATAATTTTTTTCTCTATCTTGACCAATGAAAACGTTTCATAAAATGGTTAAGTAACCATTATCTAATATAAATACTCTTTTTATAATTGGACAGTTTATTGGCGTTAAACTAAACCGTTTTCTTATGATACAATATTTTACAGTGTAGATACTTATTAGAGAGGCTCTATGTCAGCCAGACATAATCCTTGACATGAAATTTTAAACCTTCACAAGTTTTCAAGAGCAGGTTGCAATAGGGCCGACACAACGTCGCGCGGAGCCCTGGAACCCTGGCAAAGCAGTTAGTGGGGCACAATGTGTATTACTGAAATACTGGACTAATAACATTTATTTTTAAATATTGTGTATCGTAGAATAATATCCCATCAAAAAATCACATGTAAAAAATGTAGCCAAGTCTTGCGACTCTTTCACCGTCAAAAGTTCTGAGATCATGTAGAACCATGTTTAGCTCCCTTATTAACTGAAATTTTCATTCACAAATCAATCCTAGTCTCTACAACTATATTTAATGATTATTTTGTGGCTTGGCAATTACGCCGCATGAGAATGGAACGGGTGTTTATAATTGACCTTAACCTTTTGGCGACAAGCGACACGTATACGTGACGCATAAGATGCTCAGAATCTTCGATTATTCCCACCAGTAACTTTTTATTGTAAGCTTTGACTTATTTAATGACAGCATTTCTGCAATTCAATTAGGCGAAAATTTCTGTTTTGAAAAACCGGTGGTAAAAGATTAAAAATTCTGTAAAGGACGCTCGTCGCGAAGGGGTTAATCAAATAATCCCATCCCATAACATGGTAAGGTACCTCCTGTGCTGCGTAATTGCCAAGTCACAAAATAATCACTAACTAAAGATGTAGAGACCAGGGGCGTAAACCACCCTAGTCGCGTAGGGGGTGTAGACTCATAAATTTCCGACTCCAAGGAGGAAAATTTCCGAGTACTATGAAAAACAAAATGCCGACTAATATATATATATATATATATACGGTAATGTTTCATTAATGGTGATATATATATATATGTGTGTGTGTGTGTGTGTGGTTTTAGCTGTATGTATTAAAAATTCACGAGAAACTGGCAGCTTGTTAAAGAGGGTGAATAATTGCAGTCGATAAATTGATAATCATGGCGAGAAGTGTAGGCAATGAATGTACCCATTGAGTAATTTCTCCATAAAAACTAAGCCAGTTTTCCAAATAAAGTGTTTATTCAGGAACAGGAGAGATGAAGAAACAATTCCCACAGGACGAAGATCTTTTCTAAAGCCCTCGGGTTTGACTATAAATCATTACATCATTTATTTGATCTTAAATGGCTGGTTTAGAAATTCCGAATCATAAGAACGCCAGATAACCGTTTGTTCAGCACTTGCAAACAAGACGAAATTATGAGCTCCGAAGTCTTGCAATTGCTTTTTGTTAGATGCGCGAATAGCTACACAATTGACGTAAAACGTACACGAACCAATCAGTGAGAGGCGAAATTTAAGAATTGAGTGGCTAATGGAATGACGCGAGATGGAGAGCTTTTAATAAGAAAGAATCCCAGATCTAGAGGCGCATTGTTTTTGAAGTAAAAAAATCTAGCGCGTGAAGCCAGCCCGTGGAATAAAAATAACAAAATGGCTTTTAAAAACATTCGAAATGTAAACTAGCTTCTCTCAGAATATTATAGATTGGATAGCTGATAAAAGTTACGAATTGACTTAAAGTTTTAGATTAAGATTTTGAATAAGATTGTTCTGACGCGGAAGTACGGTTTTGGCTCCACCTAGTGAGCGTTGTATCATAGCTCCACCTAGGAGCATTTTGTAAAACAATTCAGTAAAGCTGTGAGTCACCAAAGCACTCGCACGTATTCTAAACACCGCCCAGTTCACGCGGCGATATTACTTATAAAAATGCAGTTCAATTTAATAATTTGTGTTTGTGAAAGTCTACTGTCCTGTTATATGTTAATAAAAAGTTAAAAAGACAATCTCAACTCTCTACAGTCCACTCAGAATGACCATTTTGTGGTCCGAAGAACGCCGGAGTGGTGCTATGGATAAATTGAATCGTTCGAAAGGCGCCGTCAAGGCCGCAATAACTAAACTAGAACAATTTATTACAGAGAATATAGATCCTAAGGCCACTAATGTGAGCCAACTCCAAGTAAAGCTAAAAAAAATTGAAAGCCTGCAAAATAAATTAGAAGATATTATAGAACAATACTATGAGTTACCTGAAATAACTCAACCTCAATTAAAGGAAATCGAGCAGGATTTAGATGATGCAAGTGACCGATTAAAAAATTTGGAGGTGAGTGTAAAACTTTTATTAACCTCCTTTGATGATAAATCTAATAATATTCATATTAATGAAAACAAAACAAAAGTACGCTTACCAGAAATTCCATTGCCTTCATTCGGAGGTGCATACTGTGATTTCGCAAATTTCAAAAATCAATTTACGAATTTGATCATTAATAATGATCATTTAGATGATAATCAAAGGCTATTTTATTTAAAAGCCTCTTTAAAAAATGATGCTAAACAATTAGAATCTCCCGATGATGATTTCAATTCGTTATTTCAAGCCCTCATTCATAGATATGAAAATAAACGACTTTTAGTCGACTCTCATATTTCTTCAATTTTAAATTATGAAAAAATCCAGTATGAATCTCCTAAAGAATTACGAAATTTTTTAGATTGTATTAATAAGAACATCAGAGCCTTAAAAATAATGGAATATGAGCAAAATAGCTTATCAGAATGTGTATTCATGAATATAATTTTACAAAAAATGGATAAAGAAAGTCAAAAACAATTTGAACTTTCTCTCGAAAATACACTGGTACCAAACTTCGATTATTTAATGTCATTTCTGGAAAAAAGATGTATTATGTTAGAGAATGTTTCTCGGTCTCATGGAGCCAGACAAGTGAATTCGAAACAGATCAAAAATAATTACGCAGTAAATAAATCAAGGTCATTTTTCATCAGTGACAATAAAAATAAAGTAAAGCCTTGCATTTTATGTAAACACGACCATTCGTTATTTAAATGCATCGAATTTCAAAATATGAGTGTTCCTAATAGAAAAAACTTTGTAAGCAAAAATAAATTATGTATAAACTGCTTGAGATTACATAATAGCGAATGTAATTCTAAATTCTCATGTAAAACGTGTTCCTCTCGACATAATAGCCTTGCGAAAATGTGAATAAGTTTTCAGAAGCGCAGATGAATAAACCCTCAGAATCGATAAAAGAAAAACAATTAATTATGTCAGATTCCGAAAGTAAGGATAATGTCTCTTCTTTAGTAGGCAGTAATCTTTTAACTAATGACTCAAAGAATTGTACGTTATTAAATACTGCAATTATTTTAATAAAGGATTCGCGTGGAAATAAAATTAAATTACGAAGTGTAATCGATAGTGGATCAACAGTAAATATCTTATCGGATAGTGCTTGCAGAAAATTAAATTTAAAACCAAAACCTTTTAAAGGTAGTGTTTCCGGTATTAACGGTTCATATCAACAAGTGAAACGAATCGTAAATACGGATATATTCAATCAAAATGAAACATTTTCAAGAAATATAGACCTGGTTGAGTTGCAAAAAATAACAAATCATATTCCGATCACGGAATTAGACATTTCAAATTTATGCATCCCTAAGTACATAGAATTAGCTGACAGCAATTTTAATGTTCCAGATCAAGTTGATGTTCTAATTGGTAGCGAATTATTTTTTGATATTTTAAAGGGGGATAAAATTCGGCTCTCAGAGGGAAAGTGTATTTTACAAAATATAGAATTCGGATATTTAGTGACAGGCACACTTCCACCCATTAGTAATCAATCCTTTTGTTGTCTCTTAACTGAAGATAGTTTGGACAATACTCTTAAGAAATTCTTTGAAATTGAATCCTTACCTGGAGACAATGACGAATTTGTGAAGGGTGAAGAAGAAACATTTTGTGAGGAGCATTTTAGAAGCACATATAAACGCGATCATACCGGTAGATTCATAGTGCAGCTACCAATGAAAGAAAATGCTGAATCAGTTTTAGGGTCATCTAAAGAAATTGCAGTTTGAAGATTAAATAATTTATGGGCTAAATTAGATAAAAATAAAACAATGGCTAATTTATATAGAGATTTCATGGAAGAATATGAATTTTTGGGGCATATGACTGAAATTAAAGGTGAAAACACCAATCGGGTATCGTATTTCATTCCACACCATGCTGTCTATAAACCAGAAAAGACCTCCACTCCCCTACGCGTGGTTTTTAATGCTAGTTCAAATACATCTAGCGGGTACTCACTTAACTCTATTTTATTAAATGGTGGAACAGTCCAGCAAGATTTGTTTTCCATTATAACTAGATTCCGCACACACAAATATGCATTTTGTGCAGACATTAAGAAAATGTACAGACAAATACTGATCGATCCATTGCAGAGAAATTTACAAAAAATTGTTTGGAAGTCTAATAAGGATGCACCAATTAAAATATTTCAATTAAATACGGTAACATATGGCACAGTTAGTGCCCCGTTCTTAGCTACACGTACATTAAAAGCGCTTGCTGACGAAGAAAGAAAGTATTTTCCCAAAGCTGCAAAGGTGATATATAATGATATGTATGTTGACGATTGCTTGTCAGGGGCGGGTTCCTTGCAAGATGCACAAGAGTTACAATCTCAATTGATTCTGATTTTAGAAAAAGGTGGTATGGAACTACACAAATGGGTATCTAATCACCCTGAGTTGTTACAAGACACCGCTATTTCAGAATACGCATTTGAAGATCCCTCGCAGCAGATTTCTGTAAAAACATTAGGAATGTTATGGAAGCCCCAATCGGATCATTTTTCCTTTAAAATTACTGCCATCCCTAAAGATAATTACTCCAAGAGAGAAGTGTTGGCTGAAATCGCCAAAATTTATGATCCACTAGGCCTGGTTGGCCCGATTGTCACTAAAGCAAAAATTTTTATGCAACAGCTATGGGAACAAAAGCTTGATTGGAATCAACATCTGCCTCCCAACTCTCTTCGAGAATGGAACAATTTTTTGATTAAATTACAAGACATAAATAATCTTGTCATTTCTCGATATGTTCTGTCGGACAATATCGCAAAATTAGAACTTCATGGTTTCTGTGACGCATCAGGGAAAACCTATGGAGCTGCTGTTTATGTACGATGCATCTCCACGACTGGACAGTTCAGTTCGAATCTTCTATGCAGCAAGTCTCGAGTGGCTCCCCTAAAGCCAATGACTATACCAAGATTAGAGCTCTCAGCAGCTCTACTATTGACGAAACTAGTTAAAAAATTAGTTCCGACCTTACAGTTGGACTTTGAAAGGGTGTGGCTTTGGACTGATTCTTCCATTGTACTTTTTTGGCTCAATACTCCACCACACAAATTAAAAACTTTCGTAGCCAACAGAGTGACTATGATTCAGACTCTTTCTGAGAATTGTTTGTGGAATCACGTATCCTCCAAGTCTAATCCGGCTGACGTGATATCCAGAGGTGCATATGCCAAGGATCTACTAAATAATGACTTATGGTGGTTTGGTCCAGAATTTCTTGAAAGAGAAATCACAGTTCCTAGACAGTGTCCCAATCCCACAGACATTGACTGTGTAAAAGAACTGAAACAAAATATCAGTTTAATTGCAAATTTCAATGAAATTAACACTTTTTGTGATCGTCTGTATAAATGCTCCAATGATTTTTTTAAACTAATTATAATATGTAGTTTCATTTTCAGGTTTCTTGACAATGCCTATAAAGTAGAAAGGAATTGCAATCACCTGACGGCGAACGAGCTTCAAAAAAGTACTCATTTTTTGGTGAAAAAGGCCCAGGAGGGTAAGTTTGCAGTGGAAATAGCTGCGTTGAGGAAAGGACACACCGTTCCTTCGTCCAGTAGCTTAAAATCATTAAATCCCTTTTTGGACGAAAGTGGCTTGCTTCGTGTAGGTGGCAGATTAATCAACTCCAATTTGCCCTTTGAAGCCAAACATCAATTGATTTTACCAAATGATCACGTACTCACTAAATTAATCTTTGAATTCTTCCATAAAAAGTACTTGCATATAGGTGCACAGGGATTAGTCCATCAAGTACGCATGCCATATTGGCCCATAAAGGCTAAAAGCATAGCAAGAAAAATTGTTCATTCCTGTGTCACGTGCTTCAAGCACAATCCCAAGACACTAGATCAATTAATGGGAGATCTCCCACAACAACGTGTAACTCCAAATTCAAGTTTTTTAAATTCAGGCGTCGATTTTTGTGGTCCATTCCACATCAAATATAAGAATCAAAGAAAAGGAGTTTATTCAAAAATTTATGTGGCCATATTTATATGCATGTCTACTAAGGCAATACACTTAGAAATAGTAAGCGATTTATCTGCTGCTGCATTTATCGCGGCGCTTAAAAGATTCTGCGCTAGGAGAGGCAAGATAAGTACACTAACCTCAGATAATGCCACTAACTTTAAAGGTGCGTCAACAGAATTAGATAAGTTTAAGAAATCGCTGAAAACTCCCAGTGAGGAATTATCGAATTTTTTAGCCCAGGAATTCATAACATGGAAATTTATTCCCCCACGTTCCCCTAACTAAGCGGACTCTGGGAAGCAGGCGTTAAGTCCTTCAAACATCACTTGCTCAGGGCCGTAGGTAATAATAAAATTACTCTTGAGGACTTCGAAACTCTTATCATACAAATCGAAGGCATTCTAAATTCCCGGCCTTTATTTCCACTTTCAGATGACATAAATGAGTTTGAAGTGCTTACCCCAGGCCATTTTTTAATTGGCCGACCCATCACCAGTATTCCAGAGCCTACTGTTATGAATATCTCCGATAATAGATTAAACCATTGGCAACGCATTACTAAATATGTTCAATGCATTTGGAAACGTTGGTCTATTGATTACCTTAATCATTTGCAGCAGCGCGGTAAATGGCAGTTCACTAAAAATAACGTTAAAGTAGGATCCCTAGTGTTATTAAAGGAAGAAAATCTGCCACCATGTAAATGGGCACTGGCCCGGATTGTAGAAATAGTCCCCGGCAAAGACAATAAGGTGCGTGCAGTTAAAGTAAAAACTGCCACGAGTGAATTTTTACGGGGCATTTCAAAAGTTTGTCTATTGCCAATTAGTGAAAATTTAATGTAAATAGCATTTATGTTGTATTGTATTTGAATATTATTCTTAATCAATTATATAACCAATTCACTGTATATTGTTCATTTTGTATTGTAATATTATCTGTAATGTATATCAATTATATTCTAAATTTAAATTAATTGCTGAAATATTTCATATTTCATCCCCGGGCGGCATGTTCTGTCGCGGAAGTACGGTTTTGGCTCCACCTAGTGAGCGTTGTATCACAGCTCCACCTAGGAGCATTTTGTAAAACAATTCAGTAAAGCTGTGAGTCACCAAAGCACTCGCACGTATTCTAAACACCGCCCAGTTCACGCGGCGATATTACTTATAAAAATGCAGTTCAATTTAATAATTTGTGTTTGTGAAAGTCTACTGTCCTGTTATATGTTAATAAAAAGTTAAAAAGACAATCTCAACTCAATACAGTCCACTTCAGAACGACCAAAGATAATTATTAATATACGCGTTTTTAATTTTAAAAGGAAATTAAATAGGAATAAATATTATTAAGAAATGGGGAAATCATGAATATGCCAGAATTTAGAATAATCCAAAGGAACACTGCGAAATGAAATTTTTATATAACATATATGTACTCACGTCCAAAAGTTTAGCATATATGATAAAAACGAAGAAAGGAAATCGTAAATATCTTACGAAATTATTAAACTTTATAGATGAAATTCACAAGATAATTATGACTTAGCGTATCGAGATAGTCAAATAAGTTTTAAAGAGCTGATGTTGATTCCTTTTGAATTATTAATATATGTCTCTAAAAATCAGTGGCGAAGTACTATGATTAATATGTGTAGAAAATTGCGGTTTGGAACACGAAACTGCTTTGTTTGATAGCGATATATCTTGTTTCTAAATGTTTAAAATTTGATGAAACTGGATTGAAGAGCTGCAGATTCGTTGCCCGTTTTTTACCAATAAAGGGTTTAATGCATTTTACTTTTTACTTTCTTCTATCTTTACAAGAAGAAAGTATTGGAGTCATGAAAATTTTTGACTTCCGGTTTTCGACGGATTTATACGTTTTAGAAGGTCCTGAACACGATTTGACCATTTTTAGAAAATGTCTGTCTGTGACTCTGTCTGTCTATATGTGACAAAAATTTTATGGGCGCTCTATCTCAAGAACTAATGCACGAAATTTAATAAAACTCTATATTCAGTTAGTCCCTGATATAAATTGGTGCTGATTAGTTTTTGGTGAAAATCGCCCGACAGGTGGCGCTGCTATGCTGCATTTTTTGTGATTTGCGCAATAGCTCTACCTCAAGAAATAATGCACTTATTTTCATAAAACTTCAGGTTCAGTTAAACCTTGACATAAATAGACGCTGTTTACGTTTTGGTGTAGATATCCCAACAGGAGCGCTGCTATACCACTTTTTTCTCGATTTTTACGATAGCTATATCTCAAGAACGAATGCACGGAATTTCATCAAACTTCAGGTTCAGTTAGAGCTTGACATAAATAGACTCTAATTACGTTTTGGTGTAGCTATCCCAACAGGTGGCGCTGCTGTACCACTTTTTTCTCGAATTTTGCGATAGCTGTATCTCAAGAACTAACGCACGGAATTTCATCAAACTTCAGATTCTGTTATACCTTGGTATAAAAAAGATGCTGCCTTATGTTTTGGTATAAATTGCCCAACAGGTGGCGCTGCTATGCTACTTTTTTTCATTATTATCACGATAACTATGTCTCAAGTACTAATGCACAGATTTTCACCAAACTTCAGATTCAGTTAGACGTTGACATAATTTGTTGTTGGTCTAAATCTCCCAACAGGTGGCTCTGCAAGGATGCATTTTGCAGGATTTACACGATTTTAGCAATAGTCCTATCTCAAGAACGAATGCACGGAATTTAATAAAAGTTTCGATTCAGTTAGACCTTGATATAAATTGGTGCTGATTCTTTTTAGTGTAGGCGAAATCTGTGTGAGATAGAAGAAAGTTTTGGAATTGATACATCCGACTTTTTTTTTTTTTTTGTGTATGGCGTACTTATTTACATAGATTCCACTCCAGATAGAAATTTATAAAGTTCTGAGTTAAGCATAAGGACTCCTGCTACCCGTGTACGTCTACAACATTAAAAAAAGGCCAAAATTTAAAAGATTGAAATGTTTCGAATGAACAAAACTCATATCATTTCTTAGTCAATAAAATGTAATCAAATTTTGTACGTTTAGAAACAAGATCGCTATGCAACAAAGCAATTTGGAGTTCCAATCCGTATTTTTCTATACATATTAATCATAGACCTTCACTCCTAATTTTTAGATAAATTTATTAATATTTCAAAAGGAATCAATATCAGAGCTTTAAAACTTATTTGACTATCTCGATACGCGAAGTCATAATTATCTTGTGAATTTCATCTCTAAAATTTAATAATTTCGTAAGATATTTAAGATATCCTTTCTTCGTTTTTATCATATATTCTAAAATTTTAGACATGAGTGTATATGTATACATATGTGTCTTGCTTCTAATTGGAGAAACTTACTTTACAAATATACCAATACATATTTAACATTAATCAGAAATGAAAACTTGTTTATAAGTAATTTCAATGTATCCTTTAAAACATTGTGATCACCAGGAAAAGCTTGGAAGAGACGTGGAAGAGAAAACAATGTTCTACCTCTCTATTTTTTAGCAATCAGTTAAAATCTTTTTAGCGTTTCATTCGGAGTAAAATTGAAATCTGTTTGCTTGGGGAATATTTTAAAGACAAAAATGTGTCAAAAATACGGGATTTCTTATTTAAGTTTATAATTCTTTCGAACGACATACTTTAAAGCAGCGTAGAAATTTGGTGTCATCCCTGTTTTTTCCAACTAAACAAAATGTAGTAATAATAACAATATATATATAAAAAATCGGATACGGTTAAGGAAAAAGAAAACGAACGTATTATTTCTGATAGAAGTAAACTCGTATAGATTGTAAAATATCCAGATTATTTCGAGATAAAAATTCAAAGTATTTGGGTGTTTTCAATTTTCATCCTGTATCATATAAATTTCTTGAAACACATTTGAAAAAATAAAACCATAATTATTTTCAATTAAAGGTAAAATTCGTGTAGTGTGGTTAATATCCAGATTTTGATATGGAAAATTACTAAATATTTGCAATTCAATTTTGAATTTTCATCGGATATCACCTATTATATACCTATATATTCCGTGATACACAGCTCTAACTAAATTTAAAGTTAGATAAAAAAAAAAAGTGAAGTTTCTTCACTTCAATCAGTATATCTTAAAATTTCCAGACTAAACTAATAACTTTCCGATTATAAATTTGGAATACATCTGGAGCTCGATATCTCGAAGTCAAAGGGCACAGAAAAAAATTCGGAATATCAAAGTTTTCGATCAAAATATCAAGGTTTTAAATAACATTAACATTGATGGAATATATGTATATAAATGTTTTTTTTCGTCACATCGAAGTTTTCGAGTTCACAATATTCGACAAATCAAAGTTTTTCTGTATAGTTTTACCAGAAAAAGAAAATCCGTAATATTTCCGACTAAGAATAAATTTATATAGGTTTTCTTCGTTCTAAATTGTTTTGTTTTTCTTATTTTTCTAATTAAAAACTACAAAAAAATATTAAATAATCCGACTAAGAATAAAATTCTATAAGTTTTCTTCGATCTAACTTGTTTTTCTTATTTATTTAAAAACTACAAAAACATTTCTCCAATTCATAAGTTTTTATAGGTTAATATCATCTTTTTTTTTCGACTAAATGTACTTTTTTAATATAGGCTAATACCTATTTTTCCGACTAAACGTACTTTTTCGGATCGAATGGAAATTTTTCCGACTGATTTTTTCGTTTTTCCAATTTCCAGTTTTTATAAGTTAATACCATTTTTTTCCGACTATACGTACTTTTTCCGATCGAACGGGAAATTTTCCGATTGACTTTTTCGTGGGGGGTGGGGGTGGGTGCTGCACTCCCCCGTACCCCCCCCCCCCTCCCAGGATTTACGCCCCTGGTAGAGACTAGGATTGATTTGTGAATGACAATTTCAGAGTTAATAAGAGAGCTAAACTTCGCTCTACATGATCTCAGAAGTTCTTACGGTAAAAGAGTCATGAGACTTGGCTAAATTTTTTTCACATGTGATGTTTTTGATGGGATTTCACTTCTTTTTGTAAGTAATCCACCTTTTCTTGAATTTGGGATCTTTTTAGACATCATCCACTGGTTTTCGTTAAACCCACTCCCTGTACCTATTATTTGAAGGTACCAAAAATTTGGTGATTTAGTTCCATTAGCAATGTCCTCTAGTTAGAAAGGTTCCTAGGCAAGCACTAAGATATGGGGGGGGGGGGGGGGGGGGTAAAAAGTACTGTCAGTTCATTCCAGGAAAGGTGCTATCTAACTCACAGCCCTACATATTTAAACAGTGTTTAGGGTATAATGAATGACAAAATTAAAAATTCCGGAAAATTCCAAAAATCGCACTATTTTCGATTTTTTTTTTTTTTTTTTACGAAATTTCCGGATTTTTAAATTTTTTTCTCTTTTGGTATCTTATACACTTCCTTTATTCCAAATTTCAAGTTTTTAGGGCTACAAAATCGAATTGCTTTCGATTTATTTTATTTTATTTTTCCTTTTTTCGAATCCTTAACACTACCTTTATGTCAAATTTTGTTTCTAAGTAATTTTCGATTTTTTTTTTCGAATTTTCCGGATATTTTTTGTATCCTAAACAGTACCTTTATGCCAAATTTAAAGTTTCTAGGGCTACGGGATGTACCTTAACTTTTTGATGATCTGTGAGTGTCATAAAATCAAAATTTTGAGTTCATATATATTTTGAACTAGAAAAGATAGAAACGTGAAATTTGAATATTTGGTCCCGTTTGCAACGGATTCTAGATAAACGAAGTTTCAGGTTTTTGGGAAACTCTAGCGCTAAGATATGGGTAGGCCAAAAGTACCCCGAGTTGCTTCTAGAAAAGGATGCTTACGGCTGTGCATTCTCGACTTGGCGGAGGCGGATGCACTGCTGTATCAGATAGTAAAATGTATGAAAAATACCACTTACTTTTACATTTAATGTGAATAATTTTTTTTTCATTTCGTAAAATCTTCTATCTTTTAAAATATTTTAAATACTTATTTTTTGCGTCACCGAATACTTATTTTTTTGCGCATATTTTCAGAATCACCAAATCTGTACATTCCCCGACAGTTATATCAACTTTCCCTATAAAAATTAAAGTTAATGGTTACTTTTTTTCTCACGAAGAAACATTTAAAAACAAACATAGAGCGAAAATATTTTATACAGAGGAAACGTTATTTCGAATTGTATAGAGCAAGTCGAGGCTCCTATCAAGACTGCAATTAGTGCGGGGACCTGCGGGCAGCCACCCTGTTTGCTCGATGGTTGCGCCGGCTCTGGGTTGGAAGGAAGGAATGTGATGTTTAATAACGTTTTATAGCTGTACTATGTCTACTAAAACTTAAATATTCAAAACAATCTAACACAATTTTTCGCTCTTTAAGGTTTAAATTGTGAAAGAAATCAACTGCTTTGAATTTTTGAGAAAATATCAGTTAAAAAAAAAAAAAAAAAGAACTAATTACGAAAATAAAAATCTTTATTTTTTAAATATAGTTCATAAAAATTCATTGATACTATTAAACATGTTTGGGGATATAGTTTTCATTGCATGCAAATGTTTAAAAACCCGTGACAAATAAATAGTTATGATAATACTTTCCGCCTCTTTTTTCATTTACTTGAAGTCAAGTTATAACTACGCCTTTATGAACGCAAGGACCTTTATGACCTTCTAGAAGTGTTGGCCAGAGATACGTCTTGATGTGATTGGATTCTTGATTTGAAGAATGGAAACGAACATGAAGATCTCTTCGGAATGTTCTCGTTTCATATTCAATGACAAATGGTGGGTACTGATTGGAGAGGTTCCATGCTAGCCGGACACAATCTTTGACATAAAGTTTTAAACCTTCACAAGTCTTCAGAGACGGATAGTCATAGAGGGTGGCCCATATTTGAGATAACACTTCCTAAAAAAAGAAAAAGCATATATTTAATTGATCATGACATTTCCACGTGTAAGATTTTTCTGCATGCAACATAATGGATAAATCATACTGAAAAAAATATAGGATGACATAAAGTGAATTCAACGTTTTTAAAAAACTCAGTAAACAGTAACAGCTATTGAAGTTCTTCTTGCAGTATATTAATATGTGAAGTCAGGAAGTCCTTACTTTAGTTCCAGATATCACCAATAGATGACACTGCCAATTGTTAGAATACTCAGAATAACATAAAATAGATCCAAGTTCATTCAGCCTTTAAACTTAATTCTATTTAGCTATTGAAAAAAAAAAAAATGGGTTGCATTTTGAAATGGTTTTGAGCAGCATTACAGTTTAACCCTTTCCGGCATGGTGGGTTAAATTCTGTCCCATTTAATTTAAATAACAAAATATCCCAACGGCACCAGAATTTTGAAATAATGTTTTGCCTTTTATAGTGTACGTGAAGAAAAGCTTTTATAATTTTAAAATAAATTTGTTCTTATATCCTGGTGTCATTCAATCTTTTCAAAATTTATTAACAGAAGTACTTTGTACCTGAAAGGGTTAAAATAGTGAAGTACTACCTATCGGTGATATAACGAACTAAAACAAGAAAGCGTAGTAAAGAAATTCCTGACTTCATACATGAATGACTTTCCTACAAGAACAACTTCAGTAGCTGTCGCCATTTATTGTGCTAACACTTTCCAACATAGTTGAAAAGTGTTTATGAATTCAGTCTGTCCGTGCTCGAACTCACGTAAATATACTAGGATTGACATGTAAGTTTGATATGTTAATGAGGTTCACTATAAAATGTTCACTATAAAAGTTTTTTTTTAACCACGCCTAAAAAAATCCCATTGCTTTGAGAGCATACTGGGGAAATTTTAGGTCGTTTGGATCAGTGGTTCTTTTGTTATAGGGTTTTACTTTCACAACTTTAAAAAAAATCACCCTGTACTATCCAATGAGGATTTTGTTGCGTATGTGAGGAAGCGGGAGATATTATACAGGATTTCCTGAAATGGACTGAACGTATATTTATTGAAAATGAAGTGTGTAGTATTTATAGTTAATTTACAGGGACACACAAAAGAATTCTTTTACATTTTGGTGTATGAGTAAAAATCGTTTGCAGTAAATGCTTATTTAGATATCTTATTATGAAATGAGATATAATGAAATAATATAAATGAAATTTCTGAATACATTTCAGTTAGTGTTGGAAAGTGTTTCATAATCTATGTTTGATGCACAGTTTTGAATTTTAAAAAACGTTCAGTCCATTTCAGGAAATCCTGTATAATATCTCCCGCTTCCTCACATACGCAACAAAATCCTCATTGGATAGTACAGGGTGATTTTTTTTAAAGTTGTGAAAGTAAAACCCTATAACAAAAGAACCACTGATCCAAACGACCTAAAATTTCCCCAGTATGCTCTCAAAGCAATGGGATTTTTTTAGGCGTGGTTAAAAAAAAACTTAAAATCGCACCGACAGATGGCGCTGTACATGCAGTAAAGTCGAGAGACTAACTTGCACCTGGCACACGCACATTGGCGATAAAAACGTGAAGTACGCACACCTCGTGTTCATTATTCTACAGAAATCCTCACAATGACTGCGCCATTGACAGACCGTGCGTTGTTAGTGAAAGTGTATTATCAGAATAATGACAGCGCAGCAACTGCTCTTAGGAGATTTAGGACACTTAAGAATTTAAGAAAAGGTCCAATGACGACAGAGGGCTTACAGAAAATGGTTTCTCAAAGTACCGCCCATTGTTTTCCTCCCAAAGACGATATTCTTTGTTTCTGCTACTTTACAGCGCCATCTGTCTGTGCGATTTTAAGTTTTTTTTAACCGTGACTAAAAAATTCCCATTGCTTTGGGAGCATACTGGTGAAATTTCAGGTCATTTGGATCAGTGGTTCTTTTGTTATAGTGTTTTACTTTCACAACTTTAAAAAAAATCACCCTGTATTTACTGGTGCTTCACAGTGTCTCGATAATGAAAAAAATAATTAGCTTTTGAACGAAAAAATGTTTTAGTTAGAAATTTCTAGATTTAGACATAAGAATAAAGAAAATTAAAAGACGCGTTTCTCAAAAATATTTGCCGTTCGAGAAGACTGGGAAACGAATCTATTCAAAACACTCGATAGCCCGGTTGAGTTGGTTTATTGCTAAGCTGACCACATTTTTAAAAAATCCACGGATATTGGCATGTATTTTCCGTTAAAACACGAAAATATTCACTTTGATATGAGCATTTTCCCTCTAAATACTGAAAGTTCACCGATCTATTGTAAAAATTAAGTGAAATACTTTAATCTAAGCTGCATTTTTGTCAAATCGCAGGCAGGGCCCGATTAACTTCTGGAACTGGGGGAAGCACAGTACCATTTTAAGGGCTACCCTTTCATTCGGTAAAAGCTTTCTAAATTCTTCATACATCGAAACTCGTCAATGATACAACCCGCAAATTCACGAGAGTGCCTTATCCAACTTCATATATTTCATTAAAAAACATTTTTTATGTTCAGTGTATTTACTTTAGATAGAGTATATTTGTAGTATACAGGGTGTTTCACTACCAGACCGACAAACTTGCAGGAGGTGTAAAGAGCACAGAGACGACTCGGAATCACATAGCAATGCAGGGTCGAAAATGCCGTAGTTGCGAGCTATGGTTCAAAGAAGCAGAGAAAAAGAACAGAAACAGCAACATATTAATGGGACAGAAAACATTTTATTGAATGGTTGTACTACAAAAGATGTTCGAAATTACGACCAGAAGACGTCTTCTTCTGGGGTCAAATGAAGAGTTTGGTGTACGAGATCCCCGTTCCTTCAGTTGAAGACCTCGCCGATTGAAATATCTGTAGTTGCCGGGAGGATACGCGACACGCCAGGAATCTTCCAGAACGTAAATGAATTCATGCAGCGCCGCTGTCAAGCATGCCTGACGACTTCTGGTTGTAATTGGGTCATTCCATGCAAAATGAGCAAAAATTAAAAAAAAGTCGTGACCACATAGTAACCGATTTTAATAAAATTTGGTACACAGATTCAATTCATATTTAAATAGAGCTATTCAAAATATCTTGACAAAAACTAAAATATTTTGGAAGTTCTGGACATTTAAAAAACTTGTGACATAGAATGGCTTGTATGGAATCGTTCAAAGTTACAAGTTTAAAGTTCCGTATCTTGAAAATTATTTAACATAAATCAAATTCTTTCATAATATTGTAACCCATGGTTATCATATTTATTTAGTAATAATAATTTCGTAACACCATGGTTAACCTTAAATTGGTTGTAAAAATTGAAAAATTGAAAATTTTGAGAAAATTAAAAGCATTAAAAAAAATTGAAGAAATTAAAAAACATATGTGAAATTGATGTACGATGTAATTTTACATATGAAAACCAAATTTCTCAAATTTAGAAGTTGCCATTTATTTTCTTCATCTTCAAAATAGCTTAGAAACTTAAAAAATCAAAATTTTTCCTCTTATGTATATACTTAAAAATCAAATGAAGGAAAAACGTGACATTAACAATATTGCAAAAGCATAAAGTTTAAAAAGCCCATGATATGCTGAAAAAAAATTCAAGTTTGCCTTCTGATTCCTTACATAAAAGAAATAAGTTCAAAAAGTTAATATTTCTTATGTGCTTTGGGCTATTTCACTTCAAATATCTGCGCCTTTACATGCGTTTCTGCTATCTTGCAAAAAAAAAAAAAAAATGTAGTGCTGCCATCTATCCGGAGCCTTGAATACTATTAATTGTTTGCCCCGTTTAAATCAATAATTTATTCTACTCTAATTTAAAATATTGTTGAGGAAAAATAAACTGAAGGCAAGAATGGAAGTTTCTATATTTAAAATATACACTTTTATCTATAAAGTCAAATAATTTAAACATTTTAGGATGTTTCCTTCGTATTCAAACAAGTAATAGAAATGTTGAATTTTTTCCCTGCAAATTTTTCATTATTTATTTTTTTTCTCATTAAAGAATAAAAAGGCAAGAATCAAAGTTGCTATATTTAAAATATATACTTTTATCTATAACGTCAAACAATTTTAAAATTGTAAGACCTTTCCTTCTTGTTTAAACAAATAATAGAAATATTGCATTTTCCTCTCAAAATTTTTCATTATTTTTTTTTCTCATTATGGAATAAAAGGACAGTTATTAAATCACTCCAATCTGTTACTTATTATTCATTCTTAATTATAAATGATTTTTGATATAGTCTTTCCACTCCTACGGCTAATAATGAAAATTGAAATTTCAAGCATGTAGACACAACCTCGATCTTATATCAACTTTTAATGTAAGTTTTAATACTTAAATAAACAATCCTGAAATCTGTTATTTTACATTTACTCATAAATAAATATGATCTACTTATATGCTGATTTTCATTAAAATCTATGACATGTCAGCCACAGCTGATTTTGCTCATTTTGCATGGAATGACCCAATTTCAAACATGTTCTGTAGTACAACCTTTCAGTAAAATGTTTTCTGTCCCATTAATGTGTTCCTGTTTCTGTTCTTTTTCTCTTCTTCTTTGAACCATAGCTGGCAACTACGGCATTTTCGACCCTTACACCTCCTGCAAGTTTGTCGGTCTGGTAGTGAAACACCCTGTATATAGTTTTTGTATGATCATTTACCAGGGTGATTTCTAATCAGCACACCAGGATGCCATGATTAGTTAACAGCCTGTTGATCACATTTAGATAAATTTTCTGAAGTAGTGTGGATATTCTATTTGCATTAGACAAACTTGTCCCCCCCCACAAAAAAAAAAAATTTAAAATTAACAAGAACGAAAAATCATGCGTAAAGCATAGATTATGAAACACTTTCCAACACAGCCAGAAAACTGTAACGAAACTTCACCGTTAAATAAGGTGAAAGAAGATATGTAAGTAAACTGTTTAGAAAACATATAACACATTGAAAAATACAGTTTTCGAAATTACCTTCCAGTGTCAAGAAAGTAGTCGAATTATTTTGTGCAGTCCTGTATATGATCAATAGATGTGGATATATAGCAAGATAAATTTTAGTTCAGTTAGAAAATTCACATTTAGAAATTTTCGTCAATCGATAGAAATACATTTGAAATCCTTTGTACAGCCCTGTATATTATCTAGAGACTTTTTGTACACACCACATATTAACTAAAACTAAAAAAATGCATAATGCAACTTAAAACTCACTTCCAGCAATTACCAACCGTAAACGACAATGTATCTTGTTTTTTGCGTGGCCCTGTATATGAATTTATTTATATTACACAAAGTGCTATTAATCTAGTAATTATGGTTCAGCAGGAAAATGAGTAGTACGATTAAAAACTACCCTTAAGCAATTCACTCCCATAGTCTGTAATACTTACGAATTCCCTTGTGTAGCCCTGTATATAATCAATCGAATTTATACACGCCACTTGCTATGAAAAAATTTAATTAAACTTAAAAACGCAAACCAATGTTGAAAACGCCCTTATCACGCATTGACTGTAGCTATCGCAAGTAACAGATATCTTTTGTGTTTCACTGTAAATGAACGATAAACGCAATGCACACCATACTTTTAAGCGTGCAATTTATAAAGCACCTCAGTGATGCATATAATTTTCATTATGTTTGAAATAGTGAAACATCATTAAATTACGCTGCAAACGATTTTTCCTCGTAGAACAATGTGTAACAGAATTATTTTGTTTTTTCCTGCAAATCAATAATAAATGCTTTGCACTCTATATTCTACAAAAAGCACGTTTTAATGCGCTTTATAATTATATATCAATTTTATCACGTTTCAAATGGCGTAGCCTCATCAAGATCCCCTTGAAACGATTATTTCCCATTGACTGTAATGTAACGGAATACTTTTGACTGTCCCTGTAAAAAAAAAAAAAATATATATATGTGCTACATACTTCAACTAAAATGGGGAACATGCTGTAGTAAACGACAATAATATTCAAAAATTTCAGGGCATTCCGAGCATATATACGGGAGTTAGAACACGGCCAGACAAACCGAAGTCATAAACACTTTTCAACAACAAGGTTGAAAAGTGTTAAAAATGGAAATTAGGGGCCCCATTTTACAGTAATTTCTTAAATTTTAAAGGGGAAGCACGTGCTTCATGTGCCTTTTGAGCAATCGCAGGGGTGTTCCAGCCCTTTTTCGTTTCAGAAACGGAATTTTTATGTATGTCCCTGTTCCCTCAAATTACCGAATCTAAACTCCAAAATTGCTGAAATACTCCAATCAAAACACGGACTCCCTTCCCCTGTTAGTGGTTACAGTCTAAACGGCGACTAAAAATAAACCTAGCTCATTTATTAAAAGCTGAAAATTTCATAAAAGATAGTATTTATCATCGCAAAGCAAAATTGATGTTGCCTTACAGAGAAGAGACCCAAACTCACTTCTGGTGTGAATTTCCATTGCTTATTTAGTTCATTAAATAAAAGATGAAACCTGTGCTATATAATACGACCAGTGGCAATCCTCCAAAAATTTTGGCTATTTTTGAACACTTCCGTAGTTCATTAATTAAAAGATGAAACCAACGCTAAAATGCAGAGCTTACTTATTTCTATTGAAATATATAGGACCTGGTGAAATCGCGGTGTAACTAGTGGTAACCCTCCAAAATTAGAGCTTTTTGGGATACCTGCGTAGTTCATTAATTAAAAGCTGAAACCAATGCTAACATGTAGGTATAAAAATCTGTACCAAAGTATATAGAGAACCGCGATGCAACTAGTGGCAACCCTGCAAAATTTAGGTTTATTTTTGGACACTTGCTTTAGTGCATTAATTAAAAAAGAAAATCAGTGCTAAAATAGAGATCTTACAATTCTCTATGAAAAAGGGTTGTCTGCTAAAATCTGGCAGCCCTCCAAAAGTAGCCTTAATTTTTGGAGGGTTGCCACTGGTTGGTCTATTTCGCAGTATTTTCTCAGATCCCGAGAAATGTTTCATTGAGATCACATTTTTATATTACTTAGATGTAATCCTAGATGATTACCCAACCGTGATTAGCCTATAGGCCATTTCTTACTATACATACTGAAAAAACACTTGTAACACCTACTAACAATTTTTTAGTGAAACTACAAGAGAAGTATCTGTAATACTACTAACAATTTCTTTGTAAACAAACTAAAAAAGGATCTGTAACGGCTACTAACCATTTCTTAGTGAAGATACAAGAGAAGTATCTGTAATACTACTAGCCATTTCTTAGTGAAGATACAAGAGAAGTGTCTGTAATACTACTAACCATTTCTTGGTGAAGATACAAGAGAAGTATCTGTAATACTTCTAACCATTTCTTAGTATACATTACTAAAAAAGCACCTGTAATGGCTACAAACGATTTCTTATTATGTTCACTAAGGAAGTCTATGTGCTGTTTACTAAGTTTAATGCAGTAATGTTACTTAACCCCCTCGGCCCTGATTTTTTTTTCAATTTTGGGAAAAAATTACTGTTATGCTAACAAAATTAAAAATAGCTATCGGAATCACAGAAGTTAGGGTTTAATGAAAGTTAACGAATGCGTTCTTTACCAAAACCTCCCAAATGTAGTTATTTTGCGTGTTTTTCATATAACAATAGTCTAAGGAAGAATTTTTGAAGACGTTTGGAAAATGTATTACAACTAAATTAAACAAGCATAAAAATTTAGCAATATTTTTTATCGTTTATCACAAATTACCAATTCGGAAAAGGATTCCCAAATTTTAATTTAAAGAGTGAAGCGTATGTTTTAATTAAAAGAAATGCCAACGGCTTGCTAATAATTATGAAAATTATTATTATTATTATTATTACTAAATGCTAAACATATGTGAAGTCATAATAGGAAATGTAGAGATTCATACTATCACTATTAAGTGCTGGAATTAATAAAAATAATGTTTAAGACAAAATAATACTCAATAAAAGATATGTCCTATTAGTAGGACGTCAGGGCCGAAGGGGTTAAGAAGAAGCTGTATTGGTTACTAGAAAAGTTTATGGAATCCCAGTTGCCTAGAGATTTTCTAGTAGTACTACAGATTTTTTTTTTACAGTGTACACTAGTCACGGGACAAAACTCGCAAGCTAATGTTAATCGTACGGGGGCGTTCTTTTCAAAATTCTCATTTGCATTCCAATATTTTAAATGATTTTTTTGGCATAGAATAGTCGATCTCCTACTGGGTACGTTTCTACTTTTCTTATATATAAAGTAACTTTCACTTTCGGAACCAGTTTTTAAAGTAAAAGTACAAACAAATGTGGGAATTGAACTGTTTTCCTGCTTGAACTAAAACGACAGAGTCAAAGCCAATCAGCGACTTCATCTTGATATTGCGTCATATAATCTATGTTGAAGCATGCAAGCTCCAAACCACACTTCAAAAGGAAGTCAAAAGAGGTGTTTTGGATCGAAGGGAAGCTTTGGCAGAGTCAATGAAGTTGGTGAGTTAAGACGGTCGTTTTTGAACTATACTGAAGACGTCGACACTGAGATGTTTTAGGTTAAATAAGATGTAATGCAGATAATCCAGATGGTTCATTAATATTCATATTCTTACATGTATTTTTTAACTTTCTTTGTAGTTAGTTTTATTAATATAGAGTTTAACTTGATGTTTTCTAGTTTATTTGAAGTAAATTGAGTGAATTATTTATTGAGTTGGTGTCAGAGAAAACTAAACCCCATAAGTGGTGTCGAAGCGGGATCGAATGAATGTTAACGCTCACTATTGAATAGATAGAGTTCTGAATTTTATGAGAGGAATGTACATTTAAAGTGATATTTTCGAACCTATTTTTATCATGTCAAGGTTAGTAGATATTCGAGAATTAGTTATTTCTTTAAAAACTGAAAAGACATCCAGTATTAAGAATTTACATCGTTTGATTTTTGGCCATGAAGGTGATAGAAAAAATCGTTCCAGAATTAGAGACTTTACGGGTTTTCCGTTTGAAGTAAATAGTGATGAATATAATGGAAAAGTTCAAAAAATTAAAGATGAATTTTTGGTAAACGAACTAATTACCATTTGTAACGTGTTATGTATTGATAATTCTGGTACTTTCGATGATATAGTTGTCAGGGTTATTTCTTGCCTGTGTAATCTAAACGTATTGAGGTCAAAGATAATTTCCGAAGATAATGAAATTAGTGATGATGAAACTGAGCTAATAAATGAGACCAAAAATAATGCTAGCATTGGTGCTGGTAATGTATCTTGCAATAAAATTAATGATATTGCCTCTGGTTCTGAAATAAATTATTCTGCTAGCAATAAAAATGAAATGACACAACGCATAACCCCTGACTTTATTTTAAAACCATCTATTGGTATTAGTGATATTGAAAATATGATTGCAACATATAGTGGTAGTCAGTATGAAAGTATCGAAAAATGGATCGCTGATTTTGAGGACGTAATCTCTTTATTCAATTTAAGTGACTTGCATAAATTAATTTTAACGAAACGCCGTATGACTGGTAAAGCTAAACTATTGATTGAAAGTGAAAGCAAATTGAATTCGTGGCACAGAGTGAAATCATTACTCGTTTCTGAATTTGGTACAGTTTGTAATTCTGCAGAAATGCATCAGTTGTTATGTAAAAGGAAGATGAGGGATGGCGAAACTCTTGATGAATATTTTTTAAATATGAAACGACTATGCTCTCGCGGAAATGTAGAGGATTCTGCTTTAATTCAGTATGTTATCGGTGGTATTAAAGACCCTGTTTTCAAGAAATCATTTTTATATGGTTGTAACGATATTAGCGAATTTAAGCAAAAGCTTAAAGTATATGAAAAAATAAGATCGGATGGCGAAAATGTTAAACCAGAGATTGGTGTTAAGCTAAAATCAAAACCCGAAATGGAATCTGGTAACAGGTCAAAGGTAGTAAAGGCTATTCGTTGCTTTAACTGCGGGGGGGGGGGGAAATCACAAAAGCATTCACTGTAGAAACAAGGATAAAGGCCCTCTTTGCTTTTCGTGCAATTCGTATGGTCATAAATCGTTTGAATGCAGTAGGAGAAAGGATGTAAAGACATCAAATGATCGTTCTCAAATAAATATTGTAACGAGTTTCAAGGATTTAATTCTTAAAGAGGTTAAATTGGATTCATTGAAGTTAACTTCATTAATTGATACAGGCAGCCAGAAAACGCTTTTAAAAAAGAGTGTTTATGATAATTTGAGGAATGTGTTCAAATTGGAAGCTACGGATACGTGTTTGACTGGTTTGGGGAAAACATTGATTAGGCCAGCAGGTTATTTCAAGGCAGAAATTGAGGTAGATGATTCGAAATTTGAAGTTGACATTTTTGTCGTTAACGACAGTTCGATTAATTTCGATTTAATTATTGGCATTGATGTTATTCATCAAGGTACTTTAACAATTTCTGGAGATGAGGTAAAAATGTGCAAAACCGAGGATAAATCAAGTAATTTTTTGGTTAATATAGTAAATATTTTAGATCGGCCTAAACTTGATTTTAGTTATGTCACTGATAAGGGCTTGCGTTCAGAATTGTCCTCTCTAATTGAAAGCTATGTGCCTACAAAATTAAAAACGGTTGACGTTAAAATGCAAATTAACCTTACTGATGAAATTCCAATTTGTTCATCCCCTCGAAGATTACCTGTGTGTGAGAAAAAAATTGTTGAAACCCAGATTGAGGAGTGGCTAGCACAAGGAATTATTCGTAGAAGTTCTTCTGATTTTTCATCGCCGGTGGTTTTAGTTAAGAAAAAAGATGGTACAACGAGACTTTGCATTGACTACAGACGTCTTAATAAAAAGACTATACGCGAACACTTTCCATTGCCTGTCATAGATGATGTTATAGATCAACTACATTCGGCTGAGGTGTTCACAACAATCGATTTGAAAAATGGGTTTTTTCATGTAGAAGTTGAGGAAGGTTCTCGAAGGTACACTTCTTTTGTAACTCATGACGGCCAATTTGAATTTTTGAAGTGCCCGTTCGGATTGACCAATTCGCCAAGTGTATTTCAGAAATATATTTATAACGTGTTTCGAAGTTTGTTAAAGGACAATGTAGTGGTTATATACATGGATGATCTAATAATACCTTCTAAAAATGAAACTGAAGGCTTAGAAAAGCTTAAACTTGTTCTGCAGACCGCATCTGATTATGGATTAGAGTTAAATATTAAAAAGTGCATGTTCCTGAGGCGTGAAATTGATTTTTTGGGGTATAGAATTTTGAATGGAAAATTATATCCTTCTCCACTTAAAACAAAGGCAGTGATGAATTTTCCTGAACCAAAAAGTATCAAGGATATTCAAAGTTATTTGGGATTAACTGGATATTTTCGAAAGTTTATAAAGAATTACTCAGTTATCGCTAAACCTCTGAGCGACATGTTGAGGAAAGATTCTAAATTTCGATTTGATGTGGAAGAAAAGAAAGCCTTTAGTGAGCTTAAAAGTATTTTGTCTTCCGAGCCAGTTCTGTCAATATACAATCCCAAAAGTATAACTGAAATTCATTGTGATGCTAGTATTGATGGCTACGGAGCAGTATTAATGCAACAGTCCCCAGTAGATAATAAATTTCATCCTGTGTATTTTTCCAGTAAAAAAACAACTGAATCGGAGCGGAAGTGCACTAGTTACGAACTGGAAGTTTTGTCGGTGATAGAGGCCTTAAAGAAATTTAGAGTGTATGTATTAGGCATTCCATTTAAAATAGTTACCGATTGTAATGCATTTAAAATGACTATGGATAAAAAGGAGATGAGTACGAAAATTGCGAGATGGGCAATACTGTTATCTGATTTCGATTATGAACTAGAACATAGGCCAGGCATTAAAATGAAGCATGTTGATGCATTGAGTAGGAATCCTGTTTGTATGGTAGTTCAGGATAGTTTAACTTTAAAAATTGCTCAGGCTCAAGAGAATGATGATTATATTAAAACAATAAAAGAAATTTTGAAGGTAAGACCTTATGATGATTATTTAGTAAAAAATAACGTTCTTTATAAATGTGTTAACGGAAGTGATTTGTTGGTTGTCCCAGAGGAAATGCAAATGAATATAATCAAAGCTGTTCATGAAAGGGGTCATTATGCAGTTGTTCGAACAGAAAAGAACTTAGAAACTGATTTTTACATTCCTAAGGTAAAACAAAAGATAGAAAAGTGTATTGCAAATTGTGTTCCTTGTATTTTAGTTAATCGAAAGTGTGGTAAACAAGAAGGTTTGTTACACCCTATAGAGAAAGAGGATATTCCGTTACATACATACCATGTTGATCACTTAGGCCCTTTGGAAAGCACTCATAAGAATTATAAACATATTTTCTCAGTTATTGATGCTTTTACAAAATTTGTTTGGCTGTATCCCACGAAATCTACTGATGCTGCCGAAGTGATTTCAAAATTAGAAATTCAAAAAACTGTTTTTGGAAATCCAACTCGTATAATTTCAGATAAAGGTCCAGCCTTTAAGTCCAAAGCTTTTGATGACTATTGTATCCAGGAAAATATTAAGCATATTCCTATTACCACGGGTCTTCCAAGAGCTAATGGTCAAGTTGAGCGGTTGAATTCCGTTATAATTTCTATTTTGTCTAAGTTGTCTATAGATAATCCTACGAAGTGGTACACACAAGTCAGTAACGTGCAGCAAGTGATAAATTCAACTTTTCAGAGAAGTATTGATACAACCCCTTTTGAGTTATTATTTGGAACTAAAATGAAATTAAAAAATGATGTTGAAATTACTAATCTTTTAAATGCTGAAACACAGTCCGATTTTATAAATAATCGTGAGGAATTGAGAAAAGAAGCGAAAAAACAAATTTTAAGGGTTCAAAATGAGAATCGCAAAACCTACAACCTGAGAAGAAGAAAACCTAATAAATTTAAACTTAATGATATCGTTGCTATAAAGCGTACACAACAAGGTCCGGGTTTAAAGTTAAGACCAAAGTATTTGGGTCCGTACAAGGTTGTAAAATTAAAGAGTGGTGATACCTATGATGTGAAAAGAATTGGAATTACAGAAGGTCCAATGATTACTAGTACTTGCGCTGAATACATGAAGCCATGGACTGATACTGGTGAAGTTTAGTTAAAGAAATCCTGATTGTGACATTATCCTAATTGTGACAGCAGACTGACACAGACTTGTTGATATATTTAGGAATAGTATGAATTGTGTTTTTTTCGTGAACGTTTTGTTAAAGAACTTTAGTTGCTGTTTTTATTTCTTTTGGTAAAAACGTATTACATATCAGTCACCTGAGGGCAGATGACAGTCAGTATGGCCGAATGTGGGAATTGAACTGTTTTCCTGCTTGAACTAAAACGACAGAGTCAAAGCCAATCAGCGACTTCATCTTGATATTGCGTCATATAATCTATGTTGAAGCATGCAAGCTCCAAACCACACTTCAAAAGGAAGTCAAAAGAGGTGTTTTGGATGGAAGGGAAGCTTTGGCAGAGTCAATGAAGTTGGTGAGTTAAGACGGTCGTTTTTGAACTATACTGAAGACGTCGACACTGAGATGTTTTAGGTTAAATAAGATGTAATGCAGATAATCCAGATGGTTCATTAATATTCATATTCTTACATGTATTTTTTAACTTTCTTTGTAGTTAGTTTTATTAATATAGAGTTTAACTTGGTTTTCTAGTTTATTTGAAGTAAATTGAGTGAATTATTTATTGAGTTGGTGTCAGAGAAAACTAAACCCCATACATATAATAAAAATATGAGTTTATATTATTTTTTATATGAGTTGCCCTATATAGTATTGACTATCAGATCATGACAAAAAATCTTTGCTGTAGTTCGCACACGCGCAGTTAAAATTTATTTCATAAAAATACCCATATCTCATCAAATATTCAATATATTAATATTTTAATCACAGTATACTATTTCTACACTTTTTTGTCAAGTTTTCGGAAAGCGGTGTGGAATTCGGCTGAAAACTCTACATGCTATAAAAAAAATCTTTTGAATTTTTCACAGAAACGTTAACATCTTCACGAATATACGTGCTATGCTTACACAAACGTTGAACAGGACGTACATAGTCATTTTCTACAGTGAAAGTTCATTTTTAGCATTTTCTGTTACTTGTGTTTTCGAAAATATTATTTTATTATTAAAATTATTATTGCCTCCCTAATTGGCCCCGCAACAAAATCTTCACTGAAAAACATGAAGTCAAACATGTTCTTTACATCCTCAAAGTTCAAGGGCATTCCGGGCATTTTCTCACGAGTTTCAGTAAGATATTTGACGAAACTTCTGAAATTGGTCACTGCCCCTTAATTTCTGGACACCAGTGTATAATTACTAACTGGAGATATGCATTTGAGCATTTCATAAGAAGCACATACATTTTACATCATATACTTGGAAATAGCAATAAACACTAAATATAATCTCACAAAGATAAGCAAAAAATTATTTTTGTTGTTTTCGGGTTTTGCTCTGAGATATTTCATATTTATCTTAGTATGAGAAACACAGGGCATTATTTCCAATTTCGAAGCTAATTCTTTAGAAAAGAGTTGGTCTGATAAGGCCAACTTTTTATCAACTTTAGTTTCGGATAACTAATTATTATGGTAGGTCTGGTTAGATTTTTTTGTGGAGATATGCATTTCATAAGCACATACATTTTACATCATATACTTTTGAAATGGCAATAAATACCAAAAATAATCTCACAAACATAACCCAAAAGGGTTGAATCCTCAAACAAGGGCGGTGTTTGGCGGCGTCGAAGTTGGTGAAGCGATAAATGAGATTTTCTTGCTACCAGTTCGTTTGTTATGTTTCTTCCACGCCTACTGTGGTTGATTGGTTGGTTTATTGTTGTTTGTTCTGGAGATTGGATTGTATTTTGAGCTCAATGCAAAGATGTAGGAAGGTTATGATTGGATTATTGTGTGTCGGATTTGTTGAATTACGTTTGTGGAATGTATTTTGTGAAGTTTAATGATTTGACGTTTTGTCGTATGTCATAGAAGGATAATTCCTGTGAAATAATAAAAAAAAAAACCGAAAGATGAGAAATATGAGTGTTATATAGTTATATATATATTATTGTAGTGCCAACACTATTTTTCTATAGACGTTTTGGCAACAAGACCGTTTATTTTTTATTCCACACATGCCGCTGCGTTTGCTTGTATATGTTTATTATTGCTAATTAAAATATGGGTTAAATAGAAACAAAAATAGCAAAAGGTAAGTTAATTTTTGTTGATTTTATTTGATAAAATGTATTTCACGTATTCTAGAGACTACATAAAGTTATCGTTCATACATCCAGAGGTGTTTTTTTTTCGGAAAATGTACGCTAAGCGTACATGTATGTTACTAATTGCTGCTTGTATGAGTTTCGTATATTCTAGAGACTGCTGCACACTGAGGTTCATGCATCCAGAGGTGTTTTTTTTTCGGAAAATGGACGCGAAGCGTTCATATATAAGTTACTAATCGCTGCTTGTACGAGTTTCGTATATTCTAGAGACTGCTGCACATAGAGATTCATGCATCCAGTGGTGTTTTTTTTTTCGGAAAATGAACGCTAAGCGTTCATATATAAGTTACTAATCGCTGCTTGTACGAGTTTCATATATTCTAGAGGTCGCGGCACGTTGAGTTCCATGCATCAAGGGTTTTTTTTTTCGAAAAATGTACGTGAATCTTACATATATGTAAGTTAATAACTGTATGTTTGTAAAAATTGAAATATTCGAAGGAAATATTGCTAAAAGTTTGTAAAAATAGAAAAATACGGAGGAAAATATTGCTAAAAGTTTGTAAAAATACAGGGGAAAATATTGCTAAATGCTTGAAAAAATCTAAATATCCGGAAGAAATATTGCTAAAAGTTTGTAAAAATATATAAATACGCAGGTAAATATTGCTAAAAGTTTGTAAAAATCGAAAAATCGTAAAGAAAATATTGCTAAAACTTTGTAAATACTCGAAAAAAGGAATAAAATCGATGTTTACTTTGTAAAGAGGCTTGCCGTAGGAAGCATGCGTTCTGATTGGGTGGAATTTGGAGGTTGCCGAGTTTTGGGTTGGCGCGCGTCAGTGCTTGGCGCGTGTCAAAAAAATCGCCAAATCGGGGGTCGCCCTTGTTTGAGGATTTTGCCCCTAAAAGTTATTTTTCGTGTTTTTCGGGTTTTAATCAGAGATTTTATTTTTATCTTAGTATGAGAAAAACAGAGCACTTTTTCAAATTTCACATCCATTAATATCTGATTTTTAAGCTATCTATAATTAATAAAAGGAAATATGCATCTTTCCGTTTGTGGCTTGTGTCAGCCTGTGCTGGAAAGCAAGGGGAATCCATCGCACGTAGAGGCCTACAAATTTGGTGTCAGATAAACGAAAACTGACCGATGCATTTCATTTCTTGATTAGATTTTTCTAATTTTATTTTTATGTGATTTTAGTGCTTTTGGCGAATTATAAAAGGGAGTAACCAGTAACCACAATTCAAAATTTTCGAATAAAAAACAACAAAAAAAAAAAAACACGGGAATTTTTTATTTTGTCTGACGGGTAAACCGTTTGATATTGGTTACAAGCACGTGTCTTTGAAAGATACCGTGATTTTATATCTTGGATTTTATTTTCGAAAAATTTCTGTACAGAAAATTTCAGCACGAGATGAAATTTTCAGTTTTTCTTTACTTTTTAAAAAGACATTTTTAAGTGTTAATTTTTTGATTTCTTGTTTCTAACGATTGCGAAATAATTTATTTTTAGGATGTCGCGTATGAATGATACCCACTATAGCAGGGCTACACTACATACCGGGCTTGCTCATTCATTATGATGACGTCACAAAAGGTGGCTGACTAGGAGGAAAGACATACAGCGATTGGCACAAAACGATGGGCGCGTTGCTTTGGACCAATCGCTGGTTGCGGCCAGCCACCATTTGTGACGTTTTGAGAGTGAATGAGCAAGCCCGGTATCTAGTGTTGCCTTGACTATAGTGATTATTGTTTTAACGATTTACGAAGTATGTTCGAATTTTTCAGGTTAGTGTTTTCCTTTTTTTGCGAAAACATTTTTAAGTGTTTATTTTTATAAAGTTATGTCACGAATGCGCGTTTTACTGAAAAACTTTATTTATAAGATCTTGCGTATTAACGAAAGATCGCTGTTATAGTGATTTCTTGGCGATTTCTGAGGCACGATATAAATTTTCAGGTTAGTTTATTTTTGTGAAAACACTTTTTATTGCTTATTTTTATGAAGTTATATTTCTGATTTCGCTTATTGACGAAGTTCCCCCATTGTAGTGATTGCAGTATTGACGATCCCTCATAAGGGGACCGCCAAATATGATACATACCGATTTCGATGAAAATTAAATATTTTATCACTAGTTATTTGTATCCTAGATCCTATCCCTAATTATCCTGGTCAAGGCATTCTTTCAAATGGCCTAGTGTTTGAGATGTCAGTGGTCAAAGTTCAGTTTACAGTTTAAGTAGTTATGGGTGGCTGTCTTTGGTAGCGTATTCATTTACGAATAGAGTGGTTTCGGGTTCGATACGCATCTGTGATATTGATCTTTATAAATATTTTTAAACACGCTTATGAAATAAAGTAGTTCCGATTATGTTTATTTCGCATTTTATTTTCTTATGTATTTTTTCTGAAGTAGATAAATAAAGGAATATTTTATTAAAAGAAAGATGATAAATTACCTATAGTATATGTACAAATATACCGGGTGCGTCATAAATTCGTGCAAAATTTAAAAATTCATAATAAAAGAAGTAATGCTCGAAAAAAATTTCGGTTTGTGCGAGTATGATTAGAAGGATTTTGGATTTTTTTCCAGGTATAATAAAAAACGATTCCAAAAGTAACCGATAGAGGGCGCTCACACGTCATACTGAGGCGTTTTATGCAAATCAGGCCGACACAAACAGATAATGAAACAAATCACAATAACATGACACTATGTATTTATTTTAAGGTAAAAGATGCTCAACATGACCACCACCACCAGGTATTAGGCAAGTGAGGCGCGTCAATACGCCTGTTACAGCTGAGTGCAGCATGTCGGCATCGATGCCACCGACGGTCCGTCGAATAGCATCTTTCAGTTCCACCAAAGTGGCTGGGGAGCCCCGGTATACACGAGACTTTAAGTATCCCCACAACCAAAAATCTGCCGGGGTCAAGTCTGGAGATGGTGCGGGCCACTCAAACTTACAACCTCGACTTATCACTCGGTCTTCAGTGAAAGTGTCCAACAGGAACGTCTTGACTTCACGTGCAAAGTGGGGCGGGAACCATCCTGCATGAAGGTGACGACAGGTAACGCATGTCTTTCCTGGAATGCAGGCACAACGTCGTCACGCTCCATTTGTGCCAGCGCCCATGTAGCAAACTTAAGTCTTTTATCTGTATCTTCTGTAATAACTGGTGAAGTGCCTGTATCTTGTACGGATACAGATCGAGATCCAAGATTCCGTGCAGAATACGTCGAATCGACGATTCCGGAATCTCCGTTATTCTCCCAGCTTCACGAGCACTGCTACTCCCCGTTGATGTCTCGGCTGCCAATTCTTTCATGACACTTTTTACAACATGGACACGATCCGCGCTCGAGGATAGTCTGCCACTACGTGGACGATCCTCCAAACTCCCCGTTTCCTCAAAACGTCGTACTAAATTGAGTATCCCATTCAATGAAATAGGGCTTTTTTGCACCTTAAGTCCTTTCTCTGTGCGAAACTTTCGCAATGCAATAGTTGTGAATTCACCCTTCTTGTAGAAAAGTTTTAATCACCGGTGTTCGATCTGGTAACGATAGCATGCTGCCGAGATCGAATGACGAATCCATTTCCAGCCAGGTGTTTTATTGCGGGCCTGATTTGCATAAAACGCCTCAATATGACGTGTGAGCGCCCTCTATCGGTTACTTGTGGAATAATTTTTTTATTATACATGGAAAAAAATCCAAAATCCTTCTGATCATACTCGCGTAAACCGAAAATTTTTCCTAGCATTACTTTTTTTATTATTAATTTTTAAAGTTTGCACGAATTTATGACGTACGCGGTATATGAAATAGCTGTAAATAGAAATCGCGTTTCATATATAAAACTAAGCAATTCTATGCAATATCCTTGAAAATGTGTTTATGTATTAAATTTATATGCACGACTAATGAAAGAACTAAAAAATTGTGGAAATAAATTGTGGAATAAATTTATAAAATAAAGCATCAGGAATACAAGAGAAAAATAAGAAAATTAATTACAAAAATTATCCATGTACCATAAATTTCTGGTTGTCTATCGGCTGCACTTTTATAGGATCAACCTAAACGTCTTAGGAGCGTCTTTATTTTGGTGAAAATTTAAAGTAAAATTTGCTTATATAAATTTTTATTTCAAAGTAAAATGTAGTTTGGTTAAATATATTGCATTAAAAAATATATCAATAGCTGATGTTAATTGTAAATCGGCCATACTTCAAAAGCTTTCACCTCTGTAGACTACTACTACTGAAGTTTATTTCAAAGTTTCGGGTTCTATTCTGCCTCATACCAAAATTATTATATTTATTTCTGTATTTTATATTTTTATCATTACAAGAGGGAACTGTGATTACCGTTGTAGGTCTTCACACCCCTCGAATTTTGGTAGAGTCGAGTTTCGGGTCGGGAAAACCCGACTTAAGGCCCAGGACTTGGCTCCCTCTTGAGTGTCCATCTCCGAAGCTGTTGTGGGACCCCGGCTCGTCCCCATGTGTTTTCGTGGTGGTTTCCTCTGATATTGGGATCCACCACATATCGCAACGACCTACGTCGTCACCTCATGTGTTCAATAGAAGGGATTCGCAGGTTGCGGTGCTCCTACCGGTCGCAAAGCATGCGGGAGGCCTCTCCTGGTCGTGCGCGTTATATGTCCCTCAGGATTTGGGTGCGACGGTTGACGTGCTTGACGGGCGCCACTCTAGCGTCTGGCGGCGCATCTCAGTTTTACCTTGCAAATTGTTATTATCTACACATCCTTTGTTATTTCCTATCCACAAATCCTAAAGCTAGGGTTTGCAGTTTGATGGAGAGATGATAAAGTAAATTTCTGTTTTGACAGGACATGTGAAACCTCTGTTAAGCACATTTTACTTTATTTATTTCATTTTCATTCGTGCGTAATGATATGGGGATTTCAAATTTCTTACTTTTTGTGATTTCCTTTTTAAAATTTTCGTTTTCTTTCTTTCTGCTTTTTTTATGAGCTAAAGTATTAGTGCTTGATCTAATTGGTCATATTTGATCAACAAATATTCGAAAATAAATTGGATTGTGATTTTTTGCTAATAGTTATTAAATTTTAAAAGAAGTTTAACTAATTTGAAAACATATTAAAAGACGTTATAAAACAAGAAATTTTGTCATAAAGACGAATGTTAAAAATGAAAATAGTGACGAATTTTAGCATTTTTTTTTTTTTTAATTTTCAAAGATAATAATTTTGAATAGTAGACTCCTCCATCCTCTTAAGATATATTATGCCTCTTTATGTAAGAGCATCCAAAGAGTTTTTCTTTTAAACATTGACTTAGTTTTAGTAAAATTTGTTTCTGCTTTTCACAATGTTATTGAAAATAGTTTAACAGCTCTTTCGATTTAAACACACACACCTGCGAGTGGTAAATTTATTATGCATATGAATTTATGTTAGTGGGTAATAAGTTTACTTGAAAGTATGCATTTTTGTTCTAAATAATTAAGACGACTTATACAAAAACAAGAAAGGATCTAAAGCATTAAAAAGTAAAAAAAAAAAATAAGATTGAAAATATCAAAGACATTGGGAGCCCTAGTAATGCGTTACAAAATTAACAGGTTATTGTAAACTATTACTAAGTTACTGGCGGAACAATGGAACCTATTAATGGAAAGTAATTGTTTTCTCCATCTACTATGAAGCTTCCAAAAACTCGGGCATGCTGTCATCCCTTAAGTACTTAAAGTGTAAGCTGTACTTTGATTTCCAATATCTGAAAAACCAAGGGCGATTTAAAGATTGCCTTGACCAAGATAATTAGGGATAGGAACTTCACAACGTATTTCAATATCATCAAAATTCATGACTGTCATGTTTAGTGGTCCCCTTGTCAGTATGATGCCAAAAGCAGTGGGGGTCTTTGGCACCCCACTTTGGCTCACCACTAAGTTCGTTTGTATATTATATTTAAGGTAATTTTACGTATGTCTAAGGTAATATCGGGTAAAGTCGGGCTGGTCAGGTAGTTAATAAATAAATTAAATAAAAAATAAATATGTTGGTACAATGTGCATTACAATCTTAATAAAATGCATTTCTGTTGAAATTGTAAGGACGTTACTATGAATCTGCGATTAGAATACAGCTTGCGTTACGTCAAAATAGGGAATATTTCCATTCAACTGTCTGAAGATCCTTTAATTTCCAATGTGAAAATGGAGCTATTTTTTGGTACTTTCTTTCTGGCGTTATTTCGAAAATAAAAATCCTAGTCCGGTATGTTTCTGCTAAAATACCCGCAGAGTAGCTCGTCCATAAATTCCATTCCATATATTTCATATCTTTTGGAAAAAAGTGCGCAAGCATGCCATCCACCACTAGCGTCTTCAACTGATTTGAAAAATTCTGGGAGACGTTTGACAATGCCCTACTTCCGGAATACTTCTGTAGAGTTGTAAGATCCATGCCTCCAGAGCCTTAATTTCTAAGGTCCTTCTAGGACTTGTGTTCTTGGTACAAAATTACAAATTTCCAGGGAGCATAAACATTTTCCATAAAGTTATATGTATTTATGAAAATATATTTGTTTGAAAAATCTAAAAGTGTCACCACTTTTACTTTTTAAGCAACAAATATATCAGTTAAATTTATAAATGTACTTTTTTTACATACTCCTCTTTTATAACTTTTGTCCCATTCCAGGCTAGGAGACTTCCGAGATTATTTGGAAAGTTCAAGGGAACTTATTTAAATCACACAACAACATCGGAGTAACTTCTTCCAAGATTTGTTCTAAGCCCTCATTTTGAAACGTTAAAAATTCTTAAAATTAGTATTATGGTAGAAATTTTTCAATTTTTTCATGATGTAATAAAAGATAATTTTATACAATTTGCTGAGCAGAAAAAAAAATATAAGGCACGCAGAAAGAAAGTTCCATTGACTAGTTAGAAAAGTGCGACATGTAATGGAACGAACTACTTTATTGTACATTGAAGTACAAACCTTGGGCTATGTTTCAACAGAATTTCCACACCTGTTGAGATATTCTTAATTAATGATATATTATATTTTGTAACCCCATATTGAAGAACGATAATATACAAATGGTCACAGATTGTCCGACAGTATCACCAACCTGGAACCTCTGGCCAGTAAAGGTCCATTTACATTATGGCGTTCTCGTTCTACGCGTTGGCGTTCCAGGCGTTAAATATTAAGACCCAATTGATCAGAGGCGACGTAAACATAAACAATCAATGAACACGCTGATTGGTTGGGAAACCTGTGATGCGTAGACCTCGCAGTGCTGGAGATACGGTGACGCCATAATGTAAACACAACATAAGAAACAGGGTGGTGCAAAATTTTAATTTGATTAACTATTGAAAATTAACGATTAAATTTTTAATCGTTAATTTAGATTGACGATTGAACTTCGTTTCAATCCTACTTATAGATTAATGATTAATAATTAATTTAATTTCAATCCCTCTCTATGATTAACCATTAACGATTAAATCAATTCTCAATCTAATTGATTAATCTGATTAATGATTAAAACCGTCATGTTTTGTTCCAGCTTTTCCTTTTTATTTTTCTTTATTTTTTTCATGTTTTTTTTCCGGTTTTATCCCCCTGAGTTCGCAGGTAGAGTCCTGTATCTGGTCGAGTACAATTTTACCTGATCCAATACGCGGATTGGCTTGGGAAGGGTGACTTTAAATATTTTGTGTTTGGTTGTTACTATTTGAAGTCGATCTTGGTTTAACCGATATTTCAAAAGAAAGTCCTGAATATTTATCAAATAAAACAAACTATATATCTACTTATAATAAAATCCGAAGGTAAGAAATTGTCTGTAACGGTTCCGGTTGCGACCACTCTGGTCTGCGAATCCACCATACTTAAACGCCATGTTAGGCTTAATGAAAAACATCCGATTCTGCTGTTAAAATATATGTAAAAAAAAAAATTAAAGCTTATAAATATTTTAATTTTGCTTAAAACCTTCAAAAACTATTTCATATAAAACATGTATATCAACATTTCTGTAAAATTTTTTTTCTCTGAGCACTTTTTTTTCAGAAATAGCGGATAATTTCTTCGTACGGAGTATTTGAGGTGATCAATCCAGTATATTGACGCCATCTACCGGCGGATTTTGAAATTTTGCTTCCATCATAAATACAGTACAGGACCTATTATCCGGAATCCTCGGGACCAAAGGCTTTCCGAGTTTTGAAATTTTCCGGATTTCGGGTCCTCCCGAAGTTCATGATTATTTGACAAAATTCATGTTTTTTTTTTCGTAATTCTTTGACAAAATTTGCATTTTTTTTCTGCTATTCTTAAACAAAATTTGCGTTTTTCTTCTACGTCTTTTGTCGAAATTTCATTTTTTCTTAGTCCCTTGAAGAAATTTGCGGTTTTTTTACGATCTTTTGAAGAAATTTGCAATTTTCTGTGATTCTTTGAGGAAATTTGCGTTTTTTTGCTACTATTTGACGAAATTGGCCTTTCATTCACGATCCTTTGACAAAATTAGAATTTTTTCTGTGATCCTTTGACAAAATTTGTGTATTTTTTTTTCTTCGATCCTTTGATAAAATTTCACTTTTTTCGCGATCCCTTAACGAAATTAATTTTTTCGCAGTGCTTTGAAAAAATTTGCGTTTTTTTTTCGATCCTTTAATCAAATTTGTGTTTTTTTTGTGATCCATTGATGAAATTTTACATTTTTTTCCGAGTCTTTGGAAGAAATTTGCGTTTTTCTCAAGCCTTTAACGGAAATCACGTTTTTTCTGCGATTTGTTAACAAAATTAGCGTTTTTTTTTGCAATCCTGCGACGAAATTTGTGTTTTTTATCGATCCTTTGACGAAATTCACGTTGTTTCCGCTATCCTTTGAAGAAATTGTCTATTTTTTCTGCGAACGATAGAGATAATTGTTTTTTTTTTTTCGGCGGCGATCGTTTAAAATTCGAGATATTTTTTATGTTCGAATTTTTGGACTAAAGACTAAAATTTTCGAAACCGAATGCCTTAATTTTTTAGGAAAATTCGGAACAGAATCACCCTTGATGAAATAAATATATAACTATTTTTTGTTTCTAACGAATCGTAATATAAATTAATTTTAAACTAAAATTTGAGAGAAAAAGGATTTTTTTTCTAATTTCGGGAAGAGAGCCGCCACCGAAGTAACAATATTTTAGTGATCACACACTGAATCACAATGGATTGAAAATAAAAATTAGGAATCGGTAAAATTTTCGAGAAATTTCAGAAATTCTAAAATTTTAGTAAAAAGTTACAAATTTAGAAAATTTTCGAATTTTTTTCCGGACTTCGGGTTTTTCCGGATTTTGGAATTACGGGGAATTTGGAATTTAAAATGCGTCATATACTGTAAAATGATTCTTTCTTATGAAACGTAATTAAAATATAAGGAATACATAGTACAGCGTGATTTGCATTTAATTTTGCTTATGTAATCAAACAATGAGTTATGTGAAGCTGTTTAGAAACTCACTGATAACATTTTTCTACAAAAACTTTCGCGCAGGGATTATTTGTTAATATTTAATTTGAATGTTTTGTCCAATCATTGAACTACTTCCGAAATTTAATACTGAGTAATATATATATATCCTCATCATTTTTATTTATAGAAATCATTTGCCATTTTTAAAATGTACTTTTCTACACTACAAACCTTTGAATAATAAAATCTTCATGCTGTTTGTTTGTATGAAGTCTTATGAAAAAGAAACGCAGATCAACAATCTGTCATTTTTGACGGGATTATATACTAGTTTTAATATAATGAGTGTATATAGGCTCATTTTTATGCAAAAATGATAGAATTGATATTAGAAGTTTAATTGCAGACTACTTTTCAATAATATATTTTAAATATAGATTAATATTCTTTCACTTCGAGTTTGGGTTGTGTTCGGGTGTGATACTTCGTGTTCAGGTCGCGTTTCAGGTTGACTTTAAGCAGAAATTTCGGATTCGAGTACGATACAGTGTCGCCAGTCGACTACAAATTGAGATTGTTTGATTGCCACCACTTTTTTAAAATGGTATAATTCGCCTTGTGTTCGGTCTATTTAATCTGTCATTAAATAAGGCAAATTTGACTTTCTCAAAAAACTGGTGGTAATCAAAAAACTGAATTAAAAAAAATGCAGCCCACTGGCAGCAGTGGTACAATATGGGCACAATGGAAAAGTGTGTGACTAATGAATGAGCTACCGGTCTGACCTATCTGATGAATTAAAAACCCTTGTCCTGATTGAGTCCGCTGATTGGTGTGCTTAACTTAATGAAAATTTCTTTTAAATTTTCCAGTGGAATTTTCTGTGATAATTCCGACAGTTTGAAGAAAAAAACGGTGGGGACTGGGGATTTTCTTACATTTAGACTGTAATAAATATTTTAACCCTTCAGCGCAAAGTACTTATGTTTCTAAAATGTTGAAATTATTGAATCACAGCGGGATTTATCAACAAATTTATTTCCAAATAAGTAAAAAATTTTCTTCACGTATATTAAAAAAAAAATTGATTCCAAAATTCCGGTGTCATTGTGGCGTTTGGGAATTAAAATTAAGTGGGATATATTATATCCCACTGCCCTTCAAGGGGTTTTAAAAATCATTGTTTGGGGCTGTGCATATATATATCGTTATCACTTTAGGTGGGAGGGGGGGGGGGGGCTCCGTCACCTGATACCGTAAGATATCTGTAGGGGGAGTGGGTGTTTGCAATTTGATATCGTTATCCTTTTTAATCCAATTAAAAAAAAATTGTTACTTTTTATTTGCATGAATCCATTTCCATCAATCCATCGTTATCCTTTTTAACCCTTTCAGGGGCAGTGGTATGTTTATGAAACCACTTAATTTTAATTCCCAAACGCCACAATGACACCAGAATTTTGTTAGAATCTTTTCCATTTAATATGTATTTGAAATATAGCCCCTTTTCTTATTTGCAAATATATATATTTTTTAATTCTGGTGCCAGTCATTTATTTCAACCTTTTAGTGCTGAAAGTACTTTGAAAAAAAAAAAAATTGTAACTTTTTTTTGCATCAAAATAATCTGTTATCTTTTTTATTTTTTAAAATTTATATTTATTTTTAATGAAAATATAAAGTTATTATTAAAGCCTTTAAATGATTTTAAATTCACATTCCAAAATTTGGAATACCCCAACATTCGGCGTTCGTATTCTTGTTCCATATGCGCATATAATTCGCTGTTGGAGAAATCAGGTGCGAAATATGCTTGAAATGATACTTGTTGTGTTTACTAGTTTAGTAAAGAAAGAAAAATAATGTTGTGCACTTGTTTTGTTGATAAGACGTTCTTTCACCTTCCCCTTGGCATATGCAAAAAGACAACATTATTGTTGAATGCATTAATTATGTGACGATAAGCTATTATTAAATACTTTTAAATAGTAACTATCTCTTTTAGATGCATTTAATATAAAGTTATTTCATATGTATAATAGTGATACTTTATTGACTTATTCTGTTCATTGGAATCCGTAAACTATGCGAATAATAAATGTATAACCATATATGTATATCACTGCAAACGCAAAAAAAGAATAATAATTGTAAAATAAAAATAATTTTTAGAAATTCATAACGATATCATTAAGGGAGGGAGGGGTTCGAGGAATGATAACGTACGATATCGTAAGAGGGGGGGGGGGGTCAGGGGATCCAAAATTACCAAAATATTGATATCGTTATATATGTATAGCCCCTTTTAGCTTTAGTTTGGCAACAATTTCATATCAAAACTTGATGGCGTGAAAGTACTGTCAAAATGACAAAGTTGTGCTGTGTTCTGCTCATATCATATCAAGATATCACGAAGCAGATTGAAATATTTGAAATGTACTAGTTAAGAGAGTTCGCACGCTAAAGTTTCATGCCGTAACTTGAAAACGTAATAGTACAGTTAAAATCACGAATTGACGCTCCATTCTGCTCATATCGTACCAAAATACCGAGGCAGGCAAGTCATTCTTTCATCTATTAATAATTTATTAAGTTGAAGACGTAGTCAATTTTGCCGCCGCCGCCCGCTGCACAGTTGGTTCTTGCAACACAGAGAAAACATTATCTAAATATTAGATGATTATTAATTAAATACTAAATATTGATTGATTAATCAGAAAAATAATAAATAACAAACACTTCTTAAAAATTCTGTTTTTGATACTGCCCATCGTTCCATATTCTAGGAGGAGTAACAATGAAATAAAAACGAACAGGCAGATTTTAATAAAACTAGCTTTATAGCAACAAGATAAAACCTTTCGATTTTTTTTTGGTAAAAATAATCTAATCGTATTCTACATTTTAAAATATTTATAATGTTAATTATTTATATTCTTCATTATAAGACTCAACTTTACAATTCAGGTTAACTCAAAAAAAAATTATGCTATTATGATAAAATTATAGTAGAATACCTTTATAATAGAATATAGCGACATATAGGCTATAAAATTTCATTGATCTAAAGAATTTTGGACAAAACTTTAGGAAACCTGACATTACTTTGAAGTTTTTAAGCTTGCAAGTATAGCCAACAAATTAGTTATCTGATTCAGAATCTTTCATTTATAATTCTTCGAAATGTTTAAAAATTGTCTATAAATAAATGTGTTATGGGTATATTAACGATGTCAATTGGTTTGTGAGTAAGTCTGAAAGATTCATTTTGGTGAAAGTGAAAAAAATAAAGAGCAACGCTAATGATTTATTCTTATAAATTTATGATAGACAGCCAAAATTGAACTGTTATATTTTGCTTATAACATATTCTTTCTTCTCCAGTTTGTCGCATCCTTTTTTGTGATATAAACATGATTTAATTTTATTTCAGTTATTTCGTTTATTTAAAATTTAATTATTTGATAACTTTGTTCGCTTTTGCATATAATAATTACAAAAGAAAATTGTACTAGTTTTATAAAAAGGGACTCAACTGTCTCTTCTAATCTAAATGATTTACACATTTTGACCTGCGTGTATCTGGATAATTTTATGTGACCCTGTATAATTTTTAATAAGGAAAATCATGTAGTGACCCTTAATAGTAGTCTCATAGCAATGAAAGCGAATTTAAGAAAGTTAAATAGCGGCCATATTTAATTTTCGTCTGTGTAATTAGATTAATGATTAAAGTAATCGCGATTGAATTAGTTGAGATTGAATTAATCATAAAATTTTTTAAAAACATAATTATTTTTTTCAATTTCAATCATGATTACATTCATCATGATTAAATTTTGTATGATTGAACGTTTAGTCGACTAATCAATCTATTAAAAAAAGTAATCGATTAATGCCAACCCTGATAAGAAACCTCTTAAATGAAAAAAAAGGGTCTGCGTCCATCTTACAAGACACGGATCGGATGTCAACAAAGAATGGAGAGAATGTCGCTCATAGCCTTCCTCATCAAAGCGACTTTTCCAGCATTTGATACACTATAGTACCATTGAATTATTCATAATATTTTCAGTATACATTGCACAAATTTGGCCTTCCTGGAAAATACAAAATTTAATATTTTCTTCTGAGGCAAGACTATACCTTGTGTTATGAATCAAAAAATCACATTTGTTAATTAAAATTTTAAAATTGCAGCAATGTGTGAAAAGTCTGCGTTGTTTTATGTAATCTCCAATAGTTTTCTAGCTAAATGAACGAATGATAACCAAGAAGTCTATTGTGAAGTTATTGAAATTTGCAAATAAACATTTTAGCAAATTTGAAAGGTGGAGAAAGCCGGTATTCTTTTAACCACTTCAACGGCCACAGAGGTAGGGAAACATTGTTAATTAATTACCACCGACTTGTCTTGGGGCTGCCATCAAAGAGGTAACGAATTAAGTTTTAGAAATATAGATGGTTGGCATTGATATTTATTTGCGGAGAACCAGCGATTTTTTAAATTGAGAAACCAGATGGGATCGCTTTTTGATGGTTTCAGATTCCATTTTTAGTAAAAAATACCCTCCCCCACCCCTTAAGATTAGTTCAGTGATCTGAAATATAAAGAAAAAAAACAGAATATACAGAATACTTATCTTTCTCCCTCTGACACCATTATTAGAGACGTTGAAGTGGTATATCAAACAGAAAGTTGCCAGTGCGCGTTACCAGACAATCAACAAACTTAAAGAAACTGTTCGGAATGCAACTGCTATGATCACCCCCCAATGCTGCGTAAAGTTTCACATTATGACTTTACACTGTCTTTATTGGGGGTAAATAATTATCTAATATAAAATGAATGGTTTACACACAGTCACAATGGAATAAATTGTTGCTTATATATACCATGCTCTATTCACTTCATAGCCAGAATCTTAGATAGTCTCAAAATAAATAGTGCATAATGAGACTTTCGTGCTATAAGATGCAGCATTTGTTGCTTAATAAAGAGACCCCCCCCCCCCACAAAAGACAGAATAGCTAACGAGATTCTTTTAAATAGTTTCTAATAGTTATGGAAGCGAATTTTTTTTGCAAATTAATATCTACAGTATCAAATCAAAATAAGAATCCAATTAATTAAAACTTTCCCGTATTTCTGTTTATGCTTTAAAAATGCAACTTCAACTTAAAATATACAAAATATATATAAAGTCATGAAAATAGTAATTTCTGTCTATGATAAATTCAAAGTCCAAAAGTTTCATAGTTGCATTCATTCTCTATCATTTGCGAAACCTAAATGAAAGACAAACAGGTTGAAAAACACGCTAATCTCTGAGAATGCAATGCATTGAACTAATAAACTTCTGAACTAAAACTTCAACATCAAATAAATAAATCCCTTAAAAAACATATATAAAATGCAATTTAAAAAATGTGTATGTGTGAGACATCAATTCACAGATCTAAAATTTTGGCTTCAGGCTATCTATTTTTATTATTGGATACAAAATTCTCAAAATAACGCAGTTGTTGGAAGACATGACGTACTTCGACAATATTATTGAGTGTAAACGACTTTTCAAAATTTCAAATTAGTAATATCAGTAGATCGGAAGCTTCAATCCTTGCCAATTAGCTGAACGCCATTGCCATTCTTCCACTTTTCCTCTACATTGCCATTTAATATACGATTATAATAATGTTTTTATTTTTAATGAATACATAATCTCTGTATAGATAATATATTTTATAGTCGTAATTAATGATGCATTAACTTTAGCATTTTGAGACTCTTCATGTACAAATTTTAAAATATTTTTTTACGTCTGGAAGAGAAAGGTTATGATAATAGATACTATTTTTATCACTTATGACACTAGTCTACAATATCAAAGTACAGTCGGAGTGACGGAAGTCACTCGGTTACACACGTCTCTCAACTATAATCAGTATAGTTCCATGTCCCAACATGAGGGATGGAAAATAATGCATTACATGCAGGTATGCAGTGAATGGTGATATACGGTAGTATACCCTTTGAATTTTTTTTTAAAATTTCGTATACCCTCTATTTCTCAAGTAAAGCTACAACGTATGCTCTCTAGCGTTTATTTTCTGCCTATAACGTTTACCTTCTCTTGTAATTGCGACTTTAATACTGATTACATGCCTCCCTTATAAGAAATATTTTGAACCAACTATCTGCGTTATGCATGGAAAAATTTGATAAAGAAGTTAAAGAATTTTCAACGTCATCATCCAAGTATCACGGGCAACAAGACTCTTCCAGAAAATGAACGCAAATCACAACACTAAAGAATTACTGAAATGGTTCTTAACATGGAAGAAACATTTACTAAAATTCAGTGGAAATTCATGCTTATACTAATATACTCTGGAAACTTTTCTCTTATTTAAAAAAAAAAAACATTTAGGACAAAAAACAATCAGAAATTTCAGTAGATTTCCGAAATTTCCGGGCAGCAGAAAGGTCTTTTTATTTCAGAAAAGTTTCTATAAACTTCAGAAACTTATCTTCTTAGTTCACAAGATATTAAAGACTGAGAGCTAATGTGTGCGCAGATTCTGTATGTATGTACGTAACGCGATAACTCTTGATAGAATATCCGATTTGCTTCAAATTTTATATATAGGTTCGTTCTAAGGCGTTTCCTTGATTAGTTTTGGTGGTTCATTGGTTAAATATAAAGGAGGGGGGTGCTAATCCCCTTAATTCAGATATAGCTTAATTTAGATAAATGGGTTTTTCATGCAGAATTATCCGATCTGCTTTAAAATTTTGTATATAGGTTCATTGTGTTAAGGCGCTTCCCTGACTAGTTTTGGGGGTTCATTGGTTAAGTATAAAACGAGGGAGGGAAGGGGGTTATTCCCCGACCCCTTAATTTAGATAAATGGGTTTTTCATACAGAATTATCCGATTTGCTTCAAATTTTGTATATAGGCTCATTGGGATAAGGCGCTTCCCTGATTAGTTTTGGGGGTTCATTGGTTAAGTATAAAGGGAGGGAACGGGGGCTAATACCTCCCTTAATTTAGATAAATGGGTTTTTCATTCATAAAAATAGGAGTACAATATACAATTAGTGTGAACATCCAGTGAGCTAAATGCCATCAGTTTAACTGGGCAATTTGCTTTTTTTTTATGTTTGTGATTGGCTTTTCTCCAAATAGTCTACGGAAATATTTCCGGAATCTTGGATAAAGACGAGTTTACATTAAATTTTTGTAAACGTTTCTGCTATATTATAGTAGCTTTTGTGCAATTTTTCGACGTGAAATACTGTGGTTGTTTAAACGCACTTCTTTTTCCCTCTCATTACGTTTTCATAATCAAACCTCGCTTATCGTTGTCCAGTTCTTTGGTATTTAATAAAAAATAAGCAAGTTGAGAGTGCAGAAAAGCATTAGCATTCTCATTAAAAATGTTAATTAAACAGCATAAAAAGAATATTTAAATTTTTTTAAATTTAAGTTTTACATAAATTTAAACTTTTGAAATCACTTTAATTTAATAGTTTAGAGAAATGAATGATTTAAAGCTATTTATTTACTGATAAATTTTTAAACAATTATTAGTTTTGTCAATGTAAAGGGTTATTGAAAATAGTTTGGTTTTCTATAAATTACTAGAAATTCTGAATGAAAAACATGATACAATTTTAATTTTTTTATGCATCAAACATAATGTTATACCTTTTCACATTATATTATACTTCTCTTGATTTTAATGATCAATATTAAGCGTAATATTATATTATAAAAGTGCGCATGTTTTGCCGTATAATGTATATGATAAAGAATTAAGACAAGGATTTCTATAAAGTTTCGTAATTTTGTAAAACGAAATTAACCAATCAAAAATCTGTAATTTGCAAATATACAGATTTCTGATTGGGTATTCATGATTGCCTAAGACACACGAATTTATGCATCGCTCTCATGTTTGGTGTTTAAATACAAACTACTGTTCCGTAAGTAGAAACAAAAGCGTTTATAAAGAAAAACTATACTGTAACAGAATGTCCTACTTCCAGATTATTTCTCAGGTCGAACCGTTCTAGGTTGTTCTTCATGTAGTTGATTATACAAAGATCCAAGTCTCTAACAACAGGATCTGATCGTTCTCTTTCTTCATTTATTTGCAGAATGTGGCGAATACGTGATCGAATTTCACACAGCGTGTTGCAAATTGAACGGAAGGATAGCTGTAAAAGAAAGAACAGTTTTAGAATCTAGAAAAAAGGATACATTTCAAAACAGCTATTTTCAATTTCTATAATACCTACAAATATGTTATCAATTATGTTGATGGTTTAGTGTCCAAAATGTGTAACTAGAAGAATTCAATTTTGTAATTATGAAAGTGGACACTGGATATTTCTTCGTCTGGTTACTTTAACAACGATGGAACAGTGGCGCAGCCGTTGGGCGATTGTCACCCATAAATTTTAATGATATCCTTCGTAAAAAAAATCTCAAAAATTCTCTCTTTAAATAAGACGAAAAATACTATTAAAATTTAGCTGTGTCAATGTATTCTATGGTCCGCCACTGTTCCATCACTGCGTTAAATATCAATGCTTTTGGAATTTGTGATTCATTTGTTATTGAAAACAGTATTTTAAATTTAAATCAGGCAGCAAAAATATGACATTTTTCTAAGAAGAAATGCTATTTTTTTTTCTTTTACCAGAAAACTAGTAAAATTATAGTTACACTCTTCAGACACTAAACCTCTAATATGATGGCATCTAATAAGCTGGCGAAAATGTGTTTATAACACGGATTGCCTATTAAAGTCCTTTCTCACGCCGTTAACATTTGAATGCCGACAGCTATAGTGATAAAAATGGTGTCTAAGTACAATAAAGTGACTATGCGCTTTTCTATGAGCCTTTTTACATCTTCGTCTAGTGGTAAAATAGACCACGCGCACCAGGCGGAGCTTCCAATGTTTGTGGGGAATTATCCGTACATGATTAGCTTTTGGTAATACACTGCTCAAAACAATTAAAGGATATTTGAAGTTTTATATAAAATAAAGATATAAACGAAATTTTTTTTTGCCGAAAATAGAAGAAGAGAATCACAAATGCAAATTTTTCTGGTTTTCAAACTGTGGAGTATGCAAATTTTGAGTTCGACGTCAAAAACGTCGCTTCAGCGGCAGCGAATGAAATTTGACTTTCAACTGGATAAAAGAGAATGAAGACAAGGATGATCGGCATTCAGTGATTGCTTTGTTTCGATGAGTACGATGTCTCAGCGAAGTCATTTGACAGATTCAGAAGCTTGGAGAATTGTTGGTAGGTTAGAAGGGGGCCAAACTCAAGCCGAAGTAGCGCAAGCCATTGGAGTGTCACAAAGTGTCATTTCCAGGATCTGGAACCGTTTTTTGGAGAGTGGATGTGCAGGCCGAAGACCAGGGCAAGGTCGTAGACGGGCAACAACGCCCAGTGAAGATCGGTATTTAGCGTTAACAGCTCGGAGACACCGAAACATGAACGCTACTCTTCTCCAACAACACCTTCGCTCGGCTACAGGCACCACGATTTCAACTCAGACTGTCCGAAACCGGCTCCATGCTGTAGGTCTGTATGCTCGCCGACCGATGGTATGTGTTAGATTAACATCAAGGCATCGTCGTGACCGCAGGGAGTGGGCAACCGAGCATGTCAAATGGAGGAGAAATGAATGGAGCAATATTCTGTTTTCTGACGCGTCCCGTTTTTCTGTGTATCCGGTTAATAGGCGTATTTTCATCTGGAGGGACCGTGGCAGTAGGAATAATCCTGCGTTCGTGCACGAAAGTGTCAGATTTGGCGGTGGAGGAGTGTTGGTGTATGGTGGCATCTCCATTGACGGGCGCACTGACCTCTACATCATTCGAGATGGAGCTCTGACTGGTCGCCGATATAGGGATGAGATCCTCAGACCTATTGTAGTCCCTTACGCTGCAGCAATCGGATATGACTTCATTTTAATGGACGGTAACTGCAGGCCACATCGTGCAAACCTGGTGGAGGATTTCCTTTTCGAGGAAGGAATCGTTCGAATGGAATGGCCAGCGTGTTCTCCAGACATGAATCCAATCGAGCACGTTTGGGACGCTCTAGGAAGACGAGTTTCTGGCCGCCAACAACCCCCACAAACTCTCCCAGAACTGGAAAGAGCTCTTCTGGAAGAGTGGGGCAGAATACCCCAACTCGTCATTAATAGCCTCATTGAGTCCATGCCTCAAAGGTGTTCAACGTTGCTGACTGCCCGTGGAAACCATACCCCCTACTGAAAATGATTTTCTTTGAAGAAAACACCTTTTCTTATTCTTTTTTTCTCATATGCACAAATTGTGGTTTTTTTCCTTTTGTACACAAATGCGCAATAAAATGCATTTTTTTCTGCCAAACATGTGTAATTTATTCTCATATAACCTACTATGTCTGTCAACCATGTATCAATCAGCTAAAAAGTTTCCCAGATACAAAATCCACCTAAAACTGCAATATCCTTTAATTGTTTTGAGCAGTGTAGTTTGTGGGGAGGAAAAAAGCGGGACGCTGATTAGCTATTAGGGCTGGACGGTATCAGAAATTTAATATCGCAATATATCAACAAGTTAATATTGATATTGCTGATATATCGCTATAGTAATTTAAAGAGGGAGGGTAGTAAGAGCAAATGCTGTTTTATAAAGATAAATGATATATTTTCAACAATTTAAACACAAAATTTAATTGAAATCAATGAATAAAATTTTTATATCTCTGTTTACTCATAGAACATAATTTCTATTTTTTATTATTTTAACAAAATATTTAAAAAAAAATGAACCAATTGTTCAATAACTATTTGTATTTACACCATTACTTTCATAAAGCTTTCCTTTAAAGATATAGTATTTTCCCTATTCTTCTCATTTTATTTTATTAATCTTTTTTTTTTTTTAAGTTTCATTTTCACCACTATGATATGATTAAATATATGATAAAAAAACACACACATTTAATAAAATTAAATTAAAAATTGTCCATTTAAAAATGTATAAAATTTTCTTTTTATAGAATTTAATTATAGGTTTGTATTGTAAAAATATCCAACTTTGTTTTACTTGGTTCAAACTGAGTTTGGAGGGACTAAGTCTAATTTCATTTATAAAGTAAACGAAATGTGCCCGGACCGAACCACCGGTACATCACGATACCTTTGGCATATATCCTGCGTTTAATCTTGGCATAATCGTGTATAACCTTTACAAGGTGATAGAGCAGACGGCAGCTAACATTTTTATATAAGAAACTAGGGCTGGAATCGTCTCAGAAAATTAATATCGCAATAAAAATCTGTAATTTGCAAATATACAGGTTTCTGATTGGGTATAAAGCCTGAGAGCTTATGTGCCCGCCGGTTCTGTATATATGTATGTACGTGCGTATGTACGTAACGCGATAACTCTTGATAGAACTAACCGTTTTACTTTAAATTTTGTTTATAGGTTCCATCTGATAAGGCGCTTCCCTGATTAGTTTTGGAGGTTCATTGGTTAAGCATAAAGGGGGGAAACGGGGGGCTAAGCCCCATAATTTAGATAAATAGGTTTTTCATGCAGAATTATCCCATTTTCTTCAAATTTTGTATATAGGTTCATTTTGATAATGCGCTTCTGTCAATAGTTTTGGGGGTTCATTGGTTAAGTATAAAAGGGGAAAGGGGGGATACCCCCCCTAATTTAGATAAATTAATCTTTCATGCAGAATTATCCCATTTTCTTCAAATTTTGTATATAGGTTCATTTTGATAATGCTCTTCTGTCAATAGTTTTGGGGGTTCATTGGTTAAGTATAAAGAGGGAAAGGGGGGATAACCCCCCTCTAATATAGATAAATGAGTTTTTCATGCAGAATTATCCGATTTTCTTCAAATTTTGTATATAGGTTCATTGTGATAATGCGCTTCTCTGAAGAGTTTTGGGGGTTCATTGGTTAAGTATAAAGGGGGAAAGAGGGGGGTGCTAATCCCCCTCAATTTAGATAAATGGGTTTTTCATGCAGAATTATCTGATTTTCTTCAAATTTTGTATATATATTCATTGTAATTAGAGACTTCCCTGATTAGTTTAAGGGGTTCATTAGTTAACTATGAGGGGGTTAACGGGGGGATGACCCCCCTTAATATATTGTTGATTTCTTTATTTTTCGAGGAAATAAGAGTATAATATACAATTAGTGTGAATAGCCTGTGAGCTCAATGCCCTCAGTTTAACTGGGCAGTTTTCTTTTTATTATGCTTTATTATTAGCTCACAGGCTATCAAAGCCTGAGAGCTTATGTGCCCGCCGGTTCTGTATGTATGTATGTACGTACGTATGTACGTAACGCGATAACTCTTGATAGAACTAACCGTTTTACTTTAAATTTTGTTTATAGGTTCCTTGTGATAAGGCGCTTCCCTGATTAGTTTTGGAGGTTCATTGGTTAAGCATAAAGGGGGGAAACGGGGGGCTAACCCCCCATAATTTAGATAAATAGGTTTTTCATGCAGAATTATCCCATTTTCTTCAAATTTTGTATATATGTTCATTTTGATAATGCTCTTCTGTCAATAGTTTTGGGGGTTCATTGGTTAAGTATAAAGAGGGAAAGGGGGGATAACCCCCCCTCTAATATAGATAAATGAGTTTTTCATGCAGAATTATCCGATTTTCTTCAAATTTTGTATATAAGTTCATTGTGATAATGCGCTTCTTTGAAGAGTTTTGAGGGTTCATTGGTTAAGTATAAAGGGGGAAAGGGGGGGGGGCTAATCCCCCTCAATTTAGATAAATGGGTTTTTCATGCAGAATTATCCGATTTTCTTCAAATTTTGTATATATATTCATTGTAATTAGAGACTTCCCTGATTAGTTTAAGGGGTTCATTAGTTAACTATGAGGGGGGTAACGGGGGGATGACCCCCCTTAATATATTGTTGATTTCTTTATTTTTCGAGGGTCTTATTTCAAATTCTTTGAAATAAGAGTATAATATATAATTAGTGTGAATAGCCTGTGAGCTCAATGCCCTCAGTTTAACTGGGCAGTTTTCTTTTTATCTTTTAATTGCTTAAACCTAGATCTTTGCCTAAGACACACGGATTTATGCATCGCTCTCAAGTTTGGGTGTTTAAATACAAACTACTGTTCCGTAAGTAGAAACAAAACGTTTATAAAGAAAAAGTATACTGTAACAGAATGTGAATGTTAAAATAAAAAAAATCGTCTGATCATGAATCAGAGATAAATGCTTTATCTCTGGAAAAGTCTGTCTAATATGGAGTGTGACTACCATGCACTGCTATACAAGCCTCACAACGAGCTCATATACTGTTTATGATGATATCAAATATGTTTGTGGCAACATAGCCATTCTTCCAAAAGCGCGGCTTTTAACTCCTGGCGGGTCCTTGGAGTGGGGATACGCTGTGCAATGGCTCTTCCTAGACCATCCCAAACATGTTCAATAGGATTGCGGTCCCCAGGTACATTTCAAAACAGCTATTTTAAATTTCTATAATACCTACAAATATGTTATCAATTATGTTGATGGTTTAGTGTCCAAAATGTGTAACTAGACCTCGAGAGCCAATTCATACGGCGAATATCCTCTTCTTCAAGAAAATCATCAACAGCGTGAGCTCTGTGTGGCCTCGCACTATCGTCCATAAAAATGAAGTCTGGGCCTACAGCACCTCGGAACAGCCTCACATAGGCTTCAAGGACTTCATACCTATAGTGATGTGCGTTGACAGTACCCACATCGAAGACGTGCAGTGCGGTACGACTTCCCAACATTATGTGGCCTTAGACAAGGATTCCTTTGCCACCAAATTTGTCGATTTCTTTTACGTAGGAGGGATGATAGCGAGCTCCACGTTCTCTCCAGATGAAGATTCGATGAGAATCACTTTGTGTGGTGAATCGCAACTCATCACTGAAAAGAACACGCTCCTATTCTTGTTGTGTTCAAAACTGATGTCTTCGGCTCCACAACAACTGGTCTCTTCTGTTCGATGCAGTGAAAAGGACTTGCACGACTTTACGCCGGGCGTAAAGGACCCTCTCTGCTAGACGTCTTTATACTGTTTGCCTGGAAATTCTTATTCCAGACGCAGCAGTAAGGTCACAAGCAAGCTGGGGAGTATTTGCCAGCCTATGTCGTCCTGCACTTAATGCCAAATAGCTATTCTGTGCAGTTGTCGTTGCTCTGTGGTGGTCTTGGCCGGCCTTCCTGGTGACATTGGAATGGTCTATGAAGAGCCATTGCACAGCGTAACCCTCCTGCCATGACCCGCCAAGAGTTAAAAGACACGTTTTTGGAAGAATGGGCTTTGTTGCCACAAACATTTATTGACACTCTTATAAACAGTATGAGAGCTCATTGTGAAGCTTGTACAGCAGTGCACAGTGGTCACACTCCATATTAGACATACTTTTCCCGTGATAAATGCTTTATCTCTGATTCATGATTTAACACTTTTTGATATACCCTGTATATTAATTCACAATTTAAATCTTTTCCATATTGTTATGTTGCTATATTTTTTCTCCCATTGTAATATATCTCTGTGCCAAATTTCGTGGTAACACAGTGAATAGTCCACCAGTTTTCACAGATTTTATGTTTATGACCTTAATTTTGGACATGAGTGTATATTTGCACACATGGCATTTTTCTTTTGTTAAACATTGTTAAACGTAACATTATGCAAATTTTCAGTAAGATATAGAAAATGATCGTTGGAGTGACTATTCTGACAGTTTCAGTTGGCATAGCTTCAAAAAGCTGTGAGTTTTCTATGGCTTTGCATGAAAAAATTATGACTCTTTGTGATTGTGGATTAAGTTAAAGAGAAATCAGTAAAAAGTTCCATTTAAACTTTTTAGTGTTCGTTAAGTAATAAAGAAGGAAAAATATACTGATTCAACAGCAAATCAATTGTGATCTGGTCATCCAAGGAAGCTAAATGAAAGACAACAGTGATTCATTATTAAACAATCATCACAAAAACCCTTTCCTACGTACCATAGGCGTAGTGTGACCAGATTATTATTTTTTTGAGGGGGGGGGCACAAATGTCTATAAACACACACACACACATATATATATGTACAGTAAAACCTGTCAATAGCGGACGCCTCGAGAGTGCGGAAATGTTCGCTATTCGGAGAGGTGTCCGCTTTTTAGAGGTAAAATATACAAATATATATGTTTTGTGGATTAAAAAGATTTTCTCTAAAAAATGTTCATATTCGGGAGGGTCCGCTATGGAGATTTTACTGTATATATAGTGGTAGCGTGGTTAAAGATGGCCCCAGTTAACGATGTAATTGGTTAACGACAAATGGTTGTACGAACAAATATCTTTTTAACGACACATGCTTTCGTTAACTACTACTGATTATCCGATGGCACAGTTTTAATAAAAGGAATAAGACAATACCTACATCAACAAGTCGAACGTTGCGAAAAGACTGAGCTATTTAGGTAGAAATTGCCCTTCAACACATTTATAATAAACAAAGGGAAAACATTTCTTGGCCATAAACCAATGAATGATAGATAAACATTGTTTTTAGCAGTAAGTATAAGTGGGGACTGAAAAGTTTTCAAAAGTTCAATATCTCTAAATCAATCCTGTTATTTTATGGAAGTCTAACAGCAAAGTCTAGGTCATAAGAATAAAATTTTGTGATTGGATTCGCAAAGTGTGTGAACCAACTATCAAAGCCTATTTTGAACAAAACCGTATGCCTCCGAAATACATTTTAACCTTGAATAATACATTTGGCCATCCAACGGGCTTACAAGAAAATATACCAGATCACATTAGATTTTATCCGGTTGATTTCTCATTCTCCTAAAGCTACATTTCTGTTTCAACCTACGGATAAGCTAATAACTGAAAACTTTAAATTTTTTTTACAAAAGGGCACTTTTCAGCAGGACTTTGGAATGTGTGATGCTACCACCACGATCCTAAAAAAATGTTTAAGGAATAATTCAACACTGTCATAGCAATTGTAAAGGGCTGGAAAGAAATAACAATGAATTGCCCCGAAGCAGTGTGGAATAAACTGTCCCTTTCTTTTGGTAAGAAAGAAGCTTCAGATAAAGGACATAAATTGGTAAAGGTTATTGTGGCAACTGCTCGTGATCTTTACTTGGGAGTAGAGGAAGAAGATGGAGAAATACTGGAGATAAATGACCGTGAACTGACAACTGAAAGGTTAAAGAAATTCTCTATCAGCAATGTAAAGAAAAGAAAATGGAAATGTCATCTAAATATAAAGTTGGGAAGAAAAAACAAATTTCTACTGCTGAAAAAAGATGTTTTGGTAAAGTTGGGAAGAAGTTCGAAATGTTGCTTTGAAATGGAATTCAAACAAATCTAAGGTTATCAGAATTAAATACCCATTTAACGAAAATTCCATGCAGTTTTTCAGGAACAGTTAAAAAAAAGGGCAGTATCATGCAGTTATAGACATATTTTTTTACAGGTCCATTTGTTAAAACACTCCGAAGTTCTGAAGTGAGCCCAATTGTCTTTACAGTGAAGACCAATAAAATGTTTTCATGCACAATCTATATTAATTAAATAAATATCTCTGTGTGTCTGTCAACAATGGTTAGGAAAAAATACCGTACGTAGATATCTGAAAATTTGAATGAAGATAGTCCAAAGTAGGTCCTAATACATCTGGGGCTCGGATTTCTCTCTTTTTTAAAGACGAGATATTAATTAAAAACACACAATAAAAACACTCATCAAACAGCATTCCTTCTCTCAAAATGGTGCCTGACGGGCGTTCCGGAGGTTGCTATCAGAGAAAATATGACGGTCAAAAAGCGTTTTTTTTTTACCTCTCGGAACACATCAGCTCGACATGTAGAAATACGAAAAAAAAATTACCCACCGTATAAAGATTATCTTTTTAACAGTGTAATCCGTTTAAAAAAAATACAAATATGAATCCTTTGAAAAAATTCTTTTGAAGCATTATTTTTCATCTTTGTTCCCTCATCTTTCAAAGCTCTCATCGGCTCAACTATTCAAAATACGAAAAAATAAAAAAATACCCACTTAATCTGTCTATGACTGCAATCCTTTTTAAAAAATATGAATATTATCCCTTTAAAAATAATTCTTTTCCGAACAATGTTTTGGGGTTTTTTGCTATTTTCTGCAACGTTTCAAAATCTGCATCCGCGCCGGAAATGGGAATCCGGAGAAAAGAAAAATATCAGGCCATATCTGCATTTACTTTTCTTTCGAGTGGTGGTAGCCTTTTAAAAATTATTAATATGTATTAACCTTTCAAAAAAAGAATTTTTCGAAAGTCACATTAGGCGATTTTCTAAATTTTTCCTGCAAAATTTAAAATTCTGCGTCGGCGTTTCTGATAAAAATTCGAAAAAATAAAACATACTCTCTTAATAATAGGATTAACAGTTAGAATATTTTAATTAAAAAAGGGACTTAATTCGATACAACCACTCCGAAATTTTAATACAATGTTATGCTAACATTTTAGTTAATGACCAAGTATAAAGTTCGTTCATTAAATAATAGATTTAGGGGGGAAATAATCAGTTTGGAAAAAAAATTCCCATGGTGGACATTGGGTACTTTTTGATTGAAAATGGAAACTTATTTTTTGCGTTAATGCTCTAAATTTTTCATACAATAAACTAAACTTTTAACTGTTGTTTGTATACAATTTTGGTTAAGAAACAATGAGATTTAGGGGTAAAATAATAAAGAAATAAATAAAAAGAAAACTACCCAGTTAAACTGAGGGCATTGAGCTCACAGGCTATTCACACTAATTGTATATTATACTCTTATTTCAAATAATTTGAAATAAGCCCCTCGAAAAATAAAGAAATCAACAATATATTAAGGGGGGGTCATCCCCCGTTACCCCCCTCATAGTTAACTAATGAACCCCTTAAACTAATCAGGGAAGTCTCTAATTACAATGAATATATATATACAAAATTTGAAGAAAATCGGATAATTCTGCATGAAAAACCCATTTATCTAAATTAAAGGGGGATTACCCCACGTTCCCCCCCCCCTTTATACTTAACCAATCAATCCCGAAAACTAATCAGGGAAGCGCCTTAACACAGTGAACCTATAAACAAAATTTGAAGGAAAACGGAATAATTCTGCATGAAAAACCCATTTATATAAATTAAGGGGGGGATTAGCCCCTTTATACTTAACCAATCAATCCCGAAAACTAATCAGAGAAGCGCCTTAACACAGTGAACCTCTAAACAAAATTTGAAGGAAAACGGAATAATTCTGCATGAAAAACCCATTTATATAAATTAGGGGGGGAATTGCCCCCCGTTCCCCCCTTTATACTTAACCAATCAATCCCGAAAACTAATCGGGGAAGCGCCTTAACATAGTGAACCTATAAACAAAATTTGAAGGAAAACGGATATTTCTATGAAGAGTTATCGCGTTACGTACGTACATACATACGTACATACATACATACAGAACCGGCGGGCACATAAGCTCTCAAGGTTTGATAGCCTGTGAGCTAATAAAAATCAAATAGGGTTAACATTTAAACAGTCGTGAGTTCTCAGGTTTGTATTCTTCAGTAATGAAAGATTTACTCGGCGGTTATGTTCTACGAATATTTATACCAGTTATTTTATTATTTAACCCCTTTTGTGCCTTCTCAGCAATATATTCTCCCCACCCCTCCCTTTGTTCATATTATTAAGAAGAGAAAAAATGCACGTTTGTGTGCAGCTATTTTAGTTTTTTGTGTTATGTTCCAAGTTGGTTTGTGTGAGTGAATCCTCCCTTCGGCCGGCAGTACTTTATCAGCAGAGTGTGTTTCATGTTTCGAGGTGATTTTTCTACTTAAGTAAAAAAAATACCTTTTTTATGTTTGTCCCATTAAAGCAAATTCTGTCCTCTGTTCAATAAAGTTTATTTGGAATTCGTACAACAACTTTTGTATTCATGTTTTTTTTTCCCATTCTACAGCGATTTTTTGATATTCGTAAAATTAATCTTGTTTCAGTCGTTTTAGTAAATTTGTTCTCCGAGATATTTTAATTCCTTGGAACTTTTTATAAGATTTTTAGCGTTTTGCTGCGATTTTTTGACATTCGTAAAAGAAATCATTACAGTTTTTCAGCCCGATGTAATAAGTTTTGTCATTTGCAAGTTCTGATTTTTTCGTGAAATTTTTGTGTGATTTGTAGCATGTTTTCGTGGTTTGCAATGATTTTTTGACATTTGTAGGAATCCGGTTTCAATCTTTTAACCCAATACAATTAATTATGTCTTCTGTGAATTTTGAATTTTTACTGATTTTTTTATGCGATTTTTCGTCTTTTTCTTTTTTTTTCTTTCACTTTTTTTCTTTTTCTTTTTATTTCTTATTGGACATTTTGTTTACTGAAACGAAAAGAACTCTCCGGAAAATTTTAGTATCGCTGTGATTAAATTAAAGTGAAAATTTTAATTTAATCTGCTTCGAAAAAAAAAAAAAATCAAGGTTCGGTTTGATTCGAGAATGGAGAGAACGTAGATCCCACAAATGTACGCTGCTGAGAGCAGTGGGAACCCCTCTCCAGGTACATTTAATTAGAGGTTCGTTTGGAAAATCTGACCCAGCTAAGCTAGTTCATCTTATTAAAGTTTTTTTTTTGTAACTAATATAATTATCAAATACTAATATAAACAATACTACAAGTATATAATAATACAACAATATGATATGTACAAATATATATAAAATAATACTATATAAACAATACTAATGTAAATTTATCAAACTTGTAGGATATTTTAAATTAGTTTTAACTGCATTTTGAAGATGTACTATGGTTGTAGATAGCAGTCTCAAAAAATTATTCAATGAGTGTTAGGAGTAATCCCACTTTGGATAACAACAGTATTACCAACGTTAACTAAGGTACCACTGTATATTGGCATTAAAACATCACAAGGCTCATACTTTGAAAAAAAAAATCATGGTCATTGCGTCTCAAAAATGCGAAGAGATAGTACAAGATTAATTATTTATAATAAACAAAAAAATAAAGAGAGAGGTTCATATTATGCAGAAAATGTGTTTTGACGGTACTGCCAAAAGTGCAATGCATTTAGATACAAATTCTTGAGGAGAAATATCGGTATTTATCGTAAACGTACAAATAAAATCGCAAATCTTTCACAATCATTCCGTTCCGGCCAGCTCAGATTTGAATCAGGGGTACCAAAAATTAGCCGAGTTATCTACTAAGTTGAGTAAATCCATAGAAAATGAAAATAAAAGTAATTGCCATTTCGATTTCGGATCAATACATGAAATTTTTTTAATTGACTGCATCGTTTTTCAAAAGTTTCATGTTCAAAAAGGTGGGCCTCCGAAGCTTACGCCTATGCTAAGTACGCGAGAATTGTTTGTTTATGTCACGTCATTATCGAGAGTAACAGTCCCATCTCAAACTATTCAAAATATCCTTCATAATGGAAATATTCGAGGAAGAGCTCTTCAAAAGTACCATATATCAGTGAAACAAATAGGCAGAAAATATTTGCGTTTGCCAAAGCTTATGTCAACACACCAGTAGAGTTTTGGAAAAATGTATTTTTACCAATGAAAGTAAGTTTAATATTTTCGGCTCTGATGGAAAAAAAGCCAAATAATTCACTTGAAAGAAAAACAAGAACGAAAAATCATGCGTCAAGCATAGATTATGTAACACTTTCCAACGCTTCCAAAATAATTTTACAAATCATTACCGTTTAATAAGCTGAAAGATAACATCGAAGTAAACAATTTGGAAAACGCATAACATATTTAAAAACGTAATTTCAGGAATTTCCAACCTATACAATATTCCGAAAAATATCCGAATTCTTTTATTCAGCCCTGTATAGGATCTATAGATTTGTATATATACTACATAGGATGCTCAATTTTAGTTCAGTTAAGAAACGCGTAGCACAGTTTAAAATTCTCCTTCTGGAGTTTCTGTCAGTAAAATGTGTTCGTGAACTTTTGTGTTTCCCTGTATATGATCTATAGAATTTATACACACCACGTAATAAACAAAAAGTGAGTTAAATTTAAAATCGCGTTCAGTAATTTAAAACGCACTTCCAGGAATTATTGTTAACAGACAGTAGAGAATTCTTTTGTGTGTCCCTGTAAATGAACGATGACTGATATACACACAGTATTCTGTAGTAAGCCTCTTGTAATGCGCCTTAGTGATATATATAAATTTCAATGCGTTTAAAATAGTGAAACATTATTTAAATAAACCGCAGACGATTTTTCTCCATAGACGTAACGTAACGGAATTCTTTTGACTGTCCCTGTAAAGTAACTATAAGTGCTATGCACACTCTATTCCATATTAAGCTTCTTGTAATGCACCTTAGTGATATATATCAATTACGATGTGTTTGAAATTGTGTAACATCATTAAAATAAACCGCAAATGATTTTTCCCCATAGACCGTAATCTAACGGAATTCTTTTGAGTGTCCCTGTAAAAAAACTATAAGTGCTACACACTTCCGTTGAAATAGGGCACATGCTACAGATAACGACAATACCATATAAAAATTTCAGATCAATCCGAGCATATTTACGGGAGTTAGAGCACGGACAGACGGCCAGACGGCCATACGGCAGACAAACCGAAGTCATAAACACTTTTCAACTAGGTTGGAAAGAGGTAAAAAAAGTCCTTCCGGCCTGTACCGGGAGGAAAAGGTAGCTTTCCTATATCTTCGTTTTAAAATTTTAGCTAATGTTACACGAAAACAACAAGTTAAAATGCAAAGAAACGTTTACAAAAGATTCGTTAATACTGAATTTGAATAAGAAATTCGCCAAATTATTGAGCAATAGCCAAAAAGTCTTCATTTATGAAGACTTATTTTGGTCGCCAAATTTGGCGATATTTCGCCAAATGTCGCCAATTTTGCCAATTTTGTCGCCAATGTCGCCAATTTTGGCGCTAACGGATATGAATTCAAATATTCAAATTTATTTTTTAATTAAGTGTTAGGCCTTGATACAAGGATTCCAGAGCTTTTTTTGGTTTACCTCTATCTTAAAAAATGGCTGAGATAGAGCAGTTTGAAATTCTAGGGTGGCTGACATTTTGAAACAAAACAGCACATTAACGCGATTACTCGCAAATTATTTTCTTTCATTGTTGTAATAATTTTCCCAATCATACGCATAAAACTATATATTCATATCCGTTAACGCCAAAATTGGCGACATTGGCGACAAAATTGGCAAAATTGGGCGACATTTGGCGAAATATCGCCAAATTTGGCGATCAAAATAAGTCTTCATAAATGAAGCCTATTTGGCTATTGCTCAAAAATTTGGCGAATTTCTTATTCAAATTCAGTATTAACGAATCTTTTGTAAACGTTTCTTTGCATTTTAGCTTGCTGTTTTCGTGTAACATTAGCTAAAATTTTAAAACGAAGATATAGGAAAGCTACCTTTTCCTCCCGGTACAGGCCGGAAGGACTTTTTTGTATTGAAAGCTACCTAATAGGAACGACTGTCAAACATGGAGATGGACATGTAATGATTTAGGAATTCATGTCTTTTATGGAGTCAGAGAATTGGTGTTTATTGCAGGTAATAGGAATGCTAAACAAAATAATATTTATTGCAAGATAATGTATTAATATATATAGGAATTGGTGATTAATATTATTTTCATCGATAAGTTGGCAACAAGACAACTCACGAGATTATGGTTCTTATATAATGTAAAAAATCTATTGAAAACCTCACCGCAATTGCCAAAACCTAAATCTTATTCAGAATTTGTGGCATATTTTGGATGTACAAGCAAGAAAAAGTAAAATTTCAAGCAAAGCTGATCTTAGGCAACCTCTTATGGAAAAAGGTAAAAAAATCAGCGTAGAAACCTGTGAAAAATTAGTAGAAGCAACTATTACAGGCTGTTATCAATGCAAAATGTATGCATACCCAGTTATTGCTGAAACGTCAGTGAAGGCTCACTGTGGAGAGGTGAAAAGTTTTTTGTTTCCGTCTGTTTGTCTGTCTGTTCAGTGATAACTGCCGCAAAAATGATCCGATTAGGTTGATTTTTGGTAAGTATGTTGTTTGGTAAGTATGTTACGCGGAATGAGCTGTATAGTTTTTAGCTAAATTTGGTTCATTCGTTCGAAAAATATAGAACATTTCTTTTTTGGTTATAATGCTTTCCTATGGGAATGCAGACGATTTTCAAATTTAATTATTAACTGAAATGCAAATCGCATATTTGAATGATGGACTTCAATGTAAATTTATGGATGCTAAATTTTCGATATGGAGGTTTTAAATATATCCAATAGTTTTGAAAAATTGTCGATACCTTTATTAGATTTTAGAAATTATTTGTTTAAATTATTGGAAAATGTTTTGCATCGAATCCGGAAAATATAAAACTTTTATTTTCATATTTTTTACAAATTTTAAAATGTTTTTCTTTTTACTTTGCTCTTTAATTTATTAGCTGCTTAGCAACCATATCTCAAAGAATATCAAAATAATGAAATTCAAATAATTCGCAATATTTTAGCAAAATACACTATTTTCAGGTGATTTTCGTATTCTTTTAACATAAAAGATAATTTATTTTGATACAAGTTGCCGTTTAACTACTATAGAATTATTACGAAATATTTTTTTCTAAACGAAAGTTACAAAAATATTGAACGTGTAATATGGATTCAAGTCTCGTAGTATGAGTTTACATTTGTTAGATGAGATATTATTCATTTTCCGAAACAGATGTGGATGTTTCGTCATTGAAAAGTTAATACAATTTTAAAAATAGGATAAAATAACTTGTACAACGAGGTTGTTAATCTAGAGAAATTACAGTAGTAAAAGGATCCGGAAATATTACAATTACTGGAAATTGAGAACATAAAAACTATCACAAAAAATACTTTATAGCACCAAATCACGTTTGCTTATTTAGTGAATTGGCAGTGGGCGTGATTATGAATGATTACTTAATATTTAAAAAAGATGGATTTAACTTTATGCCGTTATATTAAAAATAAAGGAAAAACGTGAAATAGCACAAATAAAAATATATAAAATGGCAAACAGCTGTTTCGGAGCCCCTAAAGTTCCATCATCAGTGCCAATTCAAAACATTAAAACCTATTCAAAAGTTCAAGCCATGTAAAAGTTTAAGCCATATGCTTGTGTCTCTCGCACGCGTCCAAGATTGAATGGGGGCGACCTTTAAAAAAAAACAAAAAAAAAACAGCAGAGTAAGGAAACACATGTGTCGCAGGAACCAATAGGAGCGTCCGGCCAGACCGGGTAAGTTTAAGTATGGAGGAGAAAAAGGGGGGGGGGGGAACGAAGAGAATGAATTAAATGAAAGGTAGCCAGACATTTGAAAAGTTTGCTTTACTGGACATATCATTAACTAAGTAGCCTGAATTCTTCCATATATGATAAGCCTCCCAAAAATCAAGGTCGTAAATAGATGAGCATTTCTGAATTATTGAACCTTCTGAAAAATTAAAACTGTGATTGTCAGACCAACAATGGTTAGCAATTGCAGAACGTTTAATGTCACAATTTTTAACATAGTTTTTATGTTCCCCCAAGTGTGAAGTTTTATGTTATTTTAGTAAGTTTCATTTCACCTGCATTGTAAAAATTATTTTCTCCTTATTATAAGAAATTTAATTAAATCATTATTATCTTTTCTAAGTACACTGTTTTTTATTTATAAGCTTTAATTTTAAACGTTTTCCAAAGATATTCCATATTCAATTAATTTATTATTCAGTGCCACTAGTTTCGTATTTACCAGTGCAAGAACAGCCAGTGAAGAAATGACATGCGGTCAAACGGATTAAGCGAAGCCTAAACTTTGTGTCTTTCTAATCCAATCTTACCATCCCTTGGAATGGTCTATATATTTTTTTTGGCAGCATGCCAAGAACCGTCTTTTAAGACTGGTCAAGCAGTATATTGTACCGTCACACAGCAACTGTCACTGCGACTTCTCAGTGAAGTCACCAAATGACAGTCGCGTGAAAGTAATGAGACTAATGAAAGATATCACATTTTGGTTCACCATGACTGTGACACTTGTGACCATTTCTAAAGTCAAGATGACGTCACATCGACAGGCTGTGTTGTTAAGGTAGTTCTTATTTGCTACACTTGCTGTTTATATTGCTTTCTTTTCACTACTCACAATTCATTTTTGTGCTCGAAAATTAGCATTTTGTGTTTGTCCCTCAATTTAAGGACAGCTGTATATTTGAGAAATGTTTATTAGTGCCAATAGATGTAAATCGATATTACATTTTTTTAGATACATGTGCATCTATGACTCTTTTCACTTTAATGAATTTTTTAGAAAAGCAGCATCCACTTTTAATAAAAGTGGAATAATGTTTAAAATGAAAACTTTAGTTATGGAAGGATTTAAGGCTACTTTTCTTAGTTTTTGTTGAATGTTGTAGATTTAAAGTCGTATACTGTTAATTGGAATATCCGAAAGAGGAATTTTTAATTATGAATGCAGCTTTTGATGACGTTCCGTTTTTCAATTTTTCTAAGAACCACTCTTCCTAAACATTTCAGAGCTTTTAATTTACGTTTATTCATACTTCTATACAAATTGAATTCTTTTGCTTATGAGACTTAAAGTCTGCTAATTTTCATGTTAGTAAGAATTTCTAATATTTTTCATTGACTTTAATGTAGAATTTTGCTGACTATCTCTTAAAATTGTATTTAATGGATTTGGATGGGATTTGTTAAGCATAGGTGAATATTGGCCATATTTCTATAGAAAATATGCCTTCAGGGAGGACTTTTCAAGGGAAGGTGACTCGAATTATTGTTCTCGTACAAGGAAAGCCCCAACATCCGTGTACAGTCACCCGACCTGACGGTGCTGGTATCGAATTCCCGAACTACGGTCCAAAATCTTCATTTTGTGGTCGACATGTTAATCATTGGGCTGAGGGGGGTATTACACTAACTTGCTTAAAATTGCTTATATTATACTAACTTGCATTAAACTGGCTATATATCTATACCGGTTAATTCAAGATAAATGTAATGGCGAATATCCGTAAAACTACTGATGATAGAAACATACTTTCACTAACCAAAAATATACAAATCAAGTATAAATTTTAGATATGGCATTTGTTTTACAAGGGGATATATACATATTAAAAGATGAAAGTTATTTTTTATACGCCTACATTTCCCATGAGTTGTATTTAGGAAAATGTTATCATGCGTCACCGCTTTTAAGCAGGACATTTAAAAAAATCTAATTTTTTAAGACAAAAAATTACCGAGTTATAATACTTTGAATTTTATGAAATTTCAGAGCTTTCTGGTAATAAAATGAAAATAAGGACAGTACCTCACAGTTTTACATATCTAATTTGATAGATGGTTCCCATTCTCAATGATCCATTTTTAATTAAGCATAACACCTTTAATTTTAAAGATACAGACATGCATTTTTTTGCAGTAAAAGGAAAAGCAATCTAATTGACTAATATTATTTAGAAAGGTCGTATAAAATTTAAAATGTGTAACTTTTTTGAAAATGAATGAGAGGATTATTTCATAAACATAGTCTTATTTCCTAACTTATTTTGAATACTTTTTCAATTTACATTGCCTAATATCTCATTACAGAATATTAAAGCGTGTTTTAGCCTTTTTGGGACTCTTTCTATGATACCTGTGGACGCTATGTTTCATAAAATACAGACACCTTAGTTACTTAATAGCGCAACTTTGCATTCTGACTGTAAGCTTGTTTTCTAAGAAGACTCAGAAAAGCAAATTCGAGTTTTGGTCAAGATTTCGAAGAAATTTGCCCCTGTGAGCCGGTGTGAATGTGTGGGAGGTTTTGCACGTATGGTGCAAGATGTCAGAACGGTCGGATTTTCAAACATTCCAAATATTCTCGCGTGAACATTTACAAAATAAACACAAAGCGTATTCAAACAAACAATGGATCTAGGAATAAAGAGGGGGACACAGATATTGAAGTGTTTACCGGTTGAGCATGAAATAATTGAGGATGTAGTCATAAGATGGCGACTGTTGTTTGTTTACATCGGAGCAGGACCTGATAATGCCGGGCAAACTTCCACCAGTAAAAACGAATAGAAGATTTTGCCTAATTCATGACAGAAATTCTGCATGAATAAGGCGTTTAAATAAGGCAAAAATTTCTATTCAAATTTACCGGTGGAAGTTTGTTCCGGCAGTAATCAAATTCACTACATTGAAGGACGATTTGATACATTCGCTATATTGAAGGACGATTTGATACATTCACTGCTCTGAAGGATAGTCATGGTATGGTGGAACCGCAGAACCTGACTACCGCCGAGGCAAAATTTCACCAGTAAAAACGAATAGATATTTTTATGTTAATTATGACAACTATTTTTTATGAATAAGGCATTTAAATAAGGGATTCAAATTTACTGGTGGAAGTTTGGCCCGGCTGTAATCAGGCCCTGCGGAACCGCTTACAGTTTAAACTTTACCATTTTGAGGATATGTCAATTCCTCTTCATTCATAGTTCCATGAAACAAACCAAGTAATTTTAAAAAGCAATTGAAAATAATTGAAAATAAGTCCGAAGTTTCTTGAAAAAGCGGCAAATGGTTCCAATAGTGGAAAAGTGTTTTTTCTTCGTATCAAGTGTTTCTTCTGTAGGAAAGACTGTAAAGCCTCATAAAAATGCACATAATTTAATTGTACCTGCTGCAAAGACAGTAATCACATCAATGCTAGATTGAAAGGCAGCAAAATATTTAAATTTAATTTCACTATCTGATAGCACAGTTAAGAATAGAATCAAACTTATGGGAAAATGTTACTAGTTAACTGAGTGTGTAAAAAGCAACTAGATAAGAATATAGGTATAACGCCGCTAAGCTTGCCCAAACGCAGAGCCCAAATTCTCGTCAACGTATAACAAACCGTGCCAAGTAGACCCAGTTTACCTGGGACAATACAAAGTTGGCTGTATGGTCAAAGGTGAGCACCGCCACCTCTGCATCACTTCCCCTGCTATCAAGAATTGACGACGTGGTCGCTGCAAAAGCAGAGCCAATGTACTAAAGGAATCTGCCGCAAAACACTGGGAGACGCGTCTGAGTCCCCCAGGAGCTTCGGGTAACCGGACACCCACAGGGGCACCGGGCTCTAAGACTTTTCTTAGGTTTCCTAGACACGCATTTGCTTCACCAACGCTTCCGGACTGAGAGTATAGGCATATCCAACAACCTTAAAAACCTTTGTTCCTTATGAATTTTGTAGTAAAACATGTGAAGTATTTTTGTTTTGAAAATCATTTTCAATTCACACAACCAATGCATCATTCTTCATTTGTCTAGACAGTCTCATACATTAAAGCGAAATGAACCGTCCAAAATGTATCGAGATAAGTTCAGCTATGAGTGAGACATTAAATGGTGCGACCAGTTTGGTTAAATCTTGAGTGCCTTAATTTATCATAGTAGTGACATATTAAATTGAATTGGATTTGATTCTATACATATATTCGGATTCGCGTCTTCAATATCAAGGATTCGTTTATGAGTCACCGTCAATAATAATAGAACAAAGTATCGGAATATACACCCAGGAAAGGCATGCACCTCGAGGGAATGGAACCCAAGCTTTCTACGTTCAAAAACTATTAGCACAGAAGCAGTGCGTGCCACTCGGCCACCGAGGCACCAGTGGTGACATACTAGCAGTAAATGTTCAATATTTGAGAGGTTTTTGAACAAAAATAGACTTGATGAGTCTCCTATTATCCCCAAGTTAGTACTTGTTTATCATCTAATTCTTTTAATTGAATTCCTCCAAGTGAGTATCGCCCTGTGATGTGGGTTGCCATATTTCAACAAAAGCCCTTAATCTGAGCATGCATCATGAGCGTATGTGCTATTCTTTTTAAAAGCACAGTAAACACTCGATTTAAAAATACGTAAATAAAATGAGAAATCCCTGAAATCGCCAATTGTGTTATGACCAATCTATACTTATAAAAGAGTAACTTGATTTTCTCATAATCAACGCCGAGCCTCAACCGTTTGTCCTAGATTTGGAAGACATGTTCTTTACACAATGTAGGCACTCACTAAGAAAGGATTTTTGGAAAATTCACAACCTAAAGGGGTTAAATGGGGGGTCGAAAATGTTAGATAATTTCGTCTTTTCGACATATCTCAGCAGGAGTTTTATGTAGGAGCGTAAAATTTGGGATAACAATTCTACTAAAGAATAGTTAAACATGTATTTCAGTTGATTTTACAAATTCAACCACTAAGTGGGTTAAATAGGGGGGTTGAAATTATTCGGTGATTTCACAGTTTTAGGTAAGAGCGTAAAATTTAAGATATCAAATCTACTAAAAAATGATTAAACACCTATTTAAGCGATTTTAGAAATTCAACCCCTAAAGGGGTTAAATGGGGAGTCTAAAGTTTTAGGTCATTTTGCCTTTTCGCCATATCTCAACAACAGTTTTTGTTAAAAGTGTGAAATTCAGGAAAACAAATGTACTAAAAGTTAGTTAAACATATATTTCAGCGATTTTAAAAATTCAACCACTAAGGGGGTTAAATGGGGGTGGAAAGTTTTTAGTCATTTCAATGGATCTCTCCTTTTGTTCCGTTTAACAACTATTTTAAACTATAAGTTAATCTTGTGGTTTTTATTTAATTCTAAGTGGCAGCAAAATTTTAAATGTCGTACTTTATGTTATATGCACGTAGATTTTTCGTCGTCCTGAGTCCTCTCGTAATTTTTAAAGCATCATTTTCATCTTTCAAAGAACCTCTTGTTAGATAGTCTTTTAAAAGCAAAAAATTCTCCCTGGTTCATTAGTTGGCAAGAAATAACTCGGATAGACGTTTTAGCTTTCAGTAACCACATATATTAAAATTCGATTCGTAATACACAAAGTATAGATCTGCAACTCATAAAAAATTGCAAGTTTCAGAAGTGGCTGAAATTTGCTTTTATGTAGAAACGAAATCTTAAAAATATTTCTGCAAATACCCTAATATTTTGCTCATTCCTCCCGAACAGGTATTTCAGGGACAACCACAAGGTTTAGAACAAACTTTTTCTGTAAGATGATCATGAAGAATTATCCATATTGTTGAGATCTAGACAGTACAAGGCTCTTAAGGGTTGGGTTGATTGTTGACGGCCAATTATTTGCACTTGGGATATAGGCCCGGGGGGAGTGCCCTTCGTGGGGGTCTTTCTAAGGGAACCTAACCCGTATTTACGCATGCATAAATCAACGGCTCGAAGAAAACCACGAAAACTCCGAACGGTTAGGCCGACGGGCGCGATTGGGATCGAACCCAGCACCTCCCGTCTACCAGCTTCGAGAACACAACCTCTCAGCCACTGGTGGGGCTCAAGGCTCTTAAGGAACTTAACTTAATGAACTATTAACTCTTTCTTAATTCTGGCAGATGTGTTGACTTGCACTGTTCCTGTGCTCTTCTTTTTCTGTTCGCTGAAAGAGAAACTTGCTCGAGAGTTCATTGTTAATTTTCAAAGTGCTCTTGGGGCCAGGAAGGCACTACTCGACATCACGCTCTATTACAAGGTGTTTTAACGGTACGTTTGATGGCTCATTTTAACGCTTTCACCTACAACAACAAGCGGTGTTTTGTTAGTTTAACAAATCTCATCCCAAATCATAACTGACTGGGGCTTTTGCCGTCTTTCGATAATGGCTGATGGACTAAGAGTGTCTTTCGGCCGAATTTGATTGTTGTGTCATTATAAACCATTCACTGTGAAATTTTTGAAAAAAAAAAAATCCGCTGAGAATGCGAGGCCCTATTGATTGGTGCTATCCATTTTTGAAGTTTTGCATTTTTGTTAGGCAACGAATGTTTCTGTCATGGTTTCGTTTCAGTTTATAAGGTTGATATCGAAGGAACCCTTACACACTATGTCGAAACATCTCCCGACTGATGTTCATCTCGTTCACGACTTTACTTCTCATTTTTTTTTTTTTTTTTTGTGATTTTGCGTTTGCTGGAAATATTATCTGCTTATTTTTTTTTTTATCTCGGTTTGGTCTGTCCATATTTTGACCAAGCTATTAAAACCGTTTCACTTCATCCGGCGCTGTCTAACATGGAACTTTAAGCAACCGAACAAACTCTTATTACCACATGCCTTCAACATGTTATGAAAAAAATCGAATTATACTGGGAGATCAATATTACAAACTTTAAACAACCTGTATCGGTGCCGTCCGAAGTTTATTTCTATTGTACGGGTAATAACATTTTAGTGATGGAGTTCAGTAGTGTTTTTTTAAATTCTACTTGAACTTTGTCCACGTTATTTCTTGTCACCCTGTATTAGCGAAGTTGTATTTGGAGGAAGGAAGGCACTTAATTTTTCCGTCTTTACTAACTAACTTCTCAGTTTTAGAATGAGAAGATGCGTTATCAAGAATTAAAAAATCCATTACAGCTAAGTAGAATTTTCAGGACTTGATATCGTTGCACTTCTAACGCAAAATGATTGAAGAATGAATCAGAAAAAAATATCACATGTAAACAAAACATTCCTGGAGTTGGAATAAATTACTGGCAACTGATTCATGATGTTTTTAAAAGCATGAGGTTTCCTTGCTGCTCCGACAAATCATATGGCTATAAGAAGATGCGTGCTTTCAGCAATTGCACTAAGTGGGCAAAAATGTGCTCGCTGCTTATTTACTTTTCGTCCAGGTCTGCTGTATTCATGTTTGTGTGCAAGGGTATTTTCAAGAATAGCACAATTTTAAATAACGGTCTCACGTATATTATAGATTTGAGGTAAAATGAGATCTTCAGATTCAATAAGTTGATTAACCTTTTGATTACGGGCCAAGAATGGGGACTATTTTTATATTCAATCGTACTACAACTAACAAAAAAATTCCTTTGCTTTAAATATCTCTTAAAATTTGCTTAGTATAAGTGTATGGCAGAAGTTATTTATCGCTGGGACGTACAGTGTCCCAACCCCGTAATCAAAACGAAACGACTCAAGTTTTTCAATGTCTGAACTTAATCCTTCACCATATGTGTTTTTATTGGTGCTATCATGTCATCAAAGCTACCAATCACTCGTATGAAGTACTATGCCCGTAAGCCAAATATGTCTTGATTATTTTTAGATAGTTTTAATTTTTTTAATTAAAAAATAAACGTCTCTGTTGAAGAAATTTTTAGAAAATATAAAATTTGTCCAGTGAATTTAACATTAGCATTCTTAAAATTTTAGCTCTTTTAACTACTCGCAGAATCATAAGAAGACTGCGTAAACTATGGATTTTTGCGGGCAGATTTAACTAAGAAATTAAAAAAAGGACGACAAAATGGGTATTAAGACAGATGGATCTTTTGAGAGACGTGGGTAGATTTTTTAAAGTGCGCTAATAGAAAATCTAACAAAAGCGAATTTTGCCAAAATTTGACGCATACTCTTTATTACTGCACTAATGATAAGATGTGTCGCTTAGTTAAGATTTATAATTCACACATTAATAATCAATCAGAAATGCCATATTTTACATTTTTTAAGAATAATGTTCTTATAAAAGATATATCCAGACTCATTCACCATTCACGAAGAAATAAAAATTATAAATACCGCAGTGCAATGAAGCAAGAGAAGAAACGTGAAAAATATATAAGTGACAAAATGCAATAGTGTGCAACTACGAAGATAGTGACAACTACCAGCGACAAAAGTCGCAATGTGACAAATTACTAAAATTGATAAAAAAAAAAGAAAAAAAAAGAAAAACTTTGAAAAATTTGCAATATGGTAAAATCAAGAAAATGACAAACTTTACCAGTATAAGATAGTGACAACAAGATAAAGACAATGACGAACATAGCCCAACACGTTCCAGCCTATAAGTAGCAAAAAACTCTAACAGAAAGTGAACAAATGCAAAAAAGGGACTAGCCCATAAAAGGGGCGTAACCATGACAACGACGAACCACCATGATAGAGACAAGGCAATATAAACGGCAAAAATCAAACACTGTAAACAAGATAGAGGCAATGTCGCACGACAAGAGATGAAAACAACAGCGATATCCTAAATAACAATATCAGTAGGTATATAGAATAACTGAAGGTACAAATAAGTAATAAAGATAGTTAGTAACAATTTTTTAGAATTAGAAATAAATTAAAGTTTGTAGTTAAGGAATAAAATACAAGTTCATCCCTTTTGTGAACTGTTAGGTAACTTTAGTAATTCCTCTAATATTTAATTTTTAGTAAGCAATTTTTAACTCAAAATAAGCTTTTCAGCATCTCCACAGCTAAGTTAGTACTAGTTATAAACATTATATAATTAATTATATTTAGTTAGTACATAGCCATTTGTCCCTACCCTCCCATCTTTAGATTTATCTAAGTTATATAAATTATATATATTAAATTATATATAGATAATATATAGCCGATGTGCCAACCTCTCTCTTAATTTAGCAAATTATGTATATAATGTCTCCCCTGTAGGAATAAGTAACTGTAGAATTTTTAGTTTCAGTTAAAATAATCATAGGGTAGAACTATAGGTAAATTAAGACAAACAACCAAGTAAAGTAATAGTACTCAAAGTCTAAAAGTAACGCCTAGTTTCTAGTATTAAAAGTGTTATAAAATGTCTCACCCTATTCCTTTTCAGATTCAGTGATCATGTACGCGATTGGCGCCCGGTGCATGTAAAACCGTCGTGGGTGTAAAGTCCTCCAAGTTCCCTATGAATTACACCTCTGGGGGTGCCTAGTCAGGTGAGGGTCTCGTCACCAGATCAAGATTCTAAATTACGAGACCAATTCGAGTAGCAATGCAGCGAGGAATTAGTAAATATCCCAGCATCTCACATCCGTCCGCTGAACCGTCTCATTCAAAATCAATTAGCAACCGGCCACTTAAGAAAAAAAATTAAGGCAACAAGACGCACTGAAGCCACGTCGACCTATAGTTTTATCAAACACATCTTCACCATGCGGGGAGTAAGCGAATTCTCGCCCCGTTGCCAGGCATCAATCCGTTAAGCTGGGCAAAAGCCTGGCAGGTAGGGGACTGGTCAGCGGTCTATAAAAAAAAGCATGTAAGACTGTTCAAAACTCTAATTATTATTATTATTATTATTATTATTGTTTTTTAGTCGTTTTCACTATAATATAACGTTTGTCGAAAAAATGATGTTCAAAGCCCATTGGTTTATGAGATTTCTTTTTAAATTTTATTTTCGACAAATTCTGATGAAATATTTTTTAGATTTCGTCTCTTTTCTATTTCAGCGGTGTTCAAAATGATAGAAATGGCACAATACCAATTGAAATCAGTTCGCGTTTGCTATGCAAATGCGAAAACTTTTTGTTAAAATTAAATACATGATATTCCAATTAATATTAAAGAAGTAGTTTACAAAAATTATATATATAGGGGAGAGTAGCCGAATTTGGACCACTTGACATATTTTCAGGTGTAACTCACTTCCTTTTTGGAATATCTGCAAAATATCACTACACATGCTCAATATATTCATCTACTAACTAATTAAATCTTTAGAATAATTTCATTTTGAAAACCTTAAGTTTTATTTTAATTTGAAAAATTTGCCAAAAGTAGTCCAAATTCGGTGACTGGTCGCCTAAGTTGGACCCTCCCAGTCTCCTAAATTGGAACAAACAAAATTAGGCTGTTTTAATGAGTAGGGAATATTACTAATTTTATTCAAAGCAAATTTTTCTATTCTTGAAACAAGCAAACAAAACGACAGCAATGAAATATCATGAAATCAAATGTCTGGAAGTAAGAGTAATTGTTTTAACCCTTTCAAGGGCAAAGGACATCTTCTACTAAAATGTTGAAATATTTGAATGACACCAGAATTAACAATCAAATCTATTTGAAAATAACTATAAGATTTTTCTTTACGTATATTATAAAAGCAAAATTTTATTAAAAATTTCTGGGTGTCACTTGGCAGTTTGGAATTAAAATTAAGCGTTCGCGCCTTGCAAACACCGCCCTTGAAAGGGTTAAACCAAAATGTATTCAAAATATAAATCAAAGTTATAAGCAATTAAGAATAGAAATTATGGAACTAAATGACGGTTACTTGGATATCATGTAAGATGTGATGCAAGCGTTACACATGAATTTCTTTTGTTCATTTTTAATTCCAGCGCACACAAAATTGAACCGTATTTGGCAATATGAACACTGAATCATTTCTGCTATTTTATTTTTCTTACAAATTAGGCAAAACCAATCATCACTGTTTTGATTTTTCTTTTTAGATATTGAATCATTAGACATTTTTTTTTTTGCAACGGAAGTTTTCTTTACATTATGTCTGTAGTTCTTCCTTTCCATAATTTTCTTTCCAGTTGAATTACGCCTATTTTTTAAAACTTGATGTTCCAATTGCTTTTGTGTTCTAGAGCTTCCTTTTTGTCGTTTTCTTTTGTTCTTTCATTTCAAGATTTACTTTATATGGCGAAGATGTTGACATTGACACAACTGTTTTTGGCTCGATCTGTACTTTGACTTCACTGATTTTGGCAAGGGAGATAACATTTATAATAATATTTTGGCTTTTTGGGGGTTTTTTGTAGCTGCAGCCTTACTCTTTCCTTTTCGTTTCTTATATCTTTGACAACTTTTGATGTCACTGATGGTTTTCTTCCAGACTCTTTGTGTCGTTTTCATCAGTTTTTTTTTTTTTTTTTTTTTAAACTCTTTTAGGTTTTATAGGTTTTGTAGGTTTCATGATTACTGACTCTGACTCTGACTCTGAAATCTCACTAGCAGAAGAATTAACGAACCTATCTGTAGTGACTATCTCCTCTTGAGGAATAAGTGCAGAAGCAGCTGTAAAATGATGACTTTTAAAAACATGCATGTTAAGAGGTCAAATGCCCCTTCCTTTAAAATCTTGAACTGCGGTTTCAACGGTTGCTGCTCTGTTGCAAGCGATGGTTAAAACCTTGGAGACTTTGTTAGCCGGAAACCTTTATGAGCTCGAAGCCACGATTCTTGTGCCTCTACGTAATACGTATTTAAGGGTTTATATAAGGCAACAACCCTCGAAATTCATTACTTATTTTTCAAATTTATGATCGTATATCTGGTCCAATTTAAGCAACCCAAATTGGTTCAATTAAGGCAACTGCGCCATTTTTAAGACAGATATTCTCAAGACTAAGAACAAAAACGAAAGCAAACAAATCCGCCTGAAAAATATGCACAATAAACACATGAATTTAGATATGTGTATGAAAACATAACAACTTACCTTAGTTTTAAAGTATTTTCTTACGTATAGTAGGAAAAAATGAGATCAAAACAGCTAATTTTAGGTTTTTCAAAATTGTCTGAAAACAGATCGTGGAAGGCGGGTGCTTCTTCTAATCCGAGGCTAACGAAAAAGATGAAGGCTACCGCGGTGCTTTACGGATACCTTTTTTTACAGACCGCCGGAGTCACGTGATGCTCTAATCCACCAATGCAGGTGTACGAAAAGTGTATCACGTCACTCTAGCGGTCTGTAAAAAAAGATAAGTGGAATGCACCACGGTAGCCTGTCTTTTTCGTTAGCCTCGTTCTAATCATAAATGACGTCATTCTGATGAGTAGGATTTCAGCGGTAGATGGCGTTTTTTTCTGTAATTAAAGCCATAATTGCAGCGATCGATTTAAAGCGGCGGTCCAAATATGGCTACTCTCCCCTATATATTTACATTTATTTAAATATATGTATTCTGTTAAATTTAAGTTGGAGCAAAAATAAAAGAGCTTAAGTGGTTACATACGTTCTCGGCGGAGAAAAATTGACATATTTTGAAATTTTTCTTTGGGAAGGGAGTAGAATTAATTGAATGACTAATAATTCCACGTTGTTTTTTATTGCTTCAAGTATTTCAAAATATTTTTGTTGTTGTTAAATTTGATCCCATATTACGTTGGAAACCGGCAGCCGCGTTGACCTGTACCAAAATATCCGGGCTCGATGCATCCTAAATTCCAGTAGAAATAAAAAAAAATAAAATTTCAAGTTTCTTCTTGTAAAATAAGGTTTTAGCTAAAGACCACCGGCTCAAATTATCAAATTTTTGAAAAATAAGAAAATTGCGCTATATTGAAAAAAATTTCATTTTTTGTCTAAAATTTTGATTTTGAAATTTATTGAAAAATATAAAAGAATAAAATTAAAAAAAAAAAAGGAAAAAATGGCCCTTAAACAATTTAATTATGCCTAAATGAGCGCAAATTTTATCCAAAAATGTTAAACATTGTTCAAGTTATGCTGCCCATATTGAAAAATGTAGTTTCCAGAAAATCGCGTTTAAAGTTTTAGAAGAAAAAATATACTGATAATTCTTTTTCAACTTACACTTAATTTGCCATTCCAGAGCCATACTGTGGACCCCTCCTGTGCCATCTGGAACTTCAATAAAGGAGTTGATTCTTTAGTAGAATTTTTTTGGTCGGTTTTATCGATCGTGCGCGCTTAGATTTTTGCTCACATGTTTGTTAATAATTGAGATATCACTTTAAATCTTGTTGCTCATAATTCTACACACTATAAGAATTTAATTTTCGTAAAAAAAAACAAAAAAAAAATCGATTTTTTGAAAGTTGAGAACGTATGTAAACCCTTAACTATTTCGACCCCTCCCCCTGGTGGATATTTTTGCGTATCATTTAGGAAAGCATTTAAAAAATATTATGATGGCAGTCGTTCACTTTGCAAAAAATTTTTTAAATGGGGAGAAGAAAAATTCCTTCTGATTTAGAAAGAGGCCAAATCCTAGTTATAACCACATCGGGTGGTACTCTTCAAAGAACTGCTGATAAAGTTATATGTTTAAACTGCCAGTTTTATTACTTACATAATTCAATTATGGTGCTGCATAATATGCAGAAAGGCCATTAATTCTTTTGAAACTATCCGAACATTTGAATATTTTCACGGTCACAAGTAAAAGAATGACAGCAAAGGAATCTGTAAGCCAGATAAAGACGACATCATCTGTTTGAACTATAAAAAGATCAATTAACCCCTTGAAGAGCGGCTGTATATTATTTATACCAGTTAATTTTTATTCCAAAGTACCAGAAACACCCCATATATTTATTATTTAGTCACTAAAATGATCATTCTTATCATTTTGATACCCACTGTATATCATAAATGATGTATAAATTTGTTATTTTTGCATGAAGCTAAGCGCATTATTCCACTTTGTTTTTCTTCAAAATTACAAAATATTAAAATGATTGGAACAGAAAGCTAATTTACGGCTAGAATGTTTCCATAAAAATTCTCTTATAATAAAGCTTATCTCATGAAAATTGAAATGGTAACAATGTTTTATAAAAAAGGATAAAAAATATATTGTTAGTTTAACTGCATATAAAACTATATGTTGCTAACGTAATACGAATTAAATGCTAATTATTTTGAAAATTTTTTAATTCCTTCTGTAATGATCAGTGTCGAAATAATTTCAAGTACTAATCAAACAATGTATATTAAAAATAAATTTTGAAAAGTAAAAAAATTGGGTTGATTGAAGTGAAAATTGATAAACGCACTTTATACACTGTTAGATTTACGATAGTGATATGCACCATGATAAAATGAATTCAAATTTTATTTTATTTATCTTTCTAGGGGCTATGCATAATTCCGTAGCGAAAATCGTAAATTTCAAACGCAAAATATTTAGGAAAAAAAAAACAATTTTAATCAATCAAATATGTTCCATTCTGTTCAATAACTTTCTGCCATCTCTTCACGAGCTTCATTATCCCTATTTCATAGAAATCCTGAGATTTTTGGGCAAAGAAGCCATCCAAGTGGTTTTTGAGGACGTCCAGGGAACTGAAGTTCTTATTATTTGCTGCTCAAGCGCCTTACAAACGCACCATTTTTGAAGCGGATGATCACTGGTGATGAAAAATGGATTGTTTACAATAATGTCAGTCGAAAAAGATCGTGGTGAAAGCGCGGAGAGACTGCTCAGATGGTCACAAAGACTGGATTACACACGAAGAAAATCTTGCTCTGTATCTGGTGGGATTGGAAGGGAATCCTCTATTATGAGCTGCTATCATCCAACCAAATGATTGATTCGACCAAGTACTGCTTACAACTGGAAAAATTAAAGCGAGCAATCAACTAGAAGCGGCCCGAATTGGTGAACAGAAAGGGCGTTGTGTTCTACCACGCAACGCCAGACTGAACGTTTCTCTGATGACCCAGGAAAAATTATTGTGGCTTGGATGAGATATTTTTAAGCACTCAATGTATAGTCCGGATCTTGTACTTTCAGATTATCACTTGTTCCGGGAGCTACAGAACAATTTGAATAACAATAATTCAGTTCTCTGGACGTCCTCAAAAACTACTTGGATGACTTCTTTGCCCAAAAATCTCAGGATTTCTATGAAAAAGTGATAATGAAGCTCGAGAAGAGATGGCAGATAATTATTGAACAGAATGGAACATATTTGATTGATTAAAATTGTTTTTTTCCCTAATTATTTTGCGTTTGAAATTTATTCGATTTTCGCTACGGAATTATGCATAGACCTAATAGCGGCAATTTCGGGGAGTCGTTAGTCGGCATTAACAATTTAAAACAGAGATCACCCATACTATCCTATCATAGGCAATATCAAATATTTCCTCATAAACAGGTTTTTCGAGAGATAAACGGTCGAAAGCGCACCGTGTTATAGCTTGCTTCTCGTAACTTCATCATTGACGAACTTGTTGCTATTTGTATCTCCTATGATTGATATCAGCTCAAATTTCCCTAATCAAATTGCCCTAAAAATACTTATTCCCTATTCGCGGTCTTTACACTACTTCTTTAAGGCAGTTACGTTTCAATCACACGTACTATCATACTATCTGAAATATATGTTATTTTCTTCCTTCGAGCGGATTATTTGAGCTGCTATTTTGAAGACTCAATATAATAAATTAATGTAAGCAACACATGAAACATTTTTCGAGTAATCGCTTCTAAGTGTTTAAAAATTGGGTAAAATTCAACAACTGAAAACAACTATTTTTGGAGCGCTCTGATGCGTGAAATTCGAGCTGATATCTACTGTAGGCAATGCAAATAGCGATAAGTTAAGCTGTTATCACACGGACGACCATACGATATGAAGTATATGCTATTGCCTCTCGAGCTACACTTTCACGCTGCAACTAGGGTTGTTTTCCCTACTGAAAGTTATCTGCTAATGTAAGGAGAGGGCGTAACATTTGGCGAGTAATTGCGGCAGGTGTTTTAATATTTAGTGTAGAGTTCGATTGATACACAGGAAGCATTATCGCGTACTCACATTTTGTATATTGCAGTTTCTTTTCGTGTCTGTTCTATATATATAATATTGTGATCATTTTACTTAAAATTCCAAGATTATAAAAACAATACTCTCACTAATATAACATTAAAATTCTAAATTATAGAGTCCATATCTTCACTTTACGTCTTTCATTACCTGTAAATGTTAAGAATTCTGAACTATTAGTATTAAGTGATTTAGAAAAAAATAGTATATTAAAACTAGTTTTTTGTCACGTGTATTGGAATCGCATTTTATCGCTAAGCCGAAATCTGTAACGCAAAGAAAGATGTTAAATTAAGTTTTAGTTATTTTGCCAAAATCGCTATTATGACATTTTTAGTTAATATATTTTACATATTTTAAATGTAATTCATGTTACATATTGAATGTAATTTAAAAATTAAATACGTAATAGAATTTAGATATAGTTCTCACTCTTTTGCAGTTTTTTCTTCCTTGGTTTTGATGATTTTAATCATTTTTCTAAAGTTTAAATGAATATGATATTTTTCATTTCAAAAACACAATCCTTTTTTTCATATATATTGTCTATAGTCCTGGGGGGGGGGGAAGTTATACCCTCTACTAACTCTGCCGCAAATCATTATAAAAATGTCACAAGTAACAATAGATTAGTAATAACATCTAATAATAATGCTGTACATAAATTTTGCTGCGGGGGGGGGGGAGAGGATGAAGTTACGTATAACAATTGTAACAGTACTAAACCCTAATTTCGACATCATAATTTTCGGTAAATTTTACCTTCGTGTATCAAACTGAAAGTCACTCGTTAAAGTAGTTTAAAAATTACGCAGATTTTATGTTTGTACCTCCTTATGTTAAATAAATGTTCGATCGTCGCAAAACAGATTACAAGACAAGTGCTTTTTAAGCAAAACTTAAAAATTATTCGGCGGAATGAGTTTTAATTTTGGGTTTGCATATTTGAAAATTCTAGAAATCTATTTCTGTTAGGAAAGTTTTACGTTACAATTCATTTTGGTTTTCGAAAATATATAAATTTTAATTCTTTTTTTGTTTTTAAGGGAAGCAAAATATTTTAACTGGAGGTTTTTTTTTGTCGGGGGGGGGGGGGGGTTATATGCGTTATTTATTATTAATACAAAATAAAAAAAGGGCACATTTTACTTAACAAATTGAAACACATATAAAGGTTTAAAATTTATACACCGCTAGGAGGGGGGAAACAAAACTTTAGGGTGGTTGAAATTCAATAATTAAAAAGGAAAAATAGACTGAAAAGGACATTATCATCCACATACATTAAATACAATAATCCAACATGAAGTGAAAAATTAGCCATAGCCAGGAATCGAACCTGGGTCCACAGCGTTCCAGGTTACCACTATGACCACTGAGCTACTCCGGCTGATGCTGAATTTGCAATTTTTCACTAATAAACCATGTTGCAGAGAAAGTCGCCAACCATCTAGCAGACAGCCTTGGATGATCGAACAACTGTGAATATATTTTTACTATTCCACCGATTTACAAATAAATATGTGTGTCTGTATAATAGTTGTATATCTTTAAAAAAAGATTATCAAGATTGTTTTAAAAGAAAATTTTTAAAAGGTAAAATATAATTAACTTTAAATAGCTGCTAGATTAAATTTTCATTTATAAAATTTTATTTTTCTAAAAGTATAAGAAAATTTTCTGCCCCCCCCCCATCCTCCACTACAAAATTTGCATTCTGATTCATGCTAAAAGGTGCAATAATTTGTATTGCAATAAAATACATTGATGCATGTTTGCTTGCATTTTTATCTTTCTTTGGCGACATAATTTGGCAACAAGTACGAAATAACGCCAAATATAGTTGCTGAAAATAGTTAAACTAGTACAGTTTGAGAAGTAAATAAGTGACTACGACAGTACAATTATAACATATAGCAAATAATATAAGGAATTGAAATAAAATAATCGTAATAAATAACTTTAAATTAGTAAATAAAGTTCTTATCGGGAGTGTAAATAACGACGAACTCCGAAGAGGCAATCGACGCATATGTAATTCCTTAATTACAAAATAACTGCACATTTTAAAAGTTCTTTTCGTGTATAATTGGTCCCTGTGTTACTAAAGATTTGCTTTTTTCTTAATTCTTCTGTATTTTTGGTTTCAATATTTGCGACGACCTAAACGTAAGATGTTGGCTTACTGACGGTGGCCATCTTGGAATTTTAGAGAGCTCTGATTGGTAGATTTCGAGCTGATAAATATCGTAGAGGATACAAACTACTGTAAGTTAGATCTTAAAGAAATTACGAGAGGCAATCTATCAAACGGGACGATTTCGAGCTTTTTTCTCTTGAAAAACGTGTTTGGGATGAAATATCTGATATTGACTATGATATGAGAGTACGTGTGATAGCGCCATTAGTCTCTGACGTATTTACGACAGATTAACTATCACACCGTTTTCGCCCGTTTTCCTCCTGAAAAACCTGTTTATGAGGAAACATCTGATATTGTCTATGATAGGATAGTACGTGTGATTGCAGCTTTAAAAATGATTACTCGCCAAATGTGATGCTTGCAGTTGCGGGTTCCGTTCATTCTTTAAAAAACCCTACTTGCAGCGCGGAAAACTTGCTCGAAATAAGCGGGAGGCCATAACGCATATTTCAAATCGTACAATAATTTGATTGAAACTTTAGAATTGGGTTGTAAAGAGATTTTATCATATCGCTCATGAGTTGCAAGTTGCAGTCTCGATTCATTCTTTCAAAATAGTTTGCGCATGTTTATACAGTAATACAGTGTGCTTGCGTTAATGTAACTAAACCGCATTTGAAATTCTAATATATAACTAATAAAATATGTACTATTCAAATATGTAACCAAGATAAATCAAAACTCAAATTAAATTAATAATCAAGATAGAGTAAATGATGATAATGGAATTTAGACATTAGAAATACGAATTTTTTTTTCTCAATTAGCGAACAAATGTATAGTGTCTGTTGGGGGTAAAATTAGTATAAAAATAAGGTTTTTCCAAGTTTAATTTCAAATGCAAAAAATCCTATTTGAAAGTAGTAATTTTTGAAAAGATTATTTACATTAAATAAATTTAAAAAAAAAATTAAATGTGGTCTTAACATGACAGCAATGTCTCCTTTTTAAGCTGTCACTATACCCATTTTTGGTATGTAAAATGAGTATATCTTGGGGTAAAATGTATAATGCTTAATATTAGCTTAAAATATTGCATAAAGTGGATATAATAAATGGAATTTTTTTTAAAAGATTAAATTATTACATATTTATGGAATGAACTGTTTTTTACATACATCACTTGTTAAATTTATAATGTACGTGATTGTTAAGACTGGCTTTGGCAGATTTTTAATTATTCCAGAATATTTCACTTCATCAATACTCTCTCAGAAAATGATTAAAAATCATCCATTTGGGATTTTTTTCAAACGTTTTATTATAAATAATAATTTCCAACATTTCCAATAATCTGACCAATGAATTTGGAGATAGATTGTTTTCTTCAACGTATTTCACTAACACCTAGTATCCTACTGCAATGTTATTTACGGGTCAAAGACAATTTTTAGCACTTTCCAACCTAGTTGAAAAGTGCTTATGACTTCGGTTTGTCTGCCGTCTGCCGTCTGTCCGTGCTCTAACTCCCGTAAATATGCTCGGATTGCTCTGCAATTTTTATATGTTATTGTCGTTATCTATAGCATGTTTCCTATTTCAACGGAAGTGTGTAGCACTGATAGTTTTTTTACAGGGACACTCAAAAGAATTCCGTTACATTGCGGTCTATGGGGAAAAATCATTTGCGGTTTATTTAAATAATGTTTCACTATTTTAAACGCATTGAAATTTATATATATCACTAAGGTGCATTATAAGAAGCTTAATATGGAATAGGGTGTGCATAGCACTTATAGTTACTTTACAGGGACAGTCAAAAGAATTCCGTTACATTACGTCTAATGGAGAAAAATCGTCTGCGGTTTATTTAAATAATGTTTCATTATTTTAAACGCATTGAAATTTATATATATTACTTAGGTGCATTACAAGAGGCTTACTACAGAATAGTGTGTGTATAGCAGTCATTGTTCATTTACAGGGACACACAAAAGAATTCTCTACTGTCTGTTAACAATAATTCCTGGAAGTGCGTTTTAAGTTACTGAACGCGATTTTAATTTTAACTAGATTTTTGTCTATTACGTGGTGTGTATAAATTCTGTAAATCCTATACAGGGCAGCACAAAAGTTCGCGAACACATTTCCGTTTACTGACAGAAACTCCAGAAGGATAATTTTAAACTCTGCTACGCGTTTCCTAACTAAACTAAAATTTAGCATCCTATGTTGTATATATACAAATCTATATATCCTATACAGGGCTGAATAAAAGTATTCGGATATTTTTCCGAATATTGTATCTGTTGGAAATTCCTGAAATTATGTTTTAAAATATGTTATGCGTTTTCCAAATTGTTTACTTAGATGTTATCTTTTAGCTTATTAATCGGTATATTTTGTAAAATTATTTTGGAAGCGTTGGAAAGTGCTACATAATCTATGCTTGAAGCATGATTTTTCGTTCTTGTTTATAATGAATGTTTATGATCCCACAATTTTTTTTATTTGTTTACTTTATTTTACGGTTTTTGCTCTTACTATATAATCTTGCTTTTTCTACTAATATTAACCATTATATTACATGTGATTTGATTCAATCTAGACTTCCTCAGATTTCGCAAAAATTCGTTTCTTTTTTCTTTAGGAATATTTTGCGGCTTTTTAAGTTAGTGAGGATTAATGCTGGTGAAAGAATGCATAATATTGTTTTTTAAAGTTTTTATTAGAAAAACGTTATTACAAGAATATAGATTTTTAATTGTCATATCATCTTGATCTGTTTTTACAATTTCATTGTTTCATATCTTCCAAATTTGTAAGTAATTTGTTTCGTTACAATGTTCTACTTATTTGATTATTTTTTTCAATTAAAATTTTTGGTCCCAAGTATTCTTTTCTATTTAAAAATCTGGTGGTTGGCAGGTAATGCTTTGTAATAAGTTATCACAAATCTGATCTCATTTGGAAATGTAAAAGCATATTCTGTGTTTTCTCGTTTTTTTCCCTTCCAGATGTTTTGATAGATATGTATTTTATATGAGAGATTTGTGTTTCAATGAGATTAAGAAGTCACACTAAACTTTTGAACAATGTGTTGGCTTTTAAAATTTTTATTAGCAACGCAGTTCATATTTTTATTAATTTCTTCGAAAATTAATAATAAATTAATACATATATTAAGAAAAAAGCTACCGAATATTAACAAATTCAAATTTTTTTAATTTTGAGGGTGTAATATTTTCACACTTCAAATTTAAGTCTAAAACTATATCCATGTACCCCACATTACTAAATATTTTATAAACAAATAAAATAATGCAATTGTTTAAAATTTGAAACAGAAATTCTTTCCCGATAGTTTCTTGAATCTTATAAACGCGAAAAAAAAAAACAATTAATACAAAAAAATGGCTGCAAAAATCAGACGTTTAAGAGATTCTCAAAAACGTCCATCATAACCCATCATACTCCATCATAAAGAATATGGCTGATATCAGGATTTTGTGTGCTGCTACTCAAAAAATCCGTTATAAGAAATCAGTAGCGTTATTTAGTATACAAAATAGAAAAAAAGACACAAAAAGTAATTAATTTACAATTTATGACACTTTAAAAAATCCTAATCATTTTCCCGCATCTACCTATTTTCACTCACCAGACGTTACACTTTAAGGTGAGTGAACCAAAGATGGCCAGTGTTCCTAAGATAGCCCACCCCTCAAAAGTAGAATTAATTTAATTTTTAATCACAAAATGGTACTACTGCATTGTCAATCATGTATCTGCAGTGCCGTGGCTGAATTAAAAGATATCACCTTGCTCCTCCGACATTTTATGCAGCGATTTCACCTTTGAGGAGTAGTCGTTCTAATTTCCAGGTAAGAAGATATTTTAAGTTACTTGTGTTTAAATTCTTTGAACTTTGAGTTATGATATGCTTTCTGAAAGCTTATTTCTTTCTCTTTAACCACATTTACTTCAATTCTAAGAAATTTATCAGATTAATACTTTTACGTCGTGCAAATGGCGACCATAAGTATGTTCCCAAAGTGGACACCTTAGAAAACAAATGTGGAAATCAGTGCAGTATGGGTGTTTTTCAAAATTTCTACATAAATATCTTAAAAAACTTATTACCATTTATTGTTAACACCAGAGATCACTCACAAGAATTCAGTAACTCCCAGAAGAAAATCCATGAACTACCATGCACAAAAAGTGCTTCAAGGTCTTTTCATGTCATAAAATAAAAAGATTAAGAAGAAAAACTTGAAAAATATCAAAAGAAAGAAAGAATCATTAGAGCATAATAGTAAGCAAAATAGTTTGTCGAATATTTTTTCAATTTTAAAAGTGATTTCAATGCATGGGTCTCCTTTAGAACACTATGTGTCAAAGGTGGCCCACAAGCTACAATTTTGAAATTATATTACAAAAGTAATTAAATTTTATTTTACAAAGAAAAGTATACTTGATATGTGTTAGAGATAAGTGTAAAATTTTACAGGTAAATATTCAGCCACACACACCCAACGAGAAAATTATAAAAAAAAGCTTATGGCCACTTTTGGTTCACCTACCTTATTCATAAAAAAATTAAATTTCGAAAACTAAAAAGCAATAGGAATCATTTGGAAACGTGGGGAATTGGTCCTGATTACCAAAAATGATTTGTATTGTATCAAAATGAAAATAGTTCAAAACGTATGAAAAAAAAAAAAAACAAATGACGTACACAAAAAATTCCTAATTTTATTTAGCTCGGTAAAGTTCATACATGACAAATCCATGGGGGCGTGTCTGACACATTTGCACATCAATTAGCTTTGTACTTAAATTTTTTAAATCCCAAACTTTTAAATTAAGTAATTTTATGTTTACCCAACATATGTCTATCGTAATATAGCAACACCGAGTTCCTAAATCGTGATTTTCATATTTTTAAAAATATTACTTTCCTTAAATTCTCTTTTAGGTAGATTTCGTAAGAAATACTACCTATTACATTCTCACCTAAGTTGGAAATTTTGAAAAATTTTTGCAGATCTACGCCGATCATGACTCCCAGAACCCAAAACCACCCCCAGTTCAAAAGTTTATCTATCTATCTATCTATCTATCTATCTATCTATCTATCTATGTCACTTTTTTCTGACCACGATAACTGGAAAAATTCTGCATAAATCTCTTCCAAACTGATACATAAAATCAAGGGTCATAAAATCTCGGTCAAGTTCGTTAATGGGCAAAATCGAACCAAGGGGGGGGGAAATAGGGGGGCTTTTTGTGAAAACAGAAAAATCCTCATAATTTCTTTATTATTATACGTATCGAATCCGTTTAAAGTTATTATTACTTCTAGGAAAAGGGCCGAAAATTTATGTATGACAGATTTTTGATATAATTAAAAATGGCCCCAAGGGGGGGAAAAAGGGGGGGGGGTTTAGAAGAAAAAAAATCATAGCTTCGTCAATTCACAAGATATCAAATCCGCGTAAATTTATTAATAATCCTCTTAGTATTATCTAAAACTTTTATATTGACAATTTTTTTATAGGACCAACCGTTATAGCAAAAAAAAAATTAAAAACAAAAAAAATCCCTGCCGGCTCCGCCTGCAAAGAAGTTATTTTTCGAAGTAGGCGGTTCCAACTTCCGCATCTTTTCGAAACTGATACATAAAATCAAGGGGCATAAAATCTCGGTCAAGTTCGTTAATGGGCAAAATCGAACCAAGTGGGGGGGGGGGGCTTTTGTGAAAACAGAAAAAAACCCATAATTTTTTAATTATGAAAGGTATCGAATCCGTTTAAAGTTGTTATTACTTCTAGGAACAGGGCCAAAAACTTATGTATGACAGAGTTTTGGTATAATTAAAAATTGCCTTAAGGGGGGGGAGGGAAGGGGGGTTTTAGAAGAAAAAAATTCATAACTTCGTCAATTCCCAAGATTTCAAATCCGCTTAAATTTATTATAAATCTTCTTAATATTATCTAAAACTTTCATATTGACAAGTTTTTTATAGGACTAACCGTTATAGCAAAAGTTATTTTTACTTCTAGGAGAAGAGCCGAAAATTTATGTATGACGGATTTTTGATATAATTAAAAATTGCCTTAAGGGGGGTGGGGAGGGGGGTTTTAGAAGAAAAAAATTCATAACTTCGTCAATTCCCAAGATTTCAAATCCGCTTAAATTTATTATAAATCCTCTTAATGTTATCTAAAACTTTTATATTGACATGTTTTTTATAGGACCAACTCTTATAGCAAAAAAAAAAAAAATCCTTGCTGGCTCCGCCTGCAAACAAGTTTGGTTTCGAAGTAGGCCGTTCCAACTGCAGCATCATCGCGAAAAGGTCATTTCTTCCGCAATTCCCGACAAACAGGCGCCCCACGTTCTGCGTCTTCAAAATCTACCTGTGCCTGTAGGCCGAGCCGTCAGGGATTTTTTTAGATATGAAACTGATGTTTCAGAAAATCGATGCTGCTATATTACGATAGATAAATGTTGGGTAAATATAAAAATACTTAATTTAAAAGTTTGGGTTTTAAATAATTTAAGTACAAAGTTAATTTATGTGTAAAAGTGTCATACACGTCCTCGTGGATTTGACAATTACTAACTGCGTACACATGATTTCTGGTTAGAATCTTATTAAAAAATTGTCGCATATAATGTGCTTTTGGTGATATAGACCAGAAAAATTCAGCGCATATATGGGTTAATGATGCAAATTGAAGAGAAAAAGAATTACAACTGTGATGTAGAAACTTCAAGGGATGCTGCATGTACAAATCACAGAACACTGGATGCTAATGTTACTTCAGAAAAATTACCTGGATACGTCTAAATGGCCAATTTCATTATTCATATGTACGTAATATTGGTTTAGAGTGGCTTACTAATGTGTTTTCGTTAATTGTGTACCGTAATTCGGCTATCACAATCTTGGAAAAAATAAAATATTGAATTTTACCCAGCTGGCTATTCTAATGCATATTTTGAAATAGTTCCGATTCTGTCTAGAAAGAGGCACCACACCTATCTAATCATATATTTCTGTTACTGATACATTTGTCATTTTGGGTGTTATTTGGGAAACATTTGTCGCACCACGTTCTCTAAAGAAACTGACACAACTCAAAAACTTGATGGAATTGAGGAGGGGCAAACTGAAAAACACACAGGAATGCGGGAAAACGTCCAATTAGAGTCCGTGAGGGGAGTGGAGCACTATAAAACCATTTATAATATCCGAGTTGCATGGGTGACATGCACCACTAGACCAGAAAAAATTGATTACTCAATGTTATAGTACAGTAACTCGGTCCTTGAAACCCTTATTAATACTGACTCACCGCAATTCATTCGCAGATTCTTGATAAGATCGGATCGGATATCAAATAAGAATAGCAATTGATTGACTGGAATCATCGAGACACAATTGACACAATCGGAAAAAATCAAGTTGTTTATGGAATCAAGAAAATTGACAAAAAACACCTCGTTATCGCCCAACACTAACACATACAGACAAACACTTCCTTTTATTAATATAGGATAAATGTATACAGTGTTAGTAGCTCAAAACATTTCTAAGCTTAATGAACTTTTCTTCAATTAATTATTTCGGCAGTCTTGAACGTGACAAATATATATATATATATATATATAATCACTAACGTATTTTAATACAATTTAAACTAAAAATACTAATAATTAAGAAAAAATATATTATTTTCAATGTTTAGTGCAATCTGAAATAACAGTTAAAATTGATACAATTTAAAAAAAAATTCTTGTTTGCATCTTAATAAAATTTCAAAAAATTATAACCATTTAAAGAATTAAAAAAAATACTTTAAAGAATCAAATTATAATCATTTTTATCTGATAATGTATTAATTTAATGCCATTCTTCAGAAACATAAACTCGGGAAAATATGTGAAATTACGCCTGGAATGCAAAGTAACAAAAAGTCGAATTTAAAAAATCGAAAATAGGAATCTCAAGTGCATCGAAATCTGTCTTCGTCAATTAAGAACCAAATTTGCAAATCTCTACGTGCGATAGATTTCTTTAGCTATTGCAAACAAATACATAAAAAAACACACACACACAAACGCTTCTTTTATTAATATGGGGTATTCAGTGTTAACTCTAAACATCGCTCAGCTTAAGAATGTTTTCTTCAGTTAATTATTTCGGAAGTCTTGAGTTTGACAAATTTTAAAGAAAATCACTAATTTGAATTTTAATACAATTTAAATTAAAAAACTACTACTAATTATTTTTAATATTATTATTTTCAATTTATCGTGCAATTTGAAATAACATCTAAAATTGATATAAAAATGATTTTTGAAATAACTTGGTTGCGTCTTAATAAGATTTCGAAAAAATTTAACCTGTAAAAATACTTTAAAGCATCAAAATATAACACTGGTTTACACGGTTTATATATTTTCGCCGAAATGGGTATTTTTTCATAGATTCTAGTGCACTGAGTACGGGAAAATTATTGTAAAAAATCTGTCACGTCTACTTTAAAAATATTTATTAAATGCTTAAAAAAAAATAATAACATGAAATATAAAAAGAAATAATTGAAATGATCAATTTTACTCTGCTTTTTATAATTTTCTTGATCTGTTTCTCTTAAAATAGACCAGAAGTAGTTCCCTAACATACTTTCGTCCCAAAAACCTTCGTGTCTGTCTTCATAAAGCTTAAGGGTCTTGGTGAAAACGCTCGCCCTGCTCGTCACTCACGGCGCCCAAGTTTCAGGAAAAAAATCCATGTGTGAATTGTGAGAAAATGTATCTTCAGACACATGTTCAGAGCCATTGCATGATAGTTTTTTTAAATAAAACAGCAATATTTTTTTTATAATTTTCATCTTTATGATTTCCTAAAAATCCACGGACGACCGTTTTAAAGGAATCCTAAGCATTTTTTTCATTAGTTGATAAAAGTTTTTCAAAGTCCTTATCTTGCATCAGTTTACATATCTGTGGACTGATAAAAATTCCCTTTTTAAATTTTGCGTCTGAAATACTTTGAAAAATTTTGTGCAAATATTTAAAAGCAGCACTGTTTTTATCCATGGCTTTGATGAAATTTTTTATTAGGCCCAATTTAATATGTAATGATGGCAAAATCATATTTTGCGGATCCACTAAAGATGTATATATCACATTCCTTTTCCTGGAGTAAATTCATTTCGGACAGGCCAATATTATTTTATGTAATGGTGTTCTTTAGCTAGACTATCCCACAAGCACAAAAAAAATGAATATTTAGTATACCCGCCCTGTAAGCCCAATAACATACTAACTACTTTTAAATCGCCACATATTTTCAAGTTGTGCTGTTCATGTGTATCATTTTCATTAAAAGAGACATTGTTTGATAGGTTTTTTTACTGTTTACGGCATAGCCAATTGGTAAAGATGGTCTTATATTACCGTTAAGAAGTAATGCAGCTTTCAAGCTATACGTATACGAATCTTAAATAAACGCCATTCATTTGGATCATAATTTTGGTGAAATAACTGCTGAAAATTTGACTTCGATTTCGGTAATAAGTTACTTTGGTATTTGGTGTCAATAAGTTCCATTGTTATAGACGAGAGGCAACAATCTCTGCCTTAGATCTAGATAGTAGCAAATCTCGCACAAGGTCGTTCAACTAATTATTAAATGCGGCGTTTTATCATCTTCGTCATCATTTTCATCCTCCATAAACAGATCTTGGCAACTCGCACTTGACATACCTGGACATACGGGATGCGGCAGAGTTTTCGAATGTGATATCGGTTTTGAGACTGATGGAATGTCAGGATATTGAATTTTATGTCTATTTTTTGAATTAAAGCCAGCAGTTTTTGTCAAACAAGAATAACAGTCATTTTCGTGATTTGAAGGTTCTCTCTACAGCATTGGTGATCCAAATAGAAGATACTTTTTTCCGCCTGAAGCCCAGAATATAAGATTAAGCCTACAGCTTTCACAAAAAACATGTGGGACCCACTTTTTATCTTGATTACTCACTGAAAATCCAAAATAATGCAAATATGCTGTTTTAAGACATTCTGATATCGGTTTTCCTTTTTTGCGAATATAAATTGTCCACCCACAAATGTAACAAAAACGACCAGAATTTAATTTTCACACTCTATTACACATTTTATCAAAACCAAAATCACTTTAGTTCACAAAAACACAAGAAAACAGAATATAGAATCCGAGTTGACAATGTGGGTAGGTTGAATGGTAACGTGATATACATTATAGAATTAAAAATATGAATTTTGAAAAATGTAAAAATTTAAAAAATGTGACGTGATAGATTTTTTTTCAAATACCGCCTTTCATTAGTAAGATGTAGTATAATAAGAAAATAGGTGTTTCATCAAAGTATGAAAAAATTTTTAAATTTGTAAACCAGTGAATCATTCTTATATGATAATGTATTAATTTAATGTCATTCTCAGAAAAAAAACCTCTCATTAGAGAGACACTTCGCATAAACGAAATTTAATATAGTTTGTTTCAACAACATTTTCAAAGTTAGTTCGTTTGGAAATTATTATAAAAGTTTTAATGACGCATAGCAATACATGACGCATAGTTGTCAACCGCCCCGATTTTTGAATACATATTTTTATTTTCTAATTTAAAAAAATCGCTTAATATAAAACAAACACAAATTTTGACAAATGATTTTGTTTCTCAGATAGAAACTAAACAAAAATAATCCGACAATAATCCAAATATTCTTAAGCAACTTGAATAAAAAAAAGAAACTTTATAGTCAATTTTATGACACATTTATATGTAAATTGTATGACACGTTGTATGACATTTGATGATTTTAACATTCCAAAAAATTGTTCATTGTTTTTTATCCAAAGAATTTTCAATAATATGACTAATAAGAAATGTTGTTGTTTCCTTATTTAAGCTGTTGCCTTCATATCCGTGTTCTCTGAATGCAACATATTCATCGTGTAATTTATTTTCTTTAAGATACAAAAGAGAGATTGAATTTTTCTTTTACATATTTCATATAAAAGTATTGCAATTAAAATAAATAACAAAAAATAACATTTCTAACAGCAAATCTTAAAATTTATTTTTGTGAAAAATATTCGATGGGCTTTTACTTTTACAAAGCCGAGCTATCCCACGAGCCCTGGAAGTGGTAGCAATATTGTCAGGTGCTCTGTCGACAATCGCCGGCCACTTCTTCGATTATATCCTGTGATACGGGTTTTCGTCCTCTGCCTGACTGAACATTTAGAGAACCTGTTTTCTCAAACTTCTCAACCATTGCTTTTAAACCATTAACTGATAAAGAACTGTTACCGTTACGCATTTTTTGTGATTTCTAAAAGCACGAAGAGCGGCTGGCGCATTGCACTGGTTGAGGTAAAAGAATTTAACTAGTAGAGCTCGCTCGACTAAAGAAGGAGACATTATGAAAGATAACTTTCAATGAAATTGCTTCGAACAGTAGCACATTACCTTTTGAAGTCGAACAAGCTAGCACTGAGCCAAAAGATGTAACGTGAAATTTGAATAAAGAACTTCTTCTTCTGCTGTTGCTTTCTTTGGGGCTCTGTAAGTGAAATTGCAGATAAAGAAACTTTAGCAGTGTTTATGTAAATTTTTAGCTTTTTATAAACTGTTACCACTTTGAGCTCGGATTAAATTGCTAAATTCGTTAAATAAACGGTAATTTTATTTCAGTATTGATTCTTCATTTTTTGAAACACTCTTTTTCGAATACACAGCGCTACATATTCCCCTGGTGGTGACGTTTGGAACTATATTTTTTTTTCGCGGAATACTTCATCCTCCGTCTTGTTTAATCTTCCTACAAAATTTGGCGCTATTCTCGTAATTAGATCGCGCTACAGAACACTCTGAGTACCGTCAGTTTAATTATGGCCACCTGGTATATTGTATAAAAAGTACGAGCAGGGAAGACCGAGCTATGCTCCGTCAAATTTAAATTTGAGTTCAAATATCATGACCCGTGACCAAAATGACCCACTAATAGAATTTTCTCGAACATGTGACTTAGCCCAACAGTCTTCTCGTGCCCGAAAACCATAGGATGCAAAATTTAGTGTAAATTGAGCCACTTTTTAGATCTTGACCCACAATGACCCAGAAATGACCCACTGATCGAATTTTCTCGGACATATGAACTAGCCCAATGATTTTATCCTGCTCGAAACTCGTAGGACACAAAATTTAATCAAAATCCTTAGATCCGTTTTTTAGATAAAATTAATTTGACCCGCGTTGACCCAAAAATGACCCACTAATCTAAAGTTCTCGAACATGTGACCCAGCCCAATAGTCTTCTCGAGCCCGAAAATGGTCGGATACAAAATTTCGTCAAAATTCGTTGAACCGTTTTTCAGATACAATTAGCTAGACCATGACCCAAAATGACCCAAAATGACCCAAAATGACCCACTAATCGAATTTTCTCGAACATGTGACCTAGCCCAATGGTTTTCTGGTGCCCCAAAACTGTAGGATACGAAATTTCGTCAAAATCGTTAAGATAAAATTTGCACATATATATATATATATATATATATATATATATATAATATACCGTTTGTCCTAAAAAGGACTGACTGATTTTAAAATTCAATAACTTACAAACGGTGACAGATATTTAAAAAATTCTTGCAGGAGGGTAATGTACGATGTCAGGAATTTTTTCACTGAGATTCCCAGTTTTAGTTTGAATTATCATCAATAGATGGCGCTGCGAGCAATAGGCGCTCAATCGAGGTCAAAGATGAAACCAGGAGGTTACATGTGTGGAGTGGGTCTCATTCACCAATACAATTTTTTTTAAGGCCCAATTCTAAACTTAGACGGTATGATTTGAATACTGTAGGAATCAGAGCAACAATAGAATAAAGTATTGTTTCCACGGAAACGACTTCTTCCAAATCGAAATGTGTAACGACAATGTTCAAAATATCAAATTTTTTAAAACTTGTTACATTCCAAGAAGGATGAAAAGGTTTTTTGTAAATGTGTGTCTCCTTTATCAATCAATTTTATCTAAGACTTTCAAACACAGTTGAAAAGTGTTTATACACTCGGTTTATCTGGCCGTCTCTCCGTGGTCTAACTTGTGTAAATATATTCGAATTGCCATGTATGTATCTGAAGCGCACTGCAAGATGCTTACTATCGAAAATTGTATGTGTAGAACTTTTAATATTGAGCATGCTCTGTAAGGAAAATCAATTTTGTAGCAATTATGATTCGTTTACAGGGGCACTTAAAAGAATGCACTGAAAAGTTTTATTATGGTCTATGGGATACATCATTTGCAGTGTATTTTAATGATGTTACACTTTGAAACTTATTGAAAATAATATATAGTACTGAAGTGCACTGCAAGATGCTTACTATCGAATATTGTATGTGTAAAATTTTTAATTCGCTTACAAGGCCACTCAAAATAATTTCATTACATGATGGTACATGAGGAAAAATCGTTTACGGTGTACATTAATGATGTTACACCGTTAGAAACATAATGAAATTGATTTACATTTATGAAGTGTACTAAAACATGCTTTTTGTAGAATATGGAGTGTAAAGCATTTATCATTCATTTACAAGGCTATGCAAAAAAATTCGGTTATATAATGGCCTACGGGGAAAAACTGTTTGAAGCGTATTTTAATTATGTTACAGTATTTCTCATATAATGAAACTGATATACATTACTGAGGTTTACTAAAAGATAATCGTTGTATAATATGATGTACATAACATTTATCGTTCATTTACAGGGACACGCGAAAGATTTTGCTTGCAGTACTGTATACGGAACACTGTCTTATAAGCTATAATTGCTGGAAGTGTGCTTTCAGTTATGGTAAGCGGTTTTAAAAACATTTTTCCATACTACGTGATGTGCATAATGCTATAGATCAGACACAGGGCTACACAAAAGAATTCTTAAGCATTACAGAGTATGAACATGAATTGCAGAAAAGAGTTTTTTATTCGAGTTATGTTATGCATTTCCAATATTTTCGAATCTTTATTAATAACGTTTTTAATAACATCCACGTTAGATTCAGTCATGGCCGATTTATGTCGTCCAACGTTGTCTACCAAATCGTCAGCAACACTACTGGTTTTTACAAATTTCTCTTACAATTGTTTAATTGTATTCGGATGCGGAGCATTCCTTACCTTAAATTTCTCTTGGAAACTACTTCTAGTCGCTATTATGATTTGATCCAAGCGGTAGTATTCCAGAATTATAAATATTATTTCTTGCAACGTATAAACCACATTTCCAAGATTCTTTTAAACTTTATTAAACATGCATAAGAATCTACTGACAACTTCCTTAAAAGATCTAAAATTTATGAAATTTTTAACGACAACAAAAATAAAAAAATACTGAATCTCTTCTCTTAGTTTTAAGATGTGATGCACAAATTTTTTTTAAAATCAGGCAATAAAAAGTAAATAATCCAGGAAAATAAAGCTTCATAAATATAAAGTCGTCTGCTCACTCGCATACTGCTTATTAAATCCATTCCCAACGAAGGATTCGTTATTTCCATGGCAACAACACATTTCATCAAAAATATAATGACTTAGTTCAGAATCGGGCCCTAAAAGAAATAATGTATTGGTGAATGAGACCCACTCCATACATGTAACCTCCTGATTTAAGTTTTGGTCTCAATTGAGCGCCTATTGCTCGCAGCGCCATCTATTGATGATAATTCAAACTGAAACTGGGAATCGCAGTAAAAAAACTCCTGACATCGTACATTAATCTCATGCAAGAATTTTTTAAATATCTGTCACCGTTTTTAAGTTATTGAATTTTAAAATCAGTCAGTCCTTTTTAGGACACCCGGTATATATATATATATATATATATATATATATATGTGGGAAAAGTATAGAAATCAAACCTATTAATTACTTTTTTAATGAATCGCCCCTCACTTTGTATACGGGCCCGATGACACATAATCACGAGTTTAGCAGGGTAGCCAATTGTATCAGTTTATCGGCCTAATTAATAAAAACACATGGCCTTTTGAACTGACAACCCTTCGGAGATGAGATTTTTCTAATATACTTCTACTTCACTTGCTGCGTGGAATCCATCCTGGATGCAGATATGAAATGCTACTGCCGTAGTAATCTTATTTTCAATAAAAGATGCTATATTTAAAATCATCAGAATGCTGTCCTTTTATTAAAAATGCGACAGTATTTCTTAGTCGGCAGGATCTCAGCGGGAAATTCTAATGAATTCCTTAATAGGAAAAAGAATAGCGAAAGAGAAATGGTCATCAAAAAATTATTCGAGATTGGAGAGTGTCTTAAGGTTCCAGATGCCACATCTATCGACATCTAACATCTATTTAACGTGCGGAGAGGCCCCAAAAGGGACTATCCTAAAAAGTCTTCTCTTCAGCTAGTGTTCGACGAAAAGAAAATTGTGCCCGCTTTCGAAATGTTTTTACTCTAAAAACGCATTATGTGTTCCTATGCAACGTACTTCAAGATAACATCGATAAGAATTCTGGAGATTTGATGCATTTTGTGTTTTGCCTAGAATTTAGCTTCTTCTTATCGTTGTGGTGGTTCGTATTCTAAATAAGTGAAAGAAACCGTCATTATTCTTCATGCGGAAAATGTGTATTTTTCTTCGCTTTCAACTGCTACCTTTCGGGCGTGATTTATGTGAAATGTGCGCGTCTTCAAAGAGCTTCTCTAATAGTTTGTTTTAGTGCAACGTTCTGCTGTTAATAAGTGATGAAATATAAATGTGATTTCTTTCTAAAGGATATTCCGAAATCTATACCGATAAGGGAAGAGGAGTCATCGTTATGTGTTTTACTATTTTACTGCGCGAAAAGACAATGTCAATTCTGAAGATATTTTTCTTTACTTTTTTTTAAAGGATTTTTCTTTTTTTTTTTAAGTGTTTGAGCTCAAAGGGTACCCTAGTATTTATTTATTTTTTAATATCATATTAGCATTTAATATATTTTTATTCTAATTTTATTATGAAATAAAAATTATTATGAATAATTTAAGGTAAGTTTTTAAATAAGTACATTACTCCAGTTATACTGCTTTTATTTTAATTATTTATGAAAACCATGGTTTTGAAGTATAACGAAATTTTTGGTTTAATAGAGTTAATGGATATCCATGATTTATTTGAAAATAAGTAATTCTATTATATAAATCATTATTTTTATGTATGTTATTATTACAATTTTATAAACCTGTTTATATTATGTAAAAACTTTAAAAATTTTTTTGAAAGATATTTAAATTTTGATAATATATAGATTTTTCAGAAAACTATATTTTAAAATTAATTAAAAAATGGAAAATATTAAAAAGCAGAAAGCAGTTCTTAAGGGAAAAATTACCCGTATAAATAATATCATAAATCCCAAAATAGATGATAATACGATAACTCTTGACGAATTAGAGGTGTATCAGAAACAAGCAAAGGATATTGATAGTGAGTTAAACAAAATTCGTGAAAACGCGGTTCTCGAAAGCAAGGAATCGGAAACTGAAAATATTATTAACGAATTCGATGAAATTGCTCTTAAACTAGACACTTTAACAATAACGATAAACACGTCACTTAATAAAATAAATAAGAGCTTAAACATTCACAAAGGAGAGTCAGGGAATAATAATCAATCTAAAAATTATAATTTAGAGAAAACCATTAACCTTCCCAGATTTGACTTAAAACCTTTTTATGGGGAATCTGATCAGTGGCTCTCTTTTAAGGAGATTTTTATCACAACTATAGATCAAAATTCAGATTTGGGCCCCGTTTCTAAATTACAATACCTCCTAGCTAGCGTAAAGGGTCCTAGCCATAAATTGATTTCTGGATTTCCTCTTTCAGAGGCCAGTTATAAAAATGCATGGGAGACGCTTTGTGCTCGCTACGATAAAACTAGAGATTTGGCCATGGCCCAAATAAGCAAGTTATACAATATAAAAAATATGAAGAATTGTTCCTCATCCTCTAAAGCTATTTTCGACATAATAGATACTTGCAATGAGTCACTTCGAATTTTAGATTCGTTAAAATTAACGCAAAATGCTTTGGTGGAAAATATGATAATTTTTACCATCGTTCAAAAACTAAATGATAATCTCAAAGAGCGATGGGAACTTACCCTTACCCACAATGATATGCCTAGTCTCACGGAATTTCTAAAGTTTTTAGAGACACAAGCCAAAAGTTTGCTAGCATTAGAGAAACCAAACAAAACAGATGTAAGAAATGTAGCTTATTCAAGAGATTCTTACGATAGATCGAAATTCCACAAAATTCAAGAAGGTAACAAATGCGGTGTTTGTTTTGATTCGCACCCCATCCATACCTGCAAAAAGTTATTGACTATGCCTGTAGACAGCAGGTGGAGAACCATCCAATTAAACAAGTTATGTGCAAATTGTATGCGTAGTGGCCATTTTGCAAGTAAATGTCCATCTAAGATGAGTTGTAAAAATTGCCATCGAAGGCATCATACTTTACTCCATAAGTATGATGTACAAGGTAATGCAGGGACAACAATGGCCCACAACTTTGCAATCCATAATAATGAAACTCAACCCCTAAATGCCTATGGGTATTCCCCTGATCAAGGAATGCCCATGAATGCTAAATGACGGTTTATCGTGCCCGGGCACCTCAAATGTGAGAATTACGAAAACCGAAAATACACAAAAACTTGTTATAATGGGGTTCAAGTACCATTTTTATTGGATAGCGGAAGTACCCTTTCCATAATTCCGGAAAATCTAATAGCAGCTTTGGATATGACGTCTATTCAAAGTTGCAAGCCTTTTAATGTTAATCAAACCCAGGGACAGGTCCAGATTTTTGAAAAAAATTCAAGTACCCCTCCAAATAGGGAATATCAGGCAAAATAGCACCTTATATCTCGTTAGGTCATATTTGCCGTATGCAATACTGGGAACCCCGGAATTACAAAAATTTCATATCGCGATGGACTTTTTCTCAAATTCTCTGACTCAAGATGGAGTCATCCTTAAGTATGACCAAAACGTTTCCGGTCAAATATCACATAAAAATTCATTTAACCACACTTTAACTTTAGCGGGTGATATGAATTACAAGAAGCCGCTTCGTTCTCCTTCCAAATCAAATCAAGGAATTTTGTCTCAACAGGGGCAGTGTTACCTTGATACTAAAACTCTCTCGGATTATGATGATAAAAATTTTAATCATTATACTACTGAAGAGAACCTACAATTGGAAGGGCTTCTAAGCGACTTCAAAGATATTTTTGCACGTAATCGATATGATGTGGGTAGAGTCAGATGGGAACCCCAACGAGTAATTCTCACCTCAGAACTTCCTATCTCACTTCGACCTTACCGTGCATCTCCGGGGGACAACGCAGAAATTCAAAAGCAGGTACAAGAGTTATTGGAAGCTAAACTTATTAAAGAATCATGTAGTTCCTATTCCTCTCCCGTTACACTAGCCTATAAAAAAGGAGAAGGTAAAACGCGCCTCTGTATTGACTACAGAAAAATCAACGCCATTACCAAGACAGATTCGGAACCTTTGCCCCGAATAGACTGGCTTTTAGACCGACTTGTCAATGCCAAATATTTTTCTACTCTAGATTTAGCCTCTGGCTACTGGCATGTACCCCTCCACCCTTCAGACACAGAAAAATTAGCCTTTGCGACCAATCAGGGCCTTTACGAGTGGTTGGTCCTTCCATTTGGCTACAAAAATGCTCCGGCTCAATTCGCAAGAGCTCTTAGAAGGATCCTAGATAAACATAAAATCAACTTCGCTACCAACTATTTCGATGATTTTATAGTTTATTCTGATTCCTATGCCGAGCATCTGTCTCACCTAAAAACTCTTTTTAACCTTTGCCGACAGGAAAATCTAAAATTAAAATTTTCAAAATGTAACTTTGCCAAAACTCAAATTGACTTCCTTGGTTATGAAATTAGTAACGGCCAAATAAAACCAGACAATGCTAACACCGAAACTATTAAAAAATTAATTCCTCCAAAAAATGTTAAAGAATTACAAAGGTTCCTTGGATCTATAAATGTATATCACAAATTCATTGACAAGTATGCTAAAATTAGAACCCCTTTAAATAAATTATTAAAAAAAGATGCACCTTGGGAATGGTCAGAAAAATGTCAACAATCTTTTGAATTGCTTAAAAACGCGTTAATTTCTAGACCTATTTTGAAATTATTTAATCCTAATCTCCCATGCCACCTCTATACTGATGCCTCGAAAGAAGCCGTAGGTGCTGTACTAAAACAAATGGATGAAAAGGGAGTCCTACATCCCATTGCGTTCCACTCAAGACAACTAAGGCCCTATGAGCAAAATTATGCTATTACAGAATTGGAATGCCTCGCCATAATCGATGCTCTTGACAAATTTCATTATTACATTCATGGAAAATCTTTCACAATCCATACCGATCATGCTGCTTTAGTATGGCTTAAAAATGTAAAACATTTAACCGGTAGATTATTCAGATGGTCGCTAAAATTAAGCATGTATGACTATACTGTAAAATACAATAAAGGATCAACAAATTTTGAAGCCGATATGCTCTCCAGAAATCCCATTTCATTTCCTGTAAATGCCCACATTCACTTATTAACATTAGATGAAGTTAAAGAACACCAAGAGTTAGATAATGTAACAGGCTCTAAATTCCAAAAAGTTAATGACATTCTGGTAATTCACAAAAAGGGTTTTCAAAAAATTGTCGTACCTTTCTCATTACGAGAGAAACTATTAATAACTACCCATAAGCAATTTGGCCACCCAGGAATACAAAAAATGCTAAATTTAATTTCACCACAATACTATTGGAGCAGCATGACTCAGGACATTACTCAATTTGTCAAGCATTGTGAGGTCTGCCAACTCAACGAAAAATCCCATCAACCTAAATTTGGTCTTCTTGAGTCCTTACCACCCGCAGAACAACCCTTCGATATAATATCTTTAGACACAGTAGGTGGTTTCAATTATTACAATTCCTCAAAAAAGTACATGCATTTAGTAATTGATCACGCTACTCGTTATGTTTGGGGTTTTACCTCTAAAAATGTTACGACAGAAGTTTACATTAACATTCTCAAACAGATTTTTGATATCCAGATTCCGAAGAAATTGTTAACGGACAGGAATCCTGCTTTTACAGCGTCCAAACTTCGGAAATGGGTATCGAATCATAATGTAAAAAAATTACTTACTTCATCTCATAGGCCACAATGTAATGGAAAGAATGAACGTGTGAATCAATCAATTTGCACCCGGTTGAGACTTAAAGTTAATTCGTCCCCTTCAAATATCCCGTGGCCCAAACTTCTGAAAGACGTGATTATTGAATACAATAACACACCACACTCCGTCACCAAATATCCCCCTGCATACCTAATGTTTGGCCAATTGCCTTACCCATCAGCATTAGGTAATGAAAATTACTATCCTACAATTGAGGAAGCCAGGAAAGAGGCTTTTAAAAGAACAGGTGAACACCACCTGAAAAACAAGATCCGATATGACTTAAAATTTGTGGAAGCTCCTTTCAAACCTGGTGATCTGGTAATTGCCGAGGAATTTCACTATCCTAACACCCGAAAATTAAGCCCGCCCTTTTCAGGTCCCTATCAAATTATTGAAAAATTGTCTAATGTAAGTTTTCGAATAAATAAACCTAACTGGTTGACAAAGCAAGACAATGAAGTGATCCACGCCTCCAAGCTAAGATACTTTTTGCCCAATGATCAATTTAAATTACATACAACCAACAAATGAAAAGATAGTGTATCACAGGAACTCATATTGGATGATAATTGATCTTTTAGTTTTACATTTTTATGAATATATTATAATTGTGTTTTTGAAAGAGTACAGTCTCCTGGATGATGCCAGGATGTTTTCATATAATCTTGAATTTTTGTATATAATATTGGACATTGCTACACTAATTGCATTGGACTAACTGCAACATTCTGGAATATACTTCCTATTTTGATTATTTTTATTTTTACGTATGATATTTTCACTGTATCTTGCCTTTATTAATACAATTGTTTTTGTCTTGTCCAATTGATTATAGCATCGTATATTATAATATTATTCTTATTATTGTTATGATATATATTAACTATATGAAAGAAATAACTCATCTCCTGCAGCTTACTTAAAAGGAAACCCATTTCCAAATTCTAACGTTACTTTAATGTAAAAAGTGTTTTGTCCTTTTCAGGCGAGTCTAGTGTATGGAAGCCGGCCCATCCCCGGAGACTTGTCTGGAAGGGGGGGAAATTGTGGGAAAAGTATAGAAATCAAACCTATTAATTACTTTTTTAATGAATCGCCCCTCACTTTGTATACGGGCCCGATGACACATAATCACGAGTTTAGCAGGGTAGCCAATTGTATCAGTTTATCGGCCTAATTAATAAAAACACATGGCCTTTTGAACTGACAACCCTTCGGAGATGAGATTTTTCTAATATACTTCTACTTCACTTGCTGCGTGGAATCCATCCTGGATGCAGATATGAAATGCTACTGCCGTAGTAATCTTATTTTCAATAAAAGATGCTATATTTAAAATCATCAGAATGCTGTCCTTTTATTAAAAATGCGACATATATATATATATATATATATATATATAACTTCACACAAGATTTGCTCGTATTAGAATATATGATATGATATAAACATATTTTTAAAATAAGAAAATTTCAGGACGGATTAATTTATTTCAAGATCAACTTTTAAAAGCTCCAGATTAATGTTATTTCTTTTCTTAGTTACTGTATATACTCGCGTATAAGTTGAGGAATTTCTGATAATTTTCCGCAAGCAAATTGGGAGGGGGGGGGGGGGGTCGGCTTATATGCGAGTCAATTAAAACAACAACAAAAAAACTTCAAATACTGCCAAAATTCTGGCTTTCTACCTGTAAGAATAGTAAAATAATATTTAAAATATACAAATAATAATAATATATCATTAAAAAAGTATTTTATTGGTTTTTTTTGTTTACTTACCACTTTTTCGCATTGGCGAATCACTCTTACCATATGGAGCGCGCGCTCCTCCGATTTCTCCCATCTTTTCTTCGGATTGGTTTGATTTTATGCAAAATAGAAGTAAAATCTTATACACGGGTTTTTGATTTTTTGCAGAATTTGTATTTAAAAGTTAGGGGGTCGACTTATACGCGAGTATATACGGTATCTAAATTTTTAAGATCCTATTTTATATCCACCTAAATTTTGAAATTTTGTTTCCATCGTAAATAAAATGATTTTTTCTTATGAAACGTAATTAAAGGAATACATAGGAAAATATAAGGAATACATAGTATCGAGTAATTTGCATTTGATTTTTCTTATGTAATCAAACAATGAGTTTTGTGGTGAGTCAAGCTCTTTAGAAACTCATTGATAACACTCTTTTACAGAAACTTTCGCACATGGATTATTTTTTAATATTTAATTTGAATGTTTTGTCCAATCGTTGAACTATTTCAAAAATTTAATATTGAGTAAAAAAATAAATAAAATATCCTCATCATTTGTATTTGTAGAAATCATTTGTCATTTTTAAAATGAACTTTTCTACAATTCAAACCTTGCAATAATAAAATCTTCATGGTGTTTGTTTGTATGAGGTCTTGTTAAAATGCAACGCAGATCAACTATCTGTAATTTTTGACGAGGGTTATACACTAGTATAATAATAATAAGGAAAGAAGTTTGTGTGTATGTGTCTGCCTATCGACTATTGAAGAGACAGCTGCACGCAGAGCTACAAAATTTGGTAGAAAGGTATACCTTTATGTACGTAGTTCTGCACCTCGAAGCCCGATTTTGGAATTTTTGACAAGATTTAATATTTTTATGCGATGTTTAGCGTTTTTTTTTACATTACGAAGCAATTTTTCTACATTAATAAAAAGAATACGGCTTCAATTTTTTATCCCAATATTGTAAATTTTGTCTTCTATCCATTGTTTCAAATGTTGTAAAAATGAGTCCATAATTACCCGATATATTAATTAAAAACTCATTAAAAATCTCCCGAAAATACGATGTTTTTATCTTCATAACAATACCTGCATACATTTGAGGGGGTCGAATTAAATTTACATCCGCAACCGGGGTCCGCCTATCCATTTACTTTCCGATACGAGAGCTAAAAAATTACAAGGTAATTCAAATTTCTGAAACTACCTCGGGTAGGGATCTGAAAATTGGCATATATACGGAGATTATTTTCCATTTCAAAAATCTAATTTTCGAAAAAAAATAGGCCGGTACCTTTTTTTTTATTATAGCAAATTGACAATGGAAAGAATTAATAAATAAACATAAATTTCATAATCAAACCAAAAGAAGCGCCATTTTGTTTCTGTTTCAAAATTAACCAAAAATTGATAATGTTAAAGATCCTTGGTTTAATTTTGAGGGGGGAGAGGAGGGGGTATCTGGTCGTAATTTAAATATTGCGTTAATGCTCTGATATAAACTCCCCCACCCCCTTTCCCCAAATCAAAATTATTTAAACATTGGTCCAATTCAAAAGAAATCTTTTCTAATATTCTTCCCAAGTCCCCCAGGTACTAAATAAACTTCGATATCATTTTTTCAACCATTGGTTTCCACCATATCTGGATATTAATCTCTAAGAGAGTGGATTTATTTTCAAAGGGTTCTATGCGCATGATTTCAACGATATTTTTTTCGTTCAAATTAACATTAACAAATTAAAATATAGTTAACTAATTAAGATAAAGATTTGGCGCGGAAAGTAGAACTAAAATATTTTCATCGTGTGCGCAGCACGCCTGCTATACTGTGCCGTAAGCAGCGGTGACAAATGCCGGAGTTTCATTCGGAAAGAGGTTTGTTTAGAACAGAATGCGCCCCATAGTGGCGGAAAATTGAGCTAAAATATTTTGCATTCAATATTGTTCTTATTCAAACGAAATCTTTTCTGACATTCTTCTCACATCCTTCAAGTAATAAATAAACTTTGGTATAATTTTTTTCAGCCCTTGGTTACCACCGTTTCTGAATATTAATGTCCGAGGAGATATATTTTCTCGGGTTCTATGGGCCCGTATTCAACGGGGACACCTGCCGGAGTTTCATTCGGAAAGAGGTTCGTTTAGAACAGAGTGTGCTGCTTGGCGGTGGAAATTTGAACTAAAAGATTTTGCTGCATGTCTGCTATATAGTGTCGTAGGCAGCGGGGACCCGTGCCGGAGTTTCGGTTAGAAAGAGGTTTCTTTATAACAGAATATGCCCCCTGGCGTTGTAAAGTGGAACTAAAAGATTTTCCAGCGCGTGCGCAGCACTGCTACATGGGTTCGTTTAGAACGTAATGCACCCCTAATGGTAGAAGGCGGAGCTAAAAGATTTTCCGGTGCGTGCGCCGAAAATAGCTATTTTTATCGAAACCGCAAAAGAAAATTACCGATTTGATATTCCCAGACAACGAAATATTCTCATTTTCACTCATCCTCAAATCTTATGAAAACTGTTGGATGTATAGATTTGAAACTAATAGTATAAACGTAGCTTATTTTTCTGATTACGAAAAAGCTAATTTTGTGAAAATCGGACGGTAATTTTCTTTAATTTTAGCTAAAAACTGACACGCCGTGAATCAAATGACCAAGACATTTGAGGGGGTCATATTGAATTTACTTTCGCTTCGGGGTCCGTCTCTCTATTTACTCCGACAGACGAAAGTATTACCAGGAGAATGGTTTCGTGCAGTGATTTTTAGACTGTTTTCGTGTTTCGTACTATTTTTTGACGGGACGTGTCAACGCCGGGTGGATCAGCTAGTGTATAATAAACCATACAATCCACGAACGAAACCTTCTCTAATCTTTATATATATATATATATATAAACCGAACGCAACATTCTCTAATCTTTATATATTTTTGTACGTAAATAACAAAGTTAGGTAGGTGAACCAAAGGTGGCCATAGTAGCTTTGAGGATTTTTTATAATTTTCTGGTTGGGTGTGAGTGGCTGAATTTTTGTTTGTAAAATTTTACACATATCAAGTATACTTTTCTTTGTAAAATAAAATGTAATTACTTTTATAATAAATTTTCAAAATTGTAGCTTGTGGGCCACCTTTGGCGTATAGTGTTCTAAAGGTGGCCCATGCATTGAAATCACTTTTAAAATGTGAAAAAATACTCGGCAAACTATTTTGCTTACTATTATACTCTAATGATCCTTTTTTTCTTGTGATATCTTTCAAGTTTTTCTTCTTAATCTTCTTATCTTATGGCGCGAAAATACCTTGAAGCACTTTTTGTGCACGAAATTTCATGCATTTTCTTCTGGGAGTTACTGACTTCTTTTGAGTGATCTCTGGTGTTATAAATGGTAATACGTTTTTTCAGATATTTATGTAGAAATTTTGAAAATCACCCTTACTACACTGATTTCCACATTTGTTTTCTAAGGTAGTCACCTTGGAAACATGTGTGTGGTCGCCATTTTCACAACGTAAAATTATTAATTTGATAAGTTTCTTAGAATTGAAGTACATGTTGTTAAGGCGGTATTAAGAAAAATATTTTTCCATGCTCAACAACTCAAAATTTTGAGACACATTTTCAGACTCATTTTTTAAAGTAAACACATGAAACTTGGCGGCGTGATTTGTGAAGAGATTTATAAGGGACCCATGTCTTTATTTTTCATTCAATTAATTAGAAATTGATCTACAAACAATTTTTTTCACAGTACGATAATTTTTTTTTGTTTCCAGTGCTATCACTTCGGGAAATGCGGTTCAAAATGTCCACTTTGACAGCATTTTTTGAAATAAATTCTGCCTTTATCCAAAAATCAAGACAATATGGACATTATAAAGTTTCTGAATAAGAGAACCTGCCAATTGGATGCATTTTAGAGCAAAAATGAATTTAAAAATGTGTCTCAAAATCAGCTGTTTGGATTTGAATACACCCTTAAAGAAAAAGAATTCAGAAAACCTATCATAACTCAGTATTCTAAGAATTTAAACACGTGTAAATTAAAATATTTTTTTAGCTGGAAATTAGAACGAATTTTTCTTAAAAGTGTAATCACTGGATAAAATGTCGGAGGATCAAGGTGATCTTTTTAAATTCAGCCACGTGCACTGCAGATACATAATTGACAATGAAGTAGTACCATTTTGTGATTAAAAATTAAATTAATTTTTGCGTGGGTGGACTACCTTAGGAATAATGGCGACCTTTGCCTCATAAACTTTATTTAAATGAATTAATTATTAAATTTATATGCAGTTTGGATAACCATATAGATTACTGATAAGTTTCATTTCTTTATTTTGTATTATTATCTGAGCATAAATATTCTATTCTGTGTAGGTAATTAAGTAAAATATTTTTATAAACAAATTTTTGTTAGAATGAATTTTAATGAGTAATAATGTTTACTCTAAAAGTAGAAGAATCAGTTTTTTTAAATCTTATTAATATATATAAATATACATATAAAGGGTGTCCGAAAAGTCTGGAAACGGTCAAATGAGAAATATACGTCGTAATATAATTATCCTTTAATTATCACCAATTCATAACTGGTGGCATCATTGATTAAATTCAGACGATTTGATTTAAAATCAATATTCTTTATGCAGTTTGTTTGCTTTTTCGTCTTAAAATGGGTCGTGTGAGTGATATTCCTGAATCTATTAAATTTCGTATGGGTGATTTGTATCAGCACGGTAAAAATCAATGTTATATAGTGAATTATTTACATTATTTACAATCAAGAGTTAGTTAAATACTAACACAATATTCAGAAATTCGAAAATTTCAAAATAATCACCGAAATGGTGGCCGAAAACCAAAAACATCTGCTAGAGATGACAGGAAACTGAAGCGTATAGTTAAGAAAAACCGTTTTAAAAGTGTGCGATTCTTGCACCGAAAATGGAAAGAAGAAGGAGTTGAAGTTTCTACATCGACAACATTAAGACGTCTCCATAAATTTAAGTTTGAATCTCGTGTACCGAAAACAAAACCTCTCATTACTGCAAAACAAAAGCGTATAAGATTGAATTGGTGTAAACCAAGACGTTTATGGAGCGAAGAAGAGTGGAAAAATATATTATTTAGTGATGAAAGTATGTTTTGTGTTTCATATGGTAATCAAGGTATTCAAGTTTGGAGAATGAAGCAAGAAGCATTTGATAAAATATGTCTTAAAAGTTCCATAAAATTTGCTGCTAGTGTCATGGTTTGGGGTTGCATGAGTGCAGAAGGACCTGGAAAGTTATGCATCGTCTACGAAAAGGTTAACTCTCAGATATATCAAGAAATTTTGGAATATTACATGATTCCATCATCAGAAGATTTATTTGAAGATGATTTCATCTTTCAACAAGATTTAGCGTTACTCCATACCTCGGTGTCAACTAAGAATTAGTTCCGCCAACGCAACATTAAGGTACTTCCTTAGGTATCAAATTCACCAGACCTTAATCCCATCGAAAACTTATGGTGTATAATGAAGAAAAAACTCCAAGAAAATCCTCCTTCAAGTAAAACTGAGTTAGTGGCACGTATAAAGTATATTTGGGCTAATATTGATAGAAATGTTTGTAAACACCTTGTATATAATCCTTGTATGCAAGATCATTGATCCAAGATGCATTTTGTATGCAAGATCGATTGTACGCTGTTATGAAAGCTAAAGGGGATACTACAAAATATTGACTACCATTTACTACCATTTACTTCATATTCATAAGGTAATATTGTTGCGTAAAATAAAATATTCTAATATTTTGAACCAATCTAAATTTTATTCTAATATTTTGATGTCTTTCGGAAAGCTGTATACCTAATTTATTGTACCGTATTTTATATTTTGTAAATGTTAAAATCTTATCTAAACATTCCAGATTTAATTTATAAGAAATTTAATTGTATTTTCTTAGTATCAAAAATAAATAAATGAAAAATAAGTTGTTCCTATTACTTTTTCTCAATTATTCTAATATTTTGAATATGAGCTGTATTTTTCTGTGCAATGTAAATCTTAAAGTGGCAGGTCATTTGAAAATGACCCATATAAAAAACGTTCATTTTTAGGGTTTCGTTCATCTGACGAAACCCTATTCGTTTCAGTCCTCTGTCTGTCTGTCCGCCACAGAGTTCGTGCTCGGAAACTGAGACTTGAAAGTTAGAGACTTGAAATTTTGCATATTTATAGCTGAATAGCTCTTGCCACACGACAAATAATAAAATTTTGAAAAAGCCTTATATTATTTTAATTAAATGAATTAATTTAATGGCATCCGACTATTTCTGCGATTTGGATTTTAAAACAGAATCTTAATTCCAGTCTTTTTCGCGTAGGTGTAGCTGGTTCAGTGGTAGCGCGTTTTCCTTCTAACCGGGTTCTATTATCGACGACGGAAGTTGCAATTTTAGATTTTTTCCCTCGAACTGCATTTCATTGTCCGATAGATTTAATTAAAAGAACTTTCATATATATATATTTTTTCATTTTAAGGATTTTGTTTTCCTTAAGCTAAAATTAAATCATGTAATTAAATACGCTTTTCAGATATACAAACATATGCTGCTACAATTGTCTGAAAAGCAGTTCTTGAATAATTTTAATTCTATTTAAAAAATAGCTTCCTATTGTTATAATTTTATTATTAAATTCAATGGTGCTGCCATCTATGTTTTTATTGTTAAAGTGTGTTTATAAATGATAAGGATTTAATAATTATAAACTAATGATTTTTATTTATTAATTAAAGAATAAAGTGTTTTGAAAGGAATATTAAAGGAAATCCTTTGTGCAATCTTCAATCACATTTACCCATTTGTTTTAAATTTAAGTTTTATAGAAGCTGAAAAGTTTGAAAATAGGATTTAAATACCCAGTAGTCTGCCACTTATTAATAGGATGGCTGACTATTGAATAAATCAACCAGATTACAAGATTTTTTCTTTATATTATTTAAAAACTAGCAAAACCCGATTCTTTGTGGTTGTTGAAATATGCCAAATGGTATTTGTGTACCTACTAACATTAGGAGTAAATTATATTTCAGTACATTTTTTAAAAACTATTAATTACAACATAATTGGTTGAAATTTGCCACTTATTAGGGTGGCTGACTATTGAATAAATCAACCAGATTACAAGTTTTTTCTTTATATTATTTAAAAACTAGCAAAACCCGAGGCTTTGTAGTCATTGAAATATGCTAAATGGTATTTGTGCACCTACTAACATTAGGAGTAAAATACAGGGTCATTCATAATTCCCTCCGGGGTTTCGAAACGTTATAGTAAAAAAACAAAGACGAATATGAAAAAAAGAAACATATGAAATTATTCCGAAACTATTCAAGTTTTACTTACATACATTACAGGTGTTCTATGTGTGAACCCTTGGTCACACGGCATACATCCATGCGATAGTCCAGTTCCTGCCATACTCCGTTTCTTTAAATCTGAATCAGCGGTGTCAGTTCAACGGGCCTTTCGTAATAAATATCGAAAACAGGGATCAACTGACAAAACAATTCATGTGTGGTACCGGAAATTTAAAGAAACGGAGTATGGCAGGAACTGGACTATCGCATGGATGTATGCCGTGTGACCAAGGGTTCACACATAGAACACCTGTAATGTATGTAAGTAAAACTTGAATAGTTTCGGAATAATTTCATATGTTTATTTTTTTCATATTCGTCTTCGTTTTTTTACTATAACGTTCCGAACCCCCGGAGGGAATTATGAATGACCCTGTATATTTAAGTAGATTGTTTAAAAATTGTCAATTACAACATTGTCATTACAATTGGTTGCAATTGGACCTTTATTAATAAGGTGACTGACTATTGAATAAATCAACCAGATTACGAGTTTTTTCTTTATATAATTTAAAAACTAGTAAAATTCGAGGCTTTGTGGTTATTGAAACATGCCAAATGGTATTCGTGTACCTACTAACATTAGGAGTAAATTGTATTCCAATAGATTGTTTAAAAATTTCTATTTACAATATTATTGGTTGAAATTTCGTTCTACTACCGCATTAGGTGGTTGTGAGACTTGCAATAATCAGAAAATCATCATTCCGGCCCACTTGAAACCACACGTTAAAAAAAAAAGATACAATACATACACTCTACTTAGGAACTGTGTTTATCATCTAACGTACAGTGAAAGAATTTTTAAAATCGGTTCAGTAGTATATAAATACTCATCAAACACTTGCTTCCAACGTAAAATTATTTAATAAATATGAGTTACTTTTAAACTACATATATATAAAATAAACCTCGACGTTTCGGTTAATCTTTATAACCATCATCAGGAGAAAAACCTTCATAAATATGAACAGCAAAAATTAAAATGTGTTACATGATTGAGTCACAATATTCAATCTGCCAAGACGCTCAAATAACGGAAAATTAAAACAACATATTCAAAATACGCCTGGTGGCGCCCTCTATGAATCAGAAATGTAACTGGAACTTATGTTCGACGAAATTAACGTTCATTTTAAAATGCATTTCCATATGGCAGGAACCGAAAATGATGGGATATCGTTGCAAATTTCATGTTTCCTTAGTGAAATTTCTATAGATTCACGGATGAAGGCTTTAAAGGGATTGTTTTGTCTGGAAATAACTTTGACGTTGTTAAAATCAATAAACCTAACCTGTCCGTTAGCAAAAGTTCTTGATAAGGCAGTGGAAAATTTATTGTATTTCAAATCTCTCTTATGTTCTTTAAGTCTCTCTACGATGCGACGTTTTGTCATACCAATATATGCAGAATTTGTACCATCGGTCCATTCAAATGGAATTTCATATACCCCAGATAAACAAGTGGCTGATAATGGGTCAATGCTTCTATTCAATAAATTAAACAACGTTATAGAATTGGATGCCACCAGTTGTATATTATATTTCTTGAAAACTCTCTTTAATCTTTCAAAAAGAATGGGGATATATGGAATTTTTCTGTAAACCTGAGTAACTTTAGGAGAAGAAACTACTGTAACCCTGTATTTATCAATTAATTTACGAATAATGTGCGGTTTATATCCATGTTTCATACCTACATTAATAATGTAATTAAGTTCTCCTGCTAAGAATTCTCCTGAACAAACCAAAAATGCCCGACGTACAAACGATCTAAAGGCTGCAATTTTGAAATTCCAAGGAGAGGCTGCGGTGACCGGGATAACACAATCTAATTTCATTGGTTTCCGGAAAATTTTTCGTTTTAAACTAATGTTTTCTTTAAGGAGAAGAACATCAAGGAACGGAAGCGAATTATTATCCTCTAATTCCATCGTAAATTTAATATTATTGTCCAGGTGGTTGATATCATCAAAAAATTCGAATAAAGATTCTCTACCTTTATCCCAAACCACAAAAATGTCATCAACATAACGTAACCATAAGGTGGGCTTAGGATTACACTTCTCAAAAATATGTTCTTCTAATGGTCTTAATTTAAATTCAGCTAGTATACTGGAAATAGGGGATCCCATTGGTGCCCCTTTAGTTTGCTTAAAAAATATTCCTTTAAATACAAAAACATTACTTTCGTTAATTAAATGCAACCCAGACTTAATCGAAATTTTCATCTTGTCTGTCAGATAAGGTAATCCATCGATAGTGGAACCAATAGAACAAATAACCTCATTGACATCAATAGAGGGAAACAAGGAAACGATGTCAAAACTTGCTAACATTGCATTTTCAGGTAAAACAAAATCTTTAATACGGGAAATGAATTCCTCCGTAGAAGAAATAGAATACTTTGATTCTGGGAGAACCTTCTTAAGGAAAATAGCAAACGCTTTCTCCATAAAATACAAAGTGCCTTGGCATCTGGTAACAATAGGACGAAAAGGAAAGCCAGGCTTATGGTCTTTAATACGGGCAAAAATCCGGGGGTAACCCCAGTATGGTTAATTTTAATTATTTCTTTGATCTCTGGAGGCCATTCACTGTTCCTGAGTAATTCTTGGGTTTTACGATGAATCGCAGGGTTTGGATCTTTAACCAGAACTGAACATGTTAATTGTTGGAAACACTCCTCCATCTTTAAAAAATATTGGTCTTGATCCACCACGGCGATTTTTCCTGACTTATCTGTTTTCATGAAGAAAATATCCTTATTGCTTTTTAATTTAGAAATTACTTTTGGAACTCTAGAAACGGGAATGTTCTTGATAAAATTTCTACTAATATTACAAGTTTGTAGTCTAGCAATCTCTCTTTCTGATTCTGGAATAGCCTGAATAATACATTCTAAAACAATCCCTTTAAAGCCTTCATCCGTGAATCTATAGAAATTTCACTAAGGAAACATGAAATTTGCAACGATATCCCATCATTTTCGGTTCCTGCCATATGGAAATGCATTTTAAAATGAACGTTAATTCCGTCGAACATAAGTTCCAGTTACATTTCTGATTCATAGAGGGCGCCACCAGGCGTATTTTGAATATGTTGTTTTAATTTTCCGTTATTTGAGCGTCTTGGCAGATTGAATATTGTGACTCAATCATGTAACACATTTTAATTTTTGCTGTTCATATTTATGAAGATTTTTCTCCTGATGATGGTTATAAAGATTAACCGAAACGTCGAGGTTTATTTTATATATATGTAGTTTAAAAGTAACTCATATTTATTAAATAATTTTACGTTGGAAGCAAGTGTTTGATGAGTATTTATATGTTAAGTGTGCAACGTAAAGTCCGGATTAATTATGAATACGCCGATGCTGGGCAATATGGACTACATTAAAAATTTCAAGGAATATAAAACAGCTGTTTTAAAATTAGATCGTGAACTTTTGAGTGTTACATTTTTGAAATCCTGCAAAAGGCTCCAAGTTTCTCCTAATTTTCTACGTGTTAAAAATGGTTTTCTTAATAATTATGAAAACCTTAAGCGGAAGTTCGAAGCAACCAGCCTGGATGTTTGTCTACGAAGTAAGTTTGCCAATATTAACTTTCTGTCTTCAAAAACTTTTGGTTTATATTTTAAGTTGGTTAAAGCCACTTATAAAACACAATTTGACAAGTTGATTTATTCTGTTGAAGGACTCAGATTTATCCAGAATAAAGAAATTACAGAACGCCATAGACTTAAAATCAATAGATTATGTTTGAATTCAAATTTTCCCAGTAAACCAGTTGTAGTGCCTGTACCTTTTGTTAACCTTTCCAGCAAAATTTTTTCAGCAGAAGAAGAACAGTTGATCTCACTTGGGAGTAAATATTCTTTTCCGGCTACATTAAATAAGAAAGAATTGTGTACAGACTTAGAATGTATTATTCAGGCTATTCCAGAATCAGAAAGAGAGATTGCTAGACTACAAACTTGTAATATTAGTAGAAATTTTATCAAGAACATTCCCGTTTCTAGAGTTCCAAAAGTAATTTCTAAATTAAAAAGCAATAAGGATATTTTCTTCATGAAAACGGATAAGTCAGGAAAAATCGCCGTGGTGGATCAAGACCAATATTTTTTTAAAGATGGAGGAGTGTATCCAACAATTAACATGTTCAGTTCTGGTTAAAGATCCAAACCCTGCGATTCATCGTAAAACCCAAGAATTACTCAGGAACAGTGAATGGCCTCCAGAGATCAAAGAAATAATTAAAATTAACCATACTGGGGTTACCCCCCGTATTTTTGCCCGTATTAAAGACCATAAGCCTGGCTTTCCTTTTCGTCCTATTGTTACCAGATGCCAAGGCACTTTGTATTTTATGGAGAAAGCGTTTGCTATTTTCCTTAAGAAGATTCTCCCAGAATCAAAGTATTCTATTTCTTCTACTGAGGAATTCATTTCCCGTATTAAAGATTTTGTTTTACCTGAAAATGCAATGTTAGCAAGTTTTGACATCGTTTCCTTGTTTCCCTCTATTGATGTCAATGAGGTTATTTGTTCTATTGGTTCCACTATCGATGGATTACCTTATCTGACAGACAAGATGAAAATTTCGATTAAGTCTGGGTTGCATTTAATTAACGAAAGTAATGTTTTTGTATTTAAAGGAATATTTTTTAAGCAAACTAAAGGGGCACCAATGGGATCCCCTATTTCCAGTATACTAGCTGAATTTAAATTAAGACCATTAGAAGAACATATTTTTGAGAAGTGTAATCCTAAGCCCACCTTATGGTTACGTTATGTTGTTGACATTTTTGTGGTTTGGGATAAAGGTAGAGAATCTTTATTCGAATTTTTTGATGATATCAACCACCTGGACAATAATATTAAATTTACGATGGAATTAGAGGATAATAATTCGCTTCCGTTCCTTGATGTTCTTCTCCTTAAAGAAAACAATAGTTTAAAACGAAAAATTTTCCGGAAACCAATGAAATTAGATTGTGTTATCCCGGTCACCGCAGCCTCTCCTTGGAATTTCAAAATTGCAGCCTTTAGATCGTTTGTACGTCGGGCATTTTTGGTTTGTTCAGGAGAATTCTTAGCAGAAGAACTTAATTATATTATTAATGTAGGTATGAAACATGGATATAAACCGCACATTATTCGTAAATTAATTGATAAATACAGGGTTACAGTAGTTTCTTCTCCTAAAGTTACTCAGGTTTACAGAAAAATTCCATATATCCCCATTCTTTTTGAAAGATTAAAGAGAGTTTTCAAGAAATATAATATACAACTGGTGGCATCCAATTCTATAACGTTGTTTAATTTATTGAATAGAAGCATTGACCCATTATCAGCCACTTGTTTATCTGGGGTATATGAAATTCCATTTGAATGGACCGATGGTACAAATTCTGCATATATTGGTATGACAAAACGTCGCATCGTAGAGAGACTTAAAGAACATAAGAGAGATTTGAAATACAATAAATTTTCCACTGCCTTATCAAGAACTTTTGCTAACGGACAGGTTAGGTTTATTGATTTTAACAACGTCAAAGTTATTTCCAGACAAAACAATCCCTTTAAAGCCTTCATCCGTGAATCTATAGAAATTTCACTAAGGAAACATGAAATTTGCAACGATATCCCATCATTTTCGGTTCCTGCCATATGGAAATGCATTTTAAAATGAACGTTAATTCCGTCGAACATAAGTTCCAGTTACATTTCTGATTCATAGAGGGCGCCACCAGGCGTATTTTGAATATGTTGTTTTAATTTTCCGTTATTTGAGCGTCTTGGCAGATTGAATATTGTGACTCAATCATGTAACACATTTTAATTTTTGCTGTTCATATTTATGAAGGTTTTTCTCCTGATGATGGTTATAAAGATTAACCGAAACGTCGAGGTTTATTTTATATATATGTAGTTTAAAAGTAACTCATATTTATTAAATAATTTTACGTTGGAAGCAAGTGTTTGATGAGTATTTATATGTTAAGTGTGCAACGTTAAGTCCGGATTAATTATGAATACGCCGATGCTGGGCAATATGGACTACATTAAAATTTTCAAGGAATATAAAACAGCTGTTTTAAAATTAGATCGTGAACTTTTGAGTGTTACATTTTTGAAATCCTGCAAAAGGCTCCAAGTTTCTCCTAATTTTCTACGTGTTAAAAATGGTTTTCTTAATAATTATGAAAACCTTAAGCGGAAGTTCGAAGCAACCAGCCTGGATGTTTGTCTACGAAGTAAGTTTGCCAATATTAACTTTCTGTCTTCAAAAACTTTTGGTTTATATTTTAAGTTGGTTAAAGCCACTTATAAAACACAATTTGACAAGTTGATTTATTCTGTTGAAGGACTCAGATTTATCCAGAATAAAGAAATTACAGAACGCCATAGACTTAAAATCAATAGATTATGTTTGAATTCAAATTTTCCCAGTAAACCAGTTGTAGTGCCTGTACCTTTTGTTAACCTTTCCAGCAAAATTTTTTCAGCAGAAGAAGAACAGTTGATCTCACTTGGGTGTAAATATTCTTTTCCGGCTACATTAAATAAGAAAGAATTGTGTACAGACTTAGAATGTATTATTCAGGCTATTCCAGAATCAGAAAGAGAGATTGCTAGACTACAAACTTGTAATATTAGTAGAAATTTTATCAAGAACATTCCCGTTTCTAGAGTTCCAAAAGTAATTTCTAAATTAAAAAGCAATAAGGATATTTTCTTCATGAAAACAGATAAGTCAGGAAAAATCGCCGTGGTGGATCAAGACCAATATTTTTTTAAAGATGGAGGAGTGTATCCAACAATTAACATGTTCAGTTCTGGTTAAAGATCCAAACCCTGCGATTCATCGTAAAACCCAAGAATTACTCAGGAACAGTGAATGGCCTCCAGAGATCAAATAAATAATTAAAATTAACCATACTGGGGTTACCCCCCGTATTTTTGCCCGTATTAAAGACCATAAGCCTGGCTTTCATTTTCGTCCTATTGTTACCAGATGCCAAGGCACTTTGTATTTTATGGAGAAAGCGTTTGCTATTTTCCTTAAGAAGATTCTCCCAGAATCAAAGTATTCTATTTCTTCTACTGAGGAATTCATTTCCCGTATTAAAGATTTTGTTTTACCTGAAAATGCAATGTTAGCAAGTTTTGACATCGTTTCCTTGTTTCCCTCTATTGATGTCAATGAGGTTATTTGTTCTATTGGTTCCACTATCGATGGATTACCTTATCTGACAGACAAGATGAAAATTTCGATTAAGTCTGGGTTGCATTTAATTAACGAAAGTAATGTTTTTGTAATTAAAGGAATATTTTTTAAGCAAACTAAAGGGGCACCAATGGGATCCCCTATTTCCAGTATACTAGCTGAATTTAAATTAAGACCATTAGAAGAACATATTTTTGAGAAGTGTAATCCTAAGCCCACCTTATGGTTACGTTATGTTGATGACATTTTTGTGGTTTGGGATAAAGGTAGAGAATCTTTATTCGAATTTTTTGATGATATCAACCACCTGGACAATAATATTAAATTTACGATGGAATTAGAGGATAATAATTCGCTTCCGTTCCTTGATGTTCTTCTCCTTAAAGAAAACAATAGTTTAAAACGAAAAATTTTCCGGAAACCAATGAAATTAGATTGTGTTATCCCGGTCACCGCAGCCTCTCCTTGGAATTTCAAAATTGCAGCCTTTAGATCGTTTGTACGTCGGGCATTTTTGGTTTGTTCAGGAGAATTCTTAGCAGAAGAACTTAATTATATTATTAATGTAGGTATGAAACATGGATATAAACCGCACATTATTCGTAAATTAATTGATAAATACAGGGTTACAGTAGTTTCTTCTCCTAAAGTTACTCAGGTTTACAGAAAAATTCCATATATCCCCATTCTTTTTGAAAGATTAAAGAGAGTTTTCAAGAAATATAATATACAACTGGTGGCATCCAATTCTATAACGTTGTTTAATTTATTGAATAGAAGCATTGACCCATTATCAGCCACTTGTTTATCTGGGGTATATGAAATTCCATTTGAATGGACCGATGGTACAAATTCTGCATATATTGGTATGACAAAACGTCGCATCGTAGAGAGACTTAAAGAACATAAGAGAGATTTGAAATACAATAAATTTTCCACTGCCTTATCAAGAACTTTTGCTAACGGACAGGTTAGGTTTATTGATTTTAACAACGTCAAAGTTATTTCCAGACAAAACAATCCCTTTAAAGCCTTCATCCGTGAATCTATAGAAATTTCACTAAGGAAACATGAAATTTGCAACGATATCCCATCATTTTCGGTTCCTGCCATATGGAAATGCATTTTAAAATGAACGTTAATTCCGTCGAACATAAGTTCCAGTTACATTTCTGATTCATAGAGGGCGCCACCAGGCGTATTTTGAATATGTTGTTTTAATTTTCCGTTATTTGAGCGTCTTGGCAGATTGAATATTGTGACTCAATCATGTAACACATTTTAATTTTTGCTGTTCATATTTATGAAGGTTTTTCTCCTGATGATGGTTATAAAGATTAACCGAAACGTCGAGGTTTATTTTATATATATGTAGTTTAAAAGTAACTCATATTTATTAAATAATTTTACGTTGGAAGCAAGTGTTTGATGAGTATTTATATGTTAAGTGTGCAACGTTAAGTCCGGATTAATTATGAATACGCCGATGCTGGGCAATATGGACTACATTAAAATTTTCAAGGAATATAAAACAGCTGTTTTAAAATTAGATCGTGAACTTTTGAGTGTTACATTTTTGAAATCCTGCAAAAGGCTCCAAGTTTCTCCTAATTTTCTACGTGTTAAAAATGGTTTTCTTAATAATTATGAAAACCTTAAGCGGAAGTTCGAAGCAACCAGCCTGGATGTTTGTCTACGAAGTAAGTTTGCCAATATTAACTTTCTGTCTTCAAAAACTTTTGGTTTATATTTTAAGTTGGTTAAAGCCACTTATAAAACACAATTTGACAAGTTGATTTATTCTGTTGAAGGACTCAGATTTATCCAGAATAAAGAAATTACAGAACGCCATAGACTTAAAATCAATAGATTATGTTTGAATTCAAATTTTCCCAGTAAACCAGTTGTAGTGCCTGTACCTTTTGTTAACCTTTCCAGCAAAATTTTTTCAGCAGAAGAAGAACAGTTGATCTCACTTGGGTGTAAATATTCTTTTCCGGCTACATTAAATAAGAAAGAATTGTGTACAGACTTAGAATGTATTATTCAGGCTATTCCAGAATCAGAAAGAGAGATTGCTAGACTACAAACTTGTAATATTAGTAGAAATTTTATCAAGAACATTCCCGTTTCTAGAGTTCCAAAAGTAATTTCTAAATTAAAAAGCAATAAGGATATTTTCTTCATGAAAACAGATAAGTCAGGAAAAATCGCCGTGGTGGATCAAGACCAATATTTTTTTAAAGATGGAGGAGTGTATCCAACAATTAACATGTTCAGTTCTGGTTAAAGATCCAAACCCTGCGATTCATCGTAAAACCCAAGAATTACTCAGGAACAGTGAATGGCCTCCAGAGATCAAATAAATAATTAAAATTAACCATACTGGGGTTACCCCCCGTATTTTTGCCCGTATTAAAGACCATAAGCCTGGCTTTCATTTTCGTCCTATTGTTACCAGATGCCAAGGCACTTTGTATTTTATGGAGAAAGCGTTTGCTATTTTCCTTAAGAAGATTCTCCCAGAATCAAAGTATTCTATTTCTTCTACTGAGGAATTCATTTCCCGTATTAAAGATTTTGTTTTACCTGAAAATGCAATGTTAGCAAGTTTTGACATCGTTTCCTTGTTTCCCTCTATTGATGTCAATGAGGTTATTTGTTCTATTGGTTCCACTATCGATGGATTACCTTATCTGACAGACAAGATGAAAATTTCGATTAAGTCTGGGTTGCATTTAATTAACGAAAGTAATGTTTTTGTAATTAAAGGAATATTTTTTAAGCAAACTAAAGGGGCACCAATGGGATCCCCTATTTCCAGTATACTAGCTGAATTTAAATTAAGACCATTAGAAGAACATATTTTTGAGAAGTGTAATCCTAAGCCCACCTTATGGTTACGTTATGTTGATGACATTTTTGTGGTTTGGGATAAAGGTAGAGAATCTTTATTCGAATTTTTTGATGATATCAACCACCTGGACAATAATATTAAATTTACGATGGAATTAGAGGATAATAATTCGCTTCCGTTCCTTGATTTTCTTCTCCTTAAAGAAAACAATAGTTTAAAACGAAAAATTTTCCGGAAACCAATGAAATTAGATTGTGTTATCCCGGTCACCGCAGCCTCTCCTTGGAATTTCAAAATTGCAGCCTTTAGATCGTTTGTACGTCGGGCATTTTTGGTTTGTTCAGGAGAATTCTTAGCAGAAGAACTTAATTATATTATTAATGTAGGTATGAAACATGGATATAAACCGCACATTATTCGTAAATTAATTGATAAATACAGGGTTACAGTAGTTTCTTCTCCTAAAGTTACTCAGGTTTACAGAAAAATTCCATATATCCCCATTCTTTTTGAAAGATTAAAGAGAGTTTTCAAGAAATATAATATACAACTGGTGGCATCCAATTCTATAACGTTGTTTAATTTATTGAATAGAAGCATTGACCCATTATCAGCCACTTGTTTATCTGGGGTATATGAAATTCCATTTGAATGGACCGATGGTACAAATTCTGCATATATTGGTATGACAAAACGTCGCATCGTAGAGAGACTTAAAGAACATAAGAGAGATTTGAAATACAATAAATTTTCCACTGCCTTATCAAGAACTTTTGCTAACGGACAGGTTAGGTTTATTGATTTTAACAACGTCAAAGTTATTTCCAGACAAAACAATCCCTTTAAAGCCTTCATCCGTGAATCTATAGAAATTTCACTAAGGAAACATGAAATTTGCAACGATATCCCATCATTTTCGGTTCCTGCCATATGGAAATGCATTTTAAAATGAACGTTAATTCCGTCGAACATAAGTTCCAGTTACATTTCTGATTCATAGAGGGCGCCACCAGGCGTATTTTGAATATGTTGTTTTAATTTTCCGTTATTTGAGCGTCTTGGCAGATTGAATATTGTGACTCAATCATGTAACACATTTTAATTTTTGCTGTTCATATTTATGAAGGTTTTTCTCCTGATGATGGTTATAAAGATTAACCGAAACGTCGAGGTTTATTTTATATATATGTAGTTTAAAAGTAACTCATATTTATTAAATAATTTTACGTTGGAAGCAAGTGTTTGATGAGTATTTATATGTTAAGTGTGCAACGTAAAGTCCGGATTAATTATGAATACGCCGATGCTGGGCAATATGGACTACATTAAAATTTTCAAGGAATATAAAACAGCTGTTTTAAAATTAGATCGTGAACTTTTGAGTGTTACATTTTTGAAATCCTGCAAAAGGCTCCAAGTTTCTCCTAATTTTCTACGTGTTAAAAATGGTTTTCTTAATAATTATGAAAACCTTAAGCGGAAGTTCGAAGCAAGCAGCCTGGATGTTTGTCTACGAAGTAAGTTTGCCAATATTAACTTTCTGTCTTCAAAAACTTTTGGTTTATATTTTAAGTTGGTTAAAGCCACTTATAAAACACAATTTGACAAGTTGATTTATTCTGTTGAATGACTCAGATTTATCCAGAATAAAGAAATTACAGAACGCCATAGACTTAAAATCAATAGATTATGTTTGAATTCAAATTTTCCCAGTAAACCAGTTGTAGTGCCTGTACCTTTTGTTAACCTTTCCAGCAAAATTTTTTCAGCAGAAGAAGAACAGTTGATCTCACTTGGGTGTAAATATTCTTTTCCGGCTACATTAAATAAGAAAGGATTGTGTACAGACTTAGAATGTATTATTCAGGCTATTCCAGAATCAGAAAGAGAGATTGCTAGACTACAAACTTGTAATATTAGTAGAAATTTTATCAAGAACATTCCCGTTTCTAGAGTTCCAAAAGTAATTTCTAAATTAAAAAGCAATAAGGATATTTTCTTCATGAAAACGGATAAGTCAGGAAAAATCGCCGTGGTGGATCAAGACCAATATTTTTTTAAAGATGGAGGAGTGTATCCAACAATTAACATGTTCAGTTCTGGTTAAAGATCCAAACCCTGCGATTCATCGTAAAACCCAAGAATTACTCAGGAACAGTGAATGGCCTCCAGAGATCAAAGAAATAATTAAAATTAACCATACTGGGGTTACCCCCGTATTTTTGCCCGTATTAAAGACCATAAGCCTGGCTTTCCTTTTCGTCCTATTGTTACCAGATGCCAAGGCACTTTGTATTTTATGGAGAAAGCGTTTGTTATTTTCCTTAAGAAGGTTCTCCCAGAATCAAAGTATTCTATTTCTTCTACTGAGGAATTCATTTCCCGTATTAAAGATTTTGTTTTACCTGAAAATGCAATGTTAGCAAGTTTTGACATCGTTTCCTTGTTTCCCTCTATTGATGTCAATGAGGTTATTTGTTCTATTGGTTCCACTATCGATGGATTACCTTATCTGACAGACAAGATGAAAATTTCGATTAAGTCTGGGTTGCATTTAATTAACGAAAGTAATGTTTTTGTATTTAAAGGAATATTTTTTAAGCAAACTAAAGGGGCACCAATGGGATCCCCTATTTCCAGTATACTAGCTGAATTTAAATTGAGACCATTAGAAGAACATATTTTTGAGAAGTGTAATCCTAAGCCCACCTTATGGTTACGTTATGTTGATGACATTTTTGTGGTTTGGGATAAAGGTAGAGAATCTTTATTCGAATTTTTTGATGATATCAACCACCTGGACAATAATATTAAATTTACGATGGAATTAGAGGATAATAATTCGCTTCCGTTCCTTGATGTTCTTCTCCTTAAAGAAAACAATAGTTTAAAACGAAAAATTTTCCGGAAACCAATGAAATTAGATTGTGTTATCCCGGTCACCGCAGCCTCTCCTTGGAATTTCAAAATTGCAGCCTTTAGATCGTTTGTACGTCGGGCATTTTTGGTTTGTTCAGGAGAATTCTTAGCAGAAGAACTTAATTATATTATTAATGTAGGTATGAAACATGGATATAAACCGCACATTATTCGTAAATTAATTGATAAATACAGGGTTACAGTAGTTTCTTCTCCTAAAGTTACTCAGGTTTACAGAAAAATTCCATATATCCCCATTCTTTTTGAAAGATTAAAGAGAGTTTTCAAGAAATATAATATACAACTGGTGGCATCCAATTCTATAACGTTGTTTAATTTATTGAATAGAAGCATTGACCCATTATCAGCCACTTGTTTATCTGGGGTATATGAAATTCCATTTGAATGGACCGATGGTACAAATTCTGCATATATTGGTATGACAAAACGTCGCATCGTAGAGAGACTTAAAGAACATAAGAGAGATTTGAAATACAATAAATTTTCCACTGCCTTATCAAGAACTTTTGCTAACGGACAGGTTAGGTTTATTGATTTTAACAACGTCAAAGTTATTTCCAGACAAAACAATCCCTTTAAAGCCTTCATCCGTGAATCTATAGAAATTTCACTAAGGAAACATGAAATTTGCAACGATATCCCATCATTTTCGGTTCCTGCCATATGGAAATGCATTTTAAAATGAACGTTAATTCCGTCGAACATAAGTTCCAGTTACATTTCTGATTCATAGAGGGCGCCACCAGGCGTATTTTGAATATGTTGTTTTAATTTTCCGTTATTTGAGCGTCTTGGCAGATTGAATATTGTGACTCAATCATGTAACACATTTTAATTTTTGCTGTTCATATTTATGAAGGTTTTTCTCCTGATGATGGTTATAAAGATTAACCGAAACGTCGAGGTTTATTTTATATATATGTAGTTTAAAAGTAACTCATATTTATTAAATAATTTTACGTTGGAAGCAAGTGTTTGATGAGTATTTATATGTTAAGTGTGCAACGTAAAGTCCGGATTAATTATGAATACGCCGATGCTGGGCAATATGGACTACATTAAAATTTTCAAGGAATATAAAACAGCTGTTTTAAAATTAGATCGTGAACTTTTGAGTGTTACATTTTTGAAATCCTGCAAAAGGCTCCAAGTTTCTCCTAATTTTCTACGTGTTAAAAATGGTTTTCTTAATAATTATGAAAACCTTAAGCGGAAGTTCGAAGCAAGCAGCCTGGATGTTTGTCTACGAAGTAAGTTTGCCAATATTAACTTTCTGTCTTCAAAAACTTTTGGTTTATATTTTAAGTTGGTTAAAGCCACTTATAAAACACAATTTGACAAGTTGATTTATTCTGTTGAATGACTCAGATTTATCCAGAATAAAGAAATTACAGAACGCCATAGACTTAAAATCAATAGATTATGTTTGAATTCAAATTTTCCCAGTAAACCAGTTGTAGTGCCTGTACCTTTTGTTAACCTTTCCAGCAAAATTTTTTCAGCAGAAGAAGAACAGTTGATCTCACTTGGGTGTAAATATTCTTTTCCGGCTACATTAAATAAGAAAGGATTGTGTACAGACTTAGAATGTATTATTCAGGCTATTCCAGAATCAGAAAGAGAGATTGCTAGACTACAAACTTGTAATATTAGTAGAAATTTTATCAAGAACATTCCCGTTTCTAGAGTTCCAAAAGTAATTTCTAAATTAAAAAGCAATAAGGATATTTTCTTCATGAAAACGGATAAGTCAGGAAAAATCGCCGTGGTGGATCAAGACCAATATTTTTTTAAAGATGGAGGAGTGTATCCAACAATTAACATGTTCAGTTCTGGTTAAAGATCCAAACCCTGCGATTCATCGTAAAACCCAAGAATTACTCAGGAACAGTGAATGGCCTCCAGAGATCAAAGAAATAATTAAAATTAACCATACTGGGGTTACCCCCGTATTTTTGCCCGTATTAAAGACCATAAGCCTGGCTTTCCTTTTCGTCCTATTGTTACCAGATGCCAAGGCACTTTGTATTTTATGGAGAAAGCGTTTGTTATTTTCCTTAAGAAGGTTCTCCCAGAATCAAAGTATTCTATTTCTTCTACTGAGGAATTCATTTCCCGTATTAAAGATTTTGTTTTACCTGAAAATGCAATGTTAGCAAGTTTTGACATCGTTTCCTTGTTTCCCTCTATTGATGTCAATGAGGTTATTTGTTCTATTGGTTCCACTATCGATGGATTACCTTATCTGACAGACAAGATGAAAATTTCGATTAAGTCTGGGTTGCATTTAATTAACGAAAGTAATGTTTTTGTATTTAAAGGAATATTTTTTAAGCAAACTAAAGGGGCACCAATGGGATCCCCTATTTCCAGTATACTAGCTGAATTTAAATTGAGACCATTAGAAGAACATATTTTTGAGAAGTGTAATCCTAAGCCCACCTTATGGTTACGTTATGTTGATGACATTTTTGTGGTTTGGGATAAAGGTAGAGAATCTTTATTCGAATTTTTTGATGATATCAACCACCTGGACAATAATATTAAATTTACGATGGAATTAGAGGATAATAATTCGCTTCCGTTCCTTGATGTTCTTCTCCTTAAAGAAAACAATAGTTTAAAACGAAAAATTTTCCGGAAACCAATGAAATTAGATTGTGTTATCCCGGTCACCGCAGCCTCTCCTTGGAATTTCAAAATTGCAGCCTTTAGATCGTTTGTACGTCGGGCATTTTTGGTTTGTTCAGGAGAATTCTTAGCAGAAGAACTTAATTATATTATTAATGTAGGTATGAAACATGGATATAAACCGCACATTATTCGTAAATTAATTGATAAATACAGGGTTACAGTAGTTTCTTCTCCTAAAGTTACTCAGGTTTACAGAAAAATTCCATATATCCCCATTCTTTTTGAAAGATTAAAGAGAGTTTTCAAGAAATATAATATACAACTGGTGGCATCCAATTCTATAACGTTGTTTAATTTATTGAATAGAAGCATTGACCCATTATCAGCCACTTGTTTATCTGGGGTATATGAAATTCCATTTGAATGGACCGATGGTACAAATTCTGCATATATTGGTATGACAAAACGTCGCATCGTAGAGAGACTTAAAGAACATAAGAGAGATTTGAAATACAATAAATTTTCCACTGCCTTATCAAGAACTTTTGCTAACGGACAGGTTAGGTTTATTGATTTTAACAACGTCAAAGTTATTTCCAGACAAAACAATCCCTTTAAAGCCTTCATCCGTGAATCTATAGAAATTTCACTAAGGAAACATGAAATTTGCAACGATATCCCATCATTTTCGGTTCCTGCCATATGGAAATGCATTTTAAAATGAACGTTAATTCCGTCGAACATAAGTTCCAGTTACATTTCTGATTCATAGAGGGCGCCACCAGGCGTATTTTGAATATGTTGTTTTAATTTTCCGTTATTTGAGCGTCTTGGCAGATTGAATATTGTGACTCAATCATGTAACACATTTTAATTTTTGCTGTTCATATTTATGAAGGTTTTTCTCCTGATGATGGTTATAAAGATTAACCGAAACGTCGAGGTTTATTTTATATATATGTAGTTTAAAAGTAACTCATATTTATTAAATAATTTTACGTTGGAAGCAAGTGTTTGATGAGTATTTATATGTTAAGTGTGCAACGTAAAGTCCGGATTAATTACGGTTCAGTAGTTTCAAAGTTTATTTCCTACAAACAAACAAATTTTTCTTTTTAGTATTAATCTACCTTCATTTATCATAACAATCAAAATACCGTCAAGTAACAAGTTGGAAAACATTGGTTTACTATAATTAACCGTCATTCTTCCTTTTCGTGATACCAACTCGTCATCGAATTTCGGAATGAAATTTTAATATGTTACACATTTTAATTAGTACAATAAAAATATCTGAGTCTGACTCGTGATATCTTGTTACGACACAAGCAGAATGGGGCGCCAATTCACCATTCTGGTGGTACTAACATGTCATCGAGTTTTGGTATTAAATTTTAACATGTAATAAATATCGATTATTGTACTAATCGTATTGTATTAAAATTTGTGTACGGCTAAATGTTGAATATGAAGTACTTCCTAACATAGTTGGAAATTATGTTTCTTCATTACTATACCTTTAATTATATTATAGCGGCTACTCTGTTAACTGTGTCTTATTTCATCTTCAGAGAAGTTATACACTGGCATGAAAAATAAATAATTTTTCTTTTTTTTTCATTATTTCTCTAAATTTAATCATGATAATAATAAAATAAAAAAAAAACATTGTTTTTGCGCATCTACGTCTTAGTTATCTGTAAGGTAAAGCCAGGAGAGATGACGCGGTCGGAGAGATTACGCACATAGAGGTTCGGGGGGGAAAGGAGTAGAGTGAGCGCACAGCGACTCCAAGTAGTTGTACAACAGCAGTAGTGGAGTGTCTATTTGAAAGTGCACGTTGATTGTATTGAGCGTCTAAGATAAAGCATTGCTATTTTGTTTTGTTTTCCCAAAGTAAGTGCTTGAATTTTCATAGCTATTAATCAGAATTTCTATACAATGTCAGTAGTACAAAATATTTTAACCTGAAATGATTTATCATAAGGTACTTATCTAGACTAACAATGTGAACATTAACGATTCGTTTTAGTAGCGGCTATGTTTAAATAAAAGGCCGCGCAATATCTCCTACCAAAATTGGAGAGTTTGCACATCTGCTACTGAGGAGAGATGGCGCATTGTTCCCATTAGTTTCCATGATAAGAGAGATTACGCAGCTTATTGGTAAATTTGCATAAAAAATGAAAAATGAAAACGGACTAATTTTAAGTTAAACGTGTTATTAAGTAACTTAATGTTATTTTGTAATCTTATCTGGACTTGCTTTTCCCGATTCTTTATTTTTTTCCCTTTAATTAAAAATTTTTCATCGTTTTTAAAATTATTTCATTTTTCTGATTCTTTAATTATTAGGTTGAAATATTTACTCCTAATGCAATAATATTTGCTCACAAAAACCTTACAACAATGTCATTTAAGTGTAATTATTATCGTTAACAATTCAATTGTAGTTATTATTAGTAACAATCTCTCCTACCCATGTGCGCAATCACACCAACCCTGTAAAGATAGATTGTGCAAAATAACTTTCTCGGTTTTATTACAACTGTTCTATTAAACTGCAACATAACAACAAAATAGCAATGTAAATGCATAAAAAAACAAATGAAGTAAAAATTATTCATGGAGAGTTTATCAAAAAATTAATATTTAGATTTTTTATTGTTATTCTTTTGAATTGTGCGCAGACTCTCCTAGCTTTACCTTATGCCAAATTTAAATTTTGTAGTCTGACATTTTTAGAGAAATCATAGTAATACTGTAGAACGTTTGCCTCCTATTTCACCCTCTTGAATTTCCTTTTTTTTTTAAAGAGGCATCTTTAACAGCATCACTTCCTATAGAAACCTGCATGTCAAATTTAAAATTTCAAGCCCCGAAAGTTTCAGACTAAACATGATTTAATGCCTAAGTGGGACAGATCGGTCCGGCAGAGCCAGACCGTGGACCTTTAGCGTCCCACCCGGGAGAGACTAAACATGATTATAGAGCCTTTTCCAATAATTTCATTTTTTTAATGTCGAATGTTTTAATAAACGTTCTTAGGGAGCATTTACGTCTGAAAATCAGCCACTATATCAAATTTCATCTTTTTAGCCTCAAAGGTTAAAAGAAATCGGAACTTTACAACAATTTTTTGCTCTTGCACCCCTTTGAGAGCAGTTTATAAAGAGATAGAATATACACTATTTTCAATTAAAAATTGTCATCATTATTATCCTGAGAAAAGATTTGAAATCGTTTTATTAGTTCTAAAGTAATCATGATTTTAGAACGTATTGCGCTCATTTCAATCTTGGGACCTGTTCTGTGGGAGCATTTACGTCTCAAATTAAAAGCCATGTCAAATTTCTTGCAATAGACCTAACAAATGCGAATAAATCATTATTTAGAACGTTTTAAGTACGCTTTCCGTACATTTCACCCATTTAAATTTCGATTAAAAAAATTGTTTTATGCGAGAATTTAAGTCTTAAAAGTAACAGCAATGTGAAATTCCAAATTTCTATCCCTAACTATTCCATATGAATCGTAATTTAGAACGTTTTACACTCATTTCACCCTCGTACATTTCGCTTTTTTAGAAACCGTTTTCAGCAAGCATTTACATCTTAAAAGAAACCACCATGCCAAGTTTCAAGTTTCTAGCGCCTTCGGTATTACAAAAAGCGATATTTTAGAACGCTTTTTGTCGCACCCTGCTGGTGTTTGTGGCTCCAATATAAATTATAGCCTATGCTGGAGCAGATACTGTCACCATCATTTTGTCACTCTTACTTTTGAAATTGATTCGGTAGTTCCCTACCAGCAAACAAATGTTTCTTCTTTATAATATTAGTATAAATGTATCGATAAAGCTCAAATTACGAAAAAAAAGGAAAACACCTCAAAGAAGTAAAAAGGGTTTTTATCCAGTAGTCAAACCTGGTTTGCGACTGCTAAACATGTAAGCAAAACATAATACCCAATGGTTGGTCCCATTTAAATTAATTAAGCCGAGTAAATTTATTTATTTTTTATACTCAAAAACATTAGTTTATTTATCCTATTAATTCTAGAGTCTCATAATTTTACAAAAGAATGAAAAAGAAATTAATACTTACCTTTTAAAAATTTTGTCATCAGTTAACTAAAAAATAGGAAAAATTGTTATCTGACCTCAACCAGAAAAAAATGGCTAATTAGTGATGCAATAAAAAATACCCGTAATTCTTTGCTGATGTCTTGTAAGTTATGAATGATGGCTGTATATAGAGAAATTATAATATTTCATTTGAAAAAGAAAAAAAAAGCTATTCATAAGGCATTTTATCTTAATGTAGCCGTCTATTCGAACATTTTTATATGTAACCAAAATAGACGGCATTAAAATCATGATACAAAAGTTGGTGGTGGGGGGGTGGGGAGATGAACTCATACACGTTATGATAAATTATCCAAAAATAAAATAAAAAATATCGTGAAATCTATAATAGAATTGTCAAGTCCAAATTAATATAGATACCACAAAACATATACGATTTCCTCCTTAACGGGATATAATAAGCTCAAACGGTCGATTTTGGATATCGTCCATAAATTTCCTTCACCGCCACACAAAAACTGGATGAAAAATGTGAAATTACAAACTGAGCAAAATTTAAGTATAGTTTAAACTAGGACTTCCCTCAGATTAGTCTGAGTGATATTGCTGAGAACATAGGGTTAACAATTACAATATAAAGAAAAAGAGCAAATTAAATGATAGAATTACAAAATATCATATATAAATTCATATACACTGTTAAAAAAATAGAAAAGAAGTACCGCTCATCAGATGTGTTGTCATTTTTTTTTTAACATGTGGCAAAGAATCTCATTTTCTTAAGCGCGTATTGCGCAAAACTTGAAAAAAAAAAAAAAAAAAAAAAAACGCCGGATCCTTTAAAACGCCAAGCTTTACGTAATTGGATTTGCAGCCAATAGACTATTCTATCAAGCGTGGCTTAACGCAAATTTAATTTCATTGTTGCACCTTTTTTTGTGTGAATTAAAATTATTTCTTCCTTGATTATACATCTATTTGTATAACTGTTTATAGAAACTCTTACACTTCAAACCACATTGATAGCATGCTTTGCTACAAACCAGATTGCAAAACTATAGTCTAAATTACTATTAAAGTATACAAAAAAATCTTTCGATGACATCTGTAAAAACACTTTTACATTAAATCTCCATATCGGCAAAATTGAAAAATTATATATATTTCAAAGTTAAGCTTAACAGATACTTCTTGATTATTGTCTAGGAGGCTCTGCCCCCTGCGCCTTTACTGCGCCAATCCGCAGACATTTCTTTTGCCTGTCTGTCTCTCCACAATTTGTCTGTTTCCCTATCCGTTCTTCTGCCCGTCTCTCTAACCGATTGTCTATCTCTCTACACGTCTCGCTACCTGTCTCTATATTTCTCTACCGGTTTCGCTATCCGCTAATCTATTTCTCTAACCGTCTGTCTATCCGTCTAACTACTTGTATGTCTAACCGTGTCTCTATCCACTTCGCTACCCATTTGTCTATCTGTCTCTCTACCCGTCTGGCTATACGCCTCTCTACCCATCTTCTTACCCATCTCCGTACCCATCTACTGTCTCTCTACTCATCTGTATACCCGTCTCACTATCCGTCTGTTTTTGTACCCTACTCGCTACCAATCTCATTACCCGTCAGTCAACTCGTCTCTGTACGCATCTCTCTACTCGTCTCTTTATCTACCACGCTACGCGTCTCGCAACCTTTCTCGCTACATTCCTGTCTACCGGTGTTGCTGCCCGTCTCGTGACCCATCTCGCTACCCCTCTGTCAACCCTCTTTTTACCTTTCTCTCTAACCGTCTGTCTATTCGTTTCGCTACCCGTCAGCCTACCTATGTCGCTACTCGTCTCTCTACCCGTCTGTCTACCCGTTTGTTTACTCGTCTTTCTACCCCTCGCGACCTCTTCCCAATATTTAAACAATTCATTTAATATACAGAAGCCGTTTATCAGTTATTAAATGCAAACAGAAGTAATTTATCTAATAAGTGTAATCAGATGCAATTTTTTTTTTTAAATACATACATAAACCTGAATAATAATTCATCAGTTTTGTGTTCATAGTTGTTTATATCATTTGACAGTAAATCTCAACTTCTTAAACCTGAATTGTTTCAAGCTTTTTAAAAAAAACCCAAGGTCTGTATAACTGCAAAGTACCCTGAGGGCTATATTAGCTACATGTTATTAAGTTAAGTGAAAGTTTCATTATCGCGTTTGAAGCCAATTGCTTATGTCAGAAAGCGTGGCTTAACGCCATTTTAAATTCCTTACTGTAACTTTTTTTTTTTTGGGGGGGGGGGGTAGAGGGGAAGGGTTTCAAATATATACAATTAAATTAAAACTTTTTCCTCCATGCCATTAGTGTTGTTTGTATTATTAACTAATACCTTGTACACCGAGCTTCATTTGAAACAAATGTAAAAGACTTCTTCTACAGTTTTTTTAGGAGAAACTTTCGTAATTGGGCCCAAAGCCAATCGGAGCATTTAATATCATTATTGTAAATCTTATAGAGTTAAAACAATATTGTTGCTAGCTTTACTTTTGTTTGAGACCAGCTTTTCCTGTGTATCTGAATGGGGAAAAGTTTCGTATCCTATGTCGGTTGGCGAAAAATATTTTAAATGGTGCCAAAAGGTAGTTTTAGCATCTTACAAAATGTTTCAAGAGAGCGGTAAAACATGTTTTTCAAATATTTATAAACATACGTTTATTAAAGCATGTTTTTGCACCATCTTAAAAATTAAAGCACGATGCTAAAATAAAATTTTATCGCCATATTCGATATTTTAATAAGTAATGAAAATACATAAACAAACTTATTTAACAAACCTAAGAGGCATTTTTGTGACAAATAATTGTTATTGTCAGGGGTGTAAATTGTAAACAATTAATGAACGGCTAGTAAATAAATAGCATTTAAAATCTAAAAATGGAGAAGTGGTCCGTATAAAAATGCAAAACATAACATTATACGCTTGATATATGTAAATCTTTTTTTAATTTTTAATATTTCCGAAGGCACAGATAAAAAGGTAAAAACCTCTTTTCCAAATGCCAAATAGAAAATATACAAAATAGAATGCCAAATATACAAAATAGAAAAATATCTGAAAAAAAATATATTTACATAATACTACATCTGCAAAAAAATAAGATTTAGAAAAAGTAAGCCAAATCATGCAGATCCCACAACAATCACATCGAAAAACTTATCACCAAAAAAGATCTCGCCAAATCTTACGGCACAGGAGATGGATTTTTCTCTCTGGATGCAGAATATTAGTTTTTTTTCTTGTACGATGGGTGATTATAATATAATTGTTTCATTTCACATACGACATACCGTTTGATATATTGGTACTTTTATGTTATCCTGGCGTAGTTGCTAAATCACCAAATATTGTTCCTATAACATTTTCATATTCATTTCATTTAAATATAAACCTTTCACTCATTTAATTTAAAATACATGCCTTTCATTAATCCCATTTAAAATGCTAAAAAGAGAAAAAAAAGAAATAATGCCATAAATCGAAACCTTTTATCTAAACACCAAACATTTTTTTATTATTATTATTTACACACACGAAATAAAAAAAGCTGCTATTGCTGAGATTTGCGCCAAATCTGTAATACCAAGTCTACCAAGTTATTGCGGGGTTTTTCTTTCAAACAGAAAAAAATACAGATTAATTTTAGATTTCTACTACATTGAAATATATTTTATTGTGCTGAATATTAGTGCGTGCATATTTTTTTGCTCCATGTACTCCATGAACTTTTCAATTCCGATGGTCTACGAAAATCTCCCGCCGGTGAAAATGACGTACGCACAAAATTTTCGTGACGTATGCACTTTAATTGTGCTTTTTTATCTATTTTTTTAATATAATTTCCAAACGGTTTTACATTTATTCTTGGTAATAAATAGACTTCGTTGTCACCTTTATAGGTACCTGCTGTAAAAATTTGAACGAAATCAGTTAAATATTTTTTGAGTTATGCTTGACGAAAGGTTTTAATATTCATCGTAGCTATATATGGGGCAAAGTAATACTGCGTTGTGTATGAGTCTTCGTTGCACTCAGACAATGAAGCAACAGATGGCGCCGATGTTCAGTATAGGAATTTGTAGATGGATATATTTTATGCTGCGCAGTCGTTTCACGCGATCAAGTGTTATTTATTATTTGAAAGCTTCCTATGTTTATTTTCAAGAAGTTGAAAAAAAATGACGTGAATTCAACCTATTAATGTTAACTCATAAGTAAGTATATATTTATAAAACGTATTGTATGGAAATATTTTGGTTTGAAGATAATATCAGTCTCATGTTGATGGTTAATCACAAAATAATGTGGTTGTAACAAAATGGTGGAAAAGGGGTGAAACGCCCAACCAAAGCAAGGGCTAAAAGACCAAGTGAACGTTTTGCCCTGACCTTTTATTAATTGAAGCAATGGAATTGTATTAATTGAATTTGCACTGTAAAGTGTTTGTCTTATAAATTTTTTCTCAATAATTTTATTTAAATAATTTGATCAGCTACGTTTTTCATCTTAGTGTAAAATTGTTTGACAATTTACCCACGTTATCCAAAGATAAATATTTTTAAAATATGCGTGTGCATAAAATTTGCAATAAATAGATCATGCTGCACTTTTTTAAAGTGTGAGCAACATGAAACAACAGCTCCTGTTGAATGCTTTTTATAAATAATGAATATATTTTATTTTATTAACAATGACTACGAAACACTTAGACTTCCTGTTTTTTTTTGTAGAAAATGGTGAATAATTAAAAAAGAAACATCAGTAGAGGGAAATATGGTCAAACAGCATTATTGAACGCTCTACAACATCTCAAGAATGGCCAAAGCTTAAACTATTGTGAAAAACTTATAGCATTCCAAGGAAAACATTGCGGTGACAACGAGACAGTGCTGTCTGCAAACCAGGGGCACTACAGTTAAGGAAATCATGTAACTGTTTTTCCTCCGGATGTTGAGAAAGAACTTGCTGAGCACATGCAAGAAATGGAACGCCATATGTTTTGTCTGACTGCATTAGATGTGCGAAAGCTTGCATTTGAATTGGCAGAATCTCTGAAACTTCCTCACAAACTTAACCAGGATGCCAAGTGCGCTGCAAGAGACTGGCTTTTTTAAAAAGTGTAATCCGGTGTTAAGTATTCGAATGCCTACTGATACAATTATTGACAGGGTTAAAGCTTTTAATAAACAAGCTGTTGGATACGTTTTGCCATTTATAAAGAGATATTGAATTCACACGGACTTTTCACTTCCCTGCAAGTGTGAAATGTTGACGAAACAAGCATTTCAAATGTACAAAAATCTCCAAAAGTTCTTGTGACAAAAGGAATTCATCCAGTGAGAAAGATGTCAAGTGGTGAACGCGGAAGTGCTCATCACTGTCATCTGTGCAATGAACGCTGCTGAAAATTACATTCCACATTTCTTTGTATTTGCCCGTGTTAACAATCTCGATGCTCTTATGACTGATGTTCCTCAGGGTTCCGGCTGTGATGACACAAAAACTGTTGGTCAGTCAACACCATTTTCATGATGTGGTTAGAACATTTCAACAACGTTTCCAAGTCTACTATTGAAAATCCGCATATTTTGATTTTAGACGGATAGCACAGTCACTAGAATCTCGATGCAGTAAAATTTGCAAAATAGAATGATATTATTATGATCACGCATCCTCCCCACACTACTCATAAAATACCGCACATTTTTCAAAGGCCTAAAATCATACTACCACATCGCATGTGATGGGTTGATGTTCAGTAATAATCAAAATGGAAGATATTTCTGGCAGTTTTGCGACCGCTTACAAGTAGTAGAAAAGACTGTAATCTGGTTTAAATGCGCAGGTACATGGCCATTTGACCAGAACAATTTTTCTGACAAAGATTTTACAGACACTACTCCGGGAAACCACAAAGCATCATCGGATACACAAGTTTCAGTTACAGAAGTTCCCATACAGCCAGGCAAGCCTTCATTGGAAGCTCCTAGTCAATCTAAAGATTACGCTGTTAAAAGTTAATTCGCATCGACTAATTTAACTGAAAATCATACAACCCCTGCAAATGCAAAGAATATTATTAATCAATTTTCGCCAGTTCCAAAAATAAACTACAATGAAGCCAGTAGTTCCCGGAAGCGAAAAATTGAAAAAGCCAGAGTAATAAAGAGTTCTCCATGAAAATAGAAACTTGAGGAACGTGAGTTAATGAGGAGTAGATCTTATAAAAAGAAGCAGCAGTTTAATTCAAAGTATGAGAAAGGAAAACAGCGAAGGAAACTGAAAGATGAATAGGATAAAAAAATACGTAGTTGATAGCGATGAAGAAGACTGGCCATGCCTAGTTTGATGCAAACAATACATGAAGGATGGTAAAGAATGGGCTCAATGCACTGAGTGTAAGTATTGGGCACATGATGAATGCATCACCACTCATGGAAGTGTTTCGTATATTTGTTTCAACTGTGAATCCGATATGGAATTGTGTGTTTCTGACTGAGATTAAACTGAAAAGCTAATTGTTAAATCTTTTTCTTACTTTTAAAATTCATTATCTTCATTCTTTTGCTTATAATTTTCGCGACTGGATAATGCGCTCGAAATGTTTTTTTTTCCTTTTCTTATTACAACTTGTATGACCTCATTACTATAAATTATTGATGCCAATTGTAAAAGCAAACAGTTACGTTTTATAAATCTAATAAATAATATTACGATTTCAGTTATTTCAGTCTTTTTGCCATGGGAGGGCAAAAGGCGCGGAGGATGGCCTTATACCCGCCTGTAGCGGGCAAAACGTTCAAATGCATTACCTTAAAAAATAATACATTAATTAAAAACTGCAACAACTTGGCACTGCTAAAGACATACAGAATCAAGTAAATTTTTGCATGCTTTCCATGAACTGTGATCAAATTATGACAGATTCTTTTCTGCACTGGGCGTTTTACCCCGCTCTACTAAAATTCAGAACCGCTTGTATGAGACGAGAAAAGAATGCCTTAATAGCATGATTAGAATATGTTGCCAATCTAATTCTACAAATTCAGGATGATCTGAAAAATAAAGAGAATGACTCATGAGGATTGATTTATCAGGCAGTGACTCATAGAAAAATAGTAAAAAATTAAAAGGTGAAGCCATAAATAATTGAATGAGATAAAATAATGTGCTGACTGGAGTTTGCCAGTACCCTATCTAAGTTTAAAATGAAAAAGGGAAAGAGTTGTAATCAATCCAAAAGTAACGATGTATTATTGATAAAAAAGGTTTATCAAGCTTACGAGGGTGGTTTGATAAGTTCTCGGCCTGACAGTGAAAACACAAGATTTTTGACATAATTTCATATTATTTTTCAATGTAGCCCCCTTGCAACTCTATACATTTAAGATACACTCTTGTGTGCGAATTCTTTAGTGCAGCCCTGTACGAAGGTGGTTCGAAACGTTCCCGGCCTGAAAAAGAAGATACAAGATTTTTGACAATATTTCATTTTATTTTTCAACTTGCAACACAATACATTTCAGAAGACTCTTGAGAAATGTTCATTCTTTGGCGTTTTTCGTCGACGTTCAACAACCATAGAGCAGAAAGCTTTTTCATACCCAAAACATCGTGTAAAATGTGGTGGACACGGTCTATCGAGATGTTTGCAATGTCAACAATTTCGCGTATGTTCAATCGGCGATCATTCAATACGGCATTGTGAATTTTTGAGACGATTTCGTCGGTCGTAGCGGTTTTTGGGCGTCCTGAGCGTTCATCATAGTGAATTGATTTCCTACCATGTTTAAATTCAGCAGCCACAATCCTTGTAAAAATGATTATAGTAATGTACAGTAAGTAAAAAAAAAAGAAAAAAAAAGAATGATGGCTATAACTTCAGTTTTAATTAATGCAAGAAAATAACAAGAATACTGTTTTTAAAAACGTATAAAGTTCTTCGTAACTGTACGTGATTTATTTTTGTCATAAGGGGTTATCTGTATTATAAGATTAAACTCAACATTTAAAAGTGCAATATCAACACTAATTTTATTGCATATTACCGTTGTGAGAAAATGCAAAAGTACAAATTGGTGTCAATTTTGAATGAGCAATCAGTGAGATATAAAATATTGGGAAATGAACCAATAAATGTTAAAGATAAACGTCCATTATTTAGGCATGACTTGAGCAATATGTATTTCCTTTCTGTTCGTTTTACATGATACTTTGTAAAACCCCAAACATAACACGCATAGATATTTTGTATAAATATGTTTTTGTAACATTAATTATTATTTAATAATGAGATTATATATTATAATTGCATGAGTAGAGTTTTTTCCCTCGCCGTTAGAATCCACTTGGTCGAAGTATAATTTTTATTTTACTAGTTACCGTTATCAGTCAAATTATCAGTAAATATGTGAAATCGGCAACTTTAAGGATATTCGATTTAGAGCATACACTAGTCACGCGAAAACACTTAATCCTACGGAAGCGTTCTTTTCAAATTTCTCGTTTGCATTTCATTATTTTAAAAGGATTTTTTTTTAACAGTATAGATGAGGTCGATCTCTAACAGGGTTTTTGGTTGCACATTTTTATGGGGTCACTCTTTTCTTCGAAACCCGTTTTGAAAGAGAAAGTATCTTCATATTAAAAATCTGCAATCAAAATCCGAAAAGTAAAAAAGGGACCGGTTAGAGATTGATCTCAGCTATCCTATGCAAAAAAAATCATTTAAAAATATTTAAATGCAAACGATAAATTTGCAAAGAACGTTCTCATAGGATTAACATTAGCTTGCGAGTTTTGTCGAGTAACTAGCATATGCTCTTGAAACATTTTGAGCGTCCTAATTGACTTTTGCCGTCAAGTAATTTTTTAATTCAAAGGCTGATTTAACAAAAAAATTAAATTAATGTTAAATTTTTCCAGTGCATAAGATAAACATGTAGCGTAATAAACTACAAATCATCATACTAAATACTTTCCATAGCTTTTTTTAAGAATCGTTAAACATACATGAAGAATTCTGCCACAAGCTTAATGAGAAAGTTGATAATCTCCTTTCTGCTATTTCATTCACGCTAATCGTAGCAAGTGAATAAAATATTTCTGTATATCTCGATGAGTGTTATTACTCTCGTTAACAAATTATCATTATATTATTGTGTAAATAAAATATTTCTGAATATCTTGATGAGTGTTATTACTCTTGTTAACAAATTATCATTATGTTATTATAACTCTTTTAGTGAAATATCGTGCAGTTTTCAAAATCGTTTCTCAATATTGACACAGTTCCCGAACGCACTTTTAATCATATTTTGCATGTTTTTGAAAATAGAATAAAGGGAATCTGTATTCTGTGTAAATGCGGCAGGACAAATCAAATGAAATAAAGACTTAATACTGAAGTATTAAAGTTCCTATGAAAATATATATGTATACGAAAAAAAATCACCATACAAGAATTGTAGGAAAACAAACAAGGAAATTTCGTGCAAACAGCTTTATAATGCGGCTTTTAGAATTGAAATTATTATAATGTTATCTTTTGTGTTTACGTACTGTACAAGGGTTGAAGTTTTGGAGGCCTTTTACGCATTAAAAATTAAACTAACATTTATATTTTCAAAGACAACACAATTTAAAATATTTTGACAAAATATTTTTTATTTACGTTGGAATTTACATCTAGACATAAAATTTTAAGTCATTTGAATAAAAAGATTTGGAATTAAAACAATTTGAAGTTTTGCCCACCTAATGTTAAATTAATTGTATACTTTTTTCATGTCTCCTAAATAAACAAATATACTATGCCGATTGTTTGTATGAACATGGCGTAACTGATGCCGGCAATTTTTCATTCAATCCGTGGCAATCCCCCCGAATTGAATTAGAAAATGCTTCTAGGTTCAAAATCTTATGACTTATCGCTTCTTCGTTTCCATCAAGATCAATCGCTAATTGATTAACATATACTTATTCTGATGATTTACACAATTTTATTACATGAAATAGGAATTATTAAATTAATATTCGGAAAAATATGTGAAATACATGGGGTGTCCAAAAAGTAAGTTCCAGTGATCAATTAAAAAAATATATATAATGGAACAAATCATTTTTTTGTACACTGAAGTACAAATAATGAACTATTTTTCAACATACTTGACACACCTGTTGAGACATTTAAGATATAATGTGCACCCCAATGCATAGGTGTTTAATTCACGCGCGCAAAAGAGGCAATCAGACATACTTAAACCATTAATTTAAAAAAAAATTGTACTAATTCACTGTGATTTATAAATGCAAAAATAACATTTTAAAATTAGTGGTGGAAGTTTGCCTCCCTAACCCCCGATAAGTCGGTGCATTTGTCCTCTTGTGAAAAAACGATGCCATTTTTGATGATATTCAAGTGATAACAGATTGTCCAACAGTATAGTCAACCTGAAATCTATGTCTAGAAACAAAAGCTTTCATGTGCAAATAGGTTCTTTTTCCCAGCACGTATAAATCGTCAACAGAGATGGTAAGATTGTCGCACACTATATTCCTCATTCTTCAATAAATTCTTCATTCAATAAAATCTCACACTTGTCTTCGTACCATTGAATCACTTATGATTTGTTGTCACTATACACTCCACAAAATTGATGCTGAATTTCAACTGCTGGCACATTCTGTGTGCTCAAAAACCGTATGAGTAAGCGCTTTTTTGCGCTGGATGAGCGTTACTATTTTCATGCACATTACTCCAATTTTACTACTAAATGTCTGCACTGCTGTCTTCTTTAACACTGGCATTTCTAAATTGCCGATAGATCCAACTACTTGTCGCATTCTTGAGATTACAGAACAGCTGCACAATAAACTGCAAACAGGAATTTACTTTCTGGATATCCCATGTATAACCTAAAGATATTTAAACAGAAATCCCTTTTTAGCGATTTTTGATTGAGTATACAAACCTTCAGCTTATTTTACTAAGTAGGTTTTAATCGACTTCCCACGAAGTAGGTTATACAATTCGTTTGTAAAATACGGAGTGCCTCTTCTTGTTACTGACCAACAGCTTATTCCTAAATCATTAGGTTTAAGAGTATAATTCCAATTGCAAAAATGCTACCAATGTGAAGGACTTCATGATATGAAAATCCAATTACGTCAAAATAATAATTTTTTGCAAAGTTACGAAATTTGAAATTTCAATACGGTCCATTAGTGTTGTAAGTTATATATAGAAAATCTTTCTTCATGCTCTAACAAGTGAAACATTAAAAATTTGATTTCTGTAAACCAAAACTTACCGAATTAAGATACTTTGAATTTTATGAATTTTTAGTGTTTCCCGACACTAAAAACACGTTTTGTTTTTCTTTTTTGTACCAGCAAATTTCTAAAACTCGTAATTCAAAGTATCATATCTGGGTTTACAGTACTTAAAATATTTATTTAGAATTAGTCGCTATTTGGTCGACTGTCACAATATTAAAAGATATATTTTCCTAAAATTTTCCTAATACTAAAAATATTTTTCATTGTGAACCTTAAAGAACGTATTTTACTTTTGAGAGCACCCCGAAATAAACCCATTTTTTGTAGTGAATATCTTCGGAGCTATTCATTGAAACTTCGTGAACATATATAGGCTAACTTGGGTATCTAGATTCGTATTTCAGAGTCAAAATTAGGGGTTAGTATAGAAAATTTTAAAGTTTATGTTAATTTTAATATGGAAATTGCTTCCGAAGTCAAATTTGAAAGAACCAAATAAAAGTAAGCAATTTTCTAATTAAATGACACCAGTTTCATTTTCCTACTTTTATTTGTGGCTGAATTAGTTGGGGGCAATTACTTTTTTCTCAAGTCTGTACTTCAAACAGTTATTTCTCATAGAAAATAGTGGGGGCCCAGTAATCCCAGTGGTTAGCATCTTGACCACCTAATGAGGAGCTTGAGCTGATTTTCACAGATTCGAAACTAGTGTGGTCTGGTGTGCAAGGTTTTCCTTGCACGAGAACGATGATTAAGATCATTTTCCTTTCATTTTAACAAAGTTTGTTTTAATCTTCTAAAACAATTTCCTAATTCTAACGAGCCAATTTTTCCATAAATATTGACATTGCATTTTCTAATTGTTTTACTGACAAAACGAGTGAACATCTCCTTTTGATATTTTAAGAAAATTAAAAAAATCATTTCGTTCTTCTTCAAAACCAAACTGATAAACAACGTGATATTTTATGATTATTTTTTAGGGATGTAACAATACCTTCCGGAAGAAGTTTTTTTTTTCATAATGGTGTCACGGAACGGTATGTGTATTTCCCTAGTCACGTAATTAAATCGTGTTGGTGATGCGCGAAACCCATGCGTAAAAGTGTGGGAATGTCTCACATTCATACTTCTAGATTGATTCGTACTTAAAGAGTTTAAAGCCCAAACTTTTCTATTAAATATTTTTTATTTTATCAGCCAGCTATCAAAATAAAACTCTTACAATTTCTGAAGCATCATTTTCATATTAAAAAAAAAGTAGTATTTATGTGTTACGCCGCAACACATAAAAACTATTTTTGTTAATATGATAACGTCTAACAAGTAAATTTGAAACAAAAAAATGAATACAACTTCAAGTGACTGTTTCGTAGTAAACGACCTGCTTGCAATTGTGCAAAAACTCATTAACATTGCTTACTTTTTTATTTACTTACTGAGCGACAGTTTGGTTATTCTAGCGAGAGTGGCTTGGCACAAGAGAGAATTTTTGTGACAACCACATCTAATTTAATCTACGTTGTCGCATTTAAGAGTATTTATAAATAAAAGAGTAGTGGCATATGAGCAAGGAGCATGCTCAGATTATAAGTTTTTGTCCAAGATGTTGCAAGCCACATTTCAGACTTGGCAATACTTGCCAAGATAAGTTCTATTAAACGAGTGAGGCAAGTCAACAAACATTAGCTTGGCGATAATGGCAGGCTCACCAAGTTTCTCTAAAACACCCTCAACCAATCAAATTTTATTTTTCTTATGTCACCTCTCTCATTTTAACGAGCCAATTTTTCCATAAATATTGAGATTGCATTTTTTAATTGTTGTACTGACAAAACGCTTCTTATTGATTTATAAAGGCAACCTATTGTTCATCGCTCAGGTTTGAAACGCAGTAGTCAATCCTATATTAAAATACTTGGCGTGTCCCTGTAAAAAAACTATACACGATACAATGAATTCTTTTAACTCAAAACCTTTCCTTGTATACTAGAATAGTAGTGTAAAAGTTACATTCAAAACGGTTCTGTGATTGTTGTACATACATACGCACATGACGATCAAATACAGAAGCTTCTTTATTCAATTCACTTAAAAAGGATGTTTTAGAAAATCAACGATGCTGTATTAAGATAGATATATGATAGTTCCCACCGTCCCAAATAATAGTAATTCAAAAGTTTCGACATTAAACCTCTTAAGTACAAAGTTAATTTATGTGTCAACATGTTTGATACGCCCCCTTGGATTGGACTAATGATAAGCTAATGTGAGTGTCTACCGGGTGTTTAAAGAATTCGGAGCAAAAGTAAAAGTTAACGAAAAAGAATTGTGTGGGTTGAAGTTACATGCGGTTTTCTGTTTACTATTCACCGTAATACGGGATTTTGTATGAGATGAAAAGAAATAGTTCAAAATTTCACAATAGAAGGCACTGCTACAGGTAATTCCACATATATTCAGCATTTTTGTTACTCACACCAGGCAGAAGTAGAATCGCAAAAAAAAAAAATACACCTTGTGATTTTTGCATGTGGGGCTACCTAAAATCGCGGTTATATGTAGGAAATCTCCCATTCCTTACAAGAACTAAAAATGATTGAAAAGGGTTGGAAAGGTAGAAAAAATCAAAGTTGCTCCAGTACATTCTATGTGATACTGAAAGATTAAAGAAAATAAAGAATAATGTCACAAAAGGTTATCGGAAATTCTTGAGCCTTTAAAGAAAACCATTTGCTATATTATAACAAATAATATAACAAACAGGAAATATATTATTTGGGATTAAAATAAAATGAAGACGTATTTTACAATAATTTAACTGTGTTATTGGTTTACTTTAAGTTGAAATTTGGAATAACTTGCCCTTTGTTATTATGACGGATTCTAGGTAAGCGTCAATTTAAAAAAAAATTAATACCTATTGTATTTGCATATAAATAGCGTAAATTCATAAGAAACGTTTCTGAATTAATTGAATTTAAGTCATCTGGTGGTTTCTGATATACACTGCTCAAAACATTTAAAGGATATTGCAGTTTTAGGTGGATTTTGTATCTGGGAAACTTTTTAGCTGATTGATACATGGTCGACAGACATAGTAGGTTATATGAGAATAAATTACACATGTTTGACAGAACAAAATTCATTTTATTGCGCATTTGTGTACAAAAGGAAAAAAACACAATTTGTGCATATGAGAAAAAAAGAATAAGAAAAGGTGTTTTCTTCAAAGAAAATCCTTTTCAGTAGGGGGTATGGTTTCCACGGGCGGCCAGCAACGTTGAACACCTTTGAGGCATGGACTCAATGAGGCTATTAATGACGAGTTGGGGTATTCTGCCCCACTCTTCCAGAAGAGCTCTTTCCAGTTCTTGGAGAGTTTGTGGGGGTTGTTGGCGGACAGAAACTCGTCTTCCTAGAGCGTCCCAAACGTGCTCGATTGGATTCATGTCTGGAGAACACGCTGGCCATTCCATTCGAACGATTCCTTCCTCGAAAAGGAAATCCTCCACCAGGTTTGCACGATGTGGCCTGCAGTTATCGTCCATTAAAATGAAGTTATCTCCGATTGCTGCAGCGTAAGGGACTACAATAGGTCTGAGGATCTCATCCCTATATCGGCGACCAGTCAGAGCTCCATCTCGAATGATGTAGAGGTCAGTGCGCCCGTCAATGGAGATGCCACCATACACCAACACTCCTCCACCGCCAAATCTGACACTTTCGTGCACGAACACAGGATTATTCCTACTTCCACGGCCCCTCCAGATGAAAATACGCCTATTATCCGGATGCACAGAAAAACGGGACTCGTCAGAAAACAGAATATTGCTCCATTCATTTCTCCTCCAGTTGACATGCTCGGTTGCCCACTCCCTGCGGTCGCGATGATGCCTTGATGTTAATCTAACACATACCATCGGTCGGCGAGCATACAGACCTACAGCATGGAGCCGGTTTCGGACAGTCTGAGTTGAAATCGTGGTGCCTGTAGCCGAGCGAAGGTGTTGTTGGAGAAGAGTAGCGTTCATGTTTCGGTGTCTCCGAGCTGTTAACGCTAAATACCGATCTTCATTGGGCGTTGTTGCCCGTCTACGACCTTGCCCTGGTCTTCGGCCTGCACATCCACTCTCCAAAAAACGGTTCCAGATCCTGGAAATGACACTTTGTGACACTCCAATGGCTTGCGCTACTTCGGCTTGAGTTTGGCCCCCTTCTAACCTACCAACAATTCTCCAAGCTTCTGAATCTGTCAAATGACTTCGCTGAGACATCATACTCATCGAAACAAAGCAATCACTGAATGCCGATCATCCTTGTCTTCATTCTCTTTTATCCAGTTGAAAGTCAAATTTCATTCGCTGCCGCTGAAGCGACGTTTTTGACGCCGAACTCAAAATTTGCATACTCCACAGTTTGAAAACCAGAAAAATTTGCATTTGTGATTCTCTTCTTCTATTTTCGGCAAAAAAAATTTCGTTTATATATTTATTTTATATAAAACTTCAAATATCCTTTAATTGTTTTGAGCAGTGTAGTTAAAAGGTATTCAGTGCATCAGAGATTTTAAAATCGGACGAAGGGAGTTCAAGAGGGGAGGGAGGGGGTGTAGTAAGGTGAATTGCGAAATTACCATTTTGGATTTTGGTAATAGGCAGATAGTCGACTCCAAAACCGTAATCCGTTTTGGCTGACAAACAGAACAGAACTAGACTCCCTAATATTGCTTTTTGGATCTGACTGTAATATCTGTGCATTGTATCTGATCACATGTCTATATCAGTTTTTGAGTGAGCAAGCACACTATATGATAATTATGACAATCAGTTATAGATATTCATTAATTACATGAATTTAATATTGCTCTAATTAATAACTATAATAACTATAATTAATAACACATATATATATATATATTTTTTTCTTTTTTTTTTTGGTATTTCAAGATGAAATTTTTAAATGCTGGAGAATTTCTGCATCCTTTTCTACAACATAATGGACATTTCAACAATGTCCCAACAACAGAAGATACAGAGAAATGTTCGAAAAAATCAAGGACATTCTGGACAAGGTCAATGATAACGACACTAATTGCAACATTTCTGATACACTTGCTTTTTAGTCCAGTCAAATAGTAAGAAATAGTTACAAAAAATCTGCTAGAAGATTTTATATTTTTAAGTTGTTTATAGGGATGCTAATAACAGGAATTAATGGTTTCCCAACAAAATATCTCGAGGCTAAACTTTTTGGAGCCAAAAAACCACGAAATGTTTGGACTGTTTTCAGTTTTTTCCTTATAACTCAAAATTTATAAACTTTTTGTGTACCATACTTAGTTACAAAAAGAAAGATCATTAAATTCTCTACAAGTTTCATTCGAAAAAAATTATTCTAAACCCATTATTCAACTAAGCGCACTACGGCTTTTTGAAAATGACACTTTTATTTCAACTTTGTGGAAAATCGCAAAAACCAACTTTTGACACCATTTTTCATTAATTTTATCCTCTTTAACGTAACTTGTTTATATTACAGGTATTTTCATGATATCTATAACGATTAATTGAAACGGTAACATTGTAAAAAAAATTACAAGATTGTAAAATATTTCGTATTTAGAACTTAAGTGGAGAACATTAATAGTAGGTATTTACATGAATGTAAGTAAAAAACACGACAGTAACATTTTTATTATATGTAGTAATGTCTGGAGCGCTTGCCGGTTGATGGGTCTGGTTCGTCAACCTCAGCCTGAGGAGAAGACGAGCAGGATGCTTTTTCTTCAACAGTTTTGATCTTCTTCGAGCTTCTTGCGACATCATCAACCTGGTCATCAAAGTCATCGGCGTTGTTGGTTTGGTCGATAATTTCCTAGACATTCATTTGCTTCATCATCCTTTTCTTCTGGATAAATAATGTCATCCACATTTTCGCAGTTGACGCCGTTACAGTTTTTGAAAATTGCCGAGCACTTCAATCCTGATTTTTGAGGAGCATGCCTTACTGCACCTCTTTTTACAGCTACATGAAACAACATGCAACAAGGATTCAGGTGCTGGGTTTTGGTACGTGCTCATTCGTTTGTGCAAATTCATATTGAAACTAGTTTGCTGTAATTGATTTATTGGGTTGTGTAGAAACTTCCTCCCGTTTCGGAAAACCAATTCGTACCGCAAAATTCTGCCCGCTAATTATTAGAGATTAGATATCGAAATTAGTGTATAGTAATTAAATGATAGATTTTTACGGTACGAACCAACTTTCCCAAATGGAAGGATCTTTCCGAACAACCGAATATAATATTGCAGACCAAAAACTGTTATATACAGCTGATGCTTTTGATTAAATGATGACTTTTGTAAGCTGATTTTCTATTTTTTTAGAACATACCACTAATCTTAAAGATAAAGTCCCATTTTATTTCCGAAACAATACATAACATAATGAAGACGAAGATGTGAACTATTCATTAGAAAATCAGAAATCATTATAAATTCTTTTAAAGTTTCTTAAATATTTGATTTCGATTTTATAATTTTTGTGAGCTACTGTTTTCCACATTAATGGAACTTTCAACAATTTTTAGAAATTTCTCACAATAAAAGATTTGAAAAAAAAAAACATCTGTTAGAAGATAATGGATATTAACCAATCTACAAAGCAATTAAGACTGAGGAAACCAGAAAAAAGGTATCTAACACTACACATATTTAAAAAAATACATATCATATTCAATATAATTTAAATTTCAATGTTATTTGTACACAGCTATTTTTTTCCATAAATTATCAGAATATAACCATTAAATTAAACTATCAGACCATTCATTTAGATTTATAATTCTAAGATGCTGATTTATCGTAATTTTAATTTACAATAATTAAAAGCATTGAAACAAATTCGCTTCTGCTGATACTCTTACAAGAGACATTTTATATGAGCCAATTATGCACGAGCGTGTGATAAACTATAAAAGAAACTCACCCATTTGCATCAGGTAGCATTGTAGTTTGAGTTTTACAATTGTATAGCTAGTGATCGTGTTAAATACATCCAAAACATATAGATTATATATAAATAAGCATGTTCTTTAAAAGAAGAATTCATAAACAAGACATATCTTGTTATGTACAGGAGAGCTTTTCTTTATATAATAGCAGGATGATGAGCTCCTCAGTGCTAAAAATTTGTTTGTTAGTTTATTATTTGCAAACATTTCATTAAAATGTTAGAGAGAACAAGTATCTCGAAGAATACATTATTGAAAAGAACTGTTTTTCGTAAAGCAAAGCTAACATTGCTTGGCTCTGTGAAATCAGCAAAAGATAAAAAACAAAGCACTCAAACATTCAAATAAATAACAAAACATTGAAATGCGTGAACTAAAACCAACTTAAAAAAGCACAAATGACCAGTATAAAGATATATACACAGCTGTTTCAATGTTTCAAAAAGTAAGTCTTTTCCTTAACCCATTGTATCACAGCTTTGCATATCTGCAATATACCTAAAAGTCAATGATACTTTTACAGTGGGCTTTAAAAGACGATTTTATCTTCCAACACAGCAGTTAATAGAAATTGTTCACAGAATTCTCAACAGAAGGCAATACTGATTTAATTTTTCATGCCAAAGTTTTATTTAGCATTTGAGCAGTTGCACATCGTTATTGCTCAAATAAACTTCATAAATTTTGTCAAATTAAAAAGGCTAGAGACGTCCAAAAATAGATTTTTCACAAAGGTAAGTTCGTTTTCTTTCAATTTTATATTAGAAAATTGACAATATTTATGACAAATATGTAATTTTCTGTTTATCGCAGACGTTAAAAAAAAAAAAAAATGTTGATTTTACAGTATAATACTGTAAAATCAACAATTTTGTTTTGCAGTGTAGTCAACATATTTTTATTTTTATGTTCTAAACCTTTTTAATTATATTTTGCATGCTTACAATGATGTATTATAATATTTGAGTAAATACTTTTCAAATCTGAGTTGTTGAGTCACAAAGGGTTAAAGTGAAATGAATAAAGAGGAAGAAATGTGACAGCAGAGACATGAGTTCTAACTGCATAATACTAGCGGAAAAAGACCAAAGCAGATGAAAGGAAGTGGTATTACTTATTCCGAAGAATTTAAACTGATAACAGGTAATAATAAATAAGAGCGCAGCAAGTAGACAACAGAAAACCCGTGTTCTTGAGAATGAAGAAAAAATAAACTTGTGGGTTATTAAATACGATTTTCAAATATGAGAGTTGTTAAATCATTAAATAACAAGGGTTATGTAAAGAAGTTCGTTGGTGGGTTTGGGTGCTATGATTACCAAACACACTTTTGCGTAAGTAGTAGTAAATTTGAATCGTTCAAATTGCTCTTTTTGACTTCCCCTGTACTATGCAATTTACATTCAAGAAGAGCTTCGCCCCTATGCAGATAAGAAATTTATTTTTCCATGTTATTTGTGAATTTGGTTTTCATGTATTCAATTTACATATCCATTTAGAGCTTATACAAGCATCAACATATCATGATTTATCAGTGTCACAACATGCATGGATATAATTATATTCGGATGCTTCGAGTAAATATTCTTCCCGTATTTAAAATTGTTAGAAACCTTCGGTAGCATAATAAATTTTCTATCTTTATAAATTGTTATATCAGTCTTCATATTTTAATTTACATTTTCATCTTTTGATAACGGTAAAAAAAGGTTAGTTCAGCTTACCTAAAATTTGCTTTCGCGCTAAGAATTAATCTACAGTATTATCCAAATACTTATTATTTGAATCATCGTGTCGCTGTATTGGAATAAAAAGTAATATTAGTAGTAGTATCACAAATTGGCATGTAGTAAGTTTATGTTCATTTTGTTTGAATATAATATTATTATTGAAATTCTTGTCTACATTTATACATTTATATCGCGTTTGGAGACTGCTTAAAAATGCTCCAATTTTACATTATATTTGAGATATATACATTGTATTTACACGGACGTCTTCACTGTGCGGTTACATTTTAGATACTGAAAAAGTTTGTTATTGAGTTCACGCGCGCGGTATCAGATTGAAGGTTGAAGAGGAAGTCTGGAATATTTCTTAGTTGATTGGTTTCGACATAAGGTCCATCTGGTTTTATTCAGTTTGTTTACAGCTGCGGTCATCACTTGAGGTACTAGAGTTTAATTGGGGTCTGGTTTTTAACATGTTCTAAGTGTTCTTTCCATCGTTCACAACACGTGGAGATTATTAACGGCATAAAAAGGTTTCTCCGTCACTCCCCCGTAATCTCCTGTGTGGGGAATGGTTGAAGATTCAGTTGCTTACGGTGTTTTTCTTACACAGTCTTGGGATTGGGTTTGGTGAGAGTATCGGCTATCATTTCTTCAGTGGGGCAGTATTGTAAATCAATTTTTACTTCTTCTTTCATCAGTTTGATGTTGTGGAAACGTATGTCGATATGTTTGGATCTCTTAGTATCTTTATCATTTTCACTCAATTTTATACAGGACATATTATCCTCAAATATCATGATGGGTAGTTTTTGTGGAATGTTGAGGTCGCTAAGAAAGCTTGTTATCCAACTTAATTCTTGTGCTGCGTTGCCAGCTGAAACGTATTCAGCTTCAGCTGACGAAAGTGCAATCCAATTCTGCCTTTTTGTGATCCAGTAAATTGGCGATTTTCCTAGCATGAATAGATTTCCTCACGTTGATTTACGTGTTTTCAAGTCACCAGCCCAGTCTGCATCGGCATATGCTGTTAAAATGGGTTCGCTGTTTGCGTTAAGAGTTAAATTCAAATTGTCTGTAGTTTTAAGGTATGAAATGATTCTTTTTACTGCTGACCAGTCCTTTTGGCGTGGTGTTTCGTTTCTACGACATAATATGTTGACTGCTACAGATATGTCAGGACGCGTGATTGTTGATATGTACAGTAATGTGCCAGTGGCTTGTCGATATTTCGTGTTATTAGGTAAGAGATTATCATTGTCCTCAAGTCTGCTGAATCCGGCAATCATGGGTGTGTAATGAGGTTTCATGTCGTTCAGATTCAGTTTTTTCGCTAGTTCGTGTATTTTATTGTTTTGATTTAGGTAATATGTATCGTTGATTTTATTAATGTTTATGCCTAGGTAATTATTCAGTTCTCCTAAGTTTTTCAGTTCATATTCTTTCTCAAGTTGGTTTATTGTTTCTTCGATATCACTGTCCTTTCCTGCTATCAGGATATCATCTACGTAAATGATGATATATATCGGATTTTCTTGATTTGATTTAAAGTACAGACATGGATCATTTTTGCTCTGTCTGAAATTATTGTTTGTGAGTGTTTCCGATATTTTGGTGTACCAGGCCTTTGCGGCTTGCTTAAGACCGTAGATGGCCTTTTGAAGTTTACAAACTTTTCTTTCATCGCTGGGTTTAATATACCCGTCTGGTTGACTCATATAAACAGTTTCGGTTAATTCACCGTGCAAAAATGCTGTGGTGATGTCAACATGTTTCACGTTCAAATTTTTGTGCAATGCGGAGATGAGAAATGCACGTATTGTAGCGTGCGAAAGTTTGATCATAATCAATCCCGAATCTTTGACTATATCCTTGTGCTACTAAACGCGCTTTATAGCTTTGAATATTTCCTAAATTGTCCTTTTTTAGTTTAAAAGTCCATTTGGAACCGATAATTTTTGTTCCGGGTGGTGGATCTGTTAAAGTCCAAGTAATATTTTTTCTTAGGCATTGGATTTCATTTTGTGTCGCTTTTATCCAGTTTTGTTTACCATTAATATTTTCCATTTTTTCGATATCTTTCCAATTTTCGGGAATGTTTTCTGATGAACTATTTATGAGACAGACATATCTCTCAGGAGGAACGCCTCTATTTGTTCTATTAGATCTTCTTGGTTCAATTGGTTGCTGTTTGGACTCTGATGGTGTCTCCTCACTGTCAAGTTTTATTTCTAAGTGATTTTGTCTGTCCGGTAATTGTGTATTGTCATCGGATGTTTTTGTGGTGTTTTGTATCTCCTCAATGTTATCTGAGTGTACATTTTCATTTTCAAGAAATTTCACCGTTCTCGCTATTATAATTTGTTTTCCTTGTGTGTGAATTCTATAGCCAGTCGATCGTGTGTCATAACCTACGAACGTTCCGGTTTGAGCCCTGTTTTCAAGTTTTCCTCTATTTACTTTGTCGACGTAAAATAGCGCTTTACAACCGAATGTTCTTAAGTGTTTTAAATTCGGTTTAACTCCTTTCCATAATTCGTAAGGTGTTCTGTTGCTTTTTGCTTTAGTTGGGAGTCGGTTTTGTAAGTATGTTGCGGTGTTTATGGCTTCACCCCAAAAATGTTTGCTTAATTTTGCTTTTGATAGCATACTTCTAGTCATATCTAATAAGCTTTTATTTTTCTTTCCGCAACTCCATTCTGGCTCGGATTATGCGGGCCAGTCAAATTGGTGTAAAATTCCGTTCTGTTTTAAGTATTCATCTATCTCTTGATTTACATATTCACGACCGTTATCCGATCTAATTTCCTTAGGTTTTTTACTGAACTGATTGTATATCATCGTTATATACTCTTTTATCTTTTCAGCAACTTCGCTCTTTTTAGATAATAAATATATCGTAGTATATCGGGAATAATCATTGATAAGAGTCATAAAATAAATTTTTCCGCCTAAAGTCGGTGTATCTAGAGGGCCACATACGTCACTGTGGATCAGATCCACAATATTAGTAGCTCGGTTTGTTGCTGATTTAGGATACGGCATGTTAGTTAATTTAGTTTCGACACAAGTTTCGCATGTTTTATTTTGATGTTTACAATTTCCTATCTTTATTCCGTCCGCAAGTTGATTTGTTATTATTGATTTAATCGCGTCATAGTCTCTGTGACCGAGTCTGCGATGCCAGAGATCTATGCATTGTTTGCTGTCACAGTTATACGTTATGTTTACATAATTTCGTGGTTCTTCCACATCGTCCATTTCCTCAATAATGTATAAATTTTTCTCATTTTTCGCCCTAATATATATTTCTTCATCAACGATCAAATCGCATTTATTATCGTCGAAGATTAGTTTACACCCTTTTTAGCGGCTTTACTAACCGAAATTAGGTTCGACTCTAAGTCTGGGACATAAAGCACTTCGCGTAATTTCGTTAGTTTTTCTTTTCCTTCGGGAGTTAATGTTTTTATAAAAACTTCTCCTGAACCTAACGCTGTCAGTTTATTACCATTCGTGATCATTACTGAAGTTTTATTATAATCAATAAATTTACTAAATAGGCTTTTATCGTTACAAATGTGCGAAGTAGATCCTGAATCGAGAATCCAGTTGTTTTTGCCTACTTTTTCGGTGATTAATGCTTTATCTTGCGTCTGATCATTTGCGTATTTTCTTTCGTTTGGAAATTTATTTTCCCTATGAGTTTCGGTCTTTTCATAACATAATGAAGATGAGAAATTCTTTTTGTGTTTGAATTGATTGTTACGAGGATTTCCGGATTGTACCGTGGTTTTGCTCTTGTAGTGCCAGCATTCGTAAGTGGAATGATTTTTCATTTTACAGTTGTTGCAATATTTTTGTTCTCTTCTATTTTCAGTGTGTGTATATATCCTATTTGTTTTAAATGCTCTTTCATTGTTGTTATATCCGCTATGTGATTGTTCTGACATTTCATGTCTACGATTATATTCGTCCGTTAATTTGTTTTTGATAAAATTAGGGGTGAGCTCATTTTCCGGTCTCGCCTCCAACGCAGTTATCAAAGTATTGTAACTGGTGGGGAAGAGAACAGAGAAATAGCGCGGAAATATGTGAATCGCTAATATTTTCTCCAATGACATTAAGTTTATCTATAATTTGCAAGATATTAGTGATATGCGTGATCATATTTCCGCCCTCCGCTAATTTAGTACTGTATAATTTCCGTAATAGGTAAAGCTTACTAGATAGATTGCTTCTCTCATGGGTATTTTTTAGAGCTTCCCACGTTAATTTGGCGGTATCTAAGTTTTTTACGTTTACGATTTGAGAATCATCGATGCTTAAGTTTATTAGAGCCCTAGTCTTGCGATCTTTTTTGTGCCATGCGAGGTCGGGTGGATCCGGTGGATTTTGTGCTATAATATCATCAAGTTCCTCTTTAATCAGGAACATCTGCATCTTGAACTTCCATGTACTATAATTTGTAGAATTGAGTTTTTCAATAAATTGAGTATTTTCTTTTAGCGCATTCATTGTTACTTTTTTAGTGTTCTTTTATTTATTATTATATATTTTTAGAAAGTGGTTAAATTATCGTTTTTGATACTGGGATATTCTTTATTCAGTCTTTCATAATCTTTGTTAGGAACCTTCGGTGGCATAATAGATTTTCTATCTTTATAAATTGTTATATCAGTCTTCATATTTTAATTTACATTTTCATCTTTTGATAATGGTAAAAAAGGTTAGTTCAGCTTACCTAAAATTTGCCTTCGCGCTAAGAATTTATCCACAGTATTATCCAAATACTTATTCTTTTGAATCATCATCGTGTCGCTGTATTGGAATAAGAAGTAATACTAGTAGTAGTATCACAAATTGGCGTGTAGTAAGTAGATGTTCATTTTGCTTGAATATAATATTATTATTGAAATTGTTGGCTACATTTATACATTTATATCGCGTTTGGAGACTGCTTAAAAATGCTCCAATTTTACATTATATTTGAGATATACACATTGTATTTACACGGACGTCTTCACTGTGCGGTTACATTTTAGATACTGAGAAAGTTTGTTATTGAGTTCACGCGCGCGGTATCAGATTGAAGGTTGAAGAGGAAGTCTGGAATATTTCTTAGTTGATTGGTTTCGACATAAGGTCCATCTGGTTTTATTCAGTTTGTTTCCAGCTGCGGTCATCACTTGAGGTACTAGAGTTTAACTGGGGTCTGGTTTTTTACATGTTCTAAGTGTTCTTTCCATCGTTCACAACACGTGGAGATTATTAACGGCATAAAAAGGTTTCTCCGTCAAAAATGCATCTTCAAAATAGTCTGTTTTCCGCTATTTTTTTAAAAAGAAGGCAAACCATTCTCAAGTGTATGTTATATTGTATTCCTCGTGATTTTAGTGTGTCATTGTGCGAATATTAGCAGAATACATGCAACTCTTAGACATGAACACTCCCATTAATAAATATTCGCGTGATGACTCTGCTTAGTTAATATCCAAAAATTTTTTTAGCTTGTTATCTGATCAAAACCTGAAATGAAGTTGAAATGCATTCATGCTCTTCTAACACTAATGGTTAAATGACAGAAGAAACTACTTCCGGATTAAAATCGTGGTTACGTTCAAGAACGAAAACAATCGTCCCCTTTCACAGATATGTCATATCCCTTTCAAGAACATAGAGGCTTGTGTAAAAACGAGATATATGCTATCTTTTAGTATGAGGTAACTCAGAAGCGATCGACGAGAAGCAAACTGACTTGTGACATATTTGTGCATAATCTAAAAAATTTAAGGACAGACGAAATTGGCAGAGGTTACAAAAATACCCTGAATTAATCCCCGCAAATATGAAAAAATATTTATTTACAATATTTATATTTGTCAAACTTGCACAAGTTTCTTACATGCTTAAGGTTTGGAAATCTGTGTACTCTCAAGAGTAATGTTTGCATTCCTTGTCATAACTATTGGCACATTACTAAAGTGATAGGAATTGGAAAATTTGTGGCAGATTCCTGAAAATTTTCAGCCTGCTCTTGTAAACATGGTTGACAAAAGCGACTATATTTTTATTCTATTTCAAAGGGTTCGTACCCTTTTTTCTGAACTATAATCCTTGCCACACACTACTACAAAACTGCTTGAGAAATTTACCACAAATAATGTTTCTTTAAATAGTGGTACGAATATAAAATAAGTCGACTGTGGTAATCTTGTGTAAACTGTTGAATATCTTTCCATGTTACAAAAAGCATTACCATCTAAACAGTAAAGGGAAAAACGTGTTCTTATAAAAAAATATGATTAAATTTTTTTTCTTCTTTAATCTAGAAATGTTTTGAAAGTATTAAAATAAAGTAGAAAATGGCTTTTAGGGACAGGTTTTGTTTTTCACTTTGTTTTCCTTCTTTTGTATTTGTCTGTTCTGTAGGGATAACAACGCTGAATATATAAAAAATATATCAGTAATAAAATTAATCCGATTTTGTTTAGTACTGATATTATTACAATTATCTTCATCTAAATTAACCATGGTTAACTCTCAGCAGTATTAAGTTTTCAAAATTATTTGATTCAGTACGTAGATAAAATAGAAAAGCCATTTGTTGCACGCCTAGATGATAGATACTACTTATAAAATCCACCCTTTTAAAAGTCTTCACATTTAGTCCTTATGATATTGCGGGAAATTACTTTATCCCCGTTACTGTTACCTCAGAACACCCCAGATAGAAGCGCTACACAAACCATGGAAACGAGCTCTTGAAGAAGAAAACCATTGATTGGCTAAAGATAATCATGTGACAGTAGGATATAGGAAAAAAACGAATATTTGGGCAGTTGGTGCACGGCTCTACTGGAGATAAGATGTGATATAGAATCCACATATTTTTGGCCAAGCACTGAATAATATTGTTTTAAAAGAGGTAACTATTTTCCTGTAGAGTTTACCATATAAATAGTTTATTTTTGCAACATATGATTAAAATTGTAAAAGACATTTCTTAATTTTGTAAAGTATACACAGTATTTTACAAAACATACAGAATATATTTTTTGAGCATTTGAAAGAAAGTAAAAATTTCGTAGTGACACTGATATTTTCTTTATCAAAACTCTTAAATATTTTGTGAATCAGTAGACCAGTGTTTCTAAACCTTTTTTAACTCGCGGTACACTCGAACCCATGGTTCAACTTCAGCGGTGCACTAAACTTATGATGATTGAAAACCTATGAAAGAAAAATATGTCTTTTTTTAATTTAATGAATAACACAGACAAAATGTCCCATTATGAATAAACAAAGTAAAATATTTAGTTATTATTTGTAATAAAAGAGTTTTTTAATATCTTCTTTACAAGATAGAGTATTCGCATAGGCGTACAATGCATATTAGTAAACCATCTTGAAAGATCTAGCAGAAATTTATTTTCGTTTTAACAGTATTCCCTACAGAAAATCTTATTTCTTGCAAATGTAACTAAAATGATGATGTTTTTAAAATAATTATATACTTGATATTGGGGAAAAGGCAATAGAATATAATACATTTTCTAATTCTTTTGATTACAGTTTTCTGATGTTTCTTATCAAGAATATTCAAACACTGAAACAAATTTGGAAGGAAATGTAACTTTATGAAACTAAACCTCATTACATATTAAACTGCAGAACTTGTACCGTGCGAGTCAAGGCCGTTCACGGTAAGCTCAGTTATGATCACAGTTTAAGGTTTAAAATACGTTTATTTAAACTATGCGGGAAGGGAATTGGTGGAGTCACTTAGCCAGTTTTTGCCTACATTAAACGGTGATTCACAAAATTCGCTCACTAACTTGATCTTCACTAGAAATGACTAAAAAAGGCTTACAAAAACAAAGTTCCACATACGTGAAGAACACTGGTAGTACAATCCACTACTAAATCCAGCGGTCCAATGCTTTCATCTGAAACACGAGAAGCACTCACGAAAATCGTTAATATAATCTAACTTTTGATACACTAGCAACCCGTGACTGCTGAATAACTTTTATTCACACTATAACTCAAAACATCTTACCAACGACAAATTTTTGACTCAGCTAAACTTCAACTTTGTGATGCGTGTTGAAAGCACAAATTGCAGATCAGCGCAGCCCTTAGTTCACCACACAGGGAAAGATTCGCCCAAAACCTGCCGATACAACCTTTCGTTTAATATTTTATGCCTTGCCGATTGACCAACAAAGCTAAAATTTGCATAAACTCACAGCAAAACACAGAAACTGCAAACTCCGAAGGCTCCACAGATACTTTGAATATTATAGAGTAAAATATAGTATAGGTGTCGTTGTTGCGCACACAGGTTAGATGATGAAATCACGTTCGGATTCAAAACACTAGAATGCCTTTATAAAATAGTTGCTAGCCCACTACAAGCTTATAATGTTGCATTTTAAAGTGCTTTTCGTAGTTCGTAGAAGCTAGAAACAATTTTACTGAAAATATTCGTGGCACATCTTAGGACCTCTCACGTCACACCAGTGTGTCGCGACACAAAGGTTGAAAAATATATGATCTCATAATGACCTTTAATGATCGCTAAATAATGACCCTTAACCCCTTTAGTGTGGGAGTCGACAGAAGTCGACATAAGAGTTCGAGTGCGGAAGTCGACAGAAGTCGTCATAAGGATTCCAGTGCGGGAGTCGACTAATGTCGACATCTAGGAGTTGGGTACTCTAGACTACATTAAGCATCGACACAAGTCGCCTAGGCGTTCACGGCGTAAATTGTGCTCACTGTAGTGCGTCATGGGCTTAGCAGATAAAAAAAAAAACCCAAAAAATTCCGCACTGAAAGGGTTAATCTGTCTTGAGATTAATGAAATCGTGTAAAATTATAGTGTTCAGTGTTTCGTTTGAACATTTTTAAAAATCCATGCTGCACATGATTCACACTGTTTGTAATTTTATTTATTTCTAAATTTAGAGGTTAGGGCGCTGGTCATTCGTTCGAGAAGTGTGAGATTGGGATATTAATGTTTACAATGGCTCGTAACGTACTTGAATCTAGATTTACCAGTCTGTTTAATTCTCATGTGCAACAAATTATCGTAGCGCCCCGAAACAACAAACAAATCGTACGGTCCCCTATTCTGACTCCCCTTTCATTTATAAATATTTGGCTTTATGCCTTTATATTGTATTCTACAAACACCACCACAATATATATATATATATATAATGTAAAGCCGATTCTTCCGACAGTCCGCGTGCGAAAAGTGCTGCACAATTTATTGACTTTGGTTTTAAATGCAAGATTTCTGTCTATAGAGGTGTCAAATTTAGTTTTATCACCATAATTACTATTAATTAAAGGAAAATCCCAATAAAAAATTTCTGAAAAAATTTCGTTGAGGGATAAAGCGTGCTCTGTCATTTATTATTAAAGGAAGGTAGACTTATACCTATTAAGGCAGGCAGAAATTCTCTATTTAGCGCTGTTTCGTATTACATTTATAATAAAAATTAACTCTAAATTCGGATAAAAACTGCTACTAAAATTGTCAATCCATGGTAGTTTTATAAGGATTTTGCCATGAATCTATTTTACAGAGCAGTAATTAGAAACGATGAAGAATAAAAAACAATCTGTTCAAGTTTTGGAGGGTACAAATTAGTAGTTGTTATTACTTATAACCAGCCTTGAATATAATTTTTACATTATATGGTTTGATATTTTTTAATAGTCTTCATTTTTTTAATTAACCAGAAAAGAGTATGAAAAGATTATACAATATGAAAAAAAAATGGACTAATTATATTTTTTGCTACTTACAACTACTGCTGAGAACAAGATTTTGGATTTCAAATCATGTGCATGTTCAAGTTCTGGAATGCTGTCTAATGCATCAAGGGTATCAACCCTAGATTGGGCATATAAATTCCCATATCTTCGTATCAAAGCAGTTGGTCTTCTTTCTCCTATTACAACATTTTCGAATCGAATTCCTCTGTCAAGCATCCTTCTTGCTTGTTCTGCAAGCCTAATGAGAAAGAAATATTAAGTTTTACATATTAATGTATTAATACTGCTACATTTTTGAATTATGTTTTATTTTATAAGCTTGTATGACTCAATGCAGCGGCTTTATTAAGCATGTTTTAATGGATTCTATAATGCTATAGTAAGTATTCCCATCTATAAGACCTTCGAGTAAGTTGGGGCAGAGTTAGTAATCGGAATCTTCCTGAGTTTAAACATAATCCACATTAACAAAGACAAATATGATCCTCAGATACGCTAACCTTTAAATTTAACGCATAATTCATTCTTCCTTTTCAAAAAGGATGCATTTTTCAAATTATTTATAGTAGCTACCGTATCATATTGAACCTAAGAAACTCGAGATAGAATGTAGCAACTGTCATTCATAACTCTCCGAAAACTTATTTCCCATTTGCATAAAACTCACAATTGAACAAGCATTTCATCGACCTATTTCAGTCACATTTGGAAATTAAAGATTCAGAAGACAGTAAAACCGCAAATTAAATGTTTATTAAAGTAACATAAAACTAAAACTAGTAACATAAAACAGCAACTCGCATACTTTTCGAATTGCAATAATTTACGTACATGTTATTAATTAACCCTTTGACTACGGGTCGGGACATATACGTCCCATATGACTATTTTTATTATGTCTGTAACACTTTTTAAAACATAATCTCTGCCATCCACTTATACAAGGATATTTTCAAGAGAAATCAACCACAACGAAACATTTTTGTAAATTGTAGTAAGATTAAATGTAAAAATAGTCGCCAGTCCCTGCCCCGTAATGAAAGAGTTAAGGGTGTCCCCGTGCTTACTTTTATAACTTCTTGACGAGACAAAATTTTCTGTAATGATTACAATATCATTTTCAGTCCTATGTACGTAGAATTTTGAGATAGTTTCATTCAGTCTCCCAAAGAATTGGAAATCGTGTTTTATTATCCTATACACTGAAAAAAATGGGTTCTCAAAATTGAGTAAAAAGTACTCAATTTTAAATACGTCACATATAAAAAGTACTCAATTTTAAATACGTCACATACTCAAAATAGTTCTGATCCAAATGCTCTCAAAATTGAGAAACACATGTACCCATTTTTGATACCATGGATGTGTTTAAATATGAACCATCATGTGATCATTTTTGATCTCATAGACGTATTTAAATATGAAATGTGATGCGTTAATTTTTGATCTTATGGATGCATTTAAATATGAACTCTGCGTGCTCTCTGTTAAATATTCAATGAATTTTTTCTTATTTTATGTAATTAGCAGTACCTTCTGTAAATATTAAATTTCTGTAAATATTAAATTATACACAGTATTTTAAAATAATTTAAAAGTGCTTGAAACAATGCTCTTGGTCATAAAAATATGAAGTAAAACAAGATGGCGTCCAAGATGGCCGATTAGTAACACGTGGGAAACCAAAATTTAGGTAAAAACATGGACTAAAAGATATTTAATAAAATACTTTCAAAACTAAAATAAGTTAAATGGAAAAAAATATTTTTCTTGTCAAGGGGGCTCTGCCCTTAACCCCCCCTCTCGTTTATTACAGTTTAAAGTAAAAATGTACTGACATTTATTTACCACTCAAAAGTATTAACAAGAAATATTTAATTGATATGTATTTAGGAAATATAACAAAATTATTATCAAGATATTCAAATCAATATTTTTATGACAAGAGCATTGTTTCAAGCACTTTTGCATTATTTTAAAATACTGTGCATAATTTAATATTTATATTAATTTAATATTTACAGAAAGTACAGCTGATTACATAAAATACGAAAAAAATGTATTGAATATTTAACAGAGAGTACTTACTTTCAAAGTTGACGGAGAAATCTTGAATCTAATTTCTTTTCACAAATATCCATGTCACTCAGCGCACAAACCGGACCGACTGCCTATGAATATAGGAAGCACTCATAAAAACAATGCAATGTAACCTTACGCATTATAATGGAGGTGCAAGACATAGTTCCTTCCATGGAATAAAAAAATTTAATATTATCGCCTTATTTACAGGGTATATTGCACTGTTTTCCTATTAATGAACATATTTTATGCCATCATGACTGAAATAAATCATTACAAAGTGCAAACTTATCGTTTCGTTTGAATTTGATAAAATGCAATGTTTCAAAATTGAGAAAGAATAGGTTCATTTTTGATCTAAACGTATTCAATTCGATATGAGTACATCCATTTACTCATTTTTGAGTAGTTCATTTTTTTCAGTGTGACTGCATTGCAATGTTGACTGTTGCATTGTTTTAATTTTCTAGGTCATTTAGAATTCTTGGCGTAAAATGTAAGGGGCAGTACTCAAGTGCCGAAACTGTCTTTAAATGAGTCTCCGGATTCTTCTTTAAACTAAGCCAAAGATTACGAGACTGCGTTGAGGAATAAACTGTGCTCTGTCATTTATTATTAAAGAAAGGTAGAATGCTACCTATTAAGTCCTAGTTCTTCGAAACAGGATCGAATGATCCCATGCGGGCCAATAAGAAATTGCGAAGCTATTCTATATCCCCCAAGGCACCGAGGGAAATGCAACTGCAACAGTAGCAAACCCAACAGCAGCAACAGCTAAGCCTGAGTCGCAAGCTAAGAAAGGGGGGACACCAGGTATACTACAGTAAGAAAACTCTCAAATTCGAAACCCTACTGAGGTTACTGATTTACAACCCATGGAATATTATGACGAGTTCGATTTTTAAGGTCCGATACTCAAAGGAGTCCGATACACCATTGTGGACAAAGTATCTAGCGTTACACCTTGTAAGGCCAAAAGAGGACCCCTCCGGATGCCAAAGGACCCAAACGGATAACCAAGACTCCCTGCTTAAAGGTAAACATGAGAGAATAGGGCAATTTGATAAAGACCGCAACTCAAGACCTTTGGCAAGAAACAAAGCGCCGTCAACCGCGCCACTCAGACCCTCCGGTTGGCAGCGAACTCACCGCCATCAACAGGACCACAAGTCATGATACTTATGTAGTCAGTATGAGTGAAAATGCAGACCGAAGCCTAGGAGAACTCAAATGCACCGCTGCCAGGGATAAATAACACCCAAATTTATAACCCTGGCAGCCAAAGGACCAAGAATTCCAAACTTCCGAAGCCAGCTCGAAATCACAGTGAGCAGTGGAGCTGTCCGAAGAACGATGAGTTCCGCACACAGCCGTGGAGGGGAACTCAATACCAGGAAATTAGACAACTGCTCATCCAACTGTTGACGTAGATCTCCGCCTGCGCATAGACACGCTGGACTGCTTGATAACTCAGAGAATAGAGCTCAGCAAGCTCAAAGTTACCACCTCACACGTACCGGGAAATGCGACAAGCCACCCCCGCATGGCTCAGAAAATGAGGCCCTGAACTCGACAGCACACGGAGCAAAGCAAATACACATAAGGTCACAAAACACCAAGTTGTTCACAAAGAGGGCAACATTCCGGAACAGGAGTTCGGTACCGGGCTAACTCACGCCCCCTACGAGTTAGCTGGTTCCCTGAGAAAGGCACCCCTTGCCAGCCGTAGTTAGTACCGGTGGACCGCACCATCCTTCTACTCAGGGAACTAGCCATAAGAGAGAAGCCCTTCCGAAGAGAAAGCTGGTTCCGAACCAGCTCGCACCTTCTACAATCTTGTCAGGTGTGACGGACAAAGCTTGTAGAAGGCCAGTCGCAGTCAGTACCGGCAGTTTGCACCTCCCTTCATATAGAACAACAACAATAATAGAATATCAACTTGTGTCCAATGACCTACATAGACAATAAATTATTTATAAATTTGCCACTTTATAAATTATACCTTTAATTTCATTTTACCACTTTTCTACTTTTTATTTGTTATTTTCCATATTTTATTCACATCAAACACCAAAAGCAGAGTCCACGAGAACTGCCGTGCCTCACGTGATCATAAGGGGTGGTAAAAACATTAGTTTCATTCGCTTTCTGATCGTTGTAAAACACATGTTTACACTACAAACTCTAGCAAATGGTTACAGAAAATTTTGTTTCATGTAATGCTATTAGAAGAAAAAGGCTTAAAATGAAAAATGAAACTCACTAAAACGAAAATGATAACAAAAAAATCTTTATTTAACACCAATTAAGTTTCAGTCTAAGGAATCAGTATAACATTGTCACTCTTAGAAGAACTTTACATGGAATTGAGAATCTGGAGAATTCCTCTTGAGTATGATTCAAAGCAGTCCATAAATAATTCAGTATTCTTCACTCCCCCCCCACCTCTTGGGTGTAATTCGTAATGAAAAAACGCACTTTGCAATTTTTCTCCATATCGTATTCTGATTAGCATAAATAATATGTATAAGCAAAGCCACTTACACGATATTGTGAAGTACGCATCAATAATTCAGCGCATGATAATGGTTGTACAACCATTATCATCCTGAGCTGTCTACAGTGACCTTACGGATCCTGTATATGGAGAATATATTATACAATTATATTGTCCTTACAAAATACTGTGGATTCTCTTACACGCCCGAAACGTATACATTATTTCATGCAGTATAGAATCTATTTTACCCGTGTTCTTTATTTTATTTCCAGTTTGTTAAGAAAATATAAAATTTCTATAATTTTGCGAATTTCAATCTAAGCAAAATAATATATTTCAAGTATTGTATAATATATTATGTAATATGAAATTAGTACTAATGGTAAATTATCTATACTAATAAAATGAAGTTTTACTCTGTGTGCCTGTCTGTCTACTTGTCTGTCTGCAATGGCTAGCAAAATCTACCACACCTAGAAGTCTGAAAATTTGGGTAAGGAAAGTCCAAGGCTTCTCCTGATGCACCTGAGTCTCAGAATTTTAAAACTTTAATAATTAACCAAAATATTACATAAAACTGGTCAATAATTCATCTCTTTCTTTGAGAGCTGGCTTTCAGAACTCGCGCATGCCCAGAACCCGATTTAAGGCAGCGAACGAGAATGAAGAATGCGTTTATTTAGATTTTCTGTTTTAACTTCTATCGACTAAACCATTTGGTTTATTTAAACACGAAAAACATATTCTCAAAGATCGTACTATTACGTCTTACATACCGCAATCAATTAAAGAAAAAAAATGACGTTAACCCTTTGAAAAACATTTTTGAAAAAGTGTCGTTTTCCCGAGTGAATGTTTTCCCCTTACGGTAACGCCCCTCAAGAGCGCAATGTTTAAGATACAGACAAAACAAACATATGTTTTTAAAGCTGAAATTTTCTTCTAATAGAAGGTATAATTAGTTAAAAAAAATATGAATTTTAACCCTTTCAAAAATACCGGCATAAGAAGGTCATTTCGCACCTCACGTGACGATTATTTTTCTTACGCTAAAAGTTACTAAGCGTTCGTATTTCGACACAATCTTTTTAGAGCATCTTTGTAGACCAGATTTACATCACCTACAACAATTTAGAAACGTTCGGACGAGAAGAAATATTTCTTTAAAAATAAAATCTGAGAAATTTTCGATGAAAATCCATAATAGAGGGGAGAGGAGGAGGTCACGCTCTGCTTCGGGTAACGTTTTCACTATTTAATATGCATATATTTTCACATAATTTTATAGAGATCCTGAAAACAGTTAAATTTATAAACGGCTACAATTTCAGAGAGTTCGGATGACAAACACTCTTATTTTATATGTTAACTGACCCGGCGAGAAAACCAATAAAAGCGAGAAGAAAACATATTTATTTTACAACCAGATAACAATATATGTGACGTAATTTTTACACGGGCTGTAAAACCGTTATATTTATATTCATAAAAATTTTCAAAAGGTTTGGACAACAAAAGCTATTTTTTTAAAACTATGAAACGGCCCTACGTGAAAAAAGAAGAAAATGTTTTCTTACGAGCATTTTTATGTTTTATCACTAATTATCAGTACTTTTCGCGATTTTGTCATTGAAAATATAAATTGATACAAAATCGGGTTAAAGACATAAAATACAAATTTGCGGTTCATTTAAGGTTTTATCACAGGTCCTGGCAACGCCGGCCGGGTCAGCTAGTATTTAAATAATGCAATTAAAGATAACAACTAAACGTTCACAAAATTCACAATTTTCCGAAAAGAAGACAAAACGTGTCTGAACAAACGTTGTTTCAATGGGGCAAACAAAGCTTTTTTGGCTCATAACTAGACATACGTTGTTATTTTAATTAAACGTTCTTCACATCGTTTGGGTACTGTTGAGAACAAAAATATTGTGATGTTAATAGATTTTTGCAATTTATTGGCAAGTACCTTTTTGATAGGAACCTTTTAAGTTAAAAAATGCAACACGCATTTTCTAATTCGAAATAAATATTATACATAAAAAAATAATTCCAAATTTACTTAAAGGACCCAAATTGAAGCTCTGTTACTTGAATATTATAACATTTTTTTTGAAAGACTTTTCAGCGTATCTATATTTCGTTATATTGTGTTTCCCGCTGCGTAGGAGTCTTTTTATGGTTTGAAAATAACCCTTTTTAGCAAAATATTTAAGTAGGATGTCTACGAAAGTCTTTGGCCTAGCATTTATAGCGATCGGTGTAATTAGATTAAATTTATAAAGTGTTCCATGTGCATGATGAAAAGTGCACTTAAAATTATCCACTTCATTAAACACTTAAAATTATTATTTTAAAAAGAAAATAATATTGTTGAAAATTTAAGAAATATTCATATAATCTATAAAAATCATGTTTTAGATAAACCAAAAGTCTGTCAGCGATTTGTTAGTCCTAAAAACAAAAATTTTTTGTCTACAACATTATGGTCGGTGTGGACTACATATGTCAGTGAATACAACTGACGAAAAGAGGGAAAGAAAAAAAAATCCAAAATGATATCTTACGATTTAGGTTGGTTAGTTGATCGTTAAGTATGGGCTAGTTTTGTTCATATTGCTATAAGTGGAATGCCTTCGGAGAGGACATTTTGTGGCCATCATACTAACTACTAGGCTGAGTGAATCCCCTAAGATTTAGGAGAGTTTATAAAATACTAATAAGTTTAGATAACAAACATTTGGTAAAACTGGGACACGTTTTTTAATATGATGTTCGAGTACTACACAATCTGTCAACAAAAAACTACACGAATTACCTCTGCATTATGCCTCTGATACATCATGAAACGGACACATTTTTAAAAATAATTTTTATTGGAGCGGATTATGTGTGACAAAATGATGCAAATCATATCGTGAAATCAATTCTCAGAGTCTCCTAAATAATCTCGATATCCAGATACAGGAAATTAGGTTTAGTGTCTGGTGGTGTTTTAATGTAGACTTCTTTCATTGTATCAGAAGATGAATTCTGATGCCTGATACTCATACCTAAAGAAATTGAACAAAATATGCCGCAGATTCGTCGATAATAACCAATAAAGTGGAGGAGCGGTGTTCCTATATGAATACATGATACTGTAAAGCTTCATTTATCTTTGACTACCCCCTAAAATGTACATTAGGTAGTTTGGGAAGTTGTAACACATCCTACATATTCGCAAGTTATTAGCTCTATCTGACTTTCATTGGTTTCGCTCTCGTCAAACTTCTTTAGGCAAGAAATCATTTGCTAATGAAAATGTTTTTGAAAATCACTTTTTCCCTTCAGATCAGTTCAGTTCCACACTAACAGAAATTTGAAACAGCCTGAAGTGTCGCTTAAAGTTGAAAAAAAAGACAGGCCTTAAGAGCCTACACTAATCACGCGAAGAAACGCTCACACTAATGTTAAGTCTATGGGAAGGTTATCCCGCGATTTCTCGCTCGCATTTTAATATTTTTAAATGATTTTTTTGCATAGGATAGCTGACGTCGATATCTATCGTTGTTAGTTTTTACTTTTTTGATTTTTGCTCCAGTTTTTTTATATAAGGGTACTTTCATTTTCAGAACCGGTTCCAAAATTTAAAATGTCCGCTTATAAAAAAAGTTTAACCAAAATCAAAAAAGTGAAAACTAACAACGTTGAAGATCGACCTCAGCTATCTTACGCAAAAAAATCATTCAAAAATATTAAAATGCGAGCGAGAGATCGCGGGATAACCTTCCCATGGACTTAACATTAGCGTGAGCGTTTCTTCGCGTGACTAGTGTAGGCTCTTAAGAGCCTACATCAGTCACGCGAAAAAACGCGCAAGCTAATGTTAAGAGCCTACGCTAGTCACGCGAAGAAACGAGCCAGCTAATGTTAAGTCTATGGGAAGGTTATCGCGCGATTTCTCGCTCGCATTTTAAAATTTTTAAATGATTCTTTTTGCATAGGATAGCTGAGGTCGATCTCTAACGTTGTTAGTTTTTACTTTTTTGATTTTGGTTACGGGTTTTTTTAAAGCGGACATTTTCAATTTTGGAACCGGTTGGAACCGGTTCTGAAAGTGAAATAACCCTTATATAAAAAAACTGGAACCAAAATCGAAAAAGTAAAAACTAACAACGTTAGAGATCGACCTCAGCTATCCAATGCAAAAAGAATCATTTAAAAATATTAAAATGCGAGCGAGAAATCGCGCGATAACCTTCCCATAGACTTAACATTAGCTGAAGCGTTTCTTCGCGTGACTAGTGTAGGCTCTTAAGTCTATGGGAAGGTTATTGCGCGATTTCTCGTTCGCATTTTAATATTTTTAAATGAATCTTTTTGCATAGGATTGCTGAGGTTGATCTCTAACGTTGTTAGTTTTTACTTTTTCGATTTCGGTTTTTTTTATATAAGGGTAATTTCACTTTCAGAATCGGTTCCAACCGGTTCCAAAATTGAAAATGTCCGCTTATAAAAAAAACCGTAACCAAAATCAAAAAACTAAAAACTAACAAAGTTAGAGATCGACCTCAGCTATCCTATGCAAAAAGAATCATTTAAAAATATTAAAATGCGAGCGAGAAATCGCGCAAGAACCTTCCCATAGACTTAACATTAGCTGGAGCGTTTCTTCGCGTCACTAGCGTAGGCTCTTAAAGAGCCTACACTAGTCATGCGAAGAAACGCGCTAGCTAATGTAATGTCTATGAAAATGTTATTTTCAAATTTCTCGCTCATATTTTAATATTTTTAAAGGGTTTGTTTTGCATAGGATAGCTGAAGACAATCTATAACGTTGTTAGTTTTTACTTTCTCGATTTTGGTTACAGTGTTTTTATATTAGGATAGTTTTAATTTCAGAACCTGTTCCCACCGGTTCCAAAATTAAAGGTAAATAAAAAAAAATCGAAAACCATAATCGAAAACTTAAAAACTAGCAACGTTAGAGATTTTCTTAAAAAAAAAAAAAAAAAAAAAAAAAAAAAAAAAATCAATTAAAAATATTAAAATGCGAGCAAGAAATTTGAAAATAACCTTTCCATAGACTTAACATCAGTTTGCGAGTGTTTTTGTGTGAATAGTGTAGGCTCTTAATTTGAAATATAAAGAAAAAGCTTAATTTATTTATTTTGCTAGCTGAAAATTTCCCACTCAGGATTTTCCGGACAGGCTAATACATAAGTTTTCTGATTTAGTATAAGTCAAAGGTTCTCCATAAGTTTAAAGTCTGGATTTTTTATTGTGTCTGGCTAAACATGATTATTTTTTAACTACCTAAATAAAATTTGAAGGTATTCAGAAATATGATTAAGTTTTCTTGTTTTAAATTTCATTCCCTTATATGCCATTTCCATACACGTAGCAATCTGAGCGCTTCTAAAGTGATGTTAGGTAAGTGTTGCAGTGTTCACATATCAAGAAATTTTTAGTACCAATTGTATCTTCTATCATATACAAACACTTCTCATATCACTTTATACTATTTGAAACTCTTTTATTTTCTCGCTTTAAAATGTACCCGAATCTGCACTATCAAACTGCACTATCATATTATTCTTACAAGGAATATACAAACAATGATAACTGTAAGTTTTAATCCAATTTAACGTTCGGAACTTATTACTACAAATATTGAACATGAATGTGCTCAACCTCTGAATATTGAAATGTTTATTTCAGAAACCGTATAACTGACAAAGCATTCGAAAATTAGTTAACATTAATTTCTGGAAGTTGATTGATACAGCCTTCTACTGGTGCACCCCCACCCCTCCCCACCCCACCACCAAAAGTTTTTTATACCTTAATTTTGCAGCTTTGGTACTTTCGTTTAATGCAGAAACTGCACAAATGACATCTCTTAGACGCTTTCTGCTCTAAAAAATTTCAAAATTTCTGCGATAAGGAGGGAAAACTGCACATTGTTAGAAATATTACATAAATTATTCCTTTAAACAGTTCTCCGATTTTACCCTTTTAGGATATTCAGCAGCTCATCTCTCTATTGGCTAATTTACCCATGCTCACCAATGTTAAATTGGTCAGCTTTTTCATGCTAACTTATTTCAGACTAGTCGAGACTGTCCTAAAGGGAGCCTAAAACGCATCGCCATTTACAATGGCGAACGTAGTTTTTGACTATGCGATTTACTTCGTTGGTTAAAACTTTGTTCTGATACTAACAATACTTCGTAGCAAATCTGAACTTTCTTAAGTTAGTTTCTGTGTTTCATAAGTTTGTTTTGAGAGTTTCTAGTGACTATTTTAGTTTCGTAATTTCTAAAGTTTGAAAAAATGTGAATCGTACTCAGACGTAGTCCAAAGAAATGGAAAAAAGGGGGTTATTAATGGTAAAATTTACAAACGCAGTGTAATAAAGATAGCATGCGTCCAGGGAAAAGAATATGTGACCCATAAAAGTAAAATCATCCTGCAGAAATTTCCTCTTAACGGAATCAAATGCAAATGGTCCGCCATGTGTTTCAAACTTATTTTCCAGCACGTGGTCACTCATTCCTGCCATATGACAGGGATTTTGGTTCTACAAAACGACTTTTGAGATGAACAGGTCGTGGGTACACACCAAAGCAATACGCTCAACTCATCGTAGACTTGCAGAAGTGGTCGCTTCTTCATTCATGAAGTGCAAACTGGGGAGATTTTGAGTTTCAAAAACTGGTGGCCACAGTCATACAAGAAAAGCGTTAACTAAAACGAAACATCTGGAAGAGAAAACACAGAATCCCATCTAAAATATTGATGTACGAACACACTATTTTCAGGAATGGTTCACCCGGAAAAGTGGAAGCTGAAGGTCTATTTATTTTGCAGTCTAAGCAAGGCTACCTGGAGAGCCATAAATAATGTGACTTCTCATTTTTCTGAAAATGGTCTGTAGTTATCAGCAAAAGAAAGACGAATCTCAACAAAAGAAAAGGAATATTTTAAAGAGGTCAGGGATGTTTTATAGGAATATTTTATTGAGGCTCCCTGCTTGAAACATGCTCCGAACTTGAAACATTCTAAGAAAGTCATAAAACATCAAAGAGCCCGAAAAACCACAAAAGAAAAGTCGCGAATAAATCTGGTATTCTGGGCGCTCCTTTAAAGTTTCATCGATAATATCACTTCATTAATATCTATTTTTAAAAAGACCACACGCCCTCTTGAAATGACAACGATGAAAGCCTGCCCTTTTGGGGAAGCGCCAATCTTTAGAAAGAAAGACCATGCTGAATTGTACAACATGAATGTGAAAGAAGAGTGTATTCTTACTAGGAAGAATCACTAAAGAAAACATTTATTTTCTTAATTTTGTTTTCCCAAGAACATCAACACATTTATGGTTCTCAACTATGTATTTTAGAAAATGTTTCACCTGTTTATAACATTTTTCATTGGCTAGTTTTCTAAACCGTAAAAAATACTTCATTCAACTTTTTCTGTTTACCGAGCATGCTTGAAATCCATAGAGGTATCTGAAAACATTCTTTTCAACATTTGAGTTTATTTTAAAATTTTTAACTGACCAAAATAAAGTTAAGATTTACTGAAAACTTCAGTTTTGTTAATTTCTAACCTTAATCCAGATTATTTATTTAATAAAAATGGTAAATCAGATAAAATACGAAAACGAAATGTATTCTAGAGCAGAAAACGTATAACTGCTAAGAGGGGTATTTTTTACTGTTCTTCCCTAATTCCTAATGAATAGTTTACTTTACCATTTGATGTGAAAAGCTGTTCTTTACAGACTCGATTTTTCCTTAGAAAATATCTACTTTTAGATTGGTAAGACAGTTTTTCTTAAATATCTCAAAACATGAAATTCTGCGCTTATATACGGTTTCGGAAATAAACAATTCTATTTAGTGTTATAGATAAAAAATAAGGTTCAAAATGTGCACTTTTTAAAAAATGTACGTTGTAGGATGGCGAAAGAATTTCTTTGTTAATGTTTTTATACATCTTAAATATTCAATAGATTACCTTTTCATAGAGGTCTTTGTGTTGCTGAAGTAACACGTTTGCTATTAAAATCAGGCGGTGCACATTCTGTCTCATCCCACGATGTATGACTTTTTTCTTCTTTTTAAGTATATTTTATACTTTTTGCATGTTATATGCTTTAAGCACAGTTAAAAATTGCTGCAACATGGAACATTATGATATTTTGATGAAATATATACTACGTCCCAGAAATATTCATGAAAATGTTTCTTATACAGTTTTTAAACTAATATATCTGCTGACGAAAACCCAAAATAATTTAAGTCCAGAAAATTTATCTTTTTAAAATTTAATATTATTATATAATTTTTATACTTTTAAAATTAAGGCGCTGCTCTGAAATAATGCACTTTTTTTAAAAAAGTTTATAGACTTTTCCATCAAAATTTAGTTAATTAATTCCAATAGGATATCTCGAAAAGAATAGTAAAGTATTAAAGCAGTAACGCTCACATAGGTACATTTTTACCAGTTGTGTAATTATTGTAAAGCCTCTCTAAAATTGTAATTTGTAAAGTTAAAACGCGGCATAATAGCTCCTTACAAGTTTAAAAATTGTCTAATTGAATTTTGTAAACATAAATTAGTCTTTATTTTCGTCGGAAGAAATATTATTTTAGAAAGTACAGCAAAAAATAAAAATTTTCATGGATCATTCCCAAAAGTTATTATTATTTTTTTTTTGTGAACATATGAAAACTTTCCACGCTACAGCAATTTTAACTGTGCTTAAAATATGTCATGTGTATAAAGTATAAAATAAACTAAAAAACGTCGTACATTGCGTGGTTGGACATAACTCTCTCATTATACCCCGTTCAGATCGAATACTTATGATTTCTCAGACCACCGAACTCTTGAGTTTGAATTTTCTATGGCTAGATACAGCCACTACTGCTCACTCTGATTGGCTGTGGAAGCGCGCTTTAATTGATTGGCTATTGAGGCTGGATTTAACTTATGCGCATGCTCACAATTTACATTTGTTCAAATCTCAGATACAGGGATGTTCAATGAGTTATCTTATATATGAGTTTTGCGGTGCGAACACAGGTTCTCTAATTCCGGGGTGTACCACTTCTAAAATGGCGGTCTAAGATATGTTAAATATTGAATCTGAATAGGGTACCGTCTCTATTATCAACAATAGAGACGGTAATGACCCTCCTCGCCTGATTCTGCTAGCGAGCGCGTTACCACAGCTCCACACAGAGCTTGAAAAGCGACGCAAAGTATTGAGTACCATTTAAAACGCATGAAACACTAACAATGACATTCTTCGCCATCCTGGCGTGTAGTTGAAAATAGTCCACAAACTGAAGCGTATTTTTCCCCTTTAAAACTAAATATTTAGATGTAAGGTATATTCCCGTTTAATATTTATGGCAACAAATTATGAAGGTGCAATTAGATTACAAATTCTTTACAACTTACATTGACCATTGTATGTTCCTTGTAAGTTTTATAAGCAACATTTTTAGCGTATACAAATTGCCATTCTGTGCAATGTATCAGTTTCAATATAAAAATTAATTTTCGAATTACTGCTTTTCTACTTAGTATTTGTTTATTAAAGATGCGTATCAAACAAGCTTCATATATACACTTTTCCTTAAAAGAATAATGTATGTAAACAAACTTTGTCAAAAATTATCAGACAAGTAATTCAGTTATACTAAAAATATCAACGTTTGACACACAATAACATGATCAGTTACAATTCAGTTGATGATAGTAATTTACTGTTGTTTATTGTGTTGCTTTATCTACAATTAATACCAAACAATACAATGCTTTGTTCCGGTGAACTCTTTATTAAAATAAGTTAAAAAAAAAAGAAATTAATTATTATTAAATTGGTAAGTAATTTTTTGATAATTTTATTTTTGGTTGACTATCATCGGAATTGTAAATTTGTATGTTTTTATTGACGTACCGAAACTTTCACGTACAGTCGGTCAAAACAAAACAGTTACCCCATCCACTCCTTCCATATATTTTATCACCAAATAGGCGCAGAGAAAATAGCCATACGATTAGGAATTATACTATCTTCTTTAAATATATGTTTAAAAAAAAAAGCTTAATTGGCCGTCTTCATACTGAAATGGTACCAAAATTTGAAATTTTCAATACGAACACCTCATTTTGGCATCATATTTAGATGAGATGTAAGTTTCCAACTGGGCGAAAAATGTCCGGACCAGGATTCGAATTACGGACCTCTTGGCTAAAGCAGCCAATGTTCTACCAACTGAGCTATCCCGGACAAATCTGGAGGACCTAATTCACCCAACTAACCTTACTAATCATAGCATCTGTTCTGATATCTGAATCAAAACTCAACAGGATAAACCGCAGGTAATGGAACTCCAGTAAACGCTGGATGCGTAATTACACTAGATTCATTTCAACACAATTATTGTAATTGGTAAATCAATCATATGAGATGCAATTTTTCAACCGGGCGGAAAATGTCTTCTACAGCTTCATCCAAGAGGTTCCTGGTTCGAATCCTGGCCCGGTCCTTTTTCGCCCAATTTGAAAATTACATCTCATATGACTTATCTACCAATTAGAATAATTATGTTAAAATTAATCTAGTTATTTAGATTTTTCAGAAATTTTTTAACGTGGGGTACCAAACGGAAAGTCATTCGAATATATAATTTCGACACACAGATGTTCTACGTTCATTATTGCTAGTTCTTGGGGAGAAAAAATGTTTTGTCTTTTGCATAATTCGAAAATTAAAAGCAATATTCCTTTTCAGAGGCTCTTTATATACATTCTAACACTGCAGATGTGTTTTTATAACTTGAACCAGACGTTTGGAGTCATTTATACTTACAAAATCACATACTGTAATTTCCAGCCTATGTTTCTCAGATAAAAAAAAATAGGTTTCGAACCAGAAACTTTACTTATTTAAAAAAACACAAATTGCACATGTTGTGCCTGATAGTTGCTAAAATCAGTGTAAAAATTGGTTTAAAACTCATAAAAAAGTTAAAATCCTACATGTTTCGGCTTTAAACCCAAAGCCATCATCGGCGATGGAAACAAAACAAACGACTACTGACCTTTTAAATTTCGACATGAGACTAAAACTAACAGTTTGGAAAAAAAAAATAAAACAAGCTGGCGCTCTCTGTTGACCAAAGCGTAAAAACTTAAACTATGAATTGAAAAGGGGAACTATTAATTGTTGGGGGGGGGGGGGTTAAAAATGTATTCCATAAACTAGGTATGTTGAAAGAGAAGTTATCATTACAACTATAATCCTTCCTAATTTTAATCTCCAATGATTCTCTAATAGCGGCTTTAAATGGGTTAGTGATTGAACCTATAGATAATTCTTGCTTTCTCGAAATTAATTACAATATCATTATTTTTAGCGTAAAACCGGGAGAGTGCAGTGGATAAATTTCTGAATTTTATGTCGTTTTTATGCTCTTTCAACCTTTCCAAAAACTCTCTTTTAGTCATACCAATGTAAAAAATTATATGATTATTATTTAAGCTAATGGGGATTTCGTATACACCTGCGAGTTGATCAGGGGGGATAGGATCTAATTTACATAAAACTAAGTCAACCAATTTTCTGGGGGGGACAGCAATAAGATGGACATTGTATTTAATAAGGGCCTTTTTAATCCTTTCAAATAAAATAGGTATATATTGGAATTTCCGATAGTTTGGTTTATTATTGCTAGGGACAGAATGCTGAATGGCCATTGAATTTTTCTATAATTTTCTGTACGTGATGAGTAGGGAATCCATGGTCTATGGCGATATCTCTGATAAAATTAAGTTCATCTTGGATGAATTCACTTGAACAAACCAGAAAAGCACGCTTGATGAACGAATTGAATGCGGCAATCTTATAAGTAAAAGTTGTAGGGGCATTAAATGGGATTATTGTGTTACTTCTCACGATAGACTTTACGTTTTAAGTTCTTGTCACTTTTAATTAACTTTTTTTTCTCCTACGTCGGGGAAAAGTCCAAGGACCATAGTTCCCCTCGAGCGGCCCAGTAGAGTTCAGCTTTATTAAAAAAATCAGCGACTAAGAAGTGCTTGTCATTCAAATGAGAACAGGTCAGAAGGTGGTTAAAATCCATAGTCTCCTGTGGAACTGAGGGGACAGTCTGAAGATGAAAAAACACCGATGCGGTGTAGGTGTCCATGTAAAAAGTCATGGGATGTCATGATTTTAAAATTTGCAACAGCAATGCGTCTTGGAAGATCTTGAGGAATAGGATGAGTCAACAAGTCATTCCATTTCTTTTCCGTGGCTTGCAATTTGTGTAGATTGTCCACTCTCTCCTTGATTCTGTTTTTTATTACTGCACAAGCTCGTTGGTATGGGAAATTGTATGTGGGTTGTTGCAATCTGCAAGCCTGTTTAGCAAGATGATCAGCTCGTTCATTTCCTGTTATATCTTTAATTAATTGAATATCCAGGAACGGCAGTGATGAATTTTCTTCTATATCCAACGTAAATTTAATATTTTCATCTACTTCATTTATTTTTGAGAGGAAGAAGAGGAGTGCCTGTTTTCCATGATTCCATGTGATAAAAATATCATCCCCGTACCTTAGCCAAACTTCTGGTGTTAAATTCAAACTTTAAAAGATCAATTCCTTCATAGGTCTAAGTTTAAATTCTGCCAATAAACCGTAAATAGGAGATCCCATAGGTGCCGCTTTATTTTGTGTGTAAAATTTCTTATTAAACATGAAAACGTTACTATGAATGATAAGGTTGAGTCCTGACTTTAGAGATGTTTTTACGCTATCACTTAAATTACTTTGTTTATCAATTTCCAAATTAATATTTTGTACAATTTCATTTGTATCAATAGAGGGGTAAAAAGACACAATATCTAAACTAGCTAGAATAGTTTATTTAGAAATCTGAATTTTTTTTTATTTTATGGACAAAATCTTCTGTTGACTGTACAGTTTTGCTTGAACTTGGTAAAATTAATTTTAGGAATATAACGAAAGCTTTTTCAATAAAATATGTTGGGCCAGAACACCTAGAAACTATAGGTCTCATAGGGAGATTTGGTTTATGGTCCTTTAGCCTACCAATCAAAAGGGGGGTAACTCCTGTATTGTTAATTTTAATAAGTTTTTGCATGTATTCTGGCCAGGATCCTCTTCTAATGCGTTCTTGCGTCTTCCGAAAAATCAAGGGATTTGGGTCTTTCTTTAGTTCTATACAGTCCATTGAGTCAATGCAATCATTCATTTTATTAATGTAATCTGTTTTATTTAGAATAGCCATTTTATTAGATTTATCCGTCTTAAGGAAAATAATTTGTGGGTCTTTCTTTAACCTGGAAATAGTTCCAATAGGTCCGGTGTGGGTTGTATTTGAACAGGTTGGAAATTTCTTAATTATATTATAAATATAGTTACGTGTTTCTTCTCTATTCGTGGTTGATACAGAATTAATAGTAGATTCCACTTCAGTAATCAAGTCTTTGATATCAATCTTTTCTTGAAATATAAATTTTGGGCATAATGATAACACCTGGTTTTCTTTATATGAAAACACTTTACTTGAATAATTAACAAATGCCACTGGCTTAACTTGATAGTGATTAGGCTTCTCAACTTCGGAAATTAGACAACTTAATTTTTTATGTTGGTTTATCACTTTAGCTTTACGGTGAGAATGTCGAAAACCCTGTAGAAACTGTAATACAAATGTCAAATATCGCCACAGGTGTAACTTTAGCAAAAATGCAATAAAGCTTGAAAGTACGAATAGAGAGAGTATTTATAAGGGCGAACTTTTTACTTCATATATAAATAATCAACAGTGTAGTGTCCAAATAAATTTATATTTTTACTTGCAGAAACTTTATTTTATATATGAAGTCAAATATGTACAGTCATATAGATTACCTTAAATTTTATAAAGTAAAAGTTTGGTTTGAAATGTTTATTTCATCAAAATATTATAGAATAGACATTATGGAAATTAAAAAAACGGAAATATTTAAGTAAAAATTGCCCATAGCCCAGACAATCTATACTATTAAAAACCGTTCGCGTATCTATGTAACCTCAAAAACTCGAAAACCGCAGGGCGAAGGGCTACGAAATTTTGCACACGAGTAGCTGGTAGGGCAGTCATGAACGATTGGGGCAAAAAATTCGAAAATTTTAAATAGATTTTTGATAGATTATATATTAATTAAAATCCATCCACAAATAGATCTCAACAAAAATACGCTTTTTAATCTTCGGTTGGTTGGTTGTATAAAATCTCCGCAGAAGTCATTAAATAAATCAAGGTAGGGATCATTGCAATTTGCGAGTCCAGTTTTTAAAATCGATGGTTCAGAGATTATATGACATGTAGACAATCAACTTAATTATTAACCGTTGCCAAATGCTAAAAACTTATTTTTAAAGGATTTTATTGACTTAATGAATGATAATTAGCTGGGTTTAAGAAGTTTTTTACATGACATATATTAGTACGATACAGATTATTATTACAGAAAACTTTATTTAACAAATTATTTGTTAAATTTGCAAGGATGGGGAGAGGTGAGAGTAAACGACTTTTTATTAAAGATCCCATATATTTTACTTGACCGCGCGCTACCTGGCGGCGGATTTTTGATTAATTGACCCTCCTTATTAATAAATCCAAATCTACTGCTCTGATTTCAACAGAACTAATTACATTTAACAAATTTAACATTTTTAGCTTTACCCGTAACGTTTAATCGCTGTTTTATATAGATTATACCGCTATTTTAGATTAACAGTTTTTGTAAAAATTAAATTTATGTTCGTAATAAAAGTACAGAGAACGTATTCAGTTGATGCATACCAACAGACAAAGTTAGTGACTTGTTGTTGAGCACTTGACCGCGCGCCTCCTCGCGGCCCCTCCCTCAAGGTTTTTTTTCTCTAACTGTGCTTTACTTACAGAACGCAGATAATTATGTTCCGAACTTCTCCAAACCAGTTCCATTTTCCTAAATTATCATAAAAATCAGCATTCATAGCATCAGAGTGTACTTCTAGAAAACAGTTACCAGTATTTCCGAGTAATAGTCTAAACCAAATTTCAAATTAAGTTCCTAGCTCAACCAAATGAATCAATCTTTAAAGATGCATATAGTGGGTCTACTAATTTATCATTTGTTGAAAAGCACTTGAACACCCGCTCCCGCCCCCTCCCTCAAGGCTTTTTGTCTAACTGTACCCTGTTTTCATATCTCAGTAACTAATTTTCGGATTTCAGAGCAACTGATTCCAAATATCATACTTAACTTAATAATCAACATCCATATTATTAAAATAAATTTATGAGTAGCGGGTACCACTATTTCCGAATTACAGTCCAAGACAAATTTCTAATTAAGTTCCTAGCTTAACCAAACGAACGAATTTTTAAAGATGCATAGTGGCCCTCCTAATTAGTTATTTACTGAAGTGAACTTGAACAGCCGCTCCTCCAAGGTTTTTTTTTCTAACTATGCCCTGTTTCCATAACTCAGCAACTGTCTTTCCGATTACAAAGCAACAGATTACAAACACTATGATTAACTTAATAGTCATCCTCTATAACGTTAAACTAAATTTATGAGTAGTAGTTACCACTATTTCCGAATAATAGTTTAATCAAATTTGTAATTAAGTTCATAGCTTAACCAAACGAACGACTTTTTAAAGATGCATAGTGGTCCTCTTAATTAGTCATTTTCTGAAGGACACTTGAGCATCCCCTCCCCCCCGCACCCCCTCAAGATTATTTTCTCTAACTGTGCCTTATTTCAATAACTCGGCGAATAATGTTTCCATCTTCTCCAAACCGCTTTTGTTGCACGTCTACTATTACGGTGCCGTAAGCATCGGGAACCTGTGTCAGATGTTCGTTCGGGAAGAGGTTTGTTTAGAACAGAATGCTCCCCTGGTGGTAGAAGGTGGAAATAAAAGATTTTCCGCAGCGTATGAGCATGCCCGGTAAACGGTGCCAAAGCCATCGGAGATCCGATACAGAGTTTCGTTTTTTAAGATATTTAAGTTTATTACACGGGCACGGGCAACGCCGGGTGGGTCAGCTAGAATAATATCTACCTTATAAAAATCTGTGCGTGTATCTATCTATGTAACCTCAAAAACTCGGAAAAACACAGGGCGCAGGGATACGAAATTTGGCATACGGGTTGCTGGTAGGGAGCCAATGAACAATTGGGGTAAAAAATTCAAAAATTTTAAATAGATTTTTTTTAATGTTTTTGACGAATTTTTGCCTTTTTTATGTCAACCCGCAATCTCGCGAGTTCTAACCAGTTCTAAATGTTTACCGCAATGTGAGATATACATATTATGGACGCCACGCGGCAATACTAAGGAGCTGTAGCGGGTATTACGATAATTCTTTTACCTCGCATGCAAATAATTAGAGATTATTTAATTGCGCTTCATTATTTTATTTCATTTTTTTTTTTTATAAAGAAACACATTTTATCACAAACATTAGCAACCTAAATTAAGTTTCATTAAAAAAAGTGCGCAGTAGTAATTTTTTTTTTTTCTGAATCGTATCGTTATTGAAAAACTCAACATTTTAACAGGGGATTTAAATTCATTTTATTCACATTTTAGAATTAAATTCATGAACGCCCGAGCGTAGAACGGGTTAAACAGCTAGTTCATAATGAATTACAAACATTTTAATATTGATTTCACTTAATGTTGTGTTTTTAGTTCTCGTTTTCTGCGTATTTTTGCTATTGTAAAAGTACTCTTAATTGTCTTAATTGCTTGTGTTTCAGTATTTCTTAGAGAATTTTGGTAAATAGAGATATGTTTCTAGTCCTTTCGATGGTAGCACCTATACTATCTGTACCCAGGTAGCTGTGGTCTGTTTCATCCAACTTACAAATAGCATTTACTGCGTAAAGTAAAGCAAGAAATTCATTTTGGTAGAAGTTTTTCCCACCACATGTAGCACAACATACAAAGTTTCCCATGCACAAAGTTTCCACAGGCGACTATTTTTTACATTTTATTTACAATTATTTTCACTATTTCAAAATTATAATCTTCCTGTTATATTTTAAGCAGCAATCTATGTATGCTTCGACATAACACAAGTGTGCACAAACTGAAAGGGATTTGCTGGGACATAGCATTTTTCGATATATATATATATTATTAAAACTATTTATTTCAACTGTAATTTTATTGGGCTGTCCGGAAAATTCGTCCCTGTTGGGAAAATCAATTCGTACCGGAAAATTCTATCATTTAATTATTAGACATTGAATACGATAGATAATATCTAATAATTAACGGGCAGAATTTTCCGGTACGAATTGATTTTTCCAAGCGGCACGAACTTTCAGGACAACCCAATAAAAATTACAGTTGAAATAAATAGAAAATAGAATCAATAGTATTGTAATCCAAATTTTTTTCGACTTCTGGTTTTCGACAGATTTGCACGTTTTAGGGGTCAGAGGTTCCGAAAAACATGTTTTTACAAAATGTCTGTCTGTCCGTCCGTCTGTCCGTGTGTCTGTCCTCAATGTATCATCGAAAAGTGTATGAAGTTATGAATAGAATAGAACCAAATTTGATTTATAGGTTTGTGACTATGATCAGTAGGTCCTCCTTGAATTTGGAGATATTCTGCCGAAAGGAGGCGCTTCAATAGTGCTTTTTGTGCCATTTTCATTATTGTATCATCGAAAAGTATATGAAGTTATGCATAGAATTGAACCAAATTTTATGTATATGTTTTTTGACTACGGCCTGCAGGTCCCAGTTGAATTTGGTGATATTCCGCCGGAAGGGGGCGCTGTGATAGCCTCTTAAAGATTTCAAATTAAAAAAGATGTACAGGGTGATTTTTTTTAAAGTTGTGAAAGTAAAACCCTATAACAAAAGAACCACTGATCCAAATGACCTAAAATTTCACCAGTATGCTCCCAAAGCAATGGGATTTTTTAGGCGTGGTTTAAAAAAACTTAAAATCGCACCGACAGATGGCGCTGTACATGCAGTAAAGTCGGGAGACGAACTTGCGCCCGGCACAGGCAAATTGGCGATAAAAACGTGAAGTACGCACATCTCATGTTCATTATTCTACGGAAATCCTCGCAATGACTGCACCATTGACGGACCGTGCGTTGTTAGTGAAACTGTATTATCAGAATAATAACAGCGCAGCAACTGCTCTTAGGAGATTTAGGATACTTAAGAATTTAAGAAGAGGTCCAATGGCGACAGAGGGTCTACGGAAGATGGTTTCTCAAAGTACCGTTCATTGTTTTCCTCCCACAGACGATATTCTTTGTTTCTGCTACCTTACAGCGCCATCTGTCGGTGCGATTTAAATTTTTTTTAACCATGCCAAAAAAATTCCCATTGCTTTGCCAGCATACTGGTGAAATTTTAGGTCATTTGGATCAGTAGTTCTTTTGTTATAGTGTTTTACTTTTACAACTTTAAAAAAAATCACCCTGTACAAAAAATTAGAAATCCTAAAAGATTTTTCCGTTAATGTTCGGAATTGATCCAAGGATTCCAGAACAATTTTCGTTTTACCTCTATCTTAATAAATGGCTGAGATATAGCAGTTTGAAATTTTAGAGTGGCTGACATTTTTAAGCAAAACAGCAGGATTCCTCTATAAATTTTACTTATGAGTTTTAGTGAACATGGTTTTGGCAAATTTTCATTCATTGTTGTAACCATCCTATATGCTTAAAACTATATATTTATATTCGCCAATGCACGTCAAATTCTCGCCAAACTTGGCGATACTTGACGAAATATCACCAAATTTGGCTACAAAAATACCTTTCCATAAATGAAGCCAACTTGGCTACTGCTCGTACCCTGATAACCTGACGATTCGCAAGCAGCTGACGTACAACAGAATTACGAAAAATATTGATTGCGAAAGTGAATTTTGAAGTATTTATATGTATGAGATAGAAAAAGTTTTGGGATTGGAACATCCGACTAGTTATCTATTATAGGCAATAGCATATTTAAATTGTTTATACAAAGTTTTATATAGAAAAGCGGTTTAAAGTGCTGAGCAAAAAAAGTATTTAATGTTCATGAAAGTTTATAAATGCGTACAAATAAATTTGACAGATTATATATATTTTTTTAATGAAACGCATTATCCAGTCTATACGAAGAAAAATATATCAGATATACTAATAATCTTCGAGACACATTTTTTTAATGTCTCAAATGAATGAGAAGATAAATAAAACTATTTAAGGAGGAAAATTATTTTTAATTCTTTACATTGTACACATTTAATGGAATTTTTTTTTCGTTTAAGCTTTATACTATTTAATAATTAGTTATAAATTTATTTGTCATTTTCAGATTCTCAAATGTGTTTAAAATAATGCTAACATTGGTTTGATGGCTGAAATTGATCTAAAATCACGAAACTGCATCATTAAATGAATAAAACAGACATATAGTTATATAATTAATAATCGTAAGCAACAGAATTTTAGAATTCTTCTGCATTAACTAATGTGCATTTTTTCTTGGAAACGTACTGTCGTCAATGTATGTTCACGATTTGAATTTTTGATCGATATGTACAGTTCTTTAAAGACTTCATAATAAGATATTTGTCAAAAACAGAGAAATACAAAACGACAGACAGATTAATAGATAATAATTAATCCTTGAATGAAGATATTAAAATTTATTCAATTTGAAAAATAGAAAGTCAATGAAACACATTAAACAATAAAAACAATAAATGTTAGTATAATCTTTTTCACGTCACTGTATGAGAAATCTCCATATTATTGAAATACTTTGCAGTTGTAAATATCCTAAATTTATTTTTAAAACTTACTGAAATTTCATCACGGTTCGAGCAGTTTTAGAAAAAAAAAAATAGAACGCTGCCAGACAGACAAGTTAACAAAGGAAATTGAAATATATCTTTGAATTTTGTTGGTAGCGTTTAATATAATAAATTTCGTTTAATACAATAACTTTGATTGTCAACTGTGCAAAAAATAAATAAATAAATAAATAAAATAAAATAAAATAAAATAAATTAAAAAATAAAAAATCATGTTTTAAGCATAGATTATGTAACACTTTCCAACACTTCCAAAATAATTTTACAAATCTTTACTGTTTAATAACGTGAAAGATGATGTCTAACAATTTGGAAAACGCACAACATATTTAAAAACCCAATTTCAGGAATGACCAACAATATTCGGAAAAACATCTGAATTCTTTTGTGCTGCTCTGTATATGATCTATAGATTTGTATATATGCTACATAGAATGCTAAATTCTAGTTCAATTAGGAAACGCATAGCACAGTTTAAAATTCTCCTACTGAAATTTCCGTTAATAAACGGAAATGTACTACAGATATTTTGTGCTGCCCCATGTAGTATCTATATAATTTATACGCACCAAATAATAGGCAAAAAATTAGTTAAATTTAAAAACGGGTTCCGCAAATGAAAACGCGCTTCCCACAATTATTGTTAACAGACAGTTTTTTAACAGAATTATTTTGTGTGTCCCTGTTAATGAACGACGAATGCTATACGCACCATATTCTATAGTAAGACTCTTGTAATGCACCTCAGTGATGTATACTAATTTCAATATGTTTCAAATAGAGAAACATTATTAAAATAAACCTCAAATGATTCCCCCCCCCCCATAGACCGTAATGAAACAAAATTCTTTTGAGTGTCTCTGTAAAGGAACTATAAATGCTATACACACCATATTCAGTAGTTAGCCTCTTGTGATACCTTAATAATATATATCAATTTCAGTATGTTTGAAATAGTATAACATCAAAAATAAACCGCAAATGATATTTCCCCATCCATCGAAATGTATCGGAATTCCTTTGAGTGTATCTGTAAAGGAACTATAAGTGCAACGGAATTCCTTTGAGTGTCTTTGTAAAGGAACTATAATTGCTACAGATTTCATTTTCAATGCCGTAGATGCCGTAAACTTCAAAAACATATATCAGTTTCATAGAAATCCGAGTATATTTAAGCGAGTTAGAGCACGGACAGACAGATAGACGGCAGACAGACAGACAGACAGACAAAACTCTTAAACGCTTTTTAGCTATTTTGGAAAGCGTTAAAAAATGCTATCGAGGCTCGATATAATAATCCCTTGATAATAATTGTTCCTGGAATAGACATAGACATCCCCGATAAGGCCTTGAGAGCTTTTCACCAATGGAAATAGAGAAACAGAATCGAATTTTAAGAGCTATTTTTTTTCTGTTTTTTGAAAGGCCCTAAAATAGGGGTCTTCTACCTTTTTACCTGAAAAGCATTTGTCACCATAAATTATCTTCGCCATATTTAATCTGAAAATTTCACCCATTAATTAAAGCAAATTTTTTATACTAAAATAGTGGTAGCTTCATGGCCTGCAAGGCTACTGGTTAAAAACCCTTACCCTAAAACTTTTCACACACTTTAACAACATATAAAAAATAATTTACTACGAAAACTTTATGCGGTCGTTATACTGAAATATATGATCCTAATCGGTATTTTTACTGGATGCAAAAATAGCGCGAATAGATAAATATTTGGGGCTTTTCGCATGGGTCATTATAATACAATGGTCGCTGTAAAGGTGGTCGTTATACCAAGCATGTACTGTATTTTCTCAAAATTTTTGATAAAATAGAAGAACTGAGAGATGTTTTAAAAAGGATTTTCTACCCTATTTTATAAATAATACTTTACATTTATAGCATCAGCGGTAATACTTCTGAAATCAGATTGAAAATATATTTTGTTTTGCGTAAAAAGAAGGAACGGGCTTAAAATTAACTGGCATCAAAACTATCTATAACCGTCTTGCTTATTTTTTCGAGGTTTTAATATGATATGTACAGTTTTTTTACTTACCCATCATACGTAGTATAGGGTAAGTCTTGTAATCATTTTAAAAATCGAAAATTTTTCTTTGACGGATTTAAATGTTTCAGATACTGGAGATTCTGAAAAACATATTTTTAGAAAAGAAAATTTTGCCGTCCGTCTGTGTGTCTGTATGTCTGTGTGTCTGTAAACGCTCTATCTCCCGAACAAATTGAGATAGAGACTTAAAATTTGGTATGTACATAGTATGTAATAATGGGAAGAAGCTTGTTAAATTTCAGTAACCGCGATTATCCGGAATTTTTTTTTCGGACTCTCTAAATATTCGTTCTGATGAAAGGTATATAAAAAATTTCGAAATTGTTTATTTTAAGAAGTAAATATAAAAGACAATAAAAAAAACACAAATTCTGCATAAAGAATGAAGGCGATCGGATTATGAGTTGCCGAGATATTTGTAATTATATTTTCCACACTCTTCGATTTTTCATGACCCTGTATTTCATCCAAATTTCAATTCAAAGATATATTTTAATTGGAAATGAGACACTTAATCCGACGCAATAAACCATTAGTTAATATAATTATCATTTTTGGAGTTATAAGGATGTTTCTTTTACGCATTTCAGTAAATAGATCATTTAAAGTTTATGACGTCATCAAGCCACGTTTTTATTCGAATTGCAATACATTTTATAAGTAGTTTACACATGTTTTATTTTCATATTTTAAATTATGCATATCCATGGTTGGTAAGTATTACGGTGGCCCCCAACGACTAGTTTTTTTAAATTTTACAAAGTACATATGCTGTGTATCTTTAGTTTTAGTGATACCTCCATGTTTAACAGCGTTTTTCTATAGTTCAGATTCTTTGAGATATATAAAATTATTAAAGCCAAGTATAATATTTTTATTTAGAATTAGGATAAATATTTTTAATTTAACTATCGAGAATGGCTTTATTTTATTACTCTAAGTGTATTATTTTCCATCCGCAAAGTCAAAGAACTTAAAAAAAATCTAAAATACCGAAAGCATACATAAAATACATAAGAAAGCATGAAAAAATAAGAAGAAATTCAGTTGCTTTCGACTTATTTACAATTCTGCTTCAATTTTATGGGGCAGCAAGACCATTAAATTATTCTCACGGCGAATGATTAGCCAACTTTTGCTCAAACGAGCATCGTGTGTTCAATTAAATGCATATTATCAGTACATAGTTATTCATTCTCTACTTTTAAATTCCTTTGTTATCATTTTCATTTGAAAACTTGTGAATTCCAGAAATCTCAATCTGTTTTACGAGAAAATAAAAGCCACAAACCTTCAGTTAAATTTGAAACTGCTATTCAGTTCTCATGAAATATTTTCTCTCATTCACTATATAGAAAATTTCATAGAAACCTACATTTTCCAAATTCAGCATTGATGGCCGACACCCAAACAACAAATGGAAGAGTGTCTTCATTAAACTCAATACTTTGTGATATTTTGCAAGGAAAAGATTCATATGAATGTGGAAATAGCTGTAAAAATTTAGAAACATTACAAGCACGTGGATCAAATGAAATTGGTAAAAATATGTAGTATTTGTAACGAATATAAGAATAAAACAAGAGCAAAAAATCATGCTTCAGGCATAGATATGAAACACTTTCCAACACTAACAGAATAATATTAAAAAATTCCATTATTTCATTATATGAAATGAGTTATCTAAATAACCAATTTAAAAAACACATAACTCAGTAGAATTCAATTTTCAGCAATTGCTGTCCATATTCGCTATTGTGTGTAAATTCTTTTGTGCAGACCTGTGTACACTAAAAATTAGATAAGTTTAAAAATGAGTGGAAAACTCATTTCGAGAAATTTATCGATTATAGTTCGTCCTTTAACCGAATTCTTTTGTGTGTCTCTGTATAGGATGGATAAATGCTAAGCGCTTCGTAATCTACATAAAACATACTGTAGTTCACCTCAGTGATTCTATTATATTTTATTATGTTTGAAGTATCATAACATCATTAAATGTACCACAAACGATTTTCCCCAAACGATCATAATGTAATTGAATAGTTTTGTGTGGTCAACTATAAATGTTACTTATTCCATATTCCTGAGAAAACATTTTGTAGTCCACCTCAGTGATACATATAAATCTCATTATGTTTGAAATATCGTAATATGAATAGAATGCACAGCAAAGGGCATTCTTCCATTAAGCAAAAGCTTAAGGAAAATCTTTTGTGTGCCCCTATAAACGAACTATAAATGCTACACACTTCATTTTCAATACCAAACATTATACAGTAAACCTTTAATAGTATATAAAAATTAAATGGCAATCCGAGTATATTTACCAGGATCAGAGTGCAGACAGACTGACAAACAAGCCAAATTCATAAACACTTTTCAACTATGTTGGAAAGTGTTAAAAACGAAGCCTTTGCAGCAAGAAGTGGTTAGATCCCTTTTTGGCACTTTTGAGAAGTCCACTTTCTTGCTAAAAAAATCGCTCATAATAGGTATTTATTGACGTTATTGGTGGCAAACCATGTATAAGTACATGGACTAATGCATAGGTGGAAAAATACTCTTGACAAAACTTTAATTTTTTTTTCAAAAGTGTCAAAATGGAACTAAATCTTTCTACCTGTACGCCCTTCAAATGCTTTTGAATGTCCAAAACAATAATTTTCAAACTCTTTAACCTGTTTAATGCGTTAATAATTAGGGAATTGCTTTGTTTTAAATGTGTTATAAACCCATAAATAATTAAAAGAATTCTCGAACTTCTGGCTATGGATTCCATTGCCTGATGATATACATTATTTGATCAAATAAGAACAAAGACACTTTAGATTTTAGATGCTTTATCGAAAATCTAGAGAAATACTTGTTCTTGAACTTCGGGGATGTATAGAAAGTGTTTGACCACATATTTTTCAGTGCAGATTTAGTCCCGGAGACAATTAGGGGACCGGCAACCTATTGAATAAAAAATGAATGTGTGCGATCATTTTGTATCAGACAAAGTTTGAAATGATCTGTAATTGTAGCACATGACTATGTGAGTTCTGTACTATCGTTGATATTTTTTTGAATTTACCCGATATTCGACTGGCCTTTTCATGAATTGCTCTTTATAGTTACTTACTAAATTATGCAAAAAATATTTTGTTATCGTTCGAGGGTGCGCAATTAAAAATTATTTCTTAGAAATGCTGACATTTCATCAACTATTTAATATATTTATATTTTAATTGAAGAATATTTTTCTACTGTACTTTGTCAAGTTTCCTGAAAGTGGTGTTAAATTTAGTTGAAAATCCTGCATGTTGTAAAGAAGAAGGCTGCGGAAAATCCTTGATATTTTGAAAAGAAACCTTTATATCTCTATGAATATGCATGCTATTATTTTACATATGAACACAAATGTAGTTACACCCCCCCACACCCTCATAGACGTGTGCTATAGCTACAGATCATTTCAATGTTTTTTCTGATAAAGGGGGATCATACACATTAATTTTGTTATTCAAATTGTTATCGAACGTGTAATTGACCACGTGACAAAATCTTCACCGGAAAATATCAGGTCAAACAGGTTCTTTACATCCCCGAAGTTCAAGAACAATTCGTAATTTCTTTAGTATTTTCGATAAAGCGTTTAAAATCGAAAGTGTCAATACTTTTGATCAGAAAGCATACCTGAGCTGCACAGTGGAGGTAAAAGTTTTTCCAAAGCTCATTGTTTAAACCTTAACGCCGCAGTCAGTTACAGTTGCATAAAGCTCGATGTATTCCCAAAGAACATGATTTATTTTCAAAAACTTGTTTATTTGTCCAAAACTGAGTTTTTTTTTCAGTCTTTGCAACTTGACAGTCAGCGGATTGATATATCCATTCGGACATATCCGAAAGTCGAAACTACAGCATTAAAGACACATTTCCTGACAAGATTCTAGTGGAAAGTATTGAATGAATTTTCTTCTAGATCTTTCGAAATGCGAACGCCTGTAAAATTATTTTTTTTATTTCATTTTTATTTCATTTCAAATTCATTTATTTTTTTCTCTAAAAAGGTTTTGAAAGGAATATTATCTTAATGTTATGACGAGGTAAAATTCTCTGTACTAGAATAATCTAAAAGCCAAACATTATTTATACATATATATTTTCTTTCAAAGAGAGCATTTGGTAAATAAAATATAAAATATCCCTGAAAATTAAGTTTCTTGCCATAATAGCGAACTTAAAAGGAATAAGACCAATTTGTTTAATTTGTATTAAATCTTATGTATGTATCTACGAAAAAACTAGTCGGATGTGCCAATTCCAAAATTTTCTTCTATCCCAATCATGTTAATACTTCAAAATTCGTTATCACATCGCCAATAAAATCAATATTCTTCGTCATTCTCTTGTACGTCAAATGGTCGGTTTACATGGATGCAATCAGCTGATGCATACTAAACTACGAAACGTCCTCCTGGTCTGTACCGGCAGGAAAAGATAGCCTCCCTATTCCTTGCTTATAAGATTTTAGCTAATTTTACTGGAAAACACGAAGCTAAAATGCGTGGAACCCGATTAAAGAAGATTTATTCCCAGTTCTCGTCAATATTGAATTTGAATGAGAATATAGCCAAATTAGTCCGCTATAGCCAAGTTGGCTTCATTTATGGCAACCTATTTTTGTCGCCAAATTTAGCAATTTATGCCAAGTGTCACCAAGCTTGGCGAGAATTTGACGTTGGCAAATATAAATATACAGTGTTAAGGATATAAGAGTTTGAAATAACAACAATGAAAGAAAATTTGTCGAAACTATGTTCACTAAAACTCAAAAATTAAACCCGTTTATGGATGAATTCTGCTGTCTTGTTTGAAAATGTCAGCCACCCAAAATTGCAAACTGCTATATCTCAGCCATTTTTTAAGATAGACAGATTAAATTATTTTTTAAGATAAAACAAAAATTGCTCTGGAATCTTTGAATCAAGACCGAACATATTTAACAAGAAAACCTTTTAGGATTTCTAATTTTTTGTACATCTTTTTGAATTTGAAAAATTTAAGTGCCTATCGCTGCACCCCCTTCTGGTCGAATATCCCCAAATTCAACTGGGACCTGCAGGCCGTAGTCAAAAACATATACATAAAATTTGGTTTCATTCTATGCATAACTTCATACACTTTTTGATGATACAATAGTGAAAATGGAACAAAAATCACGATCGCAGCGCCCCCTTTCGTCTAAATATCTCCGAATTCAAGGAGGACCTGCTGGCTATAGTCGCAAACCTATAAATCAAATTTGATTTAATTCTATTCATAACTACATACACTTTTCGATGACACAATGAGGACAGACTCACGGACAGACTCACGGACAGACTGACAGACCAGATCGAATAAATCCGTCGAAAACCAGAAGTCATAAAATATTTTGATTTCAATACTCTCTTCTATTATAGATAGAAACAAGTAAAAACAAACAAATCAACCTATTCTCTCGATTAAGCTGGATGGAATTGTTTATTAATAAAACATTGTATTTTATATAGTGTCGAAATTACGTGATTTTAATTATTTTATAAAATCATATCTGTTTCTTTTAGAAGCAGGTGAAATCTACATAGGGCAATCATGAACCAAGGAACGCCACCCTAATATTAAAAAATATTTGGATTTAAGTTTTATTATTCGTCTGGGTGAATAACAACATCAGTTTTTATTAGTACAGTTCTGAATTTCAGAAAAATGACGTTATGAGAAATGAAAAGTGAAAACTCTTTTGAAAGCACAAAAGTAAAATTTTGCACCTGAGTTGTTTTATTACTTTACAAAGGTAAGAAAATATTTTTCTTCTACTACTTTAATTGCTATTTGGAGTGCTAAATGCGGTATCGAATATATCAAATATTCATGTGAAACTTTTAATACAGTCCATTTTGTGTGAAATCATCCATCGTTTTCCCCATGGCCAAATAATTGCCTTGTCCCCTGAATACTCCATGCCCCTAGATAAAATATAAATATGTAACGTAAAAGAAACCATGAAAATTATTTCATTTTATGTATATAGATTACACGGTAGAATTTTGGAAATTAAATAGTTGCAATTTTTGAGTTAGTTATAGGTTAATTTGTGAGTTTTTTCCCCATTATGTAAAGTTGCAATTTTAAACCAGTGGATTTTTTATTCATGTGTCATCTGATGATGATTGTTTGTTTTATAAAATTTTAATGTAGGTTTCTAATTTATTATAGAATGTAAATTCAAAATATCAGGGAATAGCCCTAGGTACAACAACTACCGATCCTAGGTACATTGGTGTTCTTATAAGGACCATTTGAATTGTTTTAGGGAAATGATTCTATTTTATATAATTTCCAATTTTAATTATGTTCTATAATTCCAATAAGAAGTAAATATTCTAAATATGCGTGCACATTAATTTAGCAGATTTAAAAAATGATTAGTAGCTCAGGTTTTATGCATTAAACAAAAAGTGGCCCTAGGTACAAATGTCTCACATATATATATTACATTCCCCCCCCCCCCCCCCCTCTAATGTTACCTCTTGTTTCTATGATAAGAAATAAATTCATATTTTGTAATATGAATCTTTGTTTCACAGTGATAATTTTTTTATTGTAACTATCAGGTTAGTAATTTCAACAAAATATTTTATTTAATTATGAAAATGAAAAAAACAATTATGGAAGTTTTTTCAAATCAAATAAGCATAATTTGAACCAGAAATTTATTTAATGAAATGTTTGTTGTTTCTATTTATTTATTAGTTAATTTCTTTTATTTCTTGTCTCTTAAGGAGATTTTGAGAGACAGCACTGAAACAGCAAACCAGAATCAAGTGATTTCGACAATAAGACTAAGCAATCGCTGAATACTTGATTGTAAATCGCTGATCATATCAAAGAAAAGTAATAAAAAATAATTTCAAAATATGGAATAAGAACAAATTAAACACACAACATTCAACTCAGATGCATACATTAAAGGAATGGAATTAGATTAAAGTAAGAATAATGAGTTTACACTTACGAATGCGTGTGACGCTAGGCTAGAAAATTTGCAGTACGAGAAAAACAAACTGTTGAAAAAAAAGACATAATCTTTAATAAATCGAGAAATAACTTTGAGAAAAAATAATATAAGAGTTTATCCTTTAAATTTGAAAGCTAAAAAGAAAACAAACTGTTTTCACGCTGAGAATTTAAACACACAAAAAAATACGGATGGATCTGGGAATAAATAAATAAGAAAATAAGTTCAATACAGGATATTTTCAAAATGAGATGATACATGTATATCAGCGTAATGCATTGATAATTCTTCAATTTATTTAACTTATGAAAATGAAAAAAGGAATGTGATGGTATCGCTAGGTATTATTATCATATTCTATTTGTTAAGCTTTATTTACATACTAGCTGATCCGCCCAGCGTTGCCCGGTCCTGTCAAAAATTAATACGAAACGCGAAATCACTCTAAAAATTGTTGTAAGAAACCGTTCCTATGGTAACCCTTTAGTCATTCGGAAATTAAGTAGAGTGACGGACCCCGAAGCGGAAGAAATTTCAATAGCACCTCCTCAAATGTCTGGATCATTTGGTTCAAGACGGGTCAGTTTTTGGTCAAAATTTTTCAAAAGTTACCGTCTGCTTTTCACAAAGTTTCGCATTTTCGGAATCCGAAAAATAAACTGTTACATACTGTGAGTTTCGAATCGATACCTTCAATAGTTTTCTTACTACTCGAGGATGAGTGAAAATTAAAATATTTCGTTGTCTGGGATTATCAAATCGGCAACTTTCTCTTGCGGTTTCGATAAAAATAGACATTTTCGGTGCACACGCAAGAAAATCTTTTAGTTCCCCGCCGGGGGGTGCATTCAGTTCTAAACAAATTTCCGCCACGTGTCCCCGCCGCCAACGGTACCATATAGAAGACGCGCTGCACATGCGCTACAAAATATTTTAGTTCCAGTTTCCATTACCAGGGACCGCATTCTGTTCTAAACAAACATATTACCGAACAAAACTCCGGCACACTATAGCAGGCGTGATGCGCGCGTGATGCAATATCATAATTTTTTCATATCATAATTTTTTGTATCATAATTTTCACAGCCAGGGGGCGTGAAATCTATATCCTATTTAGTTACCTTAATTAGATCATGTTAAATTGAATGAACCAACTCCCGCTTAAATCGGACCCATAGAACCGGAAAAAATAAATCACCCATCTGGACGTATTCATAAATGGAGGTAACCAAGGGCTGAAAAAATGATACCGAAGATTATTTAGTACCTGAGAGACCTGGGAAGAATGTTATAAAAGATTTCGTTTGAATCGGACCAATATTAAATGCAAAGTCTTTTAGTTTCATTTTACACCGCCAGGGAGCGCACTCTGTTCTAAACAAGCCTCTTTCCGAATGAAACTCTAGCACGTGTCCCCGCTTCTTATGGCACCGTATATCAGCGCGTGTACAGCACGTGCTGAAAATATTTTAGTTCTACTTTCCACGGCCAGGGGGCACCAAATCTATGTCTTAATTAGTTATCTGTATCATAATTAGTTCATGTTAAGTTGAATGAAACAATTCTCGTTGAAATCGGGCCCACAGAACCCGAGAAAATTAATCCCCGCACTGGTGATTAATGCTCAGGATTTGCAGTAACCACGGGCTGAAAAAATGATATCAAAGTTTATTTAGTACTTAGGGGACCTGAGCAGTGTTGCCAGTGGGCTACTTTTTTTTAAATCAGTTTTCTTGATTGCCACCAGTTTTTTGAGAAAGTAAAATTCGTCTAATTTAATGACAGATTAAATAAAGGAAAAACAAGGCAGTTTATACCATTTCAAAAAAGTGGTGCCAATCAAGCAATCTGAATTTTAAAAAAGTAGCCTACTGGCAACACTGGACCTGAGAAGAATGTTAGAAATGGTTTCGTTTGAATCGGACAAATATTAAAAAAGTTCTGATTTGGGAGGAAGGGGGGGGGGTTGATCAGAGCGATATTTAAATTACGACCGGATACTCCCTTCCCCTCTCAAAATTAAACCAACGACTTTTAACATTTAGAATTATTGTTAACCTTTGAAACAGAAATAAAATGGTGCGGTTGAAACACAAACAAAATGGCGCTTTTTTAGCACTTTCCAACCTAGTTGAAAAGTGCTTATGACTTCGGTTTGTCTGGCCGGATGGCCGTCTGGCCGTCTGGCCGTCTGTCCGTGCTCTAACTCCCGTAAATATGCTCGGATTGTTCTGCAATTTTTATATGTTATTGTCGTTATCTATGGCACGTTCCCTATTTCAACTGAAGTGTGTAGCACTTATAGTTTTCTTACAGGGACACTCAAAAGAATTCCGTTACATTGCGGTCTATGGGGAAAAATCATTTGCGGTTTATTTTAAAAATGTTTCACTATTGTAAACGCATTGAAATTTATATAGATCACTAAGATGCATTAGAAGAAGCTTAATATGGAATAGTAGGTGTATAGCACTTAGAGTTACTTTACAGGGACAGTCAAAATAATTCCGTTACATTACGTCTATGGAGAAAAATCGTCTGCGGCTTATTTAAATAATGTTCCACTATTTTAAACGCATTGAAGTTTATATATATTACTAAGGTGCATTACAAGAGGCTTACTACAGAATAGTGTGTGTATAGCAGTCATCGTTCATTTACAGGGACACACAAAAGAATTCTCTGCTGTGTGTTAACAATAATTCCTGGAAGTTCGTTTTAAGTTACTGAACGCGATTTTAATCTTAACTAGCTTTTTGTCTATTACGTGGTGTGTATAAATTCTGTAGATCCTATATAGGGCAGCACAAAAGTTCGCGAACACATTTCCGTTTATTGACAGAAACTCCAGAAGGAGAATTTAAACTGTGCTACGCGTTTCCTAACTAAACTAAAATTTAGCATCCTATGTATATATACAAATCTATAGATCATATACAGGGCTACATAAAAGTATTCGGATATTTTTCCGAATATTGTATATATTGAAAATTCCTGAAATTACGTTTTTAAATATGTTATGCGTTTTCCAAATTGTTTATTTAGATGTCATCTTTCAGCTTATTAAACGGTAATGATTTGGAAAATTATTTTAGAAGCGTTGGAAAGTGCTACATAATCTATGCTTGACGCATGATTTTTCGTTCTTGTTTTTTTAAAATTTGACATACAAATACAGTAAGTTATTGTTGCCAATTTCTGAAATCAAATACATAAATGACGTCACGTACATGAAAAAGTCTAAAACTCGCATAAAACAAATCACGAAAAATTCACAAATCGGTGTTCGAATCCAGAATAATTTTTATTGAAAAGAGGACAACATATTCTATACGGAAGTTGCAATCAGCTGATGGCTTTTTTATCTGCCAATCACAATTGCCCAGTTGACTTCTAGTCGTGTATACAATCCTCTCAACTAACAATAATAACTGCCCTCCAACGGTATTTCAGTTCTAATGGGAGCTTTGTGACGTCATTTGAAACAAAAAACGCTGCAAAAAAAAAGAAAAAAAATTTGAAAACCCACCAAAAAAAAAAAAAAAATTAATAAAAAAATCCAAATCGGGATAATTAATAATCCGCTTTTCACTTAATCACGACTTTTTATCTTTAAAGAATTATCCATCTTCTCCAAGCTAAAAAGAGAAAAAATATAACGGTTTTGTACATGACTGAGGCCGAAATGGAAGCAATCAACGAACCAATCAAGCATTCTGGGGAAAATTTCTTAGTGACAAAGGAAAAAAAAATCGCCAAAAATTCAAAAATAGCTGTACGAATTCCGAATAAACTTTATTGAAAAAGGGACAAAATTTACTATATTGAGCTAAAAGATTGGAACCGGATTCTTGTTATTACTGTGTAGAAATCGCAGCAAAATGTGAAAAAACGCTAAAAATCGCATAAAAACGAAATAAAAAAAGTCTAATCTAAAATTCCGAAATCGGGCTTCGAGGTGTAAAACTACATCCATAGAAGTACCTTGCCACCAACTTTTTTAACTCTACGTGCAGCGGTCTCTTCAAAACGCAGTCTACACACAGAGAGAGACACAAACTTTCTTCTTTATTATAGTTAGAGATACGATACTTTAATACAGATAATTTAATAATGGGAAACAATCTTTAACGAAATATGGCAAAAACGTATATACATTGAAAAACACTCAACAAACCTAACATTTTTTTGAAAATTTTAAAACATAGCAGTTACAATAATTAAAACTAAGATCATAAAAACAGTCGCGTATACTGACTGAGGAATAAAGGGACATATAAATGCCAGCAAAATGAAAATCAGTTCCAGATTACATCAGTGGATTATCCTAGAGCCAATCAAAAATGACTAGACATGCTCACATCTATTGGTCCAGTGATTTTTACATAGCTACGCACATTCCTTTATGATGTTGGAAATTCACTTTTGATGAGTGTATTTTACGAAAACACGGTAATTCTGCCTCTGCTTTTCGTAGATTTTGCTCTGTAAAAATGCATGCTGTGCCCCAATGTATACACAAGTTGTTCAGGATATGATTTCTATATTTGAAAAGACTGAACAGGAAATAAACCTGGTACACACAAAAAAAAAAAAAAAAAAAAAAAAAAAAAAAAAAAAAAAACTATCTGCTTCTGTTTTAGATGTTACGACAACTAATATACACCAGTCAATAACGCATGCTGCTGGTTCTAGTAATTCACATGCAGTATCTCGAAAGATAGGTCAATGGAAGGGGCTAAAAACATAATGCAGTTTTCGCCTTACAAGATCCATAAAGAACAGCAAAGTGGTTCCTTTTTTATCTTTATGGGGCTGTGAAACACAGAATTGTCGCATTAGATCAAAAGAAAGACACACATGCACCAGAAATTCCCTTGAATTTATCTAATGTGGATGTCTAGTGTGGATGCGTGTCAATATTCATCTATGGTCTATTTTTCTTTGAGAAAGTTACACAGATTGTTACACAGATGTGACAAGTTCGGTGACTTATCAAAGGTGCAGTACCCCCTGAAAAAATCGGAACGTTGGCTATAACTTAAGTTAAAATTAATGCAAAAATAATCTAAAAGTATCGATATTATAATATAATCTCTTCTGAGTTATGCACGATTCCTAACAACGCTCCTTTATCTCCAGAATCTGCAGAAACTAATAGATTTTTGAGATTTAAGGAAGCATTTTTTACACAAAAGATGCTTTTGCTGCCTGTTTCCAAAAAATAAAAATAAACGAAACATTTCCGAGTAGTTTTTGCAACGTATTAATCAGTTTTCTCAACACCAAATATCCCTTTTTTGGATGCTATCACTTCTCAAAGAAACATTTGGAGATACGTCACATAATTTATACCGAGGCTAACGAAAAAGACAGGCTACCGCGGTGCATTCCGCTTATCTTTTTTTACAGACCGCTAGAGTGACGTGATGCTCTTTTCGTACACCTGCATTGGTGCATTCGAGCATCACGTGACTCTCGCGGTCTGTAAAAAAAGATACGCATAAAGCACCGCGGTAGCCTTTCTTTTTCGTTAGCTTCGATTTATACATGCAAGAATAACAAATAATGTTAATTTTAATATTAATTTTACTAATGTTAATTTAGCATGCTTCCCTGTTGAACATTAAAATGTTTAGTTGAGATTTAATTCTATTCGTAATATCAATATTTCATGTTGAAAAAAATGAAAAAATCTACTCTGAAACGTTTCTTCTTGTGAAAGTGTCTTGTTCTGCCCTTCAAAAATGCTGGATTGTAATCATAACCAGTTATAGCGTGAATTTCTGGTATTGCCTTCTATAGTAAATCTCCTATTTCGTGATACAGTGATGTTACGCCAAAATACCTCTGATTGTTTCTGGTACCAATATTTATCCAAACTTTCAGGGATTAAGAAAGCAAGTGACTCCTATTACCAAGATGAATAAAAACGTCAGTGTCAAAATATCTGATGGCGACTTCAGCATCAGTAATGTTACACACATGATAAACAATTTTTGTATCAGCTTCTTCCTGCTCTTTACAGGGCAGTGAAGGAACTTCAGTTTTATCAATGCGTCAGTCCACTACTTTGAAACGGTAAAAATTGTCAAAATTCATATGCATAGTTTTTGTACCTAGGAACGGAAATATTTCATTTCTGCTCCACTTGTTAGGGAAAAAATGGACGATTGTTTCTTTGAATTTGGCATTCTCAATTATTTTACAAAATCTCCAAGTCTTACTTGCTCAGGGCCAGTGATGGTGTAAGACCGTTGTGCAATTTTTCTCTTTGCACGTTTTCATTATCATTGATTGAGGGAGTCTTGTATCTATTAAAGATGACATCTGCTCTTAAACCTCACATATCTGTTATTACCTGAAGGATTTATTTAGATATTGCCCCAAATATTATAGGCGAATGATTCCGCTTCGCTTTCGAACTATGAAGAACGCTTCCGAGTAATCTCGTAGTGTAACAGACCTGTTTATAAATTTTGGGGAAGTTAACGTATGCTTTAACGGATGAAGATAGCTATATAATTGTTGCTGTCGAAACTAGTCTCTGTTTATACAATTCTGCAATATCAAGAAGTTTAGTTAAAGGGGGCAATAACAGTTGGGAAATTCTGTAGAAAACAGCTGATATTAGAGTTCCTTTTTTTGGGAATTACTGAAGTAATTTCAACATACTTTTTTTTTATCATTTTGGTAACATTAGCTATATTTTGATTCTTTTGTTTTTTCTGTGAAATGAATTCCTTTTAGCAACGTAGTTAAAAAACTTAGATTTCTTTTACGAAATTGCATAACAATTACATTTTTTTTTAATTTCTTGTCGAACGATTAATTTATAGTTTAGCTGCTGCTAAAACTATTGAAAATGTAGATATTCAAATCGCTTTAGTTGTTTTCGAGAAAAAGATACATCAAAGCAGCTATTTTCCATAAGCTTTTTTAATTGCTGTTGCTCACTTAAATTATTCAAACGTAGATTTGTTTAACTTAATTTAAAACATAAATTTGCGAGGTTTGATTTTAATGCGAAAATTTTCTAGATGTATATAATATTTTGTTTTAATTTTTAAATTAATGAAAATTTGTGTTTCAGACTAAAAAAAGTCAAAATACTTTTCTGTGAAAATATCTAAATAAAAAATGTTGAAAATTTCATTTTAAGGTATTTAAAAAGGAGGGAAAGATTTTCTTAAACATATCAGAGTGATTTGGTCATATATATATGTATATGTAAATATCATTATCATCATCATCATTATCGTTGTCGTCAATCGTTTTTAATCCACTTCTGAATATAGGACTCCCCCAGAATTACCAATTGTTTTTTATCTGGTCATCCAATTAATTCCAGCCAGTTTTCTGATTTCATCATTTCATCTTACCCGATGTCGTCTTTTCGGTCGTTTGCATCGCTGGTATACCACTATAGCGAATTTGTACTCTGTCAACTGTCTTGTTTCTTGCAATGTGTCCAGCTCATTTAACAGTTTAACCATTTTTCTCTCAAAAAATTTCATCTGATTTCTTCCAGATTATTCTTTTTAGCTTATATCTTTTCATATTTCGCTGTGTTGTTTGCAGTCATTGCACCATCTGTTTTGCCTTCCGTGTAATCTTTACATCTTCTGCTCTGAATTATTTTTTAACATTGAGAACAAGTGTTTTATATAGCATCTTTTCGTAATTTTTCTTACTTTATATAAACAAGGGAAAATCTCCTGTCACCGATCAACTCCTCACCATTAAAATTTAAGAACATAAAAGGAAAATGAGCGCTTATGAAAATAAGGGGAGTTGTACGTGTAGTTGAGATATGAAAACGGTCAAATTTTGAAGCTCTCTCCAATAAGTAACGAATGGGAGGCGTATAAGTAGTAAAATTGATTAATGGACAGAAAACATTTTTTACCACATACTTCAAATGTCATTTTAAATCTTGTGGCTTGATTGTGTGTTGCCTTATCCTTATTTACTTGCAAATTTTCATCAACTATGACAAATGGAAAGGGTTGAAATCGCTCACAAAGAAATGAGAGGTTTTCTTCCGTAAATGATTACGAGTTTATGTCCAATATCTCAGCAAAGTTGAATGTTGCGTATATTATTGTAGTCACTGTGAAAATACTATCGAACGCAGATAAGCACAAGAGTTGGATAGAGATAAAATTCAGCCCCGACGAATTGTCCCATTATGGCTCATGGTGATAATTTCTCTAGTGTGAGTGTGCATGTCTTGTAACAAGCATAGAAGGTCCAGAAGCATCCACACAAACCATTAGGGAAAATCCGCATGAAAATGAGCTACTAACGATACGTCCACCACTAACATTAGTTGCACAGTCGAACGCTATGTCATGTGGTAGTAGAGACTATAGTAACATTTAATATTTTTCAGTAAACAGACAGAACGCCATTATACCCACATTCGCTTTCTGGAAGTACACAATTACTTATTTAACAGTCGTGGCATGAGGCACATGAAGCGCCATTCACTAGATGTCTATTTTATAGCCTAATATCGTGTAAGCACTTGTTGATGATTTATATTGACTCTGATGAATCCCTTGAGTTTCGTATTAATGTGCGTATTTAAATTAACTCGTAGGATAGCTACGTACAGCTCTTCTAATTCAATGATCCACTCGGATAAAATTTAACCTATGTCACCTACTTGTTGTCATATGTGTCCGGTGCTGTTCTGAATGCTGCCTCTTGGATACACAACGTTTAACAACGCTGAAATTCTCGCCCAAAGGTAGAAAGATCTACTAGACTCTTAAATGAATACCCCCAAGCAGTGTTGCCAAATCCCCTTTTTATTAAAAAAGACTACCATACTACCAGAATTTCTGTATAGCATTTTTTGTTTTATTTAATCACGTAATGGCAGTCATTAAATAAAACTAAACTTACTATACAAAAATTCTAGTAGAATGGTAGTTTCTTTAAATAAAAAAAGGATTAAGTTGGCAACACTGCCTCAAAGCTGATGAATTCTGTCACTGTTTATAATAATTGAAGGTTAACTTGCACACATCCAAGCCGCATGACTTAAAATTCCTACCTCGTTGAATCAAAAGTCCTCTCTGAAGATATCCTCATATAGCAATATGGTTAAAATTGACAGATGCTTAAAAAAGTCCCTCACCTACCCCGTTGAAAAAATACGTTTTCCTTGTATGGGCTTGCATTTATTTAATGCCTTAACAAGTATATTTTCTTACTATCAATTTATTTGTGTACAACATTAGTTTCTAATATACATAGGCTTGAAGCTCCTCATCAGAAACTAATGTGTATTTTTTTATTCTCATCTAAGGATACGCTCTTTATTTCTCGATTAAATCCCTTTTATCACGTGATCTCTCAGAAAAAACTACATTGCTGATGCGGGGCATTCGCTAATCCGTTTAATTGCTGGACATGCAGGACCAGGGGTCAATTTCATAAAGTTATGTAGTCCATAAAGTAAGAGAAAGGGCAGAAAACCAAAAATAATCAACATAAATTGTGTATTCAGATATCCTACTGATCCGTTTTCTTAATACTGCGATTTCCAAACAAACATCTTAGTGGTTGTTTTCTACAACATTTTCAATAGAAATAGACCATGAAGATTATAGTTTGGAAATACCTGTATTCGAAAGGAAGACCAGTGAGAGCCTGTGTATTATATGGGGGGGGAATAAATATAATTTCCTTCTACATTAAAAAATATTTATAATATTAATTCTATTAAATTTCTTTTCATAAGTAAAAAATCATAGTTAAAATATAGTTTTACTGAAAATTACGAAATTTACATTTTGAAAATTACGCGATTTTGACGCAATTATAATAGAGTGCCTTTATAAAGAATGACGATACAAGTAAAAAAAAAAATATTTTTCGAGATGATTTTCGATAAAAACTTGGGGTACTTACCATTATATCTTCCAATCCGAGTATGCACCGTGTTTGTATGTCAATAATCTCTTGCAACGATCCTCTAAATTATAGTAAAACGTTGCTCAGTGTGCGATTTCAATGAAATTAGTTTAAAAAATGACAACATTTGTAAAAATATTTCGTCCTTTAAAAAATTTCGAAAGTGGTGTTATGAAAATGGCATCATTTTTATGCTTGCAAAAATATTTCAGTTTTAAGGACTAAAATACATGATTCCTATTAAAATATAATGACATTTTTATTCAGTAAAGTATTCCATTTTTAGGACCCATGACAACAATCTTAAAAAAAAACCCTATAGGTAGCTATGCAAATGATATCCGACAGCCGATTCGGTGCATAAATCGTAGAGTAAAGTGGTATCATAATTCAAGAAACTCGGCATAATTCTCGGGAATCTAATTATTTTGATGTCCTCATTTGTTTGTATCATTGCTAACACTATAGCGGCTAAACAAGAGGAGCCCAGGAAGCAATTAGTGGGCTCGAAAGCGCTTCGGTCCAATTGCATGTATTCAGCAGTTTGATATTTTTTGCTTAACAAATATTTCTTTAAATTTTTTCCAGTGAAAGGAATGAGTCATAGTTTCCATGACAACAATAATTTTCTCTGTTGTTGTCAACAACATCATAACGATAACCCTCAGAATCTCTAAGTCTTTAATTTTTGAGCTTGTGCAAAGATAATGACATCATATTGGCACACCGTATTAGTTTTAGAATTATAGCCATTTTATGTCTTTTAAAAATAATTTCAATTGCACCCGTTAAAGCATACCACTTTTAGAACCTCGTAAGGAGTCTTAAACGCTATCTAGTTTGTTTAAAAAATTATACAAATATTTTTTCTTTTAAATTTTAATGAAAATATCATAAACAACTGATAATTGGCATTGTTTCTCTTTTCTAACTTTTTTTCAGCAATGGAATAACCAAGATGTCACCATTACAGAAATTGCATACAAAACTTAAAAAAATTATTTCGGAAATAATTAAAATTTTAAAATTCTGAGAGTTTATGACATTATTGGATCCATGGGAATAACTGTTTATAATTTCATAGCGCAGCGTTCCATTTTCTAGGAAGCGTTTTTGCGAAATACAAATAGACAGTCAAATTTTAATATTAATAGATTGGGAACAGCGCCATCTATTTCATTCATTGAAGGTATCTTATGTGATCTTTTACTTTTATATTATTGACGCTAACCTTGGCAGTGAACATGATTATGGAATAATAACACTTTATTATTATTAATTCGGTTTTAAAATAAAAATTAATAAGTTGTAAGCTGAAAATCAGATGGATATAAAATTTTTATCATTTATATCAATCCGATTTATTATCATTTATCTTCCGTAATCGTGTCCACTATAAATTGGCTTAGAGAAAGTAGTTGAGTGCAATATTAAATATATTGTTGAAACCAGTTTTTTTTATTTTTTATGAGACAAACATTTAACATCATCCGAGGTAATAATTTCCTTGCTTATCATTGGTTCCAACTGCCAACCTCGTCTGTAGAAACAATAATTAAATATTATCTATTTAGGGTCACTCATCTAGTTTTAAAATTAAAATAAATAAATTTTAAGCTAAAAATCGGATCTAGATGAAATTATCATTTATAGATCTTTCGTAATAATGTACATAGCCAATTGGCATATTTCAGATACTGTAGTTTAGCACAAAATTAAATGCATTATTGTAACTCGGTTTGTATTTTTATGAGGCAAAAATTTGATGGCATCCTAGGTGATCGTTTCTTTGCTTATCAATGATGCAAACTTTGGTATTGATCCGATTATGGAATATTAGAACTTTATGCATCCAGTTTTAAATTATAATGTATAAGTTATAAGCTAAAAATCGGGCCGACCATTAATTATTATCATTTACAGAACTAAATTCTACCTTCCTTGAAACTTCCTTCAAATTCATCAATGAGTTCACGAGTTTTCGAGTATTGAAAGATTGATTGATTGATTCTTTTTAAAAAAATAGCTTAAAACTATTTTAGTTTTTGGTATGCGATAAGCTACAGATTATAGCGAGAGACATTTTCTATCCGCCATTGACAAGTTTAGTGTTAGCTATGCAAACGTTTCTGGCCTATTTCGGATAAACCGACAGACAGACAAAAAAATTAAATGTTGTCTTTAACTCGTATAAATAGTCGAATGAAATTAGAAATAGGTGTTTTCTGAAAATTACAGACAGACACACAATTTTATGTATATGTATAGATGTCATGCCAATGCGAGCTGGATTAAGAGTTTGATACGGAGAAATACTACTGTACCATCATAACGGGGAGATTGTTGAATACCTCCGTGCGTGGAAATAATATTTTTGGTGTATTTTTGTATATCACACATAATATTAATCTTATGAGTTAATCCGCTATTTTAATATACAAAGTGATGTAGAACTAATGGGAGAAGCTTTAAAGGAGGGGAGGTAGAACAAACAACAACAAACATTTTTCGTATCGTAATGTATGGGCGCAAGTGATGCGTTGAGGCACAAATGCAAGAAATACATAAAAGGAAACATAAATTGTTTGCATAAAGCATAGTTGATAAATGTTTCTTTACAACAATATTTACAGTAATGGCTCAAAATTGCTTCCATCAATAGTAATACATGCTCAACAGCGTCCATGGAACGACTGGTGTGTGCTGTTGGCCTCAACAATATGATTATACGGAGACAGGTCATTTACGACTAAGTTGTCACCCGTGATAACAGACTATGAATGCCGAGAAGACTGTATATATATACGGAAAAATATATGTTTTATTTATAATTTTCTCAAATTCCAATAATTATACATATTTTTTAAAATGTGGTAAAAAATATTCGATATCTATTTAAGTTGTGGCAGACAGGAATTTGTCCTGGATTCGAAAGATAAATTCAGAAATCCAGCGCGCTGTCGATCGCGTTGCGAAGTCGGTTTTCAAACGAAGTAATATGTCCGATTATAAACTGGTACGTAAACTTTGGGGCTTATTTTATTAAGACATCCTGGCTATTGCATTTTATGGTGTTTATCTACTGACTATACACAATTGATACACAAATGTTCACAGCATTCCCTATTTCCAAGATTAGAACCACTCCTTAGAAGAGTCTTATTTTCTTTACAGAATCCGAAGAAAATGTTAAGGAAATATTTCGAGGAGAACTTCGTCATTACCTTAAAGGAGTGTTGTGGACGCGACAAGAAAATAAATTAGCATAGTTAAAATTCTCCTTTACAAATCAAAATTGAGTGAAGTCAAATTGGGGGATTTTTTAAAAGACAGTTTTTCATGGAGTTTATTTTTTTGTGGAGAGAATGTCCACAACACCCCTTAAAGTGATCGCATATTTAAATACACTGCTCAAAACAATTAAAGGATATTTGAAGTTTTATATAAAATAAAGATATAAACGAAATTTTTTTTGCCGAAAATAGAAGAAGAGAATCACAAATGCAAATTTTTCTGGTTTTAAAACTGTGGAGTATGCAAATTTTAAGTTCAACGTCAAAAACGTCGCTTCAGCGGCAGCGAATGAAATTTGACTTTCAACTGGATAAAAGAGAATGAAGACAAGGATGATCGGCATTCAGTGATTGCTTTGTTTCGATGAGTACGATGTCTCAGCGAAGTCATTTGACAGATTCAGAAGCTTGGAGAATTGTTGGTAGGTTAGAAGGGGGCCAAACTCAAGCCAAAGTAGCGCAAGCCATTGGAGTGTCACAAAGTGTCATTTCCAGGATCTGGAACCGTTTTTTGGAGAGTGGATGTGCAGGCCGAAGACCAGGGCAAGGTCGTAGACGGGCAACAACGCCCAATGAAGATCGGTATTTAGCGTTAACAGCTCGGAGACACCGAAACATGAACGCAACTTTTCTCCAACAACACCTTCGCTCGGCTACAGGCACCACGATTTCAACTCAGACTGTCCGAAACCGGTCTGTATGCTCGCCGACCGATGGTATGTGTTAGATTAACATCAAGGCATCGTCGCGACCGCAGGGAGTGGGCAACCGAGCATGTAAACTGGAGGAGAAATGAATGGAGCAATATTCTGTTTTCTGACGAGTCCCGTTTTTCTGTGCATCCGGATAATAGGCGTATTTTCATCTGGAGGGACCGTGGCAGTAGGAATAATCCTGCGTTCGTGCACGAAAGTGTCAGATTTGGCGGTGGAGGAGTGTTGGTGTATGGTGGCATCTCCATTGACGGGCGCACTGACCTCTACATCATTCGAGATGGAGCTCTGGCTGGTCGCTGATATAGGGATGAGATCCTCAGACCTATTGTAGTCCCTTACTCTGCAGAAATCGGAGATAACTTCATTTTAATGGACGATAACTGCAGGCCACATCGTGCAAACCTGGTGGAGGATTTCCTTTTCGAGGAAGGAATCGTTCGAATGGAATGGCCAGCGTGTTCTCCAGACATGAATCCAATCGAGCACGTTTGGGACGCTCTAGGAAGACGAGTTTCTGGCCGCCAACAACCCCCACAAACTCTCCAAGAACTGGAAAGAGCTCTTCTGGAAGAGTGGGGCAGAATACCCCAACTCGTCATTAATAGCCTCATTGAGTCCATGCCTCAATGGTGTTCAACGTTGTTGAACGTCACTGAAAATGATTTTCTTTGAAGAAAACACCTTTTCTTATTCTTTTTTTCTCATATGCACAAATTGTGTTTTTTTCCTTTTGTACACAAATGCGCAATAAAATGCATTTTTTTCTGCCAAACATGTGTAATTTATTCTCATATAACCTACTATGTCTGTCGACCATGTATCAATCAGCTAAAAAGTTTCCCAGATACAAAATCCACCTAAAACTGCAATATCCTTTAATTGTTTTGAGTAGTGTATATTTTCAATAATAACGAAACAAATACGAAACAATTTTGTCGAGAGAGCGTTTGAATCTAAGTATGCTTAGGATTCTTAAAAAAAATTCTTGTTTATGAATATTTATCCTCATGTTTTAATACAAGAGTGACGGCAGCGTCCTTAGCGTTGAAATTTGGATGTTATCGAGTTTATCATAAAAACTATGATAGATAGTAAAAGTCAATTATAAAAATGCAGAGCAGTGATAGTGAACCTTTTTGCTTGCGCATGTTAAAAATCTCAGAAAAATTATTTACATTCATTCTAATGTGCCAAAGAACATTGTAATTTATAAAACATTTTAATGAAATATTAATATTTTTACAATTTTAATTTTACTAAAATAGTTTTTCAGTATCTTAAATTTAACTCCTAGTTTATTTATTATGTTGCATGAACTCAAGGAAATAGACATGTTCAATTGAAATCCGTATTAACAGTTTATAAATGAAACTTATAAATGTTAGATCAGTAAACGTTTCCCTCTTCACCTGGTCATAGGCGCCAACTTACTGAGGACAAATTAGACAAACTTCTGCCTCTATTTTTAAAGTGTTATTTTTGTCTTAAATAAACACAGTGATTAAATAGCAAAAAAAAAAAAACTTTTTAAAATTAGTGGTAGAACTATGCCTTGTTGCCTGTTTCGCCCTCGTGAAGTCGGCTCCTATGCATCTAGTTCGTTCACATTTTGTTTTTCTTTTAGTTACGCGACTACAAAAGTGGATACATTAGGAATTTTCCTATTTGAACTGTATTTAAAAAGTCTATTTAATAAATAATGCCCTTTAAATATTATACACAAACAAAATGGCTTAAAAAAATTACATGTTGAATGTTGTATAATTTAGCTGAGAATATGTGTCTAAAGAGCACCTACAGTGAAATTTAGAATACTGTACTTCGTGATAAAATAACTGATTTTTTAATAGTATAAGCATAAGTAAATGTTTAGTTTATGAAATCGAAAATTTGCGAAAAACTAAATTTGTCCCATTAACTGTTTATTACCTATAAGTTGTTCATGTGCCAGATAAACTTTCTTACGTGCCATCTTAGGCACGTCTGCCGTAAGTTCGACATCCTTGATGTAGAGCGTCCTGAAGTTAATATGAATTTATGTCTTTACTTCTAAAAATAACTTTCTTAGCAGCTCGAGCTCTGTAATATCAAATTCTCCGATATCCAGTCTACGGCTTAATTACGCTAATAATCGCATACAGAAGTGTGGCATTATAAAGAAGATACACTTTTACTAATAAAAATAACGCAAGTAAGCAAGATTCATATATTTTTAAGAAAATCAATTTAGGTATGCTCAATGTGTCCATCATCTGGACACATGCATAATGGATTGCTACCGATATCGGACACATTGGGCACACGTAAATTGATACAAAAAAACACATATCATTTGATAGACTTCTCTGTGTATATCTTTACAGAAATTTTAGCAGTTATTTTTCTTCTCAGAATTATATTCGTACCTATAGAAAACCATTAATAGGGATGACTAAATATTGAAAAATATCTGTACTACATATCCTGCTTTAGCTGTTTCCTATAGATATAAACATTCTTGTAAGAAGCAATGTGAAACAGGATTTATCTGACCAAATGACATTACTAGCAAATTCCAGCTGACCAGGATTTGCTTTCGTGGCATCACTATAGACGGTCTTTTCATTAGCATCTGCCACATGATATTTAGAAATTGTTACTCTGCTATGAATATTTATTCTTTCGAAAGATCCCTCTGAGTTGTAATAATTGATAAATGATCTTACAATTTAATTATGTCCTGGGTTCAATTTGGTTACAGTTTCTTTCTTTATTTCTATTACAATACTCTTCAATATTTTTCAGTCTCTTCCACACAATTTTCTCTTTCTTCTCTCACTGAATTACATTGAAAACGCTTTATATGCTGTCATAATACCACAGGTTGACATGTTCACAACAGTTTTAGACTTCGGTTACAGTGGTTTCAACTAGACGGATATCAACAATTAACCTCCTATGATTATTTGCTTGATTTTTTATCTAGTACTGTTCACAAAGCACATGGTCACATAAATTTTAATCACAAATAACTTCAAATTTTACATTACAAAGCATATTTATTTATATTCATTATTTTCTTATAGCAGAGCATATTTTTAAATCAGTAATAGTAAAAGATATTTCAACTTTATTTTATAAAGTCGGTGAATTTCAACATCTTCTCTTATTTGAGCCGACATTATCTTTTAGAAATTTAGATGGCCAAAGAGTTAAACAATCAAAAGATACACGAAACCATAAAATATGTAATGGTTTGAAAAAACAAAACATTGCTATTTTGTAACACGTACGCCACCGATTTTCACATACAGAATTTCACCAGAATAGAGGAAAATGAGAAGACTATATCTAAATTTGGTCTGAAAGAAAATTGTTCTGTTTCGCTTCTTGGATTCGACATTGGAGAATGCAACGGAGGAAAGATATTGTGAAATACACTTTCCGTCTTTCATTTATTAAAGGAAAATAATGATGCGTCAATTTAAAAGTAAGTGAAATAGAAAAATAGTGCTTTTGATCAATTTCTATTTTTAAAAGAAATGTTCGTGAGTTCATTAGAGACCTCTTGTGCTTCGAGATGTCACAATAATCGTAATAAAGCGATTTTCTTCAGGGCTTGATTTTTTTTTGTGTGTGTGTGAGATGGGAGAGGTCAACAAGGTAGCAAGAGCTGTCTTAACAGCAAGATGTATATACTGACTGCACAGAAAGAGATAATAAATGTGTTAGCGAGACATTCAGGAAGAATTAACAACTGATTTTATCTCGAGAACAAGACATATATTGTAACACAAGAACAAACAAGAACTGTGTTACTAACACCAATCAATGAATCTTAAATGGATAGCTAAAATTTGTTGGCAGTGATTTAAATACCATTTTTTATTGTAAATTTCTGATTCCTTTTGAATAAAATTCATTACATTCGCAATTTTGTTTCTGTAACTACATTACAAGAGATTCTACTAGAATTCAGAACTTAGAATTATCACAATAGTTCCAATCAAATACGTTAATTTGCTTTATTCTGCATTGTTTTGTGTCCCCATCATATAGAATTTCAGTGTTTGCTTCTGAAATTTAGTTTTCTATAAACATTGCACGTATTTAGAGAAAAAAACGTAACAATGAATAATACTACTCCAGACTTTCGGAACGAAGCGAGACCTTATGCTATAGTTTTTAAAAATAGACGCATTTCACTATTACGAAGAGACCACAGTACTTGTTCGTTATAGAAAATGTCTTGAAATCCAAGTTTAAGATTTCATATAATAAAAAAAATTAGTGAAAGTTAAGATGAATTATAAAAAATTTGAGAATGATTGCACTGGCAGATACAAATTTACATTTCTGAATTCGAAACGAAGAATTAGCCCTTAACTGCTGTTACTGGTCTCATAAACTGCTGCCTTTTCCAGTTTTGAAAGTTTAGCTTCTAATTTTCATTTTAACAATAAATAGTAGTAAAAGTTTGTTTGGAGCGCTAGTACCATCGCTAGGGACCTCTGAATAGGTGATATTTAATTTTAACAGCAGTTAAGGGTTAAACTATTAATGACATGGCAAATTAACTACACTTTTATATTTTTCAATTCTGAATTTAAAAATATAAAATAATCCAATAACAGGATATTAATTAAAGAAAACACATAACACATTTATTTATTAATTTAAATAGATCTTTAGTATTTTTCTTTTTCAAAATTTGTTTTCCCACGTCCGCACCATGTATTTATCTTCTGATTACTTTCCTGACTACAGAAAGAAAATTCAATTATTTGTTTACAGTAAAGAAGCTAAGTAACTTAAGAGGCAAAAATGATAATTGCTTTCAAGTGTTTCACCTTTTTGACGTTAAAAGTATCGAATATACAGGCAGTGGCTTATTTTTGGGCACTAAATGCATGGCTGAAAAATGTATTCTTTCTGTACCAATGTTATTTGAAAGAAATATTTGCCTTGTTTAATGACAGAACTTTTTGTCAATAAATAAGGCAAAGATTGCTTTTAAAAAATAGTGATAAAAAAGAATAAATTTGGCAGACATGCATTTAGTGCTCCAAATAAAGCCAGTCACGAGCCAACACATTTTGCAGAAAAAAAAATGAGGAAATTGTGACTGTGGTAGCAACATTTACTGCTTGCTATATCCGAAATTACTGTTTCAACCATTAGAAAGTAGACGTCAGATGCCGAAGTAGTGCGGTTTTAAAAAATGTTTTGTTCAATTTTAAGCATTTAAAAAAGTCCTGTAAACTTTAAATTAATTGCTTGTGAAATTTATTTCAAACTTTATCATAAGCAGACAATTTTTTAAAAACGTACAACGTTTGTAACTCCCGTCTACTTTCTGATGGGAAAAACTGAACTTCGATAATTATATCGCGTAATGAGTAATCGCCCAATTAAATTTTCCCATTAATTAACATGCATGCTCTCATTACAACCGAGTTTTTTGCAATGAATTTTAGAATTAGGCCAATCATTTAGTTTTTTGTTGCTTGTTAAAATGAGATTCCCGTTAATAAGCTCGCAATAAACTGGTTCGACTGTACACTGTACAACAAGCCAAATGTTTCTTAATCTAAGAAAATATTATATAACCACGAATGAAAGTATATAATAACCTCCTCCGAGTTAACCTCGATTTCGAAAACATTCCTTAGAAACCACAGAAACCAATATATTTTCGAGCTTTAAAGAAACATTTACGAAAATAAAGTTTCTTTTGCTATCACTGATTTTCGGAAACATTTTCGAGTAGTTTTTATAGTATAATAATCAGTTTTCTCAACCCGGAATATAGATTTTTCGGATGCTATCTATATTCTCAAGTATACGTTTTCATGTTCAACAAGTATGTTTTACAGACAAACAGGATAAATTAATATTAATATTAAAATTAATATTATTTTGTTCAATTACGAAACGGAAAATGTTTAATTGAGAATTGATAGCATCCTAAAAACCGATATTCCGGTTTGAGAAAACTGATTAATACACTATAAAAACTACTTTAAAAAGTTTCCGAAAAACAATGGCAGCAAAAGAAACTTTGTTTTTATAACCGCTTCTTTAATTCTCAAATTTATATTGGTTTCTGAGGTTTCTAAGGATAAAGAACGCTTTTCGGAATCGTGAATAAATTGAAAGAAGTTATTGTATATTTTCCTTTGTGGTTCTATTATATTTTCTCAGATTTAGAAACATTCGTCTGTTTTTACAGTGCACAATAATTTTCAAAATGAAAATATTTTCCTTTACCTTTCTTTCAGTTTCCGTTCTCTTTCTTGAAGGCATTCAATGCTGTGTCTAGATTGAGTTAACTCGGTTTTAAGAACTTCAATCTCACTTCTTAGAGATAAAACTTTCCAAGAATCATGGGATAGAGAAGAGTGACTGTTTGTTGACAACTGTATGCTTGGGGTAGGTGATTCAGATAATTTGCACATACTCGGAGTTTCCATCGAAGGAATCCTTATTTGATAGCAACTCTGTGATCCTGAAACAGATATTCCTTATCATAAAATATAGAATGTAAGTGAATAGTTTACATAAAAGTTTCTTCAAAAATATTTTATTATAATTTTTTTAATTGTTTACTTATAATTGTTTTTTAGGGTTTCGTTCTTGACGAAACCATATTCGTCTCACTCTTTTATCTGTTACAGAGTTCGTTCTCGGAAACTGTATAAGTTAGAGACTTGAAAATTAGCATACTTATAGCTGAATACCTCCTGTCACACAACAAATCTTAAAAATTTTGAAAAAGTCTTATATTATTTGAATTAAGTGAATTAATTTAATGACATATGATCATTTCTGCGATTTAGATTTTAAAACAGAACCTTAATTTCAGTCTCTTTCGCTTAGACTAAGTGGTTTAGTGGTAATGCGTTTCCCTCCTAACCCAGAGGTTCTGGGTTCTATTCTCGATGGCTGAAGTTGTTTTTTCAGTTTTTACCTCGGACGACATTTCATTGTTCGATGGATTTAATTAAAAGAACTTTCGTATTTTTTTTTAACCATATTAAGGGTTTCGTTTTTTTCCTTAGTGTTTTTTTTTAATCGAATCATGTAATTAAATATGCTTTTTAGATATACAAACATATGCTGTGACAAGTATCTGAAAAGCAGTTCTTGAATACTCTTAATTTTATTAAATAATAGCTTCCTCTTGTTATCATTTTATTATTAAACTAGTTGTTACCCGTGACTTCGTTCATGTAACATTTAAAGAAAATTAATACATTAATTAAACAACATATACAATTAGCAAATTCTTTATAATATTTTATAGTAGAAAATACTTCTGATAATCACAATTTGCGTATTTTCGTTTATATATATATGATTATTTAAATTTCTTTCATGAGTTTGAAATTTCATACTTTTTCAATAAGATTAAGTGTGGAACATATTTTTTTCTTTCTTATTCTACTTTCGCATTTCTATTTATTCTATTTTACATTTATTCCGTTCATCAAAATTGGTTGAAGTTTTTTTGTCGAAAGAATATTTTTTAAAGTGATTATATTAGTGAATATTTTTGAGGAATTTTTTTAATTAACATGTCACTTTAGATATGACTTTATTTGATTGAAATAATCTAAAAATCAACATAAATTATGTTTATATTACAAAACACTTCATATCTTTAAAAAAATTGAAATTATATAATATTAAAAAAAAAATTAAAACGTGCTGAAGAATAAAAGTTTAAAAATAAAGAAAATAAGTAGAAATAAATACCTTTAACCATCATATATGTATTGTATTTTTATTTCACAGTGCCACACTTTTAGCCGCTGTAGATCTAAAAACATATCAAAATGTTTATCACGCTCCAAAGACTTTCAAAGCCTGAATGCTTATTTGTTAAGCAATAGAGTTGCTGATTTATTTCAAAGGCAAAAAAAAAAAAAAAAAAAGAAGTTTGAAAAAGCACCCCAATTATGGATAAACATTGTCATATTGATTTTTGTGTTGGATTATAGGAGTTTCGAAATTTGACAGACATATATTCTAATGAAGAGCAAAAATTCATTACCCTGCAGAGATATTTTTAATTATAGATTTAAATAATTTAAAATTATAAGGAATTATATAAGTGTCAGAGAAAGATAACTAATAATACCTGGATTTTGTAATTGGCATTTTTCTTGCACTTTTCCATAATCATTGTACCTTTAAAAATAGGAGGGCGATTTTCTTGTTTAATTAGTGACATCTACTCTTCCTTGAATTTCACGTGAACTATGTCAAAGGCAAATCCTATTCTCCAATGAAAATTGCATATGCTAACAGCTTTTACATCGAGTTATATATTAATATTAAATTTTATCAAAATTTTATATGCTGAAAGATTGTACGGTAAAAGAATGTTAAACTTATGTTTTGGTGACCAATACATTCTGCGGAAATTACGCTACTTTCAGTAATTGCTATAAAATACTAATTTTTTCAGAGTGAAAACCTGTACATGCTTTAAAATGTGACGCAACTTTCACCGGGGATAGTTTTCCCTATGAGCTAATACTTGTCTAGTTAAAAAAAAAATTCGTTCACTTCATGAATCATGTACAAATACGCATTTATATTTCTAGATAATATGCATGTGTTTGTCAACAAACTGGTTTGTTGCGTGTATAAACTCGACTTAACGTATGCAAAACGTTGAGCTAAGTTCTTCTAAATATCTCGTAATTTTCAAGTAGTTAGGATACATTATATTATGTGTAGGAAATAATACGTTATGAATTACTAACTCTGCAAGTATTGTTACTTTTCGCCTACAATTTGTTGAGAAATACGCCTTTACTTGAGTGCGTGACATGCAAATTATCTATTTAAAACATGAAAGCGCTTAAAGAAAGCCATTAGTATCGTACTCATAGAAAATTTTTAAGCATTAATATTATTAAATACTAAATATAATTCAGAAATTATATTCGCAATGTAATTTAAACATAATTTGCTAAAATTGCGCTTTGAGATTTTTGATGCAAAACATTGTTTCTCAAAAATATATTTTTCTTTTAAGAATTGGACCATAATTTCGAAGCTGGTGAAATAAAAATGACCCCACTTTGTCGAACTTAAAAAATACATTAGTTTTTAAAATGAAAATTGATGTTTTACGTGAAAAAAAAAATTACGTCATTTTTTTCGATAAACCATTTTACTTTTAATCCCCCCTTTTTTAACACCTATTAATTAATGGAAAATACTATTAAATGTTTTTTAAATGTAATTATTGTCCACCTAAATCCAAGGAGCTTAAATATGCCTTCTTGGTTGAAGCTAAAGCTGTAAAGTAAATATTACGATGTAATGATTTCTAAATGTCAACATTTGACAGACGATTTTTGGTTATGTGGAATAAATTGAATCATGAAGTTTGAATACGCAAACATGTTTTTATTTCTTGGAAAATTTAGTTTAATATTAACAAACCAGTGGAAACAATTTACATTTGTAAAATTAGCAGCTAAGTTATTTATTTTTATCTCCAACTACATTTAAATAAATGTACAATGTCATTTAAACGCACTTATATTAATCTTTTTAATATGCGAAAAAATCCCATTATCTTCTCTGTATGACGCCAGTTTCGGGTTTCAAATTATAGTGAGGGAATCTGAATTTTTATCGGTTTATAAGAATATTGTCCATACGCAGTTTCTTTTAATGGCAACGGGAAAGAAATTGCATTAGAAATTGAAAAGAAAAATAGATTTATGTAATGATAAACTATGGGAGATATTTGAAAACAGTGGTAAAGAATGAACTGAGAAATTTTTAAAGTTGACAGTAATTTTACTCGTATTTTAAAGCATATGTACATCAAGTTTCGTTCAAATCGGACAAAAACTGTAGGTTTGTATAAAGAACATATAAATATATACCAAGAACGGCTTTTATATATATAGATTTAATGGTGCTGCGATCTGTATTCTTATTGATAAAGTGTATCAATAAATGATAAGAATTTAATAATTGTAAATTAATGATTCGGATTTATTAATTAAAGGATGAACTATTTAGAGAGGAATTTTAAACAAAACCCTTTGTGCGATCTTCGATCGCACTTACCCACTTGTTATATTGTCTCTTTCATGTTATATAATATTTAGAATCAGTATAATAGTTTAAAAAATATTTATGGTGGCCAAACGTAGCTATTTTTTACAGGTTTACTTTCTTTAAATTCCATTTTTTTCTTTTTTTCCTTTAAAAAAATTTTTCCTTAAAAATTTTTTTTTCCTTTTAAAAAAAATTGCGCACAAGATTTCTATCAAACTACTTTATATTTTTTATATATAAATTTTTACAGTTTTATATCTTAAGACTTATATCTTATACTAGCAAGCTACGCCCGCTACGCTGGTCAATTTCTTTTAACGAACCTTTAATCAAACAAAATATTGACATTTCATAATTAACTTTTATATTTTAACAGAATAATAAGGCTACTATAATTTGTGACTCGTGCTATAGCCAATATACACGTCAGGACACGTCGCCCTTATCATTATCTTTTTACGCATGAAGGTTTCGCTATGGTACTCCATTGGAAAATTTGGTAATTTTTGAAATTCAATATTTGAAAAACGGCATAATCATTAGATTTGAAATTTATATCAAGAAAAATACAATTTTTTACCTTTCAAACGCAGTTTGTCTAACAATTTTCTGACAAATACTTTTTGAGCTATCATTTTTTTCAGTAACTTCAAATGATTCATTTTCCGAGATTAATCTGGTGCAACAATTAGCGAAAAACCCAGTCGTCAGCAACGCATAGTTTTTTATTAAAGAGGCTGTTGGAGCAGGGATTGTCACCACCAATTTGCCACCATCACTTTTGAAATAGGTTCCGTGGTCCCAGAGATTCCATAGATATTGTAATTTAGAATGACTTCAGAACGCTTTTCGCTCATTTCACCCATTTAAATTCCGATTTTTTTTTAAATTTATTCTTAGAGAGCATTTACATCTTATAAGTAACTACAATGCTAAATTTCAAATTTCTTGCCCCTTCAGTATAAAAAAGTCGCAATTTTCGAACATTTTTCGATCCTGCACCCCATTGATGTTAGTGGCACCGACATAAAATATAGCCTATGTTGGAGTAGGGTTTGTCCCCATCAATTTGCCACCATTACTTTTGAAATCGGTTCTGTAGTTCCAGAGATTTCATAGAAATTGTAATTTAGACTGTTTTTAGAACGCTTTTCGCTCATTTCATCCTTTTAAATTTCAATTTCTTTTTTATTTTGTTCTCAGAGAGCATTTACATCTTATAAGTAACTACAATGACAAATTTCAAATTTCTAGCTCCTTCAGTATAAAATATAAAAATAAAACTGCCCAGTTAAACTGAGGGCATTGAGTTCACAGGCTATTCACACTAATTGTATATTATACCCTTATTTCAAAGAATTTGAAATAAGCCCATCGAAAAATAAAGAAATAAACAATATATTAAGGGGGGGGGGTCATCCCCGTTACCCCCCCCCCCCCATAGTTAACTAATCAACCCCTTAAACTAATCAGGTAAATCTCTAATTACAATGAATATATATACAAAATTTGAAGAAAATCGGATAATTCTGCATGAAAAACCCATTTATATAAATTAAGGCGGGATTAGCCCCCTCCGTTCCCCCCCTTTATACTTAACCAATCAATCCCGAAAACTAATCAGAAAAGCGTCTTAACCCAATGAACCTATAAACAAATTTTGAAGCAAATGGGATAATTCTGCATGAAAAACCCATTTATATAAATTAAGGGGGGGGGGATTAGCCCCCCGGTCCCCCCCCCCCCTTTATACTTAACCAGATCACCTGACAACACTTTTTGGCAGAAAATCCCGCCATTCGGAAAATGTGGGTTAATTTATTCCGCATTAAATGTTTTCAATATAGAAAATTCTGCTTAATTTCAAAATTATTGGAGGACGTACCACCACCTGAATTTTGACATTAAAATGTTGTTCTTTTATTCTTTGATGATTTCTGAAAACAAAAAAAAAATCCAAATTATTTAAAGTAATTTCTGCCGGCCCGATCATAGAAGTAATTTATAATTTGTAAAATTGTTGAAGTTATTTTAACACAAATTATGGATTTTCGTCAAAAAGTAAAACGGAAATAGAAATTCTCTTAATTTAAAATAAAGATACTTTTTCTTGGAGTACTTGCAGAATTATGTTTGAGTCACAATTTCATATTACATATTAACTAAAATTGATCTATTTAAACTTCATTTTCCTATAATTCGATAAATTAAAAAGAGACAGTCATGTACTTCCGGCTCATTAAGACGGCGAATTTTTAAATGTTTTCTCTCATTTTGAAAGATTTTTAAAATTCACATTTTAGTCACAATGAGACTTTACAATACGGTGAATTTTTTGGTCACAATGGGACTTCACAATATCGTGTTTTTTGTCACAGTCCTCATATGACATACGAGACTGACAATGACGTCATCTTGACGTAAAAGAAATACCAGAAAGATAAATTTCACAATGAATAACATGTTTTCAAGTATTCTTGTCTTTTTTAAAAAGTTTTCGGAGAAGTTGAAATTTTAGTCACAATGTGACGTGACTGATAGGTGACATTTTGTCAAGATGTGACGTCACAACCGCGATTTGCAATGATGTCACTGCCGCCGTGCTTGTTGTACTTGAAGTGAATGAGTGTTTTATAAAGTATTTTAATACTGAAACAGAAAATGTAATTAAAAATTCACACCTCGTTTTCTAGTTATGTAACTTTCCGATTCCAGTTATAATACATTGCGGGTACATTTTATTTCTTCTAATTATATTAAACAAGATTTTTGTACAATAAGCTAAGTAAATTATGAGTAATGCAAATTTCATTAACATTTTGTATAATTGTATATACCGATGAACTTGGTCACTTCACAAATTCTGTATTTTTCCATTAATTTCTCAAGGCTGTATAACAAAAATGTAATGCGGGATGGATAAAAATGAACTTTGTTTTTAGATGTAATGCCGACAAAAGTATAAAATTCAATTATCGCGGTTTTTGTTTCGAAAATTATTTTTCAATTTGTCGTTTATGTAATTTAATTTAAGACTTCGAATTTAAATATAAAGGAAGGAGCACATCTATCGTCCTAGAACAAATAAGGTAAATGTCCCTCCTTTTCTCCACCGCCACTGTTTTGGAATAATTGCACATTAAATACTAGATGTTAGAGATGATTTCGGGCTATTTTTTTAGAGCCCGAGTCTGAACCCGCCCGATCACGAAAAAGTTTGGTGCACGCAATAGAAATTTTTTAATTATATTTTAAAATTGTTTCAAGATTATTTTTCTTATTTAAAAATCTCTTCTTACATAGAAATATGTATTAATCTTAAATACTTCCTTATAACAACGTTTCGTGATTTTCATGTCCCTGAAAATATGTTTAAAATAACACATTTGATATTTATATATCCAACCACTAACTGAAATTTCCAAAAGTCACAATTCTTATTCTTTTAAAATATCATTGTGTAAATATAACAGAAAGACATGAGTTCTGTTTCCAGGTTAGACAATGGATATCCCATAGTTGATTTATGATTATAACATTGACTGTGCAAAGGCTTCAGAATCAGATATAATATTTCCCATCTATAAAAATTCAATTCCCTTTAAAACTAATTTTTAAAGGAGTGTAAAGCACTTAACTTAAACTACATTCTTGTTTCCCAAATAGTAAGTTTTCTTCTTCTTTTTTTTTTTTTTTTTTTTGTGAATAAATAATATTTTTACTTTGAGCTCGAGCCTGAAGACTGTTATAAAAACTGAGCCCGTCTCATCTATGAGTGTATCATATATCAAGCGGAAGACTATATTGGACTTATTCCGTAATTGATAAATCATATGCTGAACTGCTTAACCCGAATATACATTGTAAAATGTTTCATACACTGGAACAGCATTGAAATCGTACGAGAGTTGGTAAAATACTGATGTAGTAAGTGCAAGCACCCATCCGCATTATCTTTTAATACCCTCGGTAGCCAATTGAACACTTTTTAACAAGACCTCTAAAATTATCATACATAGTTTCCTAGTCATCAAAAATCAGAATAGCCCCAATGGAGTAAAAATATCTCACAGAATGAAAACAGCGGAAAAGCAATTAATTGCAACTTTACAGACAAAAATTTTATTTTTCTACTTATTTAAATAACAATAATAAAAAGATTAATATATGCAGTTATTTTATGTAAGGAGACTTTCAATTAATATTTATAATAATAATAATAATATATTATTACACAAAATTATAATGGATATATTTTATGTATTTTTTTTCTATTAGCAGCGGATTTTAAACAAAAAATCATTAAAATAATATATTCGACGAGTTTTAAAGGAACCTTAACAATTTGTTTAATTTAAATTCCAAGGAACTTAAACTTGAGAAAAGATATTCTTTTATTTTCACGAAACGGAAGTGTATGAAACAGAATTTTTATTGATATATATATATATATATATATATATAATTTAGGTATTTATAAAATTAATTTCTGAAATAGTCTTAAAATTTATTCCAGCATTAAGTTCTACAAAATTTTAAAGAAAATATAAACTCACTAAAATTGCTTTTACATTACTCAAATTAGGGATGTTCAACCTATGGCCCACAGGTCACCAAGCTACAATTTAGGTTAGAAACATTTGCCTCATTTATGCTATTAAATAAGTCAAAGTTTGCCTTTCAGGATTTGTGGTGGCGAACGGCTTTCAGGCAAAAATGTCGAAGACACCTAATTTAAATAGTCTTTGAATTTAATAAAACAATCTGTTTTTAAACTAATTTTTCTTATGTGGTTATTGTCGATTACATTCTGAATTTTCATACTATTAATGTTATAAATTAGATAAAAAGTATCAAACATACACCATATAGCCAAAAAACATCGGACACTTTTGATTTCAGACATTTTATAGAATATCTACACAAATACTTGACGAATTCTTTTAGAACTTCAGGAATGTAAAGAACATGTGTGGCCGCATACTTTTCAATGAAGATTGAATCACGAGGGCAATTAGGGGACCAACAATTAATTGAAGAAAAAACATAATATTTGAAATCACCCAATAAAATAATATATATAAAATGATCTGTCGCTGAAGCACATGACTATGTGGATATTGTGCAACAGTTAAGTTCATTTATATAGTACGCATATTCATGGAGGTAAAATGATTAAAAAAAAATCAAGAAGTTTTTGCGTTGTTTGCATGCAGAGTTTTCAATCAAATTTAACGCCATTTTGAGAAAATTTGACGAAATATATTAGAAACAACATAGTACAATTTTAATGTAAATATATTAAGATTTAATGAAATATGAGCATTTGCATGGAATAATTTTTAACTGCACATGCGTGAATTACACATTATTATATAGAGTGAATTATTTTTATATAGAGCAAGATTTTTTTTTTCATGATTTGAAAGTCAACTCTATAAAGCAGCTAACGAAAAAGACCAGTCAAACATCTTGAAAATTCATAATGGTATCGTCGATATAATGAGCTGAATTTCGGTTGCTTTCGAAAAGTAGTCGTATGATAAGGGGTTTTTCACAATTTGTCCCTTTATTACCGGACTTCCAACAAGAGAGTTGGTATTTAATGAATGTCAACGAATAGCTTTTGAACGGATGCTTCGATTTGATAATTGTATTTTGTTGGAATAAATAGGTTTTCGTCCTGGTCGTTTTCCAAAAACAACTAAAGCATCAATAAAAAATGAAAAAAAAATCAATTAGAAAGAAAAGACAACAAGAAAATCATATTTTATCCAGCTACTGTTTGAAAACAACTGAGATTTTTCTTACTCTATCGCCGATACCTTTCTGAGAATTTTCACGATATTCATCTGGCATTTTTTATATGAGTTGCTATATAGAGTTGTCTAACAAATTATAAACAAGAATCTTTAATATCATTCGAATATGAACATTTTAAAATTATTTCATACAAATTCTGATAATTCATCAAATATTTAATTTATTTATATTCTAATTTTATTATGTTGTTTCTACTGTACTTTGTAAAGCTTTCTGAAAGTGGCATTAAATTTGTTTGAAAAAAAAACATGCATGTTATAATAAAGAAACATGCGGAAATGTCTTGATTTTTTTAAAAAGAAACCTTTATATCTCCATGAATATACGTGCTGTTTTTATACAAATGAACACAAATTTTATACACTATCCACATAGTTATGTGCTGCAGCTACAGATCATTTCGAGCATTTTATTTTACAGATTGATGGCAAATGTTATCTTATTTCGTCAATTTGTTTTTGGTACTCTAATTGCCCTCATGATCAAACTTTCGCTGAAAAATAAGAAGTCAAACATTTTCTTTATATTCCCGATGTTCCAGAAGAAATTGTCAAGTACACTGGCCTCCAAAAGTTAAGGTACAACCAGTTTTTTGTGTCTAATTTGAAAACAAATGAACAAAAATACATAAAATTTAGAGGAATTGTGCATTAAACAGTTATTTCTTGAATTTTATTTAATTTTAACATCAAGTATGATTTACAAAAAAAAAAAAAAAAAAAAAAAAAAAATACATTTTTTGCATAAGTCTACGATTTGATAAAAAAATGACAGTTTTTTTGTGAAAAAAATAAATAAACGGATTTTAATAAAGCATGTGTCGGGACCTACTTGTAATGCATTTGCGGCATAGACTTTCCATCTCATTTAACGACTTCGGAGGAAGACTTACCGCAGCCACCTGTTTGCAGTTCCAAAGATGCTCTATCGGATTAAGGCCCGAAGATTGAGCTGGCAATTCCATTAGCTCCAAACCTTGATCCTCAAGATATTCATCAACAACTCTAGCGCAATACGATCGGGCATTATCATCCATTAACATTAATTCATCACCAATAGCACCAGCATACGATGTGACAAACGGAGCAAGGATCTCGTTCCGATATTTCACAGCAGTCAGAGCTCTTCCATGGCATACATGGAGGTTACTGTGGCCACCGGAGAGATTCCAGCCCAAATCATGATTCCACCTCCTCTATTCCTGTGTCTTTCAACAATGTTACATAGTTGAATTCGATGCCTTGTTCTCTCCAGATCAGCACACGAACTGAATCACTCTCCAAAGCAAACCGGGACTCGTATGTCTAAGCCCATTGTTGTCTGTTCCAGGTAACGTGTTCTCTTGGTCAACATAAATGGGCACTTCTGTGTTGTCGATTAAGAGGGGCACACACAACGGGTCATCTTGCATACAGTCCTTAATTGTGAAGACGTCTATACATCGTAATCGCAGATATAATATAGACTTATGGACATTTCCTAAGGACAGTTGTCACTATCAACGATAACGGCCACAAAATCAAGGGAAGCATGTGGAAATTAACATAAGTGCGGGATGCAGTAAGAAGTATTGTGCGTATGCAAAGTTTTGACTTCCACGTGTGTTGTTCACGTGATAGCACTGATAAAAGATTTAAAGGATTTTGTACGCGTTGTCGGTTGTTGTTGAAAGTGAAATTTGATGCCAAAGAATCAATTGATGATTTCGAAATTTTGGATATATCTTGCTGACATCACGTAGATGATTTTACGCATGGCCGCATTATTGGAAAGTTCAAAGAAGAGTGGCAAATAACAGTTGTTGCCAGGGGATTCGAATTCGCTGCATTGTTGTTTCCCAGCTTTGAAGAACATTTCAAGGAACTAGGATGTGAAGCAGGAGTGACGGGAGAGGTATTTTTCGCAGTATGACGGCCTCCGAGTACAAAGTATTGTCCTATGAACGAAAGTTGACAGTAACACCACTGCTTGTAACGTGACAAATCAAATTCTTTACATGGATATTTTCTGGACTCACACCAGATTAATCATTTACATGACAGACTGAACCTACTCTCATATGATAAGAGTACACAAGCCCAGTCGTACTCGATCCAATTGCGATGCTGACGACCCCATTTCAATCTCGTGCTAGACTGAACTCTTGACATTGGGACACACGAAGGAGGTCGTCATACGTATAGTCTTTCTTGATGTAAACGCCTGGATACAGTTTTTTGGGATGTCCGCTTATTTGTGGCAGTAAGAAACTGATTTGCCACTTTGCAAGCTGTGGTGTGCCTGTCTTTTTTTGCCGATAGGACTAAAATTTGTTTTCTGAAACCATCGTAAGGTAAAGACGACCTCCCGTCTGACGTTTTCTACACATCCCACTTCATTTAAATGCTTTACAAAGCTGGAAAATAACAATAGGGGTGATGTCGGATTCTCTGGCAACATCTCTTGTTTGTAGCCCTTCTTTGATCTTTCCAATAATACGGCCACAGTAAAATCATCTATGTGATTATGCAACCGATATACTAAATTTCAAAATCGTCAATTGGTTCTTTCGCGTTCAAATTTCCCTTTCAAGAACATCTACTAATTGTCGCCAAATCCTTGAAATCCATTATCATCGCTATTGCGTGACCAACACGTGTAGAAAACAAAAATTTGCGTACGAACAATTAATTCGTTTCCGGTACCCTGCCCATCTGAAAAATTTCACATGCTGGTGCCTTCGATTTTGTGTCTGTTATTGTTGATACAGTCAACTGCGTTTTTACTAACTATCCACCAGTGTATTTGCTTCTTTCTGCTTTATGTAAAATGTTTTGAATGTTTAAAAGAAATATTTATATTTTATGAATATACGTGCTATTCTTGCACAAATGAATACAGTCGTTGTACAGGCCTTATGAAATCATTTGTTACAATTACAGATCTTTTCGAGATTTTATGATGTAAGATGTTAGCAAACATTTCTTATTCAATTTGTTGCTGGCTCTCTAAATGCCTTTAATACAAAATTTTCAATGAAAAATATGAATTCAAATATGTTTCTTACATCCCCGAAGTTTAAGAACAATTTGACAAATATTTCTCTGTATATTCGACAAAATACAGCTACATTTTGCAGTACAGTGAATCTTCTTATACTACTACATAAATTTGGTTTTTAAAAAATCCTGCCAATAATTAGTCGTTTGCGGATTTTCTATTCTTCATGCAACTTATTTTTTTAAACTAGCTTTTTAAATATATTATTTGACGATTTTTTAATAATTTACTTTTCATAACTGGTTGTTTAAATATATTTGTTGACGTTTTGCTTTGATCGTCTTTAGACTTTCGCTTAATATTCAGTTTTTATTTCCTATCAATGGAAATTTCAGAACAATGCATCACTAAGTTTTAAGTGATATAAGCATTAAACTTGTATGATATAAACAATATAGCAGGATAACGCATACAACTGGTAATGTGACTTTTGCTCATATCACAAACACTGATAAAACCTTTCAGAAAACCGTATAAAAGGTAATAAGAAACTTGATATATGAAAATCATGTTCACTCCCTTGATTGTTTGTTTAATTACGAAATTCAACTCATCATATGATTATAGTTGATTGCAGAATAATTATAGTGAACTATCTACAGGGCAGTCATAAACAGACTTTACTGATATGTGAGTCCCCAGTGGCCATATCTCTCAAGGAAACGAGATGTCAGTAGAAATGTGGGTATTTTTAGGTATATGCTCGTGAATGAGATGAACAACAACAATCGATTCTCACAGTCAATGGCTTACGCAAGGAGGTGGGTCGATAGGGATATACACCCCCTTTAACATTTTATCATAGCGATAAATGCTATTACATTACAAATATTGTTTACCAGTTTAAGGAAAATAAAATAAAAAAATAAGGCAGAACATTATCAAAATGGAACCTGTCTTTAACGAAATCCTGTCTTAAAAGGAAAATTTCAAGATTTCGTTGAAAAGAATGCAATAAAATTATACCTATTAAGACCAAAACGTATTTTCTCTTGGATCGTAGCGATTTTGTTTTTACAGGTTTTACTACGCTTGGATTTTTTGTATACAGTAACGCCTGTGAAAATGGATTCGCTAGATACTGAGAAATTTTTTTTTTCCATTTTAAACAGGTTTCTGCTTTAGCATGTATGTTATTCCTTTCGTCGGTACGATAGAACATTTTCGTTTAAGAGAGGATTCAGTTATTGGCGAGGTAATTCTGCTTTCAAAGGTTTTACTGTATTATATTTTCTCGCTTCAAAAGTGCTTTTAAAATTTCTTTGAAAAATTAATAAGCTTAAAAAAATTTGTGAATGAATTTGAACAGTAACACAGTCTAGAAACTCAAAACGACGAAAAAGTAAAGGAAATTCTCCGATTAGAATTTTATGCAGCACAGTGGTTGCATGCGATTATTTTACTCCGGTTTCTAACGAAGAACCACAGAAACGTTTGAAATAAAAATAGAAGGAGTTGTGTTCCTATTAACGAGCACGTGTGTAAAAATATGGCTTCTAAATATGAATACGAAAGTAGTAATAAAATAAAAAAGAACTGGATTTTCATCGCCAAATGCAACCCTATTGGCAGATAAATACACGAACTCCGTCAACACCACTAAGCTCTAGAATACAGGAACAGAACAGAATCTGTATTCGTGTAGAAGAATTGGTGGGTTAATTTAACTTTCTCTGTTTATTTCTTTTAAAAATAGGTAATTTGCACATTTGGGGCTAATGTAATGTAGCTTGAATTAGAATAAGATATTAACCTTTTTTCCGCTTTCAATGTTTTAACTATTTGTATAATAAAAATTATTATCAGCTGTAAGATCCAAACAGCTGTTCTTTTAACAATTTTTGCTCTTTTATATAATAAAGTCCTTAAATTTTGTTTGAGAATTGTTTTTTTGTAAAGTAAAAAATGTCAAGAATTAATCCATTTAATATATTTTGGATGATTATCAAGAATATGTTCTGATAACTGAAAATAATTGAGTCAATTACAGTTGAATTTTATAACAGGGATAAACATTTTCAAACTGCAATCCAACAAACACAATTAATTTTCCTCGCCACGTTATAATAACATTTGAAAATATTCATGGTTAGCGCATGATCATACACAAATACATGGATATTTCGGAAATCCTAATAATTTCATATTTAAGGGAAATTACATACTACACTGCTCTTTACCGAACTGTAAAAGAGTGAAATTTGAAAGATATTAGCTGGTAAAAATTTTGTTTCTGTTTCGGCTATTTTTTTAGTGACTCTCATATATTTTACAGGTTTATTCCAGGTTTTTTACAGGTTTATTTATCTATTTCATATGAGATTTACAAACATAACAATAGCGTGTCACCCCGCCCCCCTCCATAAAACAAGGAAAAATCTGAAATTTTGCGTGGGAAAGACAATTATTTAAAGGGTAATAAAACAAAAGAATATATTCTGTATTACATTTAAATCTTAAATGTTTTGATGCGAAAACACTAATAAGATGGAGGAAGCAGATGCCCTCTTGATCCACAACATTACTTTTTTGACACACTGCCCTTTTTCATTCAGTGCATAAACTTTATTGTAATTTGTTTATGAGAATTTTAATATCTTCATATTTAAGGTCATTAGTTCCAATTTGAAAGTATTGGTAACCAACCAACCAATCAACTACCTGTTTGTTAAACTGTACATTCGAAAATTTTCCAACCCTTTAAGTATTTTCACCTTTCTCTACAAAAGGCAGATCACAACAGGAGTGGTCCGTCTGCAGGTAGCGCTATACTTTTACTGCATATTTAAGTTCCGCATGTTGAAAAATATAGAAATACAAATTTTCACCAATTCCGAATCATACGTCAGCAAGATATAAATCATTCAAAAGTACATCAATCAATGTTAAAGATCGTTTTTAACACTTTCCAACACCGTTGAAAAGTGTAGCACTTTCCAACACAGTTGAATTTGGTTTGTCTGTCTGTCTGGCCGTACTCTAACTCACGTAAATAAACTCGGATTGCTACGCAAGTGATATATGTTATTGAGGTTTACTATGGCAAGTTTGGTATTGAAAAGGAAGTGTGTAGCATTTATAGTTCATTTACAGGGGCATTCAGAAGAATACCGTTACATTACGGTCTATGGGGAAAAATCGTTTGCGGTGTATTTTATTGATGTTACAATATTTCAAACATATTGAAATTGATATATATCACTGAGGTGCACTACAAGTGGCTTACTATAGAATAGGGTGCACATAGCATTCATCGTCCATTTACAGGGATACACAAACGAATTCGGTTACAGTTTTGTCTAGGAACAATAATTGCTGGAAGCGCTTTTTCAGTTGTGATATGCGTTTTTAAATTTAACAAAATTTTATTTATTACTTGGTATATATAATCTCTATATATCATATATATAGGGAAATACAAAAGATCTCGAGTATATTTCCGTTTATTGACAGAAATTGCTGAAGGGAAATTTTTAATTGTGCTATGCGTTTTCGAACTGAACTAAGTTTTAGCATACTGTGTAGTATATATACAAATCTATAGTATCGCCTGCACAAAATAATTTGGATATTTTTTCCGACTATTGATGGTAAATCCTGAAATTGGGTTTTCAAATGTGTTATACGTTTTCCAAATAATTTACTTAGACGTAATACCATAAAATCCCGTAAAACCCAATCTAACTTATAAAACGGTGAAGTTTTGTTAACGTATTCTGAAAGTGTTGGAAGGTGTTCATAAAGTATGCTTGATGTATGATTTTTCGTTCTTGTTTAGACATAACTTGAACAAAATATTTTTTATTGCATTATCATTTTTTAATATGATACTTTGTAAAGGTCCAAACTTAGCATGCATTATTTCTGGAAAAATAATTAATAATATTTTGAAACAGCCTAATTTTCCACCCGAAATATGTAGGATTTATATACTTTTATTTAAAATAAGAGCATCGTAGCTAAAAACCTAAATAGATCCCTTCTGCTCCTCTCGGAAAAAGAAAATTAAAAACTGGCAGTACGTTTCCAACTTTTTACCTTTTTATTGTTTAATATTATTCAATCAGAAAATTGGAAAATGTGTATGGATATTGTAAGCAGTGTTAGTAAACGAAAAGGGTCAAGCTAAAATTCGGTTCACACTTGTAATGAAATATAAGAAAGACCCTTTAAACAAAACTGCCGTACAATAAACTTGTAATTGGTGCAACAATCTGTTCAATCATAATCACAAGCAGCTTTTAAAGTTTACATTCTTTCAGTAACTATTTGTATTTATTTTGGTTTTCAAAGATTTAAATGGGACAGTTTTTTCCTGCATCCTCCCTGCGTATGCTAATCCCCCACAGTGCACAAAATTGTTAGTAATACCCAAGACCAACACCCGCATAGCATGCACAGTCACAGTGACGTCATTGTGACGTCACTGTGAGTCACGTACGTCACGTCACATCTGTGACCAAAATGACACCACTTTGTAACGTCACACTGTGATCAAAATGTGAACGTCTTGAAGATCTAAAGAAAACTTAAAATAAACTTTAGAACATCTTATGGCATGAAGAAAATTACTTTTTGACAGCTTTAAAAATTGTGACGTTGCAATGACGTCACTGCAAGTCACATAAGTCACGTAAAACCTATGACCAAAATGCCAACACTCTGTGACTTCACGGTGTGATCGGAGAGAGAATTTGGAAAAAAACTCATAAAATATAGAATTGAATTATGTCATGTACCTAAATCATTAATAAAAACATTGTCACACATTATTTAAATATATTGTATTTCCAAAATAAAATAATAAATAAATATTTGTATACATATATGAGGCAGATATTTTTTTACAATTTTCATGAAATTTAACAAAATATACTATATAATACACAGGTAAAAATCCTTAAATAGAAATTTAGTAACGTAGGAAAGTTTTGGCGGAAAGTAATTCAGAAATAGATCTCCCATTCTAATAAAACTGTTAGCGATTTAGCGATTTGTTAGCATTTTAAATACAAACATTTAATTTTTTTTCCTACCACCGCATAGAACTCATTTGCTAATTTTGTGATACTAAAAATATTTTTAAAATCTCCAATCTCTTATTATTTTGAGGGGCCACTCAACCCAATCATCAGCTTTCTGTTTAAAAAGTGAGGACACCATTTTTGCGAGTTCGACATCGGGGGTGCTCGGGGTGACCGTCAAACGCGTTCAAGATTTTTCTTGTACTGAATATTTAAGGTGGTTCTCAACTGACCTGCTCCACAACGCGAAGCTTTCTGACATAATTTCTGACTCATTTTTAAACGCAAAGGCATAAAATGGGCAGGACTGACTATGGAAGCAATTTGGAATCGAAATGAGTTTTCCATTTTTTGATAAATAAATTACTTATAGAGTTATAAGCAATTCGTGTCACGTGACGACTGGTTTTTCTCTTTTCTTTCCCTGTTACGTCGGGTATTTGGTTCAAAACGCTGACTTTGACATTATTTTCTGAAAGATCTTCTGATTTTACTAAAAAATGGAAAACGTCTTTCAATTACAGAGTTTCTGAATAAAAACAAAAGCCAATTTCATGCGTTTCCGAACAAAAACGAATTAAAAATATGTCATAAAGTATATGTCATTCCTATAGCAATTTATTCCAAAACTGGTCAGTGCTTAATAAGATATCACCTCTGTTAAATATATTGCTCTTTTCAATAGAGTGTAAAAAATGAAAAAATCGTATTTAGGAAATCTGATTGCAGAATAGTATTTATATTTATGTCGTAATTATTTTATAAAGACTATTAAATCCATTTTTATTTAAAATTTATGTTTATTTGGAGGCCTAAAACAAATGCAACTGATTAAAAAATATATAAAAATTTAAATTTTCACAGCTTATTTCCAAGAATATTAAACTCTCTCATATAAAAACAGAATATTATAGTTTTATTAGAAGTTATTTTTCAGCCATATAAACTATAAAGCATTTGAAATGTCATTATTTAACTGTTTTCTTTCTATTCTTTTTCTGGAAACACCTGCTAGATGTTACTTTGAGGTAAACATTACTGCGCAGATCATGATCGCAGATGTTGAGGGCAGACGATTATTTTCATCGGCGGATTAGAGTGTGTGGTGTTATTTTAAGTTTGTGGAAGTATATTGTGGAATTTATACCGTGAAAGTAAATTAACGTTTTAAAGTGAATCATCCATTTTAACCTATCCTTATGTCTAGCTGGGTGCGTTATTAAGGTCTGCGTGATATTTGATATCTCAGATCTATGAACACACCTAAGCTGGACACTTTGAAAATTAAAGCAGTGGATTTGAGTCTCATTTTTCAATGAAAAGGAAGCAGTCAACGACCATTAAAACTTAATCCCTAGAACTGGTGGTTTTAATTATAGATTAGCAGGTAACTTTTAATGTCTTCGCAGTTTTGTTAATAGTGCATATTTAGTAATGGTACATTAATAGTGCATTATTTAAATGTTAAGATGTTTAAATCTTTTTTTTAATCACTTGTATAACATTTTATCTTTAATGTTTTAAATCGTTTTAAATAGAGAGTTTGGAAAAAAGCTTAAAGTATTTACTAACAATATATATTCTAAATGTAAAGTGTTATTTATAACGAGGAATGTATTTATATTTTGCGTTTCTCAGTTCAATTTTCATAGTTATTCATTGTAATTAAAAACATTGCAATTTTTAAAACTATTAATATTTGATTTACAATTTGAAAATTTCTTAGCTAGTGGAGGTTTTGAGAAATAATTTTCTGGTATATTTGAAATAATTGCGACAATTTAACTCATTACAAATTTAGTTGTCAAGATATGTCAATATTAGGTGCACAAAAATAATGAATATTGATGAAACAATAAAACAGCTATTCAGTTAAGGTAATTTTTCCAGTTATGTTATCGAATTTTTTCTATAGTAAAAATTGATATTTAAGCTCTGCATTTAGTATTCTATCAAAAACTATAAATAAAATAATTTGTAAAGAAAAAAAAATAATTTTTTTCTTTGCATTTATGATCCGAAGTTTTAAATTTCATTTGCTTCGAAAAATGTTTTATTGCTTGATACAATGTTTATTATTTAATAATATCGCACAATAGGTAGATCTATTATTTAAATGGATTCCTAATATAAATTTTTCACAATGCTTATTTAAAAATCTATACTTTTATTTTCATTAAATTTGTAATCAAATCCAAAATAACTAATTTCTGAATTCATTTTTATTTGGAAACACATGAAATTGGCAGGTGTTCTTATTCAGAATATATGTAATAGAATGGCATTTTCCATTTTTGACAAAAGATGTTTCAGAAAACACTATCAAAGTCGGTGTTTTGAATCGAATTTCCGACGCGCAGCGTCAGAAACGGAAAAAACGTGACCAAAATTGCTCTTAAGGATTTCATTTATCTAAAAATGGAAAACGCTATTCATTCCAAATCGCTTTAATAATCAGGCATGCAAGTGCCAAGCGTTTAAAAATTTGTTCATAAATGTGTCAGAAAGTTTCGTGATACTGAACGAGGGGAAATATGGCAAAGTATACACATTTAAAAACTTCAATATTTAAAAGCAAAATAGCATAGTTTTAATTATTGTCAACATTTTTGGTGGTTACATAAAACAAATGGAAGTCGAAGATATTTTTAAAAGTGGTTATTTGCACAATAGAATTTCATATTATTAAAATATTTAATTTTATTATAATTTTTAATGGATTCATCTATTTTTATATTAGTATGCGTTTTTTACATTTATAATTTTCTTGTTTAACGTCTACATTAGCCGGTTTCCCAATCAGATGCAAAGTTTTAATTTGAATACGAGTTGCATAAAAAAAATGATTGCCGATCCAATCCTTATCGTCGATCTTATCCGTATTTGGTGAAATCTTGTTATCCGAATCTATGCGAAATCATTTATCAGGTTCGGTCGGGTTGTGGGCCTACAGAATTTTTGTTGTTGTTGTTGTTGGGTTAGGGTAAGATTACGGGTTGAATGTAAATCTAGTTTCAGTCAACCATCATTCATGTTCAAGTAGACATTCAATCATGTTCAAGAAGTATATAACCGGATTCGTGCATGACTCTAGATCCGAGCCGACATCAGAAATTGTATCGTAACACAATTTCTGATAAAATCTGGTTACTTGGTCGTATGCAAGATTCTATTCTGAACAAGACTTACAGTAAAAACATTATACCCGACTCGGGTCAGATCGGGTTCACGAAAATCAGGTCACACGACAACTAATCCAAATCTATTCTGTAGCCAAACAAATCCAAAAAGATCGATCCGAAGTTTCTGGATTGTATTCGGGTAAAATCTGGTCCCCCGACCCGGTGCAGTGTCGTCACAAACGTCACAAACTTGAACCATAAAAAAATTTTGATCCGAACAATCCGTATAGGATTCGGGTAAAATCTGGTCACCCTATCCGATGCAGATTCGTCACATTTTTCACATTGAAGTCGCACGGTGACTTCACAAAGTAGTCACATTGTGAGGTCACAGAAAGCCTTGAAAACGGCCATAACGACCTCGCATTTATGTCACAGTGACTTCACATCGACGTCACGTGACGTCACGACGACTGTCACAAAGTCACAGTGTGACTTCACAGTGACGTCGCCGTGATGTCACCATGCCTTACGGGCGCTTTCCTGACAAATGCATGCATATTGCTGATCAGGTAATATATTAGAATTTGTATCTATCTTACACTGATAATAAAAATATGTAAAAAAACTTGAGCATATTTGACAAAGCTATACATTTGAATGTAAGCTACTATTAAAATCTCAACTATATAGATACCCATTTAACATTTCCCAGGGAAGAGCAAATATTATGAGTTGCTTCTTAAATTCTTTCAGGATGACAAACACAGCAAAAGTAATAAAAATTACATAAAAGCGTCAGTTTCCGCGTAATTTTTGAAATAAATCACATGCATAAATGACATTGAATGTCCAAAGGAAGGAAAATGTCCGTTATTACTTCCGTTATGGTCGTTCTTATCCTTATAACTGATCCGTACTGCAAAATAACACATGTTGTTTTCACAAAATGAACGGTCTCACTTCTTTTCAAATCGATAATAATTCAAGTCAAATAATTCGTTAATGGGCGATAAAACACGATTTCTGGAAATCCGACGCAGTTTTAAAATATTTTTATTAGCCTTCCAGTTTTATTTTTGCAGCTAATTTTAAGGTCATGGCTACATTTAGTCATGTTCCTAAGCCAGTAAAATTTTAAACGAAATTGAAAATTTCGCATTGAAAGACTTTCCTTGGAAGTTAAAAAGAAATGCAAGGCGTGTTTGTCTTTCTATTAACATAAGGAAATCTATGGAAAAGGACCCTGTCTATCACAATTTTATGTAAAAATATTTCTAATATGCTGTTAGCAGTTATAAAAAAAAACTTAAACATTAAAAATACTTTGTTCATCAGAGGTTACCTAGATTACCTTGAATATCCGCCACTGGTTATATCATAAAGTTTCCAATATTTGGGAAATCGAATATTTCATTTCTGTGTAACCAAGTGACAATAGTTGCTTAATAAAAACCAGTACTTTCTAAGGAACATAACTCCGTTATTTAACTCTCTTGTCTATGATAGTAAATGCTTATCAATTCTACTTTTAAAAATTTGCCGTATTTTCAAAAGGGAAAAAAAACTTTAAAAACGTCAGTTTCTGTCTCACCCACCAATGTTTGTGACCCATGTGGCCCATTACGAAATCCGGCCCTGGATACATAGGGTAAATGTACCAATAGTCGGCCACCCCTCAATAGTCGGCCACATTGAGATAAAATGCCTTACGCATAGCTTATTTTTGGTTCTAAATGAAATATTACAATTTGGTTATATGCAGCCATCTTTCATAAGTCACAAACCATCACCAAAGAATTGTGGGTATTTTTTATTGAATTTGTAATTAGCCATTTTTTTTCAAGATAGAGGTCAAATCACCATTTTCCCTATTTTTTTGTTAACTGATGGCAATTTTTTTAAAAGGCAAGTATTAATTTATTTTTTATTTTTCTTCTAAAATTATAAGACTAGAGTATTAGCAGGGTAAATAAACTAATGTTTTTGAGTATAAAAAGTAAATAAATTTGTTGCTTTTAATTAATTTTAATGTGGCCGACCATTGGGTATTAATTTTACTTACATGTCCAATAGTCGGCCACCAGGAGCTGAATACTAAATACATAACTTATTATACTTTTTTGAGTTTATTTTTAATTGTTTGGAAGATATAACTTTATCTCTACATCTATAATAATATTATACAGGGTGATTCATAAAAGATGGGCAGAACTTTAAGGGGTTATAGTACACTTAAAGACAAATAATATTAAATAGGAGACTAAGGGTCCCAGACGTATTCCCAAGGAGATAGGGGGCATTAAAGTTTATGGTCCGAAATTTCAAATGATTATAAAACATGGAAAAATTGGTCGATTCGTTTGCGGTTTTTGCAAAAAATTTTCTTTATGCCAGTATTTTCTTGAAATAAAATTTTAAAGTTCAATTTCAAAAAATGCCGATAGGGGGCGCTTTAGACTTTGGAGTAACAAACAACTATTTTTTAACGTTATTTTTTGTATTTCTTTAAATGATTTCGAAAGCTTAGACTTAAACTTAAATTTTGATCTAAAAATCTGAGTCCTAACGAGTAGTTAAGTAGCGTAAACTGAAATTTGAAATTTGAAACCCTTCTCCCCCCAGAACAAAAATCAGTTATTCCCGATCTTTGTGTTGTAGATTAGGCTCTAACTACTGCCGCGTTTTGCTAAAATTATTCTTTATGTCAGTATTTTCTTGAAAATAAATTTTAAAGAAAATTTTCAAAAAATTCCGATAGAGGGCGCTTTAGACTTTGGAGTAACGAACAACCAATTTATACCGTTATTTTTTGTGTCTCATTAAATGCTTTCTAAAGCTTAGACTTAAACTTAAATTTTCAGCTCAAAATCTGAATCGCTGAGCGTGGTTCAGTAGCGAGGGGAGGGGGTTCAAATTTCAACTTCTGAACATAGTTCAGTTTACCATGTCCACACATTGTGTGCTGTGATACGAGGTAAAAAGACACAAATTAGGATTATGTTACCAAAGCATATTTATTAACATGTAATCACAATAAATGTTCAAAATTGTGACCACCAGAGGTTATGCACGCAGAACAACGGCGACGAATGGAACGGCGAACATTCGCGAAAACATCAGGCTTTTCGAGCACTTCCCCTACAGCGGCGGAAAGTCTGGCGACCAGTTCCTCGGGGGATTCAATGGGTGTCTCATACATAAGAGCCTTCAATCGTCCCCAAAAAAAGAAATCGAGGGGTGAAAGATCTGGCGAGCGAGCAGGCCAAGCAACAGGACCACCTCGACCAATCCATCTGTTCGGAAATGTGATGTCCAGATAGTTGCGGACGTCTCGTACGTAATGGGCTGGCGCTCCATCGTGCTGGAACCACATGACCCGCCGGATGCGTGGAGGAACAACGTTTAACAGGTCTGGCAGCACATGTTGCAGAAATGTGAGGTATGTTTTACCGTTGAGGCGTTCAGGAAGAAGGTACGGTCCGATTAGGTGGTCTCCGAGGATTCCTGCCCAAACATTGATGGAAAAGCGTCTCTGATGAGCATGTGGATACGTAGCATGTGGATTGACATCCGCCCATACATGTGCATTGTGTGTGTTAAATGTACCTTCACGTGTGAAGGTACATTCATCGGTGAAAAGCACAGTTCGTCCAAAATGTGGATTTAGCGCGTTCTGCTACAGAAACCAGCGGGCGAATTCAATACGATTTGGATAATCCCCTGGAGACAGTTTCTGGACTCGTTGCACATGAAACGGGAGCAAATGTTCATCCTTCAGTACCCTCCAAGTCGTGGACTGTGAGGTATCCACCTGGCTAGCCACTGTTCGTGTACTTGTACTTGGCTGCGCCGCTACTACATCCAGAATGGCTTCTGCAACAACTACTGATTCGTCCTTTTTTGCACGACCTGCATTCGACCGGGAAGCGAGAAATGATCCCGTCTCACACAACTGTCTGTGCAAGCGCTCGAAAGTTTTGCGGTTAGGCAACCGCCTGTTAGGAAATCGCTCTCCGTACATTCGTTGTGCCTCTGCACCATTTCCATCTGCCGCTCCGTAAATTAAATGCATCTCAGCCTTTTCCTTATTCGTGAAGGGCACCATCTTCCGATTCATTACTATAGCGACTTACACTTGACTCACCGTTCAGTGGTTTTTATGCCTGAATCGTGTCGAAATTTTGCATACGTGTTCTTCTTCTTCCCCATTTGACATTTGCATACTTTCTGTTTCCTTCTTCACCCGGTGACTAGCGTCAGGAATGGAGCTTTAACGTTTGCATGAGCGACGTTTCCAACTGTGCCAGTGCCTTTATGAGTGAATTCCGACTATGCAGTCCTTGACGAAAGTTGTATTTTTGCCTCGTATCACAGCACAGAATCGTTGGGCATGGTTAAGTAGTGCAAACTGAACTATGTTCAGAAGTTGAAATTTGAACCCCCTCCCCTCGCTACTGAATCACGCTCAGCGATTCAGATTTTGAGCTGAAAATTTAAGTTTAAGTCTAAGCTTTAGAAAGCATTTAATGAGACACAAAAAATAACGGTATAAAATAGTTGTTCGTTACTCCAAAGTCTAAAGCGCCCTCTATCGGAATTTTTTGAAAATTTTCTTTAAAATTTATTTTCAAGAAAATACTGACATAAAGAATAATTTCAGCAAAACGCGGCAGTAGTTAGAGCCTAATCTACGACACAAAGATCGGGAATAACTGATTTTTGTTCTGGGGGGAGAAGGGTTTCAAATTTCAAATTTCAGTTTACGCTACTTAACTACTCGTTAGGACTCAGATTTTTAGATCAAAATTTAAGTTTAAGTCTAAGCTTTCGAAATCATTTAAAGAAATACAAAAAATAACGTTAAAAAATAGTTGTTTGTTACTCCAAAGTCTAAAGCGCCCCCTATCGGCATTTTTTGAAATTGAACTTTAAAATTTTATTTCAAGAAAATACTGGCATAAAGAAAATTTTTTGCAAAAACCGCAAACGAATCGACCAATTTTTCCATGTTTTATAATCATTTGAAATTTCGGACCCTAAACTTTAATGCCCCCTATCTCCTTGGGAATACGTCTGGGACCCTTAGTCTCCTATTTAATATTATTTGTCTTTAAGTGTACTATAACCCCTTAAAGTTCTGCCCATCTTTTATGAATCACCCTGTATATAAAAAAAAAATCTTTTTTTACGTGCTTGTTTGTTTGTAGGGGAAACTACTGGAACTACCGAAAGAATTTCAAAAGTAAAGCTGACAGTCTCTGCTCCGACATAGACTATATTTTACGTCAGAGCCACTTTTCGCAAGTAGATGGATGAACAAACAAGAACGAAAAATCATGCGTCAAGCATAGATTATGTAGCACTTTCCAACGCTTCCAAAATAATTTTACAAATCATACCGTTTAATAAGCTAAAAGATAACTTCTAAGTAAACAATTTGGAAAACGCATAACATATTTAAAAACATAATTTCAGGAATTTCCAACATATACAATATTCTGAAAAATATCCGAATACTTTTATTCAGCCCTGTATGGGATCTATAGAATTGTATATATACTACATAGGATGCTAAATTTTAGTTCAGTTAGGAAACGCGTAGCACAGTTTAAAATTCTCCGTCTGGAGTTTGTCAATAAACAGAAATGTGTTCGCGAACTTTTGTGCTGCCCTGTATAGGATCTACAGAATTTATACACATCACGTAATAGACAAAAAGCAAGTTAACATTAAAATCGCGTTCAGTAACTTAAAACGCACTTCCAGGAATTATTGTTAACAGACAGTAGATAATTCTTTTGCGTGTCCCTGTAAATGAACGATGACTGCTATACACACAATATTCTGTAGTAAGTCTCTTGTAATGAACCTTATATAAATTTCAATGCGTTTAAAATAGTGAAACATTATTTAAATAAACCGCAGACGATTTTTCTCCATAGACGTAATGTAACGGAATTATTTTTACTGTCCCTGTAAAGTAACTATAAGTGCTATGCACACCCTGTTCCATATTAAGCTTCTTCTAATGCACCTTAGTGATATATATAAATTTCAATGCGCTTAAAATAGTGAAACATTATTTAAATAAACCGCAAATGATTTTTCCCCATAGACCGCAATGTAACGGGATTCTTTTGAGTGTCCCTGTAAAAAAACTATAAGTGCTACACACTTCCGTTGAAATAGGGAACATGCTATAGATAACGACAATAACATATAAAAATTGCAGAGCAATCCGAGCATATTTACGGGAGTTAGAGCACGGCCAGACAGCCAGACGGCAGACGGCCAGACAAACCGAAGTCATAAGCACTTTTCAACTAGGTTGGAAAGTGCTAAAAACATTCCAAACTTGCCCTTTTTGTGATATTGAAGGAGCTAATAACTTGAAATTTAGCATGGTTGTTGTTTTCTAAAAAATTCGAAATTTAAAAAAGGGAAATGAGTAGAAAAAGTTCTAAATTACAATTTATGTAGAATTGTTAGGAATATAAACTTGAAATTTAACATGTCTGTTACTTTTAAGACGTAAATTCTGGATCAAGGCACTTAAAAAAGGGGGGAATTTTAGAAAATGAAAAAAACTGTGAACATTCTAAATTACGATTTATATGGAATTACTAGGGATAGAGATTTAAAATTTACCAATTCTGTCATTTTTAATATGTAAACGCTGGTACAAAATAGTTTATTAAAAAAAACGAATTTCAAAGGGTATAGGACCAAACAAACATTCTAAAGTTTCAAAATCTGTGATAGTTTTGGTGCTGGAAACTTAAAATTTGGCATGGTGGTTAATTTTAAGACATAAGCGACCAGCTAAGAAAGGTTTCTAAAAATTTGGAAATTTAGAATGCTGAAATGAGAGGAAAATGTTCTGAATTAGGTTTTTTTTTTATAAATTTTAGAATAGAAACTTGAAATTAGACATGGATAACCTTTTCCATACGTAAGTGGTCTGATCGTACCCGAACAGTTTCTGAAAAATTCGAAATTTAAAAGGAACTAAAAATTTTCTAAAATTGCAATTTCTGTGATACTGTTGGGTTTAAAACTTCAAATTTTGCATGGGGGTTTCTTTTAAGATGTAAACTCTCGCAAAGAATGGTTTCTATAAAATTCGAAATTTAAAAAATTGAAATTATCAGTAATTGTTGCTTATCATTCTAAATTATGATTTATTTAGAATTAATAGGGATAGAAAACTGATATTCGATATCGGGGTTACTTTTAAGTCGCAAATGCTCGTACACAGTAGCTTTTTCTTAAACTGGATTAGATGCGGCAGTTGGTACCCCCATTATTTGCTTTTCAATTCTGTTGAAAAGTGTTAAAACAACTAGATTGGAATGCGGCAGTTGGGACCGCCCCTCCCTACGCTTTTTCACTGCGGAATTCAAAATGAACTCGTATACTAATAAACTGCATACTAAATATATTTCATGCTCAAAATGCATAAAAGTGTTAAAACAACTAGATCGGAATGTCATGATGCGGCAGTTGGGACTGCCCCTTCGCTGATACACGAATGTATGCATATTTGCTTTTCAACTATGTTGAAAAGTTTTAAAAGCAACTCGATTAGATGCGGCAGTTGGTACCCCCATTATTTGCTTTTCAATTCTGTTTAAAAGTGTTAAAACAACTAGATTGGAATGCGGCAGTTGAGACCGCCCCTCCCTACGCTTTTCTACTGCGGGATTCAAAATGAACTCGTATACTAATAAACTATATACTAAATATATTTCATGTTCAAAATGCATAAAAGTATTAAAGAACTAGATCGGAATGTCATGATGCGGCAGTTGGGACCGCTCCTTCGCTGATGCACAAATGTATGCATATTTGCTTTCAACTATGTTGAAAAGTGTTAAAAGCAACTCGATTAGATGCGGCAGTTGGTACCCCCATTATTTGCTTTTCAATTCTGTTGAAAAGTGTTAAAACAACTAGAGTGGATTGCGGCAGTTGGGACCGCTCCTCCCTTCGCTTTTCCACTGCGGGATTCAAAATGAACTCGTATACTAATAAACTACATAATAAATATATTTCATGTTCAAAATGCATAAAAGTATTAAAACAACTAGATCGCAATGCCATGATGCGGTAGTTGGGACCGCCCCTTCGCTGATGCACGAATGTATGCATATTTTCTTTACAACTATGTTGAAAAGTGTTAAAAGCAACTCGATTACATGCGGCAGTTGGTACCTCCATTATTTGCTTTTCAATTCTGTTGACAAGTGTTAAAACAACTAGATTGGAATGCGGCAGTTTGGACCGCCCCTCCTTTCGCTTTTCCACTGCGGGATTCAAAATGCATAATTCGATTCAACACCCACTTTAATCTAACTTCAATTTGAGCGCGACCAGAAGGGGTACCAGCGTTTATTATTATTTATTTTTTTATTTTTTTTTTAATTAATTTTTTTTTTCAGTCGATTGTAGCATACAAAATTTAGTCAAAATCGCTTAAACTGTTTTTAAATGCAATTTGTTTGACCCATAGTGACCCCCAAATGACCCACTATTCGAAATTTCTCGAACAAGTGACCCAGCCAAATGGTCTTCTTGTATCCCAAAAAGGTAGGACACAAAACTTAGTCAAAATCGTTAAAGATATTTATTAGATAAGATAAAATTACCTTGGATCTTAACATGTGACCCTTAACGTGTGACCCAGCCCAATAGTCTTTTCGTACACCAAATCGGTAGGATACAAAATTTATTCAAAATCGTTTTAGTCCTTTTTAGATAAAATTAGTTTGACCCGTAGTGACCCTAAAATGACCCACTAATCGAATTTTCTCAAACATGTGACCCAGCCCAATGGTCTTTTCGTACCCCAAAACGGTAGGATACAAAATTTAGTCAAAATCGTTAGAGCCGTTTTTTAGATAAAATTTATTTGACCCATAGTGACCCCCATATGACCCACTAATGAAATTTTCTCGAACATGCGACCCAGTCCAATGGTTTTATTGTATTCCAAAAATGTAGGAAACAAAACTTAGTCAAAATCGTTAAAGCCATTTAGCAGATAAAATAAAATTAGCTTTACCCGCAGTGACCATAAATGACCCACTAATTTAATTTTCTCGAACATGTGAGATAGCTCAATCATCTTCTTATAACCGAAAATGGTAGAATGCAAAATTTAGTCAAATTTGTTAGAGTCGTTTTTCAGGTAAAACAAAATTCTGAAGTGGCCGACTATTGGTGCAGTGATGGCCAACATTAGAGTTAAAGTGGCCGACTATTGGAGAACTTGCCCTTTTTGAACTTAACTTTGTCTAAAAAAAACTATTACCGTGTTTTTTAAAAATAATTGCTGAAACATAATAAGAAACGTATGTTTTAACATATATCACTGTTAAAAATGTTGTGCCGTTTTTTAAAAATTCTACGTTAAGATTTATATGCAAAAAAACAGTTAAGTGGCCGACTATTGGTACATTTACCCTATGTGTTTACATGTACAATAAAACCTGCAATAACAGATTCTGTCCATAAAGAAATCCTGTCTTAAATTGAAAATTCTCACAGCCCTGAAAAAAAAGGATACCATACATTGATACCTACTACGACGAAATCCTATCTAAAACGGAATTTTTTCGCGGTCGCTTGTGATTCCATCTTGGCAGGCTTTACTGTATTTAGATGTAATGTATTTAGATGTATGTATATATAGGATAAGAAAATAACCATATGTTGTAACGCCTCCCTCATAAATTTACTGCGTACGCTATTGCTCACAGTTACGGTTTCAATGCAGAATCTAACGATTAATAGTGTTTTTCCTTGCGTATTTGACTTAGAATTGTAGCTACATGGAGAGTCAAAAAGCCATTGGGTGTGCTCATGTGACCATGGCACCCACAAAAATTCGAAATAGTGATAGATGACAATGTCACCAACGTGTTCTTGTAGCATACATGGATCACCAAATGCTCTTCTTTGTGTTTGTTTTAAGTCACTAAGTTCTTTGCTACAGGTATCGTTTTACTGCCATTTATTATTTTTCACGGTGAAAATAATTTTGCAATAAAATGAGTGGGTGTTGCCATTTAAAATTTTCGAACTTTTTTCACTGTAACCGTACTTGTGGGAGGTCTATTTCTGTCCTTTGACCCGATTCTCCAGCCCATACCTTTATCTTGAATGGAATCACGTTTCCTTGAACTGTACAGCCATTAGAGGCTCATATATCGGGAAATTTTTTTTATGGCTACCCTGATATTTTGCGACAATACGCTATTATCGTTTGGTCGAAATACATATTGTTATGAAAATTCTGAATTAGTTAGTTCATAGAATGAAATCCTAACATGCTGGATTGCAAGTGACCTAAAAATCTAGTTAAGAACCCGGAGATCTAGCAAGGAGATACACTATTCAGAAAAACTCTCGTAACCTTTTAGAAAAAATGTTTTTTTTAGGTTTATTAGCTCATAACGCTGCATTACATTCAGTAATATGAGTAATACCATAAAAGTTATATATCAATAGAAAGATAATTTCACCTAAAATACAATGAAATAAAGTTCGATCTGTTGTTAATATTTTATTAAAAGTTATTGTTGTGTAATCAGAAAAAATGAATAGAACTTGGTTAGGTTAATGTGAAGTAAATTTAAAGTGAACATAGCCAATTGTCATAAATGCTTAGAGTGACACACATGTATAATTTTGTTTGTCAATGAGTCAATCAAGCTTAGGGTAAGATTTCAACTATTGTTTTGGAATTTAAGTGATAGGAGAACTTTTGCTATCACCATAAAAATAATACAATAAGCACAAAAGCGCCGTTTCGGATCATATAAAATTGATCCTTCTAATCGATTAGCTATAGGAAAGATCAATTTTATTTGATCCGTATTATTTTTTATGATGATAGCAACAAATCGTTCTACTTTACTTATGATATCAAGTTGGTATAATAAAGTTATCAAGTTGGTATAATAAAGTCATCAAGTTGGTATAATAAAGTTATCAAGTTGGTATAATAAAGTTATCAAGTTTATATAGTAAAGTTTTATGTGTCCTTTTAATTAGTGAATTAGTAAAGCATGATAAAATTAAAAATAAGAAACGTATGAATAAGATGAATAGTATAAGAATGCATGACGCACATTTTGGGGATGTAAAGAGGCTCATGTATAATTTTATTAAAAAATATGAAATCGTGTAAAATATTACGTATTAAAGATTTTTTTCTTTGGTTTTGAGTATAAGCTACATTGAAATCTATTGAAATGCCCTATAGCATATGTGTAATGAAACGCATTACATCACATTTTACAGGTATCTTTTATATAATGCAGATTTTAGAATTGAAACACGTGTTACAAATTTATCCTGGAGTGCCTGATTTTTGTGATATTCCCAAGTGATGAGTTACATTAGGGTCATTTTTCCCTAACATGCAATGGATCGGATTGCAGAGGTAGCCTTTTAAAGGGATCCTCATTCCGGTCAGGCGGTAGAGTAAGGCTGTCTCTTGTGGAGATGTCTTCAAGGTGTGGTTCTCTCCTATGAGCTGTCAAACGCATCTTGGGCAATGATGTGCCAGGCCTAGCTTGGGGACCGGGCCTGCTCCGGCCCCTCTTAGTGCATTGAGTTGGGTTCTATTGCAGCGTCCGGAATCGGTTAACAACCCTGTCATGTCCAGTATTGGATAAGGGCAGTGTCTAAGGTAGTCTTACAAAGTTTTTGTAAAATTGATGGAAGACTTTAGGTTTACTACTTCCCAGGCTAAACATAGAAGAATCAACTGAATTTTGGCGTCAAAAGTGCACTCAATGTGCAAAAATCCTCATTCTCCTGGCTGTCTCAAAGCCTGAATAGCCTACTTTGGCATGTCATCCTATATTACTCTCAATTATCATCAGCCAATTTTGACGCTATTTATTGCACATATATAATGAGACTTCTTACTAGCATAGTTAAATTTTAGAAAGATTAGCTGGTCACAAGATAAATACTATAATATGCGTATCTCTCATTTTTGTTCTCAATCCCACCGTAAGACTTAAACTAGCCGCCAAGTGTAAATAGTGCATTTTTCTTTGCAGCCAAAGGTATGTGTTAGATATCACGCACACTAAACTAGCTCAAACTATCTCTCTCGAGCTTTTATTCAAAAAATATTTCTTCAAAATTAGTCTGTTATTTTAAATTCTCGCTCTTCGGTCATCCTGTGAGCGCGTCACGTGGGTAAGTGATATGTTATTAATTTTAGGGCAACATTAAACATTTAGATAGATTATTTTGGACTTTAAAGTCCCGTTACTGACACAGCAACCAAATATGCTTTATATCTACAAAAATCACACACCTCTTGATCTAAATCCAGTGATTACTTCGCCACGCGAGTTTAGATTTATACTGCACATATAGATATAATTCTACCTAGAAATTTTATTTTGAAATTTTAATTATTTTTTTAGAATATAATCTCTTCTTGTCGTCATTTATTTAAATGTTTTTTTTTTTTTTTTTTTTTTTTGTAATCTGATACAGAAAGTGTTTATTTGATCTAATCTAGCAACAAAACGACTAATATACGTATTAATGTCAATTCAAATTTTCCTTCATAGTTGTTATTAGTGTAATGTTTTTTACTTTCATTGTAGAAGTATACATAATGTTATATAGAGTAACTTTGTGTAATTTAGAAGGCAATATGAGCACAGGATCATTCATTTTCTCATTCCCGTGGGGGATATCTCACTCCTTTGTCATTATTTTTTGGAAGATTGATGCATTTAATGAAATAGATATCAAGTCACGTGACTGTTACATATACAGTCTTGGTAAGGCTAAAATCGTGAACTCGTGAAATTTTCCTGAAAAATATAATGAAGAATTTTGACTTAAAATTTGCATGTTAGTGAAGATTGATCAATTACCTGCTTAATTCTGCCTATTCTTAATTTTGTAAAGCTATTAAGAATACACCTATACTCCACCAATTCTCTTTAGACATTTTTTCTTTTTGAGTGACTAAAAAATGCTTCTGTTTTTTTACTTTTAAGTATGTATCTTAAGTTATCCAGTATGTGGTAAGTCTCCACTTACTTTTAAGTATGTTACTTTTAAGTATGTATGTATATGTGTGTACGCAGTATTTTCAACAACTACTGCACGAATTTGAATGTGGCTTTACATTAAAATTATAGTACACCAAAGAAGATTTCAAGCCAAAATTAGTCATCATACGGAGTTTTATTTTTACAAAGACACATAAAAAAATGTTAATGTATGATTGTCTACTTCGTGTCAAACGTCTACAATGCTGGTAACTAGAATATCCTTATAAATGAGAATGGCGACCTATGAACAATAAAATTTTATTGGTCGAGAGACAAAAACGTGAGCCTGCCATTTACTGACTTGTCTCACTCGTCTAATTGAATTTGAATAGGCGAATATGGTCAATTTCTGGCATGTGGGTTGTTATAGTTGGACAAATTTTTTCGTTTTTTACATGTGCTATATGTGCCATTGTCTGATTTATAAAGACACTCTATTGTATATACTACTCTATCTAAAATGCGCCAACATACTCCAATAATAATAAAAAAAAAAATTGGCGACGTTCATAACATGAGTATTTTTCCACAATTGCAATCAAATCGTAGCGTAAGAAATAGTCAATTGAAGTCGCTTTGATTTTACTTACCCATCATACGTAGTATATGGTAAGTCTTGTAATCGTTTTGAAAATCGAAAAAAAAATTGACGGATTTACACGTTTCAGACACTGGAGATACCGAAAAACATATTTTTAGAAAAAAAAAAAAATTGCCGTCGGTCTGTCTGCGTATCTCTGTATGTGTGTGTGTGTATAAACACTCTGTCTCCCGAACAAATTGAGATAGAGACTTCAAATTTGGTATGTACTTAGTATGTAATAATGGGAAGAAGCTTATTACATTTCAGTAACCTCGATTATCTGGAACTACTTTTTACGGACTCTCGAAATATTCGCTCTGATAAAAGGTATATATAAAAATTTTCGAAATTGTTTATTTTAAGGAGTGAATATAAAAGACAATAAAAAAACATAAATTTTGCATAAAGAATGAAGTCGGCCTTATTTGTAATCCTACTTTCCACACTCTTCGATTTTTCATGACTCTGTATTTCATTCAAATTTCAATTCAAAGATATATTTTAATTGGAAATGAGACGCTTAATCAGACGCAATAAATCGTTAGCTAATATGATTATAAATTTTGGAATTATAAGGATGTTTCTTTTACGCAATTCAGGAATAGAGCATTTAAAGTTTATGACGTCATCAAGCCACGATTTTATTCAAATTGCAATGCATTGTATAAATTGTTTACACATGTTTTATTTTCCAATTTTATACTATGCATATCCATGATGGGTAAGTATTACGGTGGCCCCCAACGACTAGTTCTGTTTCAAAATTACTTGTTTCTTTTCTTTGTAGGTCTCTTCTATCAGGGCTACACTAGATACCGGGCTTGCTCATTCATTAACCTGACGTCACAAATGGTGGCTGGCCGCAACTAGAGCTCCTATAATACAGGCTGAATCATACCGCCATTTAATAACCCAGCGGACCAAAAACCAAGCTAAAACCGGTTAGCTTACCGTACTAGTGGACGGCGAGTGACAGTAACGGGGACGGCGAAGACCTGCTCAGGTGGTTTCCTAATGCTGAGCTAGGTCATAATATGGCGGTTATTTTGGGCAACAGAATGGATATGCGTGAGCTCCCCTTATAGGAGCCTTAGCCGCAAGCCGCAACGAAAGACATACAGCGATTGGCACAAAATGATGGGCACGTCGTTTTGTACCGCTGGTCGCGGCCAGACACTATTTGTGACGCCGTGAGAATGAATGAGCAAACCTAGGGCTCCTATAATAGGTATATAGGAGCCTTAAGCAAACCCGGTATCTAGTGTTGCCTTGCTGCTATGTAAGTTATTTTGAAACAAAATATTAAAATAATAATAAAAATAAATTCGTCAGGGTTATTGATAGAATCTTCGTGAAGAATATACGACTTAATATTATTTATTTAATTAAAGTTATTATTAGTTATTATTTGTTAAAGTTTAGTGGCTTACATTAAAGTTATAAAAATTTCCATTACATACATATCTTAAAAGGATATTTTTTTAATTCAAGATATTATAGAGACATGATAGTATCTGACGCTTTCTTGCTTTTCAGTTAGGTGCACCGCAGATACTCTATGCGTCTGGTTATACAGTTATACATAAAACATATTTCCGAGTTGAATAAATAATAAAAGTGCAGAGAATCAGTTTAATTGTATTCATTTTATAGCAAATTTATAATAAATATTTTTTCACAATATCAGTACTTCTTCTGCGTTTGATGTATTTTGAAATATAGTATGCACACACACACGCCTGCAGCACAGTTTTAGTATCAATAACGTACTTTTTAAATTGTTTATTCATTTCCGTTTAAAATACGTTGAAATAATAACTAGCACAATGAAGTATCTTGCAAAATAATACAAGCTCGATATTCTGCAGCCCGGAAAACACACAGATATGACAAAAATAATCAACATATTTTTTCGGTGAGAAAGAAAGGAGAGGGAGAGAGGGTTATCTGATGAAATGAAATACATAAAAAAATATTTCTTTTATTCTCCTTGTAATAAAACAAGTCATCCCAGCTCATCCGGCAGAGTAAATTGATTTTTTTTTAAATTTTTAATGAAGGTACATACTTATTCTGGACGTTATCGTGATAAGCTATAACATATGATGACTAAGCTATAATATATTTCCGACACTCAAACGAGGTTCGAACCCAAACCAGTCATTAAATACCAAAGAAATTTTTTAAGCATGTTTCACGTAACTAAGTAAACAATTTTTAAAAAATTTATTGAAATCGAAGAAATTTAACATGCTTTAATAATGAACTGGAAATTTAGCATCATTGCCCGTACAGTTATTTGTATTTTCAAATGTCCGTTATTTTCGAACAGAACACCGAAACTTCTTGATTAATGAATTCATTCAAGAAATTTGCAAGATCATTACACTGTCACAACTAGGTTGGAAATGGTTCAGTATTCCGATGTTATCGTAATGACAAATTTTGCATGTGATTGCAATAGGTCGATTTCTAAAAAAAATCATCCTAAAATAAACCATTACTAGAAAATTCCAACGTATTATTTAATGTCTTTAAAGTATTTTTTTTAAAAAGGCTCATAAACTTAGATTGAAAAAATAATATATACATACATATATATATATTTGCAGTGTCGTATTAATTAATATTACATAAGAAGATTATTCTTCACCGGTGCCTTAAGAAATTATTTTGCGAGTGTCGTATGAATAATTAAAGAAATATTTAACTTAAAAAAAATAACTGAATCAAATAAAAAGGAGCTGAAAAAGTAAATGTTGTCTTGCTTACCATCTATGACTATTTCTATAAAGCGCACAAATTAATAAAAAAAACTTAGTTTAATGAGCAAAAATTGTGTATTTAAAAGTTATTTTTAAAGTCAACCGAGAAACTATTTTTCAAAATGACTGTGAAAATTTTATTCTACCTTTCGGTAAAATTTTAGTATTGAATCGCAAATACTAAGTGGCTACAATTAACCTGATGTTACTTAAAATGTTCTCTAATTCAACCTAACAATTGGTATGTCGCGATATTTTGTATCCTGATATGGTGAAGGAGACTTGGTGTTCCTTAGAATGACATAGTTCTAAATGCTACGACCACTCTTTTGAGAAATTTTTCCGTAGGAAGTACCGCAGTTAGAATTTTTGGAAAGTGCTAACTATATTGAAATACTTGCTAGAATGCGTTGTATGTCAGGTGACATTGCGTACGAGTATAAGGACACTTTCAGTAGATGATGGATGTCCCTTAAATTTAACCAAGTTTTTGAGTTAGAATCTTGTTATTCCAAGGCAACGATGAGACAAAGTGACCCACATACAATTAAAAAAAGTTCTAAAATCGCTAATAGAGGCAAGTATAGAGCTTTAAAAATGTAAAGACAGTTTAACAAAAATAGCGAATCTGAAGAGACACATCACATTTCATTTAATAATTTCAAGATCCTGAAACTTCCAATGTTAGAAGCTATATTCATATGGGAATGAAACTCACCTGCCCACAGAATTTTCCAAATAAAACCACATTATTTTAGATTGCGTGTAACTATTCAGCATGTTAATCGTATATCACATCGTTTCTCAAACGTTTTGCTGTCTCTTACCTCTTGCTGAAGATTTTCATTTAGGAGTATCTCTCATCTGAAAAGCCTACACCACACAATCTATTTCTCCAAACAAAAGTGTATATTTTTGACTAGCCGATTCGACCGGCGTTGCCCAGTCCCGTCAAAAAATTATACGAAATGCAAAATCACTCTAAAAATTACTGCACGAACCGTTCCTCCAGTAACTATTTGTCTTTCGTAAATTAAATAGAGAGATGGGCCTCGAAGCGGAGGTAAATTCAATACCACCATCTCAAATGTCTGGATCATTTGATTCAAAGCGGATCGGTTTTTGATAAAAAATTTAAAAAAATTTACCGTCGGATTTTTACAAAATTTGCATTTTCGGAATCAGAAAAACAAATTACGTACAGACTGTGAGTTTCGAATCAATACTTCCAATACTTTTCTTAATACTCGAGGATGAGTGAAAATGAGAATATTTCGTTGTCTAGGATTATCAAATCGGTAACTTTTTTTTGCTGTTTCAATAAAATAGCCATCTTTGGCGCACGCGCAGGAAAATATTTTAATTCCAGCGCCAGAGGATGCGTTCTGTTCTAATCAAATTTCTGACACGTGTCCCCGCTGCCTACGGTACCGTGTAGAGCCGACTTGCTGTGCAAGCACTGCACAGTCTTTTAGTTCCAGTTTCCACCATCAGGTCGGGCATTCTGTTCTAAATAAACCACTTTCTGAACGAAACTGCGGAACTCCTTCCCGCTGCTTACGGCACCACATAGAAGGCGTGCTGTGCACCCGCGGAAAATCTGTTAGTTCCACTTTCCACCCCCAGGGAGTACCAAATCTTTGTCTTCATTAGTTTGCTATATCTTAATTACTTCATGTTAAGTTGAATGAAACAATACCCTTTTAAATCGGCCAATACAACCCGAGAGAATAAATCACCCCCTGGTGATTAATATTCATAAATGTTGGTTAGCAAGGGTTGAAAATATGAGACCGAAGTAATTAGTACCTGGGAGAAATCGGAAGAATGTTAGGAAAGATTTCGTTTGAATCGGACCAAAATTAAATGCAAAATGTTTTAGTTAGATTTTCCTCCACCAGGGAACGCATTCTGTTCTAAACAAACCTCTTTACGAACGAAACTCCGGCACGTGTCCTCGCTGCTTATGGTACCGTATAGAAGGCATCCTATGCACGCGCCGAGAATCTTTTAGTTCCACTTTCCACCATCAGGGGTCACCAAATATATGTCTTAATTAGTTATCTATATCTTAATTAGTTCATGTTAAGTTGAATGAATCAATTCGCGTTGAAATCGGGCTCTTTGTTTGAATCGGCTCAATTTTAAATGCAAAATCTTTTAATTCCACTTTCCACCGCTAGGGGACGCACTCTGTTCTAAAAAACTCTTTCCTATTGAAACTCCAGCATGTGTCCCTGCTGCCTACGACACTGTAAGTAGATGATAAAAGAGAGTTCTGCATCAGCGCAGTTCGCGCAGTCGACCTTCTGTGCTCTGTGAAGGTCACCGGAAGGGACAGGTGTGGACACCGGAAGTGGCAGGTGGGGATAACAGGCATGTTGAGACAGGAAGTGAACAGGAAGTGTAGATAGGAAGTTTAACCGGAAATGTGACAGGAAGTGAATGCGATAAGGGAGAGAGGGGGAGGGCTTATTTTTGTGGGGGGCTTAATTTTTTTTGTTGGTTTTAATCCTTCTAGTCGAGTGGAGTTGAGTTGTAGGAATCCTGCTATCAGAATGAATTTAGTTTGAAAGTAATATTAGCAAAATGTTCGATTTTTTTTTTTTTTTTTGTTTCACCTGAAATAAAAATTTTATTTGCTAACTAACACCTAATATAAAAATGGAAATCTTTCTGACTTTGTTTTACTTTATAAAAGTTTAACGTGAAATTTATTTTTAGACTGGAAACGCGACAGGAAATAAGATCGGAAACGGGATTAGACATGCTTTTTCCAAAAAGGGTTTTCAGGAAGCAGTAAACATGTTTTAGGAACATGTTTGGGAGCTTGTTGGAACAGGACAGGTGGTTTGTGAGACCGGAAGTAATTAAGATGAGAGAGATAAAGAAGGTGCATGATTAGACACATAGATTTTGTTCTTTGTAGAGGGTTAAATTATTTTTTAGTGTTTTGAATTTTATTTATTCTTAAACCGTTATAAATTATTTTTTTCTATCATTTTAATTTTTAGTGACACCAATTTTAGAAGTAATTGCTCATTAAAAGAATTATTTTTCAACGCTGGCACAGGCAGGAATTGAACCCACTATCTTATATGTGGTAAACCAATGTGTTTATCCACTGTGCTAGCGGGAACTTGTAATGCTATCTCTTTAAATGCAAGAGATGGGGACTTCAGACATGTATTGAGATATCTTTATCATAGTTTTAATGAACTGCAGGAAATTTTCTTTAGCTATTGAGTAATTCGAGAGTTTTGGTTTAATATGAATGCTATTACATCTATTTGTTTAATTTACAAACACATTTCTTTCACAACACTCTGTCAACACATCACTTCAATATTCGAAATAATAATTTAGAGGGAAAATTTTTACTTTCTACACGAAATTTTATTTATAGAGATTGACGAAGATAGTATACCTAATTCTTTCTTGTATTAACATTATATTCGAAATAGAGTTTTGTTACGAAAAATAACGTGTTTATACATTTTAAAAACGAAAGCAAAGTGATTTTTACCAATGTAACTGTAAGCTATACACCCACGCATTTATGTTATTGAATTAAATTACAATGCTTAATATTGTATTCACCGTACTATTTTCCTGCAAAAGCCGTTTCACAAACTTGTATACTGAAATTAATGTATCATTTTTAGGGAAAAAATTAATTCAAGTCTTTGAGACTAATCTTTCATAGGAAAAAAAGATTTGTCATACTTTCTGTTACATTATATCTTCCGTTTTTTAAGTTTACAATATATTTTTTTTTATTATTATATATTTGTTTTAATTGACTTGTAATAGCTAACATTTTTCTTAAAAGACTACTAGAGAATAACTTATGTCACAATTACTACACCCTTCTTTAGTTAAATATGTTTCACTTAAGACATGACAGTCTTAGAAACATTTCATTTTGGAATTAAGTGATTAAACAGACTAGTGGCTGAGAGGCTCTACTTTCAAAGCTGGTATACGGAAGGTTTAAACACCTCTCACGCTCGTTGACCTAACCGTTTGGAGTTTTTATCGAATCTTGTGTCAATATGGGTTAGAACACCTTAGAAAGACCTCCCACAGAGACTTATATACCATACGTAGATAATCGATTGTAACAAATCACCAACCAACCACAACGTATAAGACATTTTAGATCATTCCATTTAGTCAAGAAATGATTTGACATGCAAAATTTGATTTAGAAAAACATACAATATGATATAAACAATACCATACGATATAAACGAACAACATTACATACAATTTGAACGATTTTTTCCCTTTCATATGAAATATTTTTAGCGACTATTTAACTTATTAAAGAGAGCGAGTATTTTGTTTAGAGTTATACGATTAAAATAAATTTTTATTATATTTGACTTTATACAAGCAACATTTTAAAAAAAAGAGAATGGAATCTAGTTTTATAAATTAACATATTTCAATTTTACAAATACTTCACACCCCTCTTTTTCCCCCCCCTCTTTTGGTAGACTTTATACACATAAGACATGAAAAGCATTTTAGAATACATCATTTAGAAATTAAGTGATTTGATAAGTAAAATATTATTTATAAAAGCAATAGATACGAAAGTAATAAAGATTTTTACTTACAAATGTACGAACTTCTGATAGGTAAGACTTTCTCAGTCATTGTGCAAGAATTAAGTGGTTATTGAACTTATAACGTTATAGGATGAAATATTCACCAGGCGTATTTTTAAACCAATAAAATGTCAGTATTTTTAAACCAATAAAAAGTTAATATTTTTACAAGAGCGCCCTCTATCATTATATAAATTTCAATGAAACGAGTTGATATTATTATACTGTGCCCTGAAATTGCTGTAATAGGTTGTATTTTTCGTTAAGTTAGTTTTCATTTAAGTTATTATGGAACGAGTTATGAATTCTTATGTTGGTGATGTAACCAACTTGGAGTGTCAACACTCATCACCAAAGTTAAATAATCAAGAGATGGATTCTACACTTTTACCCAAAGAAGCACCCGTTTCGAATTATGAAGTGAAACCCAACTCATCAGGACTAAAGTTACCCTTTGTGTGCACTACTTGCAACAAAGCTTTTTCCCGAAAGTTTGTCTTAATTAGACACATGAAATTTCACCTGGAGAAAAAACCTTTTGTGTGTGACATCTGCGAAAAACAATTTGTTCAAAAGAGTGATTTATTAAATCATGTGAAGATTCATTCAAAGAGCCCAGTGATTTATAATTGTGATCTATGTGCTGAAGTTTTTTCAAAAAAGAGTGACTTACTTCAACATAGCAAAATTCACAAATCTGTCAAACAACATAAGTGTATTGAATGCAATGAACTGTTTTCGAGAAAGTACGACTTATTGAAACATAAGAGGATGAATAAGCCCCGAAAGCAGTATGAATGCATCCAGTGTAGTGGAATATTTAATCGAAAATATGATTTATCACGTCATATAGACACTGCACACAAAGTACTACCCAAAGTTGTCAAATCGTCATCATTAAAAGATTCGTTATATGAAAAAGTGAAACATTTTAAAAGACAAAATGCTTTAAATGTATTTACTAAAACTGTAATAAATTCTAATGAGGAGAATGATCAAGACTTTCACACATTTTTTAACAGTATTCGGTCGGACGTTTTGAATGAATTAAATTATCACATAGAAGTAAAAAGGTCAATGAAATGGTATGCAACTGCAAAAGTTGTTGTAAGTCGCCAAACACCGGACGGTGATATAGATACTATCACCCCATATTTTCATTCAAGAACTGTACTGGAATTGACGAATCAAAACATACCTGTACATGTTGAGGATGCCTTTACGAAAATTATTAACTCTTTTGAGAAATTCACTCAACAAGGATTTAATTGGACATTGCAACAAATATTAAATCTAGAACTGTCTATACAGCTAAATATAGAATGGTTTAAAATGTGTGGACTGTTTTTGAAACATGTATATTCATGTTTTTGCTATTGTAGTTATTTAAAATGATAAATAAATAGCCTATGACTAAAAAATCTTAAAGAGTTTTTTATTATTTTCATGGTAACTATTTTATATAAATTACTTATAACAGTTTACAATGCTACATAAACTACTGTTTAACATTTTGAATGTCTTAGACAAAATGAGAATGAATTTGTTGAAATTATGAAAAACATGATGAAATAAATGCGATGTATTTATTATATGTTACTTAAATTACAAGAGAAATTATTGGAAATGTGTTATTTTAAATCTATGGTACTTTTAATAACTAACAAGGTAAGACGTGACGTTATGAATCATCGATGGGTTTTCCTTTGAATATGTATTAATCTTACTTATTGATAAGAAAGTTAGAAAAATAGACTTAACACATTGTTAGAGCTTTTGGAAAAATATATACTTGGTTAAAAATTTTAGAAAATTTAACATAAAGTAACAAATTTCAGAAAATAAACATTTCGATAAATGAAAAAAATTAAATTTTGGTAAACTTTACACTTAGACAATATTTCAAACTAGGAAAAAATAATAACTTTACACTGAGACATTATTTAAAACTAAGGAAAAATTAGACTTAACGCATTGTTGCAGTTTCTTTGAAAAATATCTAGTTGGTTATAAATTTTAGAAAATTCGACCTAACGAAATTAACACACTTAAAAATATCTAGGTTATACATTTTATAAAATAAGCAACAAATAAACATTTCGATACATTGACAAAAGAAAATAATTAAGTTTAAGTAAACTTTACACTTAGACAATATTTCAAACTAAAAAAAATAATAAATTTACACTTATACAATATTTTAAACTAAGAAAAATAATAACTTTACACTTATACAATATTTTAAACTAAGGAAAATTAATAACTTTAAACATCAGACTTAACACATTGTTAAAGTTTTTTGAAAATAACAAGACATTTTGAAAGCAGTGGAAATAGTATACCTGCAAAAAATTCAACTTAGTGGAATTTAATATTGAAATTTTTTAACCTCACTCATTTAAAAAATAAAACTTCATAAAATTTTCACTTTTTTTAAATAAGCAACTGTTAAACATTTTGAATGTCTTAGACAAAGTGTGAATAAATTTGTTGAAATTATATAAAACATGAAAAATTTCATAACTTTTAAAGGAAATTTTATTTTTTGTGAAATAAACTCGAGGTATTTATTATATGTAACTTTAACTACTAGAGAATTGATTGAAAATGTGTTACTTTTAAGCACTCACAAGATAAGACACGATGTTAGGAATTATAGATGTGTTTTCCCCCCACAATTGACGTCACTTGTAGCAAATTTACTGACCAAGCCATGAAATCATAGTTCAGGGTATGTTTATGAGCACGGCGTTTAGTTGAGATTTAAGATATTTGAGAAATATAAACTACAACTTTGACTACTTTTTGAAATTTCCCCCTACATAAGAAAAAGGACATAGGAAAATAAAATGAAAAGTTGTCTTTGAATGGAATCGAACCATTATCCTTTCACTTAACAGCTGAATGCGTTGGCAATTACATCACAAAGGCACTGATAACAACTGGTTGAATATATTGGGTTTCTTTTTTAAGGTTAAATTCATTTAATATTCAAGTTATTTCTTAATGATACACTTATAAACAATAAATTTAATTAGCATTCAAAAAACAAACGATCACATTATTGTGTAAAACAATCAAATGTTTTGAAAGTCACGAGTTAAAATTTTGGAGGGTGCGATAACTTGGAAGTGCACTCCAGAAGGGGCGTTAAATTTTTGAAGAAGTTTAATCTTAGAAGACGAGAGTAAAATTTGAAATGACTTAGAGTTTAATTAGAATTTAGATGTGAACCTTTTAAAATGAAATAATAGTTTTTTTTGTATCGCCCTCTATCGGTGGGTAATGGAATTAAGAGATAATTAAAAGTTTTAACTTGGATTCGAACCCACAACAAAAATTATTTTACGGTTTGATAATTTAGGGTAGGTTTAACTGAGCAAACCATGATATTATAGTATTTAGAGATGTTTTAAGATATTCGATAAAGGAAATCATCTAAATTTTCAATTTAATTGAATGGTTTACTGCTTAAAGTACTACAAAATGAATAGAACACGATACATAGTTTTTTTTAATTAATTATATTTTTCGAAAGGTTAAATTGACTTATTGATAAACTTAGGATTTATGTTTAAAGTGAATAAATTTGATATGTTAGGTTTACTTAATAACAGAGGGTTGAATAAGTTTTTTTTTAATTAAAATTTCATAAAAATAAAGTTTACTAAAAGTTTTTAAAGTTAAAAAAATTGTAAGTTACGTTAAAAAAGTTAACAAAAATATAGTTTAAAAAAATTAAAAGTTTACAAAAAGATTAAAAATCTTTAAATTAATTAAAATTAACTTTTTTATTTTAACTATTGATTGACTATAATTTAATTGTTAATCCTTGTAACCAACTGGTGCATATCAACTATCTGCACATGTGCAGAAAAAACATACACTTTTACACTAACTTGAGTTTGATTTTAAATTATTTGCTAATTTTTATACAACTCGATTACCTTTCAGAAACAAAATAGAATTAAATACTTACCGAAAAACACGTCCACTTCTTGTGCTTTCTTTCACTAGACTAACCTTTCTCCCTTATCTTTGTTAGGGGGCGCTGCAATCGACGTAAAGGCGCTACCAGTCTTCCAGTTTGTGACGTCATTTCCGGTTTGAGATAAGAATAAACTTTAAATACAAACTACACTCGCTCGGTCATTCTTCCTCCACTCTTACTTGACAGCAGTTGTTAGTTTCTTATTTTGACGTGTTGAATGACGTCATCACGTGTTTGTCTAAACTTGTCCAGTCTTGTTTCTGTGCTGCACGTCTGTTTTGCTAACTCATCTCTTACTCGTTTAGACTTGTTTCGTCTGCTTTGATGATTCATGTTTTGCTTTAACCGTTTGGCCTTGCTGGTGTCAACCACCTCATGTCTTTTGTCATAGCTTGAATATACTTTACACCAATCACTTAAACATAAAAGTCTTGTCACAACTTACTTAAACTTTGATAAAAATATTAATTATTCATAAATTTTATCAAATTCTTATACATTTACTAAGTCACTTTCATTCAAAAATATGGTAAAGTCCGATTTTAAATTGAAGTCTAAGATAAATTCCCCAAATTTGTAACATTTTAATACTAATAATAAGTATCGTAAACACCCTGTACATACAAGTTTTGTAAAAATAATATTACTTATAGCTAACTCGTTCAGTCTCATGATAAATAATATAAGAAAAAGTTAGAATAGTTCACATATTTTTGTAATTAAAAAAATGTATGCACAAACACACACACAATAGCTTACAAGGTTACAACACTCAACACACAGTTCACCATACTTAAATAAACGATTCACGATAAATTTATAAATTTAAATTTAAATATTTGAAAAATACTGAAGTATTTTTATTTATAATTGTTCATTTATAAATAAAATATTTAAATTTAAATTTATAAATTTATCGTGAATCGTTTTTTTAAGTATGGTGAACTGTGTGTTGAGTATTGTAACCTTGTAAGATATTGTGTGTGTGTTTGTGCATACATTTTTTTTAATTACAAAAATATGTGAACTATTCTATCTTTTTCTTATATTATTTATCATGAGACTGAACGAGTTAGCTATAAGTAATATTATTTTTACAAAACTTGTATGTACAGGGTGTTTACGATACTTATTATTAGTGTTAAAATGTGACAAATTTGGGGAATTTATCTTAGACTTTGATTTAAAATCGGACTTTACCATATTTTTGAATGAAAGTGACTTAGTAAATGTATAAGAATTTGATAAAATTTATGAATAATTAATATTTTTATCAAAGTTTAAGTAAGTTGTGACAAGACTTTTATGTTTAAGTGATTGGTGTAAAGTATATTCAAGCTATGACAAAAGACATGAGGTGGTTGACACCAGCAAGGCCAAACGGTTAAAGCAAAACATGAATCATCAAAGCAGACGAAACAAGTCTAAACGAGTAAGAGATGAGTTAGCAAAACAGACGTGCAGCACAGAAACAAGACTGGACAAGTTTAGACAAACACGTGATGACGTCATTCAACACGTCAAAATAAGAAACTAACAACTGCTGTCAAGTAAGAGTGGAGGAAGAATGACCGAGCGAGTGTAGTTTGTATTTAAAGTTTATTCTTATCTCAAACCGGAAATGACGTCACAAACTGGAAGACTGGTAGCGCCTTTACGTCGATTGCAGCGCCCCCTAACAAAGATAAGGGAGAAAGGTTAGTCTAGTGAAAGAAAGCACAAGAAGTGGACGTGTTTTTCGGTAAGTATTTAATTCTATTTTGTTTCTGAAAGGTAATCGAGTTGTATAAAAATTAGCAAATAATTTAAAATCAAACTCAAGTTAGTGTAAAAGTGTATGTTTTTTCTGCACATGTGCAGATAGTTGATATGCACCAGTTGGTTACAAGGATTAACAATTAAATTATAGTCAATCAATAGTTAAAATAAAAAAGTTAATTTTAATTAATTTAAAGATTTTTAATCTTTTTGTAAACTTTTAATTTTTTTAAACTATATTTTTGTTAACTTTTTTAACGTAACTTACAATTTTTTTAACTTTAAAAACTTTTAGTAAACTTTATTTTTATGAAATTTTAATTAAAAAAAAACTTATTCAACCCTCTGTTATTAAGTAAACCTAACATATCAAATTTATTCACTTTAAACATAAATCCTAAGTTTATCAATAAGTCAATTTAACCTTTCGAAAAATATAATTAATTAAAAAAAACTATGTATCGTGTTCTATTCATTTTGTAGTACTTTAAGCAGTAAACCATTCAATTAAATTGAAAATTTAGATGATTTCCTTTATCGAATATCTTAAAACATCTCTAAATACTATAATATCATGGTTTGCTCAGTTAAACCTACCCTAAATTATCAAACCGTAAAATAATTTTTGTTGTGGGTTCGAATCCAAGTTAAAACTTTTAATTATCTCTTAATTCCATTACCCACCGATAGAGGGCGATACAAAAAAAACTATTATTTCATTTTAAAAGGTTCACATCTAAATTCTAATTAAACTCTAAGTCATTTCAAATTTTACTCTCGTCTTCTAAGATTAAACTTCTTCAAAAATTTAACGCCCCTTCTGGAGTGCACTTCCAAGTTATCGCACCCTCCAAAATTTTAACTCGTGACTTTCAAAACATTTGATTGTTTTACACAATAATGTGATCGTTTGTTTTTTGAATGCTAATTAAATTTATTGTTTATAAGTGTATCATTAAGAAATAACTTGAATATTAAATGAATTTAACCTTAAAAAAGAAACCCAATATATTCAACCAGTTGTTATCAGTGCCTTTGTGATGTAATTGCCAACGCATTCAGCTGTTAAGTGAAAGGATAATGGTTCGATTCCATTCAAAGACAACTTTTCATTTTATTTTCCTATGTCCTTTTTCTTATGTAGGGGGAAATTTCAAAAAGTAGTCAAAGTTGTAGTTTATATTTCTCAAATATCTTAAATCTCAACTAAACGCCGTGCTCATAAACATACCCTGAACTATGATTTCATGGCTTGGTCAGTAAATTTGCTACAAGTGACGTCAATTGTGGGGGGAAAACACATCTATAATTCCTAACATCGTGTCTTATCTTGTGAGTGCTTAAAAGTAACACATTTTCAATCAATTCTCTAGTAGTTAAAGTTACATATAATAAATACCTCGAGTTTATTTCACAAAAAATAAAATTTCCTTTAAAAGTTATGAAATTTTTCATGTTTTATATAATTTCAACAAATTTATTCACACTTTGTCTAAGACATTCAAAATGTTTAACAGTTGCTTATTTAAAAAAAGTGAAAATTTTATGAAGTTTTATTTTTTAAATGAGTGAGGTTAAAAAATTTCAATATTAAATTCCACTAAGTTGAATTTTTTGCAGGTATACTATTTCCACTGCTTTCAAAATGTCTTGTTATTTTCAAAAAACTTTAACAATGTGTTAAGTCTGATGTTTAAAGTTATTAATTTTCCTTAGTTTAAAATATTGTATAAGTGTAAAGTTATTATTTTTCTTAGTTTAAAATATTGTATAAGTGTAAATTTATTATTTTTTTTAGTTTGAAATATTGTCTAAGTGTAAAGTTTACTTAAACTTAATTATTTTCTTTTGTCAATGTATCGAAATGTTTATTTGTTGCTTATTTTATAAAATGTATAACCTAGATATTTTTAAGTGTGTTAATTTCGTTAGGTCGAATTTTCTAAAATTTATAACCAACTAGATATTTTTCAAAGAAACTGCAACAATGCGTTAAGTCTAATTTTTCCTTAGTTTTAAATAATGTCTCAGTGTAAAGTTATTATTTTTTCCTAGTTTGAAATATTGTCTAAGTGTAAAGTTTACCAAAATTTAATTTTTTTCATTTATCGAAATGTTTATTTTCTAAAATTTGTTACTTTATGTTAAATTTTCTAAAATTTTTAACCAAGTATATATTTTTCCAAAAGCTCTAACAATGTGTTAAGTCTATTTTTCTAACTTTCTTATCAATAAGTAAGATTAATACATATTCAAAGGAAAACCCATCGATGATTCATAACGTCACGTCTTACCTTGTTAGTTATTAAAAGTACCATAGATTTAAAATAACACATTTCCAATAATTTCTCTTGTAATTTAAGTAACATATAATAAATACATCGCATTTATTTCATCATGTTTTTCATAATTTCAACAAATTCATTCTCATTTTGTCTAAGACATTCAAAATGTTAAACAGTAGTTTATGTAGCATTGTAAACTGTTATAAGTAATTTATATAAAATAGTTACCATGAAAATAATAAAAAACTCTTTAAGATTTTTTAGTCATAGGCTATTTATTTATCATTTTAAATAACTACAATAGCAAAAACATGAGTATACATGTTTCAAAAACAGTCCACACATTTTAAACCATTCTATATTTAGCTGTATAGACAGTTCTAGATTTAATATTTGTTGCAATGTCCAATTAAATCCTTGTTGAGTGAATTTCTCAAAAGAGTTAATAATTTTCGTAAAGGCATCCTCAACATGTACAGGTATGTTTTGATTCGTCAATTCCAGTACAGTTCTTGAATGAAAATATGGGGTGATAGTATCTATATCACCGTCCGGTGTTTGGCGACTTACAACAACTTTTGCAGTTGCATACCATTTCATTGACCTTTTTACTTCTATGTGATAATTTAATTCATTCAAAACGTCCGACCGAATACTGTTAAAAAATGTGTGAAAGTCTTGATCATTCTCCTCATTAGAATTTATTACAGTTTTAGTAAATACATTTAAAGCATTTTGTCTTTTAAAATGTTTCACTTTTTCATATAACGAATCTTTTAATGATGACGATTTGACAACTTTGGGTAGTACTTTGTGTGCAGTGTCTATATGACGTGATAAATCATATTTTCGATTAAATATTCCACTACACTGGATGCATTCATACTGCTTTCGGGGCTTATTCATCCTCTTATGTTTCAATAAGTCGTACTTTCTCGAAAACAGTTCATTGCATTCAATACACTTATGTTGTTTGACAGATTTGTGAATTTTGCTATGTTGAAGTAAGTCACTCTTTTTTGAAAAAACTTCAGCACATAGATCACAATTATAAATCACTGGGCTCTTTGAATGAATCTTCACATGATTTAATAAATCACTCTTTTGAACAAATTGTTTTTCGCAGATGTCACACACATAAGGTTTTTTCTCCAGGTGAAATTTCATGTGTCTAATTAAGACAAACTTTCGGGAAAAAGCTTTGTTGCAAGTAGTGCACACAAAGGGTAACTTTAGTCCTGATGAGTTGGGTTTCACTTCATAATTCGAAACGGGTGCTTCTTTGGGTAAAAGTGTAGAATCCATCTCTTGATTATTTAACTTTGGTGATGAGTGTTGACACTCCAAGTTGGTTACATCACCAACATAAGAATTCATAACTCGTTCCATAATAACTTAAATGAAAACTAACTTAACGAAAAATACAACCTATTACAGCAATTTCAGGGCACAGTATAATAATATCAACTCGTTTCATTGAAATTTATATAATGATAGAGGGCGCTCTTGTAAAAATATTAACTTTTTATTGGTTTAAAAATACTGACATTTTATTGGTTTAAAAATACGCCTGGTGAATATTTCATCCTATAACGTTATAAGTTCAATAACCACTTAATTCTTGCACAATGACTGAGAAAGTCTTACCTATCAGAAGTTCGTACATTTGTAAGTAAAAATCTTTATTACTTTCGTATCTATTGCTTTTATAAATAATATTTTACTTATCAAATCACTTAATTTCTAAATGATGTATTCTAAAATGCTTTTCATGTCTTATGTGTATAAAGTCTACCAAAAGAGGGGGGGGGGAAAGAGGGGTGTGAAGTATTTGTAAAATTGAAATATGTTAATTTATAAAACTAGATTCCATTCTCTTTTTTTTTAAATGTTGCTTGTATAAAGTCAAATATAATAAAAATTTATTTTAATCGTATAACTCTAAACAAAATACTCGCTCTCTTTAATAAGTTAAATAGTCGCTAAAAATATTTCATATGAAAGGGAAAAAATCGTTCAAATTGTATGTAATGTTGTTCGTTTATATCGTATGGTATTGTTTATATCATATTGTATGTTTTTCTAAATCAAATTTTGCATGTCAAATCATTTCTTGACTAAATGGAATGATCTAAAATGTCTTATACGTTGTGGTTGGTTGGTGATTTGTTACAATCGATTATCTACGTATGGTATATAAGTCTCTGTGGGAGGTCTTTCTAAGGTGTTCTAACCCATATTGACACAAGATTCGATAAAAACTCCAAACGGTTAGGTCAACGAGCGTGAGAGGTGTTTAAACCTTCCGTATACCAGCTTTGAAAGTAGAGCCTCTCAGCCACTAGTCTGTTTAATCACTTAATTCCAAAATGAAATGTTTCTAAGACTGTCATGTCTTAAGTGAAACATATTTAACTAAAGAAGGGTGTAGTAATTGTGACATAAGTTATTCTCTAGTAGTCTTTTAAGAAAAATGTTAGCTATTACAAGTCAATTAAAACAAATATATAATAATAAAAAAAAATATATTGTAAACTTAAAAAACGGAAGATATAATGTAACAGAAAGTATGACAAATCTTTTTTTCCTATGAAAGGTTAGTCTCAAAGACTTGAATTAATTTTTTCCCTAAAAATGATACATTAATTTCAGTATACAAGTTTGTGAAACGGCTTTTGCAGGAAAATAGTACGGTGAATACAATATTAAGCATTGTAATTTAATTCAATAACATAAATGCGTGGGTGTATAGCTTACAGTTACATTGGTAAAAATCACTTTGCTTTCGTTTTTAAAATGTATAAACACGTTATTTTTCGTAACAAAACTCTATTTCGAATATAATGTTAATACAAGAAAGAATTAGGTATACTATCTTCGTCAATCTCTATAAATAAAATTTCGTGTAGAAAGTAAAAATTTTCCCTCTAAATTATTATTTCGAATATTGAAGTGATGTGTTGACAGAGTGTTGTGAAAGAAATGTGTTTGTAAATTAAACAAATAGATGTAATAGCATTCATATTAAACCAAAACTCTCGAATTACTCAATAGCTAAAGAAAATTTCCTGCAGTTCATTAAAACTATGATAAAGATATCTCAATACATGTCTGAAGTCCCCATCTCTTGCATTTAAAGAGATAGCATTACAAGTTCCCGCTAGCACAGTGGATAAACACATTGGTTTACCACATATAAGATAGTGGGTTCAATTCCTGCCTGTGCCAGCGTTGAAAAATAATTCTTTTAATGAGCAATTACTTCTAAAATTGGTGTCACTAAAAATTAAAATGATAGAAAAAAATAATTTATAACGGTTTAAGAATAAATAAAATTCAAAACACTAAAAAATAATTTAACCCTCTACAAAGAACAAAATCTATGTGTCTAATCATGCACCTTCTTTATCTCTCTCATCTTAATTACTTCCGGTCTCACAAACCACCTGTCCTGTTCCAACAAGCTCCCAAACATGTTCCTAAAACATGTTTACTGCTTCCTGAAAACCCTTTTTGGAAAAAGCATGTCTAATCCCGTTTCCGATCTTATTTCCTGTCGCGTTTCCAGTCTAAAAATAAATTTCACGTTAAACTTTTATAAAGTAAAACAAAGTCAGAAAGATTTCCATTTTTATATTAGGTGTTAGTTAGCAAATAAAATTTTTATTTCAGGTGAAACAAAAAAAAAAAATCGAACATTTTGCTAATATTACTTTCAAACTAAATTCATTCTGATAGCAGGATTCCTACAACTCAACTCCACTCGACTAGAAGGATTAAAACCAACAAAAAAAATTAAGCCCCCCACAAAAATAAGCCCTCCCCCTCTCTCCCTTATCGCATTCACTTCCTGTCACATTTCCGGTTAAACTTCCTATCTACACTTCCTGTTCACTTCCTGTCTCAACATGCCTGTTATCCCCACCTGCCACTTCCGGTGTCCACACCTGTCCCTTCCGGTGACCTTCACAGAGCACAGAAGGTCGACTGCGCGAACTGCGCTGATGCAGAACTCTCTTTTATCATCTACTACTGTATAGCAGGCGTGCTGCGTACGCGCTGCAAAATATTTTAGTTCCACTTTCTACTGCCAGAGGGCGCTAAATTTGTATGTTAATTAGTTATCTATATATTAATTAGTTCGTCTTAAGTTGAATGAACAAATTCTCGTTGAAATTGGGCCCAGAGAACCAGAGAAAATACACTTCCCTGGTGATTAATTTTCAGAAATATTGGTAACCAAAGGCTGAAAACATACTACCGAAGTTTATTTAGTACCTCTGGAACCTGGAAAGAATGCTTGAAAAGGTTTCGTTTGAATCGGACTAATAATAAAAATGTTGTGATTTTGGAGGCAGGGTGGATGGAGGGAGTTTCGATCAGAGCATTAACGCGATATTTAAATTACAACCAAATACTCCCCTCTCCCCTCAGAATTAAACCAACGACTTTAAAAAATTAGGAATTATCACTACCTTTTGAACATAGACCTTCTAATATACTAGACACCAAATTGGTAACCTTTTCTGGGATCCAAGATCACCAACCACCAAACGTGATTCTCACCTAATTTAGTGCGCCAAACCGGTTTTTCTCCCGCCAGAACCTGCTGGGAATTTCCGTGTTGCCACCGACACTTTATTATTGCGCCCGTCTTCCTCTGGAGTTGACTGCACTCAGAAAGCGATTCCGGCCAAAACAGACAACCCCTAAACCGCCAAATCCTGATCTTGGGACCAACTTTTCGACCAAATAAGAATGAAATCCGCTCTCTACTAGTGTCTTTGCTCTGAGCTTTTGAAACAGAAACAAAATGACGTTAACACTTTCCAACCTAGTTGAAAAGTGTTTATGACTTCGGTTTGTCTGCTGTCTGCCGTCTGTCCGTGCTCTAATTCCCGTAAATATGCCCGGATTGTCCTGAAATTTTTGTATGTTATTGTCGTTTACTATAGCATGCTCCCTATTTCAATAGAACTGTGTAGCACTTATAGTTTTTTTTTACAGGGACAATCAAAAGTATTCCGTTACATTACAGTCAATGGGGAATAATCGGTTCAAGCGCATTTTGATGATGCTACGTCATTTAAAACATAATGAAATTGATATATAATTATGAAGCGCATTAAAACATGCTTTTTGTAGAATATGGGGTGCAAAGCATTTATTATTCATTTACAGGGTCGAACAAAAGAATTTTTTTGCACATCGTTCTATGGGGAAAAATCGTCTGCAGTGTAATTTAGTGATATTTCACTAATTCAAACAAAATGAAAATTATATGCATTACTGAGGTGCACTATCATCTGCTCTTATGTGTGCATTACGTTTATTTACAGGGACACACAAACGATATTGGTTACAGTACATTTGCGATATTTACAGTCTATGTGTGATAAGTGCGTTTTCAACTTTGGTTTGCGTTTTCATAGTACGTGTGTCTTTATAAACACGGTTGATAATATACAGGGCTACACAAGGGAATTCGCAAGTATTGCAGACTATGGGAGTGAATTGCTTATGGGTAGTTTTTAATTGTTTTTACGCATTTTCCTGCTGAACTATATTTAGTAGACTAATAGAAGTTTGTGGAATATAAATAAATTCATATACAGGGCTACGCAAAAAAAGATACATTGTCGTTTACGTTTGGTAATTGCTGCAAGTGAGTTTTATGTTGGCTTTTAGCTTAATAGGTGGTGCGTACAAAAGTCTTCAAATGGGCTGTACGGCTGTACAGGGATACAGGGCTATACAGGGCTGTACAAAAGATTTCGAGTGCATTTCCATCGATTGGCGAAGTTTGCTATATGTGAATATTCTAACTGAGCTAAATTTTATCATACTATATATCCACATCTATTGATCATATACAGGGCTGCACAAAATAATTCAACTACTTTTTTGACACTGGAAGGTAATTTCGAAAACTATTTTTCAATGTGTTATGTGTTTTCTAAACTGTTTACTTACATATCTCCTTTCACCTTATTTAACGGTGAAGTTTCGTTACAGTTTTCTGGTTGTGTTGGAAAGTGTTTCATAATCTATGCTTGACGCATGATTTTTCGTTCTTGTTTGTTTTGCATACAAATACAGTAAGTTATCGTTGCCAATTTCTGAAATCAAGTACATAAATGGCGTCACGTACATGAAAAAACTTAAAACAAATCGCGAAAAATTCACAAATGGATGTTCTAATTGCAGTCAGCTGATGACCTTTTTATCTGCCAATCACAATTGCCCGATTGACTTCCAGCTGTACCTATAATCGTATCAGCTACCAGTCACAACTGCCCTCCAATGGCGTTTGACTTCCAATGGCCGATTTGTGACGTCATTTGAAACAAAAAACGGTGCAAAACATGAAAAAAGTTTTAAAAAACCCATAAAAATTAAATTTAAAAAAATCTAATGAAAAAATCCAAATCGGGATAATTAATAATCCATCCTTCCCTTTTAAAATCATGATTTTTTATCTGTAAAGAATTATCAGCTCTCTCCAAGCTAAACAGACAAAGAAAAATGACGATTCTGAGCATAACTGAGGCAAAAATGAAAGCAACCAACGAACCAATCAAGCATTCTGGGCAAAATTTCTTAGTGTCAAAGGAAAAAAATCCGTCAAAAATTCAAAAATCACTGTATGAATTCCGCATCAACTTTATTGAAAATATTTACTATATTGCGCTAAAAGATTGGAACCGGATTCCTATTACTGATGAGGAAAAGTCGCAGCAAAACGTGAAAAAACACCAAAAATCGCAAATAAAAAAAATCTATTCAAAAATTTCAAAATCGGATTTCGAGGTGCCAAACTATATACATAGAGGTACCTTCCCACCAAAATTTGTAGCTCAGCGTGCACCGGTCTCTTCAGAACACAGACACACAAACTTCCTTCTTTATTATAGTTAGAGAACTTCTGAATTTGTGAAAATTAATTATAATATTTCTGTACATAAAATTTAGTACAATAAAAAGTATTCCATTTTCGGTCAAGTGGTCTCAGAGGCGGCTGACAATTTCTGTCATATCAGTTAAGGCGAGGCTAACGAAAAAGACAGGCTACCGCGGTGCATTCCACTTATATTTTTTTACAGACCGCTAGAGTGACGTGATACTCTTTTCGTACACCTGCATTGGTGGATTCGAGCATCATGTGACTCCGGCGGTCTGTAAAAAAAGATATGCGTAAAACACCGCGGTAGCCTTTGTTTTTCGTTAGCCTCGAGTTAAGGGATAAACATTTTTTCTGGTTCAAATGAGGATTATTTGACTTAAAAAACGAAAGGTTTACATCTATATGTAATATAAATTAAGGTCTTTTGACGATCATAGCATCCAAATTAGCCATTTTTCAGGATTGTGCCAATTAAAACATTGGATCAGAATCGCATGAACATATCAAAATTTCAGTCTAATCCACCGAGACCATATTTTCATATCATTTGTGAGTGGTCGTTTAGTAAAATTATATTTGTGAGATCAGGAATCAAGACTATATAACGCTTGAAGTAGTATAAGTTTAATTAAAATCACCTTGTATCTATATTAAGGGGACTCAGTACCAAAAAAAATTATTCTGTAAACAACACAAATATTAAATTTTTTTAATCATAGTTCAGTAAAATAAAATTATCACAGATAATAAACGACCTTAAATTTTTAATAAATTAATATTTAAAAAATATTTTTTTTTCAAATTTAACAATTTAAAAATTTTATCTTCTTTTCCAATTTTGGCATTTCAAACAAGATATTTTATCTTATACTCAGGTTATACTTAGTTCTACAAACCTAAGTATTCGATTTCTGATACAATGATTAGTTCCAAAGAAAAAAATTAATAAGATGTATATGGAATAAACCTGTGAAAATCCCATATAAGTTCAGATTTTTTTTTTTAAACAAAAATTTCAAAGATATAAAAAATCGATACTTAGTTATCTCTCAAAAGATACATTTAAAAAGAATTTCATATAATTTTCTCAATTATTGTGAAAGCCTTAGAATTTTGATGATATAGAATATATGAAAATATACGAACTGAGAAAAATGAGTTTAAACATTTCATTTACAAAAAACAGATATTAAATTTCATCTGCATGTATTAACCATATCTCCTTTGCCATTTATCAGATGGTCAAGAAATTTGAATACAATGTTCTAGAAATGTTAAGATTCAGTTTATGGTAAATATCTGAAAATCGACACTTTTTTCAAAATGGGGGTTAATGAGTCCCCTTAATCACGTAAAAAAGCTCTCTAAATTGCAGGAACAAATAAATAAAAAAATTCGATACAATGTTGTAAACATTTAAAATAAATTATTTGTTAAAGGCGAAAATGTTTCTTTTTTATTCTGGATAAATTCATCCTCTGTAATTAACGCTTCGGTTATTAAGAAATAAAAATGTGAAAATGAGCTAAATTTCAATTAAACAAAAAAATAAAAAAAAAATCGAAAACAAATTTCTAAATTTAATGTTATCTTTTACATAATGGCATGGAGAATCTGTGCGCAGATTTCATGCTTGTAGATCATAGTTCCTTGTAGATCATAGCTTGTAGATCATAGCCAATGTTTTTGCTTTCATATCACCACTAAAATTTAATGGTCAATTTTAGTGTTAACAAAAATGCGTAAAGGTTGACAACTATGCTGTACATAACATCATTTATACGAGGGGCAGTCGGAAAATAAGTTTCCCCTGGCGACTGTGGACAGAGGTGTGTATGAAAGACAAAAAATGTAATGAGACATTAAAGATAAAACATAACTTTATTTTTCCACATAAGTACCAAGTACATTGAGACATTTGTTATACCACTTTATAAGCTTCAAAACATCCTCCAGGAAAAAATCAGGGCTTTGCATACGGACGAAGCGTTGAACGGCTATGGGCAAAAAACGACACAGCAGATGAATACAAACGTGCAAAACACCGATACCATTGGGTAGATGTCGACCATGATCAAGCAGATGGCGCTGTTGCGGTGACAGCGCAGTTGCAGACAACAGTGCCATATGCGCAGGCACTGCAACAGCGCCATCTGCTTGATCACGGTCGACCTGTACCCAATGGTATCGGTGTCTTGCACGTTCGTGTTCACCTACTGTGTCGTCTTTCGCCCATAGCCGTTCAACGCTTCGTCCGTATGCAAAGCCCTGATTTTTTCCTGGAGGCTTTTTGAAGCTTATAAAGCGGTAAAGGTATGTTTTATCTTTAATGTCTTAATAAATTTTTTTCTTTCATACACACCTCTGTCCACAGTCGCCAGGGGAAACTTATTTTCCGACTGCCCCTCGTACATAAAGAGACTCCATCCATAGCATTATTTGTCTACTAGGAAAAATTACGGGTGACAAAACAATTCGTCATTTTTTATATTAACATAATCCTATTTTAGTATCAAGACGAGACTCAGATGTTGGAATTACCTATTTGTTTAAAACTTTGTAGATTGGCAAGATGGCCGAAAATAAAATACATACTCGATGCAATGGAGATCGCCTCTATGAGTAAGAAAAAAATGAATTCTAAACTCGTCAAAAAACTGTTACATCTACTTATCTCAGAATCATAATTATAAGGACACAAGAAATTTCATTGCAATCACACAATAAAAGAAACGTATGATAATCACATAATTTATATGAATCCGTTTAGGAGTATCAAGCGCATGATACATACTTATATCTTATATCCCTTGACAATTCAATAAATTTAAATAAATAAAAATAGTATTTCCAACCTATTCCTAATTATAAGGACACTTTAATATTTTAACAAAAAAAATAAGTTACTCCCAAAATTAATAATTCATTGAGCCACCATTCTTTGAAAGACATTCTGCCATTCTTTCTGGTATACTTTCAACGAGTTTTTTCAAGTATTTCGTGTCAAAATTTCTCCATTCTAAGAGAACCCACTCTGTACGTTCTGTCAATGAAGAAAACTGTCTTCATTTGCATAAACCTTTTTCGATAAATTTCCCCAAACATTCTCATTTATGCTTAAGTCTGGTAAGCTTTCTAGCCATTTTAAAGTTTGATTTTACGTTCTACAAACCATGTTTCGCTAGATTGGACGTGTGGCAGGATGCTCCATCTTGCTGAAAGAAGAATTCGTCTCCTCCCAGACGCCAACAATATGCTAAAATCTATTCATCTAATGTCAAGACATAGACATGGGAGTCCATCGTATTTAGGACGATGACTAGCTCACTGTCTTTTCACTTCTTTCTAAAACATCAATGAACTACCTTCAAAGCGCCTGCTCCAGCTGTTGCCATTGTTTTCCCGTAGATTTCGCCAATAGCTGTTTAATCCATCAGGCCTATTTAAATTAAATATTTTCTCATCGGAAAATATCACGCTTTGCGAATAACAGTAGCTTATCATACAACTGAGTACGACCTCTCTGATTTGATGTCGTTTTCATAAAGGCGTTCTCTTGTTCATTTTCGCGTACTGTGTGGTGTTACAGTTACTCAAAACACGTGTCCGAGATATGATGAAACTTTCTTGTTTAAAACACTCAAGGTTTCTTCAGTAAACATCTTTATTAAAGTTGTCATGCGTACAATTTGTCTCCTATCCCTTTGGGATAGCTACGGTTTCACCCTGTTCTCTTTTTCACAGAGCCACCAATGTCTCGTTTGATAGCATTTACTACAGCAATTTAAGATCTCTTAATGGATATTAAAATATTTTCAACTGATATACCTCTTTCTCGTAAATTCCATATTTTTCTCCCTTCAAATTCATTGATTCTTTTTCATGAGGCATCTTGAAAATAGCAAAAACTGGTTTAGATCCTCAGTTATCAAATTTGCATAAAGCACTGAAATGAAGCGCATGCGTAATCAATTAAACAAAAATAATACACATGGTTTTTAATTATGCATCGATAAATTCATGCAAAATTTATAAATGTTTTATGTATATCATTTACTCGGGCGTGGCTTGTCGCGCTTAAGTCATTTGGTAGGCCTTCCCGCCTGACTGAACCTGTATATCATTTACTAGTTTATTTATTATGCAAAACAGTACATCAACAAGTAATTTATATCTAGATGCTTTCATATAATTAGCACAATGATCACAAGTTAATTATTTCTAGTAAATTTTGCAAAAACGTGACTGTCCTTATAATTATGATTCGGAGTGTACTATTTTGTTGCGATACGAAACTTAGCATCATGTATTCGTGGCTAGGATATCGTACTTAAGGTCAGATTGTGAGGAGTTAATTAATTTTACTTGAGATTTTCATTTTAATCTCTATTTATAAATTAATTTGTATCAATTGCTTTATTTTTTTCTCCTGTAAGTAGAATGGTGTTGATAAAATTTAATTTTTATATCTACTGTCACTTCTAATATTTTTTATTCATAAAATAAAACATATATATAAATACGATATTAAAAGCTACTAAAATTCTATTATTTTATTTTTCTGCGAAACAAAATTGGTGGCACATTACTAGCAAATTATCAGCAGTAATTTATTAAAATATAATTTTCTCAAAATTAAATTTAATTCCTTACATTTAAATTACATTATTTATTACAATGAAATATATTTATTACAATTAATTATATGACCAACTATTCGTTGCACCTATTCCTGTCTCTCATAAAAAATTAATAAAAGTATATTCAAATCTATTAATTGTAGTTTTATTTATCCGAAGAATAACTAGACCATTATTCTAAGCTTTAGCATTGCAAAATTTTGAAGTCATTGTTAATATTTTTGATTATTCATGATAACATAGGTGACAAAACAAACTTTCTGAACTCGGTAATAGATCAGTTTCAACCACGTGATCACCAGCCCACCAAAAGTTATCAACCAATCATAATCGTGGATTTGTAGCCTGTATTACGAGCCAACCAATCACAATCCACCATTTTTGATGGGCAAACAAAAAACAAAGCTGGTTGCTAAGGTGGTTACTAGGGTGTGACGTCAGTTGAAACTGATCTATACAGGAGGCAAATATAGATTTGAGTGAAACGAAAAATGGTCTGAGAAACAAAAAGGTGCTCTACAGGTTAGCGTTTATTAAACTTCATTTATTAATCTAGTAAAACAAAACAAGTTAAGACACAAAATTTTCTGAACTCGGTGATATAGGAAGCCGAATGAAGTGAAAAATTGTCTTAGAAACAAAAAAGTGCTCTGGTGTTTAGTGTATCTGAAACTTAATTTACTAGTCTAGTACCGATTGCCAAGTAAAGATTTCAATTAATTATTTATATATTTTCAAAAAGAAGAAACCTAATTCGTTTTTGGTGTAAAAAATAGTTATATATATATATATATATATACAGGGTGTTTCACGAAGGACACCTAACTTTGAAAAAAAGTAACTTGGAACAGGTGATAGATGGAAGCATGAATCAAGTGGAGTGTTTATTAAAAAACCGTAAAAATCTGATACAGGAACCTCAAAATTTTAGTGACAAATTGTGAGAGAGATGGCGCTGCAGGTGGCATAACCATAAGTAGGCTGTATCACATCAAAAACGATTCAAAATATGCACCTTTCACACAACACGCATATCGCAAACGAAGAATGAAATCGTCAGTGATTCTCTGTAGTATGCCACCGGAAATCAACACATACGCTTGATAAATAGCCTCCTCCAGCTCGTCGAGTGTTAAAGATTGTTTCGGTAAACAATGTCCTTCAGTGTCACTTCCAGAATTTCTTTTACTATGCGCTAATAGCGACCAAGTTTCAACGACGAAATCTTCGACGATTGAACATTTTTGGCGTCTGAGCCCTCTTTATAGGCATCCGTAATGCTGCCTGCAGCGCCATCTATCGGCGCTATTTTTAACTAAAATTTTAAGGTTTCTATATCTGATTCTTATGGTTTTTTTTAATAAATATATCACTGGTTCCATGCTTCTATCTATCTCCGTTTCCGAGTTATTTATTTTCAAAGTTAGGGGTCCTTAGTGAAACAAATTGAAATTTATATATGTGACTAAGGTTCATTACAAGAGGGTTACTATAGAATATTTAGAGTATAGCATGTTCATTTACAGGGACACACAAAATAATTAGTTACTGTCTGTTAACAATAATTGCTGGAAGTGCTTTTTCAGTTGCTTAATGTGTTTTTAAATTTAACTCATTTTTAACACTTACCAACCTAGTTGAAAAGCGTTTATGACTTCGGTTTGTCTGCCGTCTGTCAGTGCTCTAATTCCCGTAAATATGCTCGGATTGTCCTGAAATTTTTGTATGTTATTGTCGTTCACTCTAGCATGTTCCCTATTTCAACTGAAGTGTGTAGCACTTATATTTTTTTACAGGGAGAGCCAAAAGTATTCCTTTACATTACAGTCAATGTGAAATTATCGTTTCAAGTGCATTTTGATGACGCTACGTCATTTAAAACATAACGAAATTGATAGCTAATTATGAAGCGCATTAAAACATGCTTTTTGTAGAATATGGCGTGCAAAGCATCTATTATTCATTTACAGGGTCAAACAAAAGAATTCTGTTACACATCGTTCTATGAAAATTCTTCTTTGGGAAAAATCGTTTGCAGTGTAATTTAGTGATATTTCACGATTTCAAACATAATGAAAATTCTTTGTAAATCTTTCTTATGTGCATTGTATGTCTCTTATGTGTGTATTGCTCACTTATGGGCATTGCGTTTATTTACAAGGACACACAAAAGACATTGGTTACAGTACATTTGCGATATTTCCAGTCTATGTGTGATAAGTGCGTTTTCAATTTTGGTTTGCGTTTTCATAGTACGTGTGTGTTTATAAACACGGTTGATCATATACAGGGCTACACAAGGGAATTCGCAAGTATTGCAGACTATGGGAGTGAATTGCTTATGGGTAGTTTTTAATTGTGTTTACGCATTTTCCTGCTGAACTATATTTAGTAGACTAATAGAAGTTTGTGGAATATAAATAAATTCATATACAGGGCTACGCAAAGAAAAAGATACATTATCGTTTACGGTTGGTAATTGCTGCGAGTGAGTTTTAAGTTGCCTTTTAGCTTAATATGTATAAAAGTCTTCAGATGTATCGGATGTAAAAGTCTTCAGGTGGTGTGTATAGATGTATGTCTTCAGATAATATACAGGGCTGTACAAAAGATTTCGAGTGCATTTCCATCGATTGGCGAAAATTGCTAAATGTGAATATTCTAACTGAACTTAATTTTATCATACTGTATATCCACATCTATTGATCATATACAGGGCTCCACAAAGTAAATCGATTACTTTTTTGACACTGGAAGGTAATTTCGAAAAGTGTATTTTTCAATGTGTTATATGTTTTCTAAACTGTTTACTTACATATCTCCTTTCACCTTATTTAACGGTGAAGTTTCATTACAGTTTTCTGGTTGTGTTGGAAAGTGTTTCATAATCTATGTTTGACGCATGATTTTTCGTTCTTGTTTCTGTTACGTGGTGTGTATAAGCTCTCTAAATCATATACAGGGCAGCACAAAAGTTCTGGAGTACATTTACATTTATTGAGGGAAATTCCAAAAGGGAAATTTTAAACTGTGCTACGCGTTTCCTATCTGAGCTAAAATTTAGCGTTCTATACAAATCTATAGATCATATACAGGGCTGCACAAAAGAATCCGGTTGTTTTTCCGAATATTGTTAATAATTCCTGAAATTGGGTTTTAAAATATGTTATGCGTTTTCCAAATTGTTTACTTAGATATAAGTCTGTCAGGTGGAACTTAAAAAATGTCATCTTAAATCCTCAATGTTTTGCTCGTCTGACTTTAAACTATAATAAGTTGAATGATTTATATTCTTTTATTAGATATGAGTTTTAATTGAGTCATGGTGTAACTACTGTTTATGAACTATAAGTTAGTTGTCGATTGGGACGTTGCTATTTCCAACCTTTGCACGTTAATCATTATCGAGTTCATAGATTTAGTTTTACTTTGTTAAGGCTTTGCTAAAGCGGTGTTCAAGTATGACTTTCCTGTTTATCTTTATATCAATGTTCTTTCAGCTGGTTTTCTTCTTCAACAAGTTGCAGTATAAATCATTACATGTAGTATCCTTCATTATTTACGCATGTTAATGCGACTAAGACTATGCGGTTAAGACTATGGACATGATGGACTTCACTCATTTACTTCAGCCATTTGATAGAATAAGCTTTTGTAATGCGTTGGACTGTTCTCTTTTATGCACCTGCTCTTCAGTTTTCCAAGACTAATTAGTTGTCATAGCTTTTCAGTGGTACTTTTTTTAAATCCTTGCAAGTTGCAGTGATAATGTTACTACTTAGTTAAAGTCGTGCGACTACTATTTAGTTAAGGTATTGCTTTACTGAGTTGGCTCTTCTTCAGCTGTCACTGTTGCAGTCGGTTTGCTGATATATTCTGGAGCGTTAACTGTGAATGATTTTTTTTATGCTTTTATTCCTGTTTCATACTTTTCAGTGTGATTTTAATGCTGGAATTAATTCCTGCAATTGACTTTTGTGGCATATCTGGACTTTACTTGTTAAATAACATTGACATTCAATTCTGGCTGCTACTTTAACAACAGTTATGGACTATTGCTACTTGTAAGCTGTGGTGCTTTCATTGGATCTCGGTCAGTGAATGGCTGATGAGTGATTTTTAAAGAGACCTCATTTGATAGCTTGGTTTCTGCGGTGGTGAACTCAACTATATCAAACTGGATGTTGTAAATTCTGGTGATCTACATTGACTTTTGCATTTTCAGTTGTGTATGTATATGGGTAGCAAGTTCTCTGCTCACATCTCATGTTTCATTTGTAATATACTGTAACTCTCCGTGGTGAGATGCTCTGTAATTTTATTGTTTTGTTTTGCTGTAAATTTTGTGATTTCAGTAGCTATATAATTGGTAATTGTATTTTAGAGTAATTGCCTTGTATGGGAAGCTATGTATTTGTTTTTTGGTTTATTTTAGCTTTAGAATTAGGTTTAGTGAGACAGATATAACAAATCTATCTTTAGAGTCTCTTATAATTCTTAGTTTGCAAATTAGCGTTAGTAGTATTCTGTTTTCAGTTCGCTTCGTTTATTTTTCTAGTTCCCTGCGTGAAGCAGCGTTTTCTCACTAAGTTGGTGGGGTGTTGTTGTTTTGTTTTGATTTAATTCCATCAACCCTTGTTTCGGGTTCGTCTTTGAGCTGTGATATTGCTGGGTGGTGAAGGGGAATCTACCGCCGGAGGTTTTACGCCGCAAACCCTCACAGGTTGGTGCTCCGGTTGGGTGATCTTGTTTACTTAGATATTATATTTCCCCTTATTAAACGGTGATGATTTGTAAAATTATTTGGGAAGAGTTGGAAAGTGATACGTAATCTATGCTTGAAACATGATTTTTCGTTCTTTAATTTCTAAAATGTGTAAAATACAAAGATTATAAACAGTAAAACAGGTTTTATTAGTATTTATCATCAAAGCGTATTTTTTTCATTTCATTGTGTCGCAAACAGTGATAAATCGCCAAAAACACTAAATTTTCATATTTTTTAAGGTCGTTATATAGAGGTTCAGCAACAATTTTTTTTGTAAACGTATATATCCACATGAGAAGAATATCCTGTATTTTTTTTTTTCAAATTTTTCTAAGTAACGCTTATGGTGACCTTCCTTGTAAGTGCCCCGATGGAACGAGAAAAAAATATAATAAGGACAAAAGAACATCTGTTGCCATGTAGAATTAGTATGACTAACTACATTAGAATTAGCTAAATGCAAGCAAATTTGTGAGTCAAATGAATAAGAAAACGACAAATGAAATTACATTACTAAAAATCTCGATAGACATAAAAATGATATGACGATAAAAAAAAAAGCTATTAGGTAAAATAATAATAATAATAATAATGATAATAATAATAATAATAATAATAATAATAATAATAAAAGGGAAATTCTTAAATATTATTGAAAAGTTATATACTGATGAATGTAGATGTTAAATTAGTATTAAATAATTATTAAAATAAACATTAAAATATATTTAAAAATATTATTGTAATAAGCATGTAGATGTTAAATCAATATTAAATAAGTAATGTATATGAATTTAAGCGGAATACAAGTATAGCCAGGAATAAGGTGCCATTATATGGAATAATGTATGATATGTAAATGTGCAAGTACACCCCTCCCCTTTTTTTAAAAGATACATGTTTTAATTTTTTTAAGCAATCTCGATCGAAACTCTCCTTACTGGATTATATATATATATATATATATATATATATATTTGGGGGGAGGGAGGGGATTGAATTTGTAAAGAATATTTGGGGGGAGGCATATCTATTTATGTATTTTGTTTTAAAATATTTTTAATAATTTTTTCTAGTTTTTATATATTTTTTATAATTTTTTTAGCTATGCGCGCATACACCTCCTTAGAATTGTTTTAAAATTTATAATTTAAGATATAATAAATGCCCAAACTAATAAATAAAAATGGGTCTTTAATTATTTTATCCATAATGAAATATTTATTGTTTTATCTATTATGAAAATAAAAGAAAAAGAATATATATATATATATATACAGCGGTCAAAAGTTTTCGGCCAGTTAGTTTCTTTGATTTGTTAGCCAGAACATTTCAGCGAAGAAGAGCAATCGCTCCAAAAGTTAGGAACATGCAAATTACCTCTCACCATGTAATCATTTTGATTGTATAATGAAGACACTTGATGTAAAGGGGAGGAATTCGGAATTCGCTTGTGCAAAAGTTTTCGGCCATTCGTCATTTGTTAGTTTTTCTATTGGTAAAGTGTTTTTTGTCCGTGTTTGTTAATTAAGAAACGTGAATAACGTACTTAAAATTCAAAAATGAAAAGTTTAACAATTATTTTTCGTAAACGAGTGATTTTTGTTTGTCGCTAAAGGGCCAATCCTCTCGTGAGATTGCGGCAAAGTTATCGATCGGAAAATCTACTGTGAACGATATTTAAAAAATATATAAAGTTGACCATGGTCTTCAGGACTTGTCACGGTCCGGGAGACCCCAGAAATTCGTTTGGACAGAATTATCAGGAGAAAAGCAGTTGATGACCCGCATAAAAAGTCTCCTGCAATATCCCGTGATTTACAGACTGAAAATATTGCTAAAAAAAGTCGGTATACCGTGTCAAGACGCTTATGTGACGTAGAACTTTATAAAAAATTGGTATTAATAAAACCTTTCATAAGTATAAAAAATCAGCGGGGACGACTGGCATTTGCCAAGGAACACAAAGAGTGGTCAAGGGAAAACTGGAAAAAAGTACTATTTTTCGATGAATCGAAGTTCAACCTTTCTGGGAGTGATGGCAGACACTACGTCCAACGACCTAAAAACAAAACATATGATTCGAGATATGCTATTCCTACATATGAAGCATGGCGGAGGGCACGTTATTCTGTAGGGAGCATGTTATGGAAAGGTGTTCGTCCGTTAGTTGAAATCCGTGGAAAGATGAATGGTGCAATGTATAAGGATATCTTGCAAGATCATTTGCTTCCTTAATGGAGGAAAATTGTGGTCGCAATTATTTGTTTCAGCATGATAATGACCCAAAGCATACATCCAAGCTCGTCAAGCAGTGGCTTTTGCACCAAAAAATTCCACTTTTGAAATGGCCAGCCCAATCACACGATCTGAATAAAATAGAAAATCTTTGGAACGAACTTGACAAACGTGTGCGGAATTATTAATATACCAATTCTGCAGAATTTTTCCAAAAATTGCAAGAGTGGAAAAAACTTACCACACACGATCTTCAACCGTTCATTGAATCGATGCCAGGTCGCTGCGCCACAGTACTTATTGCTAAAGGCATTACGACAAAATACTAATTGTAAATATTGTTGATCACTGTTATTTTCTATTATAACACCATTTTTTTTCCAAACTTGCGAAGATGGACAGAATCTTTTGAGAACATGCGTTTTTCTTTGCTTATTAATTTTGTCAATTAAATTTATTGATATTTATTAATGTTCCTAACTATGATGTCAATAAAATGTATAAGTATCACTTTGAGATTCCCCTTCATATGGGTATACTTACAAATTAACCAAAAATTTTACGCTGGCCGGAAGCTTTTGACCGCCACTTATCACTCTCTCTCTCTCTATATATATATATGAAACCATAATAGACGACAATATAATTCAACATACATAAATGGGGGGAAAAAGAAAGATTCAACTCATACCTGTTATGATAAGTTATTCAATATTGAAAATATAACAAAAAAATATGGAATCATTAGTTGAATTATCAAGCTGAAATTAGTATAAATTCCACAAAACATGTAGGATTTCATCATTGCACGAGCTATAATAAGCTAAAAAATTGCAAGATTTGGTCTATCGCACATTAAAAAAAAAAAAAAAAAAAAAAAAAAAAAACGCACACTAAAAATGGGAAGTTGAGGGCTGGGGACATATGCCATATGAGCAAAACTTGGAAATATAATTCAGAACAGCATGATTATGTATATGTATATATATTGTTATGATTGCGTATTTTAATAAAGTACAAATAAAGTGTAATAATCAGCATAAAAACACGAGACAAATAAAATAATAAGGCACCAGTTACAATAAATGAAAAACACGTTAGTAGATGCACATTACCGCTTCTCAGTAGACAATATATTTCGTTACACCGCGTATATTTAAGCTCCTCAGAAAAAGTAGGTGCTGATATTTTTAGATGAAGGACAAAAAGAAATATTAATACATCGTCTCCGTTTTAATTTTGTAGTAGTTTGAATATCATTCGCTTTTGACACAGATATGCTATACTGCATTCTCAAAAAATAATACATAGTTCAGCATAAATTCGACATAACATAAGAACATTTGATGAAATCATTGTCTGCTCATCTGGTTTTGATTCTTCGCATTTTTTATATTTTTATAGGTTATAAAGTAAATAAAATTGACAGTACAGCTATCAAACTGAATAATTAAGAGTCGTATCATAGAAGATATAATGAATTTCGGGAACACTTACATTTATATATGACTGTTTTATTTTAAACATTAAATAATATGTCTTATAAAAAGTAACATTATATATCAAAATTAAATTTTATTAATTATATTCAGCTTACAGTGAAAAATTATTATATAGACAAAATTGACACGAAAACCTGACATAAAAGAGCTTAAGAGGAACAGAACCTTCATAAATTTGCCTGTTGTTAGACACACAAACTAGAGTGCTCTTTAATAGATGAAGGTCCGGCATTCGCATGCTCAAATGGAAGTTTTTGTCTGAAATATGGCAAATCACAATCTAAAACTTGACAATCATGAACATAGAACTATATCAGGACTTCTAACGAAATAGCCTTTCCAAGAAGAAAATCGTTCCTCGAAAAATGTCTCAAATAGGTGCCGCATGTGTAGGACAGCTTCTCCATACGTCACTAGTTCGTATGCCGAGGCTAACGAAAAAGACAGGCTACCGAGGTGCATTCCACTTATCTTTTTCTACAGACCGCTAGAGTGACGTGATGCTCTTTTCGTGCACCTGCATTGGTGGATTCGAGCATCACGTGACTCCCGCGGTCTGTAAAAAAAGATAAGCGTAAAGCACCGCGGTAGCCTTTTTTTTTCGTTCGCCTCGTTCGTATGCTTCTTCAAATCATCTGTCGTCTGGTCGGTATCTGATATACAGCTTCGGTTTGATGTTGTAGGTGTCGTTGCCTTAGCAGGGATTCTCCCTGGCTGCGCAGGACCGTGCGCTTAGCTGTACAGCTGCCATTTAGTTCCAAAGCCCCGACACGATATTAACACTATTTCGTTAGAAGTCCTTCTCTAGTTTTATGTTCATGTTGACAATACTCATCTGAATAGTTTCGATTAGACGAAAGAGACAAGTCAAGAAACATCAACTTGACGATAATGGCAGGATTTGTGTATTCATCATCTACCCAACTCCTGGTTAGGCGCGAATATCACGGTTGGACGCTCAATTGGTATTCACTATTAATCTGACTAGACGTCGGCATGTTCACATCATAGTTTTTGTCTGAAATATAGCAAACCACATTCTAGAACTTGGCAATACTCGCCAGGATTAGACGAATGAGACAAGTTAAGAAACATCAACTTTACGATAATGGCACGCTTTCTAACACTCGTATTCACTATCTACCATAAACATCTAATAAAATAGACTACGCACTAGTAAGTTTTTCTTGAATCAACCATCTTCTGCCACCGTCACGTGACGGTGGGGAGGTAGCGCGCCAAATCGATTTTTTCCCGCTCCCACTGAGACCTGTATTCATTTCACCTACGTTTGCATTGATCGTGAAAGGGGAAGTGGCCAAGGAAGGAATTAACGCCAAAAAACGACACCTTTTTGGCAATGAAAGCGGGAAGATGTATGCTTCAACTTTCTGCCAAAGGTGTTGTTGTTGATGTTATTTATGACGGGCAGTTATCTACACGAGGGATATAGGCTTGATTCTGCCGGAGGAACAATGGAATCCGTACTCTACTTATAAATCCCTCCTCTATGCTTTCTATTCCAACTCCCAGTTCAGCGCGAATATCTCGGTCGAATGTTCAAGTGGTATTCACTATTAATTTGACTCGACGTCGCCATGCTCACATCGAAGTTTTTGTCTAAAATATGACAAACCACATACTAGAACTTGGCAATACTCGGCTTAACAATTTCTATTAGACAAGCGAGACAGGTCAAGAATATGTATTTGACGATAATGGCAGGCTTTCTAACGGCTTTCCAACACCCGGTTAAGTGCGAATATCCCGATCGAACCCTCAAATGGTATTCACCACTAATCTGACAGGACGTCGGTTTCAATCAGGTCCAATCAGGTTAATGGTGAAGAGACTCAGTTTCGGAGCCGGTTTCGAAAGTGAAAACGTCCTCAGAAATAAAACAAAAACTGCAACGAAAATCGATAAAGTACGAAAGTATCGGTTAGACATCGACGTTGGATATCCTATGCAAAACACAAAAAAAAAAATTAAATACTCAAATATGAACGAGAAAATTGAAAAGAACACCGTCATTGGTTTAACATTAGCTTGCGAGTGTCTTCGCTCTACTAGCTTAGGATTTTAAACTCTGAAAATGATTGTTTAGTGGAAAATTCCGTACCATCCAGCTATTTTTAGAAAGCAACGGAAATTCTGCTGACTTTATCTTTCTGAATTCTCCCGACATTCGACTGTCCTTTTTATACGAATTACTTTATATAACTAATTAATAAATAATGCAAACAAAAAAAAATATATAGATAGATATCGTTCGCGCATGCGCAGTTAAAAATATTTCATACAATTGCTCATCTTTCATCGTATATTTAATATATTTATATTCTAATTGTAGTATGCTGTTTCTATTGCACCATGTCAAGTTGCCTGAAAGTGGCGTTAATTTTGGTTAAAAGCCCTCCATAAACAAAACACATGTGGATTTTTTTTTCAATTTTTAAAAGAAACATTTATATATCTTCATGAATATGCATACTATTTTTAAACGAAAGAACACAAATGTTGCACAAGATCCACATAGCTACAGCTACAGGTCCTTTCGAGTATTTTATTGTACAGCAAATATTACTTTATATTCAATTTGTTGTTAGTCCCTTAATTGCCTTCAGGATTAAACCTTCGTTGTAAAATATGAGTTTAACAGTAGAAGTACCGATGCGGGTCCTCTATGACCCAAGACGTGATTTTTCGCTAGTATCACCGTTGTTTTTCAGAATAAAAATTTGAAATTTCTTGATTTTTCCTAAATATACAGTATAATGCCTTAGCACGAATTTACTTGAAATCCAACAAAAAAAATTTGTCTACAGGTCTGTATACCTGGAATTACTGTACGTAAATTGTAAGTAAAAAATCATGGAGAAAAATATATTTAATTTTTATTCAATTTTAATATCTTATTAATCTGTAGGAACATTATTACGAAACAAATTGATAATTAAATGTATATTATTTGAAAGATTGCCTTGTTTTACATTTCATAAGAGCTGTCAAAATCTCAAAGTACCTATTCTGAAATTATAAATTAAAATTTTCTTTGATGGTACCTGATCATTATATTTCATATTATGTAATATTGTGGAAGCTAAATTTTATTAATCATTAATTTAAAATAATTGCATTAAACATCAAACCTTATTGTATGTCTGTATCTCCCATACTAAACAAGAATAACATCACTAAAAATCATGGGTCTACTATGACCCACCCCAGTAGTTTTAAGTATACAAGAAACACGGTGGTTCTAATGTTAAACATGTTTTTTAGGGTTTCGTTCATCTCACGAAACCCTATTGCTCTCGCTTCGTTGTCTGTCCGTCACAGAGCCGGTTCTCAGAAAGTATGTAACTTACAGTCATGAAAAATTGTGTACTTATAGCTAAATACCTATTATGAAACTCAAAATATAAAAATTTGAAAAATCGCATCATTTTAATATATAGAGATAAAAAACTAAAAATCTAACGGTCTTTTCCTATTAAATTTAAACATTTTTCGTTATAGCAGTTGCCAACAATTGAAAAGCCGCAATAAAATTCTTTCTAGAATAATTAATTTTCTGTTGAAATATTTTCGCGTGAAAAATGAAAATGAAATAAAAAGTTTCACCAATTGAAAAAAAGATTAATATGACATCATATTGGTAATAAAACGGAAATTTTCAAACATGTCTCAATAATACAAGGAGTATGAGTATGTGTAAATACAGAAAGCAGCTTAATATGACGTCATTAGAGAATTAAAAAGAAAATTAATCTGACGTCTAACATTTTGGAGGTTACAACATGCAACAATTAATACAACATGTTTAATTTTGAAACTGTTTTTTTTTTTTAATATCGCATTTAGTTCCCCATGACAGATAGTATTGCGATAGAGTATAAAAGCGGGATTCATCCAATATCGGACAAGTTCAGATTTTCGAAAAAAACGAGAAAAATAGACCGGTAAATTTTTAACTTTTTACTTTATGGAAAACATAACTTTTTTTTTTCTTTTTGGAAAATGAAATTTTCTTGGATTTATTAAAAAAAGGGTAAAGTGTTTTGAAAGGAATATTAAACGAAACCCTTTGTGCGATCTTCGATCACACTTACTCACTTGTTTTATATTTCTGAAGTTCCAGAAGAAATCGTAAAGTATTTCTGTAGATATTCGACTAAATATCTAACATCGAAAGTGTGTAGAGACTTTTAGCCATATAATGTATATATCAGGGACGGCGAACATGTGGCACGCATGCCATAGGTGGCACGCAGTAGAATATTTTTGGCACGTCCCGGCGTTGGTTGATGTTTTAAATCAAAATATAATGAAATTATACAAAATACACGAATTTAGACTGGCTGAGCTTGTATAAAGATTTTGCTATGAAGAAATTAAAATGCATCTTACTGAATTACAATATAGTTCAGTATGGGATAAAAAATATATCAGATTAAAAGAAGATTTAGAAATTATTGAAAATAAAAGGTTATCATAGACATTCAGACGTTATAAGAAAAACTACCAATGATGAAATTATGGCGACTTCGAATGAAATTCTAGATTTGTAGAGAGGTTTAACGATGCTGGGGATTTGACAATTTTTATATTTTTTCTCTCTATCTATGCTTGCTAGTCATTATTTTCGGAAAAATAATGATAAGAGCTCAAATTAAACCCGCTTATAATATGACTCCCATTCACATTGCATTCTGTTAAAAGTATGAATATGATACCAATTATTTATCATTTAAGATGCAATAACTGAAATTGCATTTATTATTTTATTACTTTCTAAGATATGTTGCAATAATTATTTCAGTATTATCTACATGTATGTTGCCGTCATTTTTATTTATAAGAAAAGAATAGTAATTTTTATTCATTATTTTCTGATCTACTAAATGTTTTTTTTTATTTTTGGCACGTCATGGTTATGTAATATATATATACAGGGTGTCTCAAAAGGTCGTTTACAAACTTAACATGCAGGTCTGTCATATCATGATGAACAAGATTTACATAGGAACTTGTGTTCGAAAATGCAAACTGCGACTGCTAGAGGGCGATGATCACAGGTGTGGAGGGGAAGAAAGAAAGTATATCGAAAGAGGTATTAATATGACTTTTATTAAAGAACATGGTTTAATTTACACAAGATGTTCAAAATTCATTCCATTCGCCTCAATGCATGCTTCACAACGTCGGCGCATGAATTCACGGACCCGTTCAAAATGGGAAAATCCGGCTGTGCGACCCGTTGTTGCAAATACCAGCGTGCGAATGCAACGCGTTGGGGTAAATCGTCAACGCACAATGCCTGTACTCTTTGTAAGTGGTTGGGGTGGTTCGTGTCCTCATGCAGTATGCGCATAATGCTGGAACGACGTAAACCCAAGACGCGTTCGCTCCTGTTTCACGCAATCTGCGGTGCAATTGTCCAAACAAAACATGACTTGGCTGACGTCTGCTTGGGAAGCGCTGAAGGTACATCCGTACCGCGGCTCGGGCATTTTCCATCCGCGGCGCCATATACGTAATGCATATCGGCCAATTCTGCGTTACTAAACCGATTCATCCTTCTCCTGCAACGTCTTCGCCTGAAATGATTGCGCTTTCCACTCTCCCGTAAGTCTGCGCTCATCGCCCTCTAGCGGTATTTTCGAACACATGTTCCTATGTAAATCTTGTTTATCATGGTATGACAGACCAGCATGTTAAGTTTGTAAACGACCTTTTGAGACACCCTGTATATATATATATATATATATTAAATTAGCACGCAGATTTGAAAAGGTTCGCCATCCCCGGTATATAATTTGTTACGTTAGTCCTTTTAAATGTGCTATGGAACAAAAAGTTTATAACCCATATCTATGGATATATTATGCAAATATTGGGTTTAATTAAAACAATTATACACTCTAAAAAATACACACTAAATTATACACGCTAAATTATAGAAAAATAAAGCAAAATACTGATATACTTTTCTTATACTCAAATGAAGTGAAATTAAATATAAAATTTGATATTAGTTTCTTTCTGTCAAGATTTCCAAAATGCCCAAAATTCTCATGTTTATTGTCCTGTTTATAAATTCTCGGTTTTTGTATCTCTACATTTAACTAACCTACGGTGTTCTAAGCAAATCGCTGATGTCTGAGTCTCTTTTTTTAAGTGTCCTTTTGCTTCCTGTGGATAAAAAAGAAACTCCAAATGTGTAGAAAATGTTTTACCAGATAAATGAAGACTATCAACAGTAAGAAAATATAGAAAAAAAAGGCTTTGATTGGATCATTTAATTCCGCGGTGGGCTGCTTGTTACCACTATATCCGAATAGTTATCTTTGCCTTGTTTAAGCGCAAAAAATATAACGAACTCGCTGATTAAATCAGACAAAGATTACTATTGGAAATAATGATAAAATGACACTCACTCGCACGCAAGTTCGCCACCCCCTACGTAATTCCTCTTACAAATTGTGTATTCTGTATAAATATCTGAGCGAAAATTTCTGCTGCTGAAGATGAAGCATTTGTAATGCTTTTATGAGTGATTTCGTTTTTATTCTGCATTGATGTCTTACATCCTGCTACCTAGACGGGGTGCGTACAGTTTTACCACAATTTTTTAAAAGATTTTTTCTTCTTAATTAATAGTAGAAAATATTACAAGTTCTTCGATTAAATAAGGCGAATACGAATTCTGTGATTTGAATAGAACTTTTCTGAACTGAGAAAGTGGTGCTAGACTCCTTGGAAATTCTAAGGAGTGTAGATACCTTTCTAGTTTATCTTTGTTATTACGCCATGTTTCATTTATTGCTTAATTCTTCACATATATCCTTATTAAATAATAAAATGCGCTGCTCAATTTTCTATCACAATCTTTGGAATTTCATTAAGGCATGTGTTTTTTTTTTCTATCTTTTTATATTTTTTCCCCTTGAGTTGTCAATTTATGAAGCAATTTGCAGTATATGAAAATATAAAAACCATTCATTTCATCTTTTTGAATGGGTTAAAATTTCAATGTTTACTGTGTCTTCATGGCTTTCCATGAAACATGTTTCAATTTTTGAAATTTCCTTTCTTTTTTCCCTTTTCATTTCTGTTTTTATTTCTGTTTTCTTTTTTTAATTACCTTGTATGTAGAAAGATTGAAACATTTTTTTTATTATATCATTGTTGTATAATAATGCTTATTATTCTCATAGCGTGGGTCATAAGCATTTTAGTTAAAACGAAATGCTTATTCAATGATTGCTTATTCTTTATGTGTCAAAAAAATCCTAGTGAAAGGTGTTTCCCAATTTTAATATTCTATAAACAAGTCTCTGATTACAAGCCAAGTTACTGATTTCAAGCCTGAGCCTGATTACAGGCGCATGCTGACTAGGCCAGGGCTTTAGGCCCACCTTACATGGGGCCTCCCCCAAAAGGAAATAAATGATATAGAAAAAACTCTTAAATCTCCTCGATTTTTTTTAATTACAAGCTCAGTTATCTAAATAACAGATATCTCTGTAAGCACCTTGCCTGGATTTCGCTGTTCTTTCTAAACAGCTGATATGCTGTAGAAAAAATATTTTAGAATTATTTTTTAAGAAATATTTAAGATGAAGAGATATTTAAGGTATAATGACATCAAATAACAAAGAAAAATTAAGTTAACCTAAATTTTGTGAGCATTTTTACAAAATGCATGAAAATTTTCGAATACTGCAGGAAACAAATTTCCAGCTATATTTTGGATTGAGGTGTTTGTTGATGGGGTCGGGGGGGGGGGTGATAAGCTGCTGGTCCTTGAGCCCTAGACATTCTTAATCAGGCTCTGTCTATAAATTGGTTATGTGTAAATTATTTATAGCTTCCGTAGCACTCAGAGACCTTATGATTCTTATTTCACAAAAATAATAATACACAATTAGATCACATGTCAATCATTGAATAATTTATTGAGAAATATTGAGAAAAAAGTTGGAAATTGTTTTTTATTCAGTGAATCTTTTATTGGGAAGTATTAAAGAAAAATACCACTTGCAAAAGAAAACTATGTCAATCAATATTTAGCATGATTTAGTAATTTTATAAAGAAAAGTTATACTAAAGCGAGTTAGATTAGTTGCACAAAAACATATTTTGTTAAATTTAACTACACATAAATATTTAAAAAAAATACTTCATTAAGAGTTGTGATTCCATCACCCCCCCCCCCCTCCATAAAAAGATTTTTTTCTGTTTTGAAGAGTAGGAGGGGGGGGGGAGACTATTAAAAAAACTGATTTTGAAGCTAATAAAAAATCTTTTTTGTAGCCAAGTACTATTCTCCGTGTCAGAATATTCTTCGTTCAAGTATCTTTCGTGTCAGTGTCCGCGTATATTCATTAAATTCGCGACCACTGGCATGAATTCGAATCTTTTGAATATATGTAACTCCCACTACGGGCGTTACTTTTACACTTTTTATGTTACATTTCTTCTCATAAATGCACACAGTATTTGCATTTACACAATCAGTTTACTATGCAATAATACATTAATTAGAAACAGTATCATTATTATATATATCCATTTGTAATACAAACATGAATACAGAAAACGTTTTGATTAAATAATGCAACATGTAAGAGTAACGCCCATACGTTGGGGTTTATTGTTAAAAAGATTAAAACACGAGGGCTAAACAGACCAGGACCTCCGTTTAAAGTGTAATTCGACCCACTAAAAATATCTATGTCTGTATCGGGATTCAAATCCGGCGCCTTTTGTCCAGTAGTCAGTGCCCTAGCCACTAGACAAACAGGTGGGTCAATCGTGTTAAAGAATGTATGTATTACACAAATGAGCGGGTTAGTAAAAGAATGATCAAAACAATACAATAACTCACACTAACTGAATTACAATCCCACCGTATAATTTTTCTGCTTATATGTTTTTACTCATCACAAGACAATGCACGCAATAAATTCACTTCCATCGCATTTTGGGATCTGTTTTCTGAATGAATGGTTTTGTTCTATGAAGTCAATGCCGTATCAAGATTTTCTTCAGACCCATCTTCCATATTATCATGGTTTGGACATTCATAACAATTTAAATTTTCGGCAATGTGATTTTTAAATTTAAATTCCTCTTCCGTATCATTTGTCAGCCACTTAACTTTTTCTGTATGTTCCATCACTAAACTTACCATGGCGGTTTAATCGACCTTTTAAAACCTTTCTGGCAGAATGTCTTACATACAAGATTATCACATCGCCTTTTGACTTACAACTTTTATTATAATTTATATTCATTGTAAATTTCGAGGAAAAAATGATCACTCCCTAACTAATTTAGCTTCAAATAATACATAAGCTGCGAATAATAGATGCCAAAAACAATCGACTGGTAACGCTGGCTACTATTCAATGCTATAGGGATAAATTATCCTTCGGGGCTATCTAAATATAAAAAATTGCATCAACTTTCATTTTTCAAACACCTGCAGCCATTTTTGGCATTTTATTTAAGTTCCTTAGATGAAGGAAACCCGAAAAAATAAATAGTTTATACTGTTTTTCTTAAATCTTTATAGAGTTATGAAAGAAAATGTTTTGATGTTTATTAATAAATTTAGAAAAAATAAAATTAAGGTCTTACATGGAAAATTACCGGGAACATCCAATTAGTAACTGGAAAAATTTTATACTTATTTCAGATATAAAACAAATTTAGAAAAATAAAATTACGATCTTTCATGGAAAAGTACCGGGAATAATCAATTAGCAACTGGAAAAAAATTACGCAAATTTTAGTTATGAAATAAACTAAAGAGTTTTCTTATAAAAGAAAATATCGTCAAATTTTTCTGGTTACTTTCTAAAATTTTTCTTTTCTATGACTGTAAATGTTTTAGTTGCACAAAAATGTCATTTCCATTCTGAACTCTTTAAGCTTCTGAGCTTTTTAAGTACTCAAATTCCCACGGACGATATGAGCTAATAGCAATGCTTGGTTATTGAATAACTTATGCTAATCTTAGATCGCTTCTTATAGCAGAGGGCACATGAATTTTGTTTGTAAATTGTTACCGTTTGCTGAAGTATGCTTGAGAACATGAGCTTCCAGCAAATCTATCAGTAAATTTTTAGAGTAATATTTGCCTTATTTAATCGCAGAAAGTTAACCTTCCAGCCGCGGATAACGGTCCTATCGCGTTTCACCTATTCTATACAATTCCGCGGGGAATGCTATTTTGACGTTCCCTATAATTTTTTATAGTACTTAAGCATCGGGAGATTCTATTTCTTCGTTGAATCTACCTTCTTTTATTTAGAAATAGAGAGATTCGTTTACAAATTATAATATATATATCATTTCATTTATCAGGACATTCTGAAAGTTCTGCGGTTTTTGAAATATTTTGAATCCATAAATGTCACATTCCCACAGGAATTTTGAAATAAAACTGTGTGTTTAAAAATGTACATGAAGAAACAGCTTTTATTTTTTTTTTTGCAAATAAATCTGTTTATAAATTCCGGTGACATTCAATCCTTGTAACTATTATAATTGACGAATAAAAATAGGCCGCGGTTTTATATAAGAAAATGGAAACATCGCCCGTGGCCAGAGAGTTAATTTAAAATATTTTATTAAATATGGTGAAGTACGAAATTTCTGGTATATCTGCTCCAGCGGTTGAGTTGCTGGAAATCCTTGCTTTCGAAAAAGGATTTTTATTTCTTCGCTGGAAAGAGGGAACTTAGACTTTTGAGTAAGACTTTTCTAACGATAGTCTTTCATCTAGTTAAATTACTGATTATTAAACCAGCACTCTTTTATTTAATACAGTACTAATTGAAAATGCAGTACTAAGAAGGAAATCTTGTAACGTTATAAATAATAGTAAAGTTGTATATGTACTTAAGGTTTTATGCAAATTATAAAATTTTCCAGTTCTTATTATCAATTAGTGATGTGTGGGAAGGGCTTAAGCTGTAAAAAAGCCTATAGAAAGCATTATTTTCAATACTTCTAAAACCAATTTAAGTTTTCTAAAATCTCGAAAAATGAGTCTTTAAAATCAATATTTTTTTGGAAATGAATTAAAAAAATATGTATTTTCGAAAAATTATTGAATTATAACTTATGATTAAAAAAAAAAACAAAAAAAAAAGCAGAAAAAGATTTCAAGAATCGTCAAATATTCGAATCCAAAATTATAGCTCATTCCGCCAAGTAGTTCTTGAATCATTCTTAAAAATCTACATGCATTGCAATCTGCTTTGCAACGATTACAAATGAATTTAACATTGGGGGTTTCAAACTTTAAATCTTCATAATTCCTATCTCTCTGACAGAATTACTTCCAATTTGGTATTGTACGTTTAAATTTACCAGAAAAATCAAATATGGGGTTAAAGTTATGTGTCTGTAATAGAAAAATTTAGAGTTTGGTACAATTTTGTCGAATGGCTATTCTCGTTTTATCTGTGACAATTTAGAGATTAAAATGTATCGGGTGTTCTCTCTTTTTTCTTTTCGATGACTGTATGTCAAAAATTTAGAAATTAATGTGAATACTAAAATTTGTTTGGAACTCAGCTATAGCTATTTATATATAACTAGTATATAACACCCATCAAAAATGACGGAATGTTACGTTTCATTTTCATAAGACTTCATACAAACAAACGGCATGAAGACGTTATGAAATAATCTGCAATACTTTGATATAAACAACGATATTTGACATTTTCACATTTGAAGCAGTGATGCTTTTGTGACCTATAGCTACAAAGGATGTTGTCTCGAATGATACATATATACAGGGTCATTCATAATTCCCTCCGGGGTTTCGAAACGTTATAATAAAAAAACGAAGACGAATATGAAAAAAAGAAACATATGAAATTATTCCGAAACTATTCAAGTTTTACTTACATACATTACAGGTGTTCTATGTGTGAACCCTTGGTCACACGGCATACATCCATGCGATAGTCCAGTTCCTGCCATACTCCGTTTCTTTAAATCTGAATCAGTGGTGTCAGTTCAACGGGCCTTTCGTAATAAATATCGAAAACAGGGACCAACTGACAAAACAATTCATGTGTGGTACCGGAAATTTAAAGAAACGGAGTATGGCAGGAACTGGACTATCGCATGGATGTATGCCGTGTGACCAAGGGTTCACACATAGAACACCTGTAATGTATGTAAGTAAAACTTGAATAGTTTCGGAATAATTTCATATGTTTCTTTTTTCCATATTCGTCTTCGTTTTTTTACTATAACGTTTCGAAACACCGGAGGGAATTATGAATGACCCTGTATTTTATTCACAGAAACACATACATGACTTCGACAATTACATAAATATTGACGAGATAGCACAAGGAAATTTACAACACCAGAGAGTTACAACGGGAAGCTCCACAAAGTGCGTGCAATGGAGCTGCCGGGAGTCTAACCCGCCGGCCTGATTCCTACGCTCTCAAGCGATAGCGGAATGGTGTCTTAACCACTCGGCCACGGAGGCCTCACAACGGTATTCCCAAAGGAAATAAACTGTTTTGATTGAACTATACATGAACTTTGATTACACTATAAAAGGATTCTGTAAAGACTAAGAACAATAAAATATCCAAAACAATGTTTAGATCAACAAAGTTGTTAAAACTCCCATTGCTGGGTTAACACCCCTCCGGGCCCGTTTGCGTCCGCTAGCGGACGGGGCCTTGCATACCTCGGGGCGGGGCCTTGCATACGAACCTCGTAAAAGACTGCTCTAATACTTCCCCAGACAACGCCGAAAAGCATATTTTTAAGCGACCTTAAAAAAAAGGTCACAAAATACGTATTTTATAACATAAATTTCGAGTAATTTAGGCAATCTACGTCATTTCGATCTTTTAAACTGCCGTTCTATATCAGAGTAAACATTATTAAAATTCCGATTTCACAATTGTATAAAACTGTAATAAATTTCGATCATTAAAATAACTTCTTTTATTTTATTTCTTAATTAAATAGCATCTATTAATTGTATTAATAAGACTAATTTTTTTTACACTACAAAGTTACTATGGTAAAATTCAAAATTTTATCTGCATTCATATAACTAATACTTGTACCACAGTATTACATTATATTCCTTATATTTTAATTATATTTGATATAAAATATTCATTTTATTTACAATGCAAGCAAAATTGATAAAATGCAGAACAAAGTGCAATTTCAACAGAAAGTTCCTTTGCCAAGATAATAATTATATAACTTAAATTTTAAAAAGTTTATCTCAAATTAAATCCTATTTTTTTTAAATCATGCCTGAAGAAACCCGTAATAAATTTTAATCATTAAAGATCATCTTTTATTAAATAAGTAATTTTTTTTCAAATTCTCTTATTAAATTACAAATTTATTTTCACTACAAAGTTTCTACTATGTTAAAATACAAAATTTTCTTTGCATTGATATGTTCCTTATATTCTAATTACATTTTATAAGAAATATTCATTCAGAATTACAACTACAATTTCAAAAGAAAACTTCGCTTATATTTATCACCGATAAATGGAGGTTCACAACGAATGAACGAAGTATTTTAGCGAGTATCACGGAGGAATGTAACTTCCTCCGTGGCAAGTATGGTTTGTGATTGCTTTCCGAACGGTTATCTCTATCGTTTAATATTTTAAATGTTCACAACGAATGAATCCTTTGTTTGTTTACTTTCATGGAGCGAGTTATCTCAGAATATATATATAATTGAATGTAAGTCATCTCACAAACATTAATTTATTTTGAACGATCTTTCTAAAAGTGTAACTTTTATGCAGTTTTATTCGAAAAAATAATTTTGAATAAAAATGGCTGCCTGGAATATGAAAAAGTGAAGTGGTCGCAACCGGCATGGTTACCAACACTTGCTGCTCTTGCATTTTATTATAAGTAGATTAACTAAGCAGTATTGACTACTAAATTTACATTATTTAAAATTACTGTACGTAATTTCATTTCAATGTGCAATATTACTGTAAAACACTGTTTAATATTATAATACAATTGACTTCTTTTCTTATATCCGTGGCTAGGCTTGAAGACTAGATCTGAGTCCATAAATAACTCATCCGTCTGTGGAAGCACTGCTGTATTTCCTACTGCAGTCTGGTTATTTTCTTCTATAATATCTAATTGTATTATTCTGTTCAGGATATGTGGACTCTTTCCTTTGTGCGGCGTTCCTTTGATGAGAAATGCCTTGTGGCTTTCGTATATGGAATGCTGATGCCAAAATGCACTGTAGAACATAATGTAATGGAGGGGTCAGTTGTCTACAGACACAATATGGGGATGTTGATCGCTTTATTTTATAAAAATATATTGAAAATGGACCATGATTAACCAGGAAGATACAAAGGTTTCTGTGGTGAATAGCCTTTCCTTGGATCCTTTGGCTGTGGAAAGTGGCTGTGTTTTCCTTTGGAAAGTGGCTGGATGATTCAACGCAGAGGTGTTGATTTATCAATATCGGAAATCGATACGTACACAAATGCAAATATTAGCGCCTTTTTCACATTTAGTATTCAAGTAGTTCCTAGAAACCCGGCGAATACCGATGACATCATAAGGTGGATGAGGATTAAAGTGAAGCAATGATCGCCAGATTAGAAAAATAGAATGTAGCTATGCTTATTCTGCTGCAATTCATCTGATATACTTATCAAACTCGAGAGGTCCAGCAGTATCTACACAAATCCCCAGAAAGCTTTTTCACGACTATAAAAAAAGTAGCAACTTAATCTGATCTATTGGTCCGCACCACAATTTCAAATGTTATCAAGCTGTATATCACTAAACTAACACTAAATTCTGGAATGAAATTCAGCACAACTGAAGAAGATACATTTTTATTGTAGCTTCTACTTCAGTGTGGATCTACACAATAACAGAGTTAAAAAAAGACACATCCAAAGCCAGATTTCTGGTTCGTAGATCATTATCATGCTAGGTGGTATGTATAGAACACTACTGAACTTCCTGAATTTGTTATGCGATGACCAAAGTCTTTTTTTGTATAGCAAGGATTGCCAGACGCTATTCTTATAATACAGCAATCATCTCTGCTAGTATTAAATTTTTATCTACGTCTTGCTCTTTATCTTATCTGTGTTAGACGCTCTTCTAGGATCCACTGGAATAGCGTTGAACAGCGTTGACAATAAAACCTAAACAAAGAGTCACTTGTTGGAGTAAAAAGCCAAATTCTTTGTGCTGGCGATTTATATTACTCTCTATTTGCGAAAGTTGTTGATAACTTGCATGTCCAGAAACAAAAGCCATCACACAAACATGAAACCGACTTTTGAAGTGTTTCGGGGAGAAAAATTGCTTTCGATTAGGCAATTTTATCACTTACCACACGACGGCGATAAGAAAGAGACGCGTAAATAATGGACCATTTACATGTTTCACTATGCTTACAACTCCTCTAATTTTTTTAACTTTGCGTCTTTTCCTGTTTGGTGTTTTAATTTTCAATTGCAGGAGTTCATATTGAGACACTTTTTAGAAAACATCTTATTTTAATTTGTAATTTTAAATATACAACATTTATATATTTTATTGGAACATTCACACTACTCAAATTAATGAAGAGAGCAAACAGAAAAGTGGAGATAATCATTCATGATAGCTATGGCATGAATATAAAATGGGAAGTATGCATATATTAAAGCGTAATACAGAACAAATTGCACAGACAACGTAATGCAGAAAAAATTATGCATGAGAATTTCAATGCTTTTAAATGATATCAAGAACTTGAAGACAAGGTAGCGACTTGGATACTTGTAAATGACAAAAAAAACTATTGTTTAAAAGTGATGAAGAATTTTTTAAACAGAGGGTGTTCCTTTCAAACAGCTAAATTTGTACCACACTTGTTTTCCATGGATGTGATGTGCTTGTCGATGAGGCTTAGGGTGATTTTGTACGACTCTTCAAGAAGTGCAATATCCAATAGTCAAAATATGCATTCATCTCTCTGTCATGCGCTGTCTGATTGTGCCCCAGGCAAGTTCGATTGAATCTCAGACAAGTATGCGGGTCACTGAATATTCTGTACTCTGTTTCAAGACTGTTCTCTACAAATAGAGATGCATGAGATCTATCATTGTAGTTTATTAAAATAAAGAAATCGTGATTGCTGCATCGTAAGTTATGACATGAATTTACATACCTTTGGACATTCAAACTGCTTCTCCAGATAATATTCAGGTCAATGCGTCTACCCCTGCTGATTCATCCTACACCATCAATCCGTCAACTGTGTAATATGATATTTCCTGTACAAACACAGAGATATATTGGGCTGTCCCTTTGATTTCATATCATAACACGTCAATTGTTGCATTCCAGACTGAACCAGGACTCGTAAGTTAAGAGCATTTGACACATCTTTACTCACGTTGCATCCAATCGCGTTGTTCTGGAGCCCAAATACTTCGGGTTGTGCAATGTACTCATTTGAAAGGAACTCACACCTTTGGCTTATGTGTATAGAGAACCCCTTGATAAAGTCTATTTCAGACTGTTTGACTTGATACCCCGTCCGTTTGTCAGAACAAACACTCTGCTGTTGAGTAGTCACAAGTCTTCATTTGATTTGTAACACGTGAGATACCTTGCGGTGACCGACATCTAACACTCCTTGTCTTTTGGAATTGAGTCTATAGCAGAGAAACGATACTCCTTGCAACTGCAACAGATTCCACCAGACTCTGTATTTTATAATTTTGTCAGTAGTCAATCAAGGAATGTTAAAGAACATTACTCCTAATTTTCACTTATCTATAAAGCAATTCAATTTTTTAATACTTAGGATTTTGAACAATTTATTTAGAATTTCCATTAAATTTATGGAAAATTACAAGAAATTCAATATGACTTTAAATCTGAATCTACTTATATGATTGATATGAAAGTTTTGGCATCACTAACTATCGAAACAGCTATACAAAAGATTCAGCTATCGGCAGGAGGATTTTTTATTACATCGTCAATAGCCAGTCTATTGTTTTCTTTTTTTAATATCGTTTTTCTTTACTTATGCAGTTATCATGATTTCTTTAAGGTGGCTTTTACTGTAAGCTACCGATTAGAATCATGGCTTGTGAGTTAAAATTTTTCAGGAAAATAACATTGACACAAAATTTGGCATTCGTTATAATATCGCCCATTTAACAGACAGTATACATAAAAATATATTTTCATTTTTGTATGGAAATGAAAAATTTAATAAATAAATAAGTTAATTTTCAGTAATATCTCATTTTGAGAATCTTCAATTATTTTTTACAAAATATGCTTAAGGAATGTTAAGAAAAATTGCTTTAGTTTTTGCATTGAAATGCATGGCAAAAACACTAAGCAGACCTAGAAGTTTTGGCAATTGAGATTGTTCATTGTTCTTTCAACACGGGGGTTTTGCGAATTTAACCAAAAGCAGAACATCCTGCTTTTAATGATTTTAACTACATTTAAAGTAATCGTACGATCCTGCATTTCCAGTAAGAGATATATACACCACTATGTTCAAAGAGTGATATTCGGCTTATTTAATTTTGGAAAATTAATATTAAAGATTATTATTCATAAATTATGGTACTGGAAATTTAGGAGCGTCTAATTTTTATTTAGAAAAGTTACATATAGCTATCATCCTTTATTTTCTTAACAATTCTGTTATTTTTACATTTTATACAGGTCATTTGAATTTTATTCTTAATTATTATATCTGCAGAGGGTATTTACACATATTGGAAACGGTTTTGTTGTTAAACTAAAAAACAGCGAGAAACAACAGGGGAAAACATTTGGCAACATGTAATAACATGATAACTGAAATATTGGCTGCTATTTAAAAATATCATCTGCTACTGAAATGACACGCGAAAGAAGCGAGTGACTTGAAGGTTATATATTTGCTCTTTCCGAAGGGAATTATTCATATTCCGTGATTAGAAATCATTTAGCAGGTGATAAGTCGAAAAAAATTGTGACAATTGATGAAGCGTACATTTATCTAAATGATTGTAATAAAAAAAAGAGTTTATTACCAGAAAAGTGGCCAAAACGTCTTATGCAACTTTGGTTCAAACACCGCAAAAAAAGTTTCTCTAAAGGATTTATGGGATTGCTGGAATCTCTTACAACGGAAAATTAAAGATCAGAAAAGTTGAAAAAAGTGTCAAAATTAACGCTATTTATTACACAGGTCTGCGATAAAAAAGTTGTGGTGAAGTAAGTGTTTTTTTTTTTAAATAGTTTTTTGGAGGCTGATTACTGGAAAAATAATGAAAAAATTCCATCACGTACAGTTTCATCACAAATCGCTATCTTTTTTTTTTTTTTACGAATTTAATATATTTCGGACCAAAACAGTATTATTTATATGAGTTTGATAAACATATTTATGGACTTAAAATAGTAAATTGGGGCATTAAACTACTAAACAAGAAAGAAGAAACTATTTAAATCCAGAATATGCCTCTGAATCAGTAAACTGCTTATTAATGAAAACAGAGGAAACCAGTTGAAACTGGATAAATCTCTTGCTTGCACATGTCTGTCCTCCACCCCTCTTCACACCCCTTTTCACTGACCTTATCTCTACTCTTTAAACAATGTCTTTCTTTGCTCGGTGCTATACACATGTGTTTATATTCGGACATGTGCATTATAGGTTATATTAGTAATTTTTACTTCTAGTTTTTGTTGCATTAGAGAACAATGGCTTCCAGAAGACTTGTTAATTCACCGAATTATTTCTGCTATATTTGTGTAACTCTACAGTGAAAAAATAACAAAGAAGCATTTCGGATTTTCTAAAAAAATGTATTTTGTTTATTTTGACATGTAATTGGAGGATCCAGACAAGCCTTTGGTCTCCATACAAAGTTCGTTGTGTTTGTGTAGAAGAATTAAGGTAATGGTTTCAAGGTAAAAAGCAATTTTGAGACTAAAATGGAAACAGACGAAAGAAAACGAAAGAAATGTTTCAAACTAGTTATTACTAGTTTTCTTGGAAATAAAAAGGACCCAAACTACAAATTTATTGTAGAAGAGATGGTAAAAAATTCCAAGATTTATATGTAGTATAAGCTTAAAAGTTCATTTTCTCGATTCGCACCTGGACTATTTTCCTGAAAATTTAGATGCAGTTAGTTAAGAACAAGGTGAAAGATTTCAGACAAGATATAATGAAGAGGCGATATCAAGGAAGATGGAATGTAGGCATGATAGCCGACTAATGCTGAATGCTACAAAGAGACAATACCTGAAAAGTTCACAAGAGGAAAAGTAGCAAAAAAAGTTTTGATATAAAGAAAAAAAAGTTACTATAAGGATTTGTAACTTTATACATATACTTAACAATTACTTGAACTAGAATATAAATGTAATTTATATTCATTTATGAATTAATGAAATTTAAATGAAATGTCAAAATTTTGTGATTTCAACTGTTTTCTTCAAAATATACCATCTCTTTGCGAAAAATCCTTACGTGATAGAAAAAAATGGATTTCATTTTTGGAATCAGCACTAAAAATAACATAAAAAACAGTCATAAAAAATTAAAACAATTTTCAAAAAGTATTTCTTTTGCAGGCCTGTGTTATCAAAACAATGTTCTAATTTCTATTTTTAAGGAAGAAATTCCACAACTTTATATTCTACGTACGTTTAAAATGTTGAGTTCCACCAGGATAAAGCGAGCAACCATACATCCAAAAGTACAGTATAAAAGAAAACGATACACCCCATTTTAATCGTCAAATTGTCGCAGAGAAAAACGAAAATAGCCATTCTATTAATAATGATGTCTTCTTTCAATGTTTGTTTAAAATTTATCATTAAATTTATTTATATTTAAAATCTTTTAATTTATATTTAAAAAATAAGCTTAGGGCTTAGCTTAATAAGCTAAGCTTTTTACAAAAATACAATTAGTTGGAGTTTGGTACAATTTCAGTATGGAGACAAATATTCATAATTTTTTTCAAAAATTAATTTTGAAAATAAACTTATTTTAAAGGTGATTTTCGAAAAAAATATATGAATTGTAACCTATGAATATTTTAACCGAAATCGATTTCTAGAACCTTTATATATGCGAATCATAAATTACAGCTCATTCTGGCAAGCAATTTTTAAGTTATGCTTTTAAAACTACCTGTATTACAATCTGTTTTGCGATGATTAAAATGAAATTTAACATTACGAGTTCCAAATTTTAAACCGTCATAATTCCAAAGCTGCTTCATCGAATGACTTCTCGTTTTGTATTCGAAAGTAAAATGTACCGAAAAAATCAAATATATTGTGAAAAAATTGCATTATTATTGAAAATTTCAGAATTTGGAACAATTTCAGTATGACTTAATTTTTTAAACATAAATCGAAAGAAGGCATAATTTCTAATTAAATGGCTAGTTTCGTTTTTTTTTAATTCGTTTTTATTGCCAATTTGGCGATTAAATTTTATGAGGTGTATCTTTTTTTTATATTAACTGTACCTTTTGAAATCAGTGCTTCTTTTGGTGTGCAGCATTCTTAGGAATTGATAATTTCGACCGCGTTGTTTTCTCGTTTTCAAACATAAACGTTTTGAAGATACTAACATTTTCATTTTCTAGAAAATTTTAAATTTAGATCTTTTATTAACTATTTTCTCAATATTGGGTTTGCCGTTTCTTCTTAAAGCTACCAGTAAAATTTGTAATTTTTGGGTATCTCACTTCTAGTACAGTTAAACTCAACAGGAGACTTTAAACTGCCCCAGGCTTTCATGTCCAGGGGGGGGGGGGGTGCAAAAGTCCCGTATCATAGGAAACACATGTATTGTTCCAATATGTTCTCAATATGATTACCTCCGTTGTCAAAACACAACTGCAGGCGATGATTCATGTTTCTCAGAATGTTGACCACTAAGATTGGCGTTATGGCATTTCATTCAGTAGCAATTCGCTCACGCAAATGGTTTTTATCCCTGATCTTCTCACTGTAAACTTTCGATTTAAGGTAACCCCATACAGCAAACTCTACACGCTCTTCAGTAGTCAGCATTTTCACCCACAAATTAAAAAAATAAATAAACGAAATTAAAGAATAAAAAAACTCCTATGATGCGGGACTTTTGGCCCACCCTGTAGTCAGCATTTAGTATAACGAGTTAGCGTCAATAGTTATACGTAATCAGCAGACATCTTTCTACCTTGGCATCAAGTAACATATTGGGTCTTCCGGAAAGTTCTGTGGTTTTACAAAGCGAAGCGTGGTTTTGTCTAGTTATTTTGCTACTGCTGATAAAGAATGACCCAGATATGTATATTCGGCCTTGCGCTGCATAATTCTGGCTTGTGTTATGGCATATTTTTTGTTTCAGTGCAGTGCTAAGAATGGAGAACCGAAAAGTTCATTTTCGTCGTATTATTTTTTTTTTTCAAGAAAGATAAAATTACTAGTCAGACTGCTCGCAAAATTTGATCTCTATATGGAGAAAGTTCTGTTTCAGATGCCAAAGTTCGAAGATAGTTTGAGAAGTTTAAGCGCGGAAATTTCAGCCTCGAAGATGATGCCCGTTCGATCATCATCTGTGAAGGAGGACCTCTTAAAAGAAGCTATCGCTGAAAATCCGAAATACACAGTTCAGGAGCTATCACACAGACTAACTATTCCAAAAAGTACAGTGTATGATCATTTGATAACTTTTAAGAGGTCCTCTTTTAATGATGATGACAATTTGTTTTGAAATGAAACTTTTAAATAGTATATGAAGTGAGATTTTGGGCCCCCTGGAAATGTGGATCTAGGGCACGTGTACCGCGTACTCCTGGGGTAATCAAAGACTCTCAAATTTTATTCATTAATGACAGAAAACGGGAATTTCTCCCATATTTACAAATAAAATGTATTCCAAAATATTTATTTTATAATAACATAAAACATTATACTAATATTGAGTTGTTCAGTATACAAAACTACATGTTTTCATGAATGTGCTGCACAAACGCGAGAAACTGGAAAAAATACCAAAAATAAAAATTCAATCAAATTTATTTAAATTAAATTAGTATTAAATTTAAAGTGCAAAAATTAAATTGATGAATAATTTAACTATGCTGTAAATATTAAGAACTTTTGTTTGTTCCTCATATAATATAATATAAAAGCATTATATTGTATTATATAGTGCATTGAGAAATGTTCATAATATTTAGTCAGATACTACAATGCATATTTGGTCACGTATTTGTCTTTGTACATAACATAATTTGCTTTATATTTTAGATTATGTCATTCACCGTCTAGCTAATAATATAAAAAAGCAGCTGCAGTATGAATTAGAACAAGAATTTTTCTAGTTAATTAAATGTTTAGAAAATCCTTCAACCTTCTGCGGAAATAAATTAAACAAACAGTGACGTCGTTGAGTACTGAATAGTGCTGTGACTGATATCGGAAAACCTTATAATAGCAACTGAATAAATGAAAATCTAGATGGCAATACAATCGTCATTCGATTAAAAGTTGTATCAAGATGAAAAAAGTAAATCTTTTCTGTACATACTGTAAAAACACACAAATGTTTCTTATTCTAAAAAATATGATATAACCACTAATGAAAATATACAATAACTTCTTCTGAGTTAACCCCGATTTCGAAAAGCCTTCTTTATCTTTAGAAACATAAGAAACCAAAATATTTTCGATACTTAAAGAAACATTTTTAAAAAACGAAATTTGTTTTACTGCCACTGACTTTCGGAAACGTTTCCGAGTAGTTTTTATAGTTTATTAATTAATTTTCTCAATCCGGAATTTAGATATTTCGAATGCTATCAATTTTCAAGCAAACATTTTCTTGTCAACAAACATGTTTTACAGAAAAACATGATAAATTAACAGCATTAATATTAACGCTAAAATTAATGCCATTTTGTTACCCTTGCATGAATATATTCAATTACGCAACTGAGAATGTTTCAATTAAGAATTGATAGAATTCTAAAACCCGATAATTCGGTTTGAGAAAACTGATTAATACCCTATAAAAATACTCGGTATTCTTTTCGAAAATTAGTGTCAGCAGAAGAAACTTTGTTTTTATAAATGCTTCTTTCAATTTTCAAAATATATTGGTTTCTAATGTGTATAAAGAAAAGGAACGCTTTTCGTAATCGTGGGTAACTCGGAAGATGTTATTGTATATTTTCGTATATATGTCGTAGGCTAATTGGGAAATCCGGCTCTTTGCAAAGAGCCGGTCTAATTGGAGAATCATCTCCCTTTTCCCAATCAGCCTGCTATTTTTCAGGACTATTGCAAAGAGCCTAGATAGCGTTAGGCTAATTGGAATATGGTAATTTATTTCTCAATGAGCCTAGTAATTTTTAGGCTTATTGCAAAGAGCCGAAAAATGGCCATGCCTATTTAGAAAATGACCAGCTCTTTGTCAATATATGGTGTTGTACCCAATTCGAACCTGAAAATTCCATTCGAAGTCGACCCGAACCCGACAGAAAAATTGCACCGAACCGTAACCCGATCCTAAAAGGACAAAATAAATTCCTTCGAGTCGCAACCCGACCCAAACCAGAAAACTGAAGTTAACCCGAAACCCGAGCAGAACCCTATAAAAAAATCCATCGAACCATAACCCGACAAAATAAATTCCTTCGTGTCGCAACCTGACCTGAAACTGAAAATCGAAGTTAATCAGAAACCCGACCCGAACCAGGAAAAAAATTCCATCGAACCGTAAACCGATTCGAACACGACAAAATAATTTCTATCGTCATGCAACCCGACCCGAACCTGAAAATTGAAATTAACTCGAAATCTGACCAGAACCCGACAAAAAAAATCCATCGAACCGTAACCCGATCCGAACCCGACAAAATAAAATCCGTCGCAACGCAACCCGATCCCTAGCTGAAATTTCAAGTTAACTCGAAACCCGACCCGAACCTGAAAATTTAAGTTAACCCGAAACCCGACCCAAACCCGACAGAAAATTACCATCGCCCCGTAACCGGACCCGAACCATATAAAAAATCCATTGAATAGTAACCCGATCCGAACCCGACAGAATAAATTTCTTCATCTCGCAAGCCGACCCGAACCAGAAAATTAAAGTTAACCTGAAAGCCGACCCAAACCAGACAAAAAATATCCATCGAACCGTAACCCGATCCGAACCCGACAAAATAAAATCCATCGCAACGCAACCCGATCCCTAGCTGAAATTTCAAGTTAACTCGAAACCTGACCCAAACCGGAAAATTTAAGTTAACCCGAAACCCGACAGAAAATTACTATCGCCCCGTAACCGACCCGAACCATATAAAAAATCCATTGAACAGTAACCCGATCCGAACCCGACAAAATAAACTTCTTCATTTCGCAACCCGACCCGTACCAGAAAATTAAAGTTAACCTGAAAGCCGACCCAAACCAGACAAAAAATATCCATCGAACCGTAACCCGAACCGAATCCGACAAAATAAATTCCGTCGCAACGCAACCCGATCCGAACCTGAAATTTCAAGTTAACCGAAAACCGACCCGAACCTGAAAATTTAAATTAACCCGAATCCCGACCCGAACCAGACAAATAAAAATCCATCGTTACGTAACCCGATCCAAACTCGACAAAATAATTTTCGTCGCGCAACCCGATCTGAACCAGAAAATTGAAGTTAATCCGAACTCCGACCCGAACCCGACAAAAAAATCTATCGAACCGTAACCCGATTCGAATCTGACAAAATAAATTCCTTCGAGTCACAACCTGATCCAAACCAGAAAATTCAAGTTAACCCGAAACCCGACACGAACCAGACAAAAAATTTCAACGAATCGTTGCCCAATCCGAACTCGAAAAATTAAATTCCTTCTTCTCGCAACCCGACTCGAACCTGAAAACTGAAGTTAACCCAAAACCCGACCTAACCTGAAAATTTATGTTATCACGAAATCGACCCAAATCTGAACAATCAAGTTAGCCCGAAACTTGACCCGAACCCGACGAAATAATTTCCTTCGTCAAGCAACCCGTCCCGAAGCTGAAAATTAAAGTTAACCTGAAAGCCGACCCAAACCAAACAAATAAAAATCCATCGATACGTAATCCGATCCGAACCTGACAAAATAATTTTCGGGTTAAATTAAATTTTTAGGTTCGGGTTGGTTTTTGGGTTAACTTAAATTTTTAGGTTCGTTTCGGGTTTGTTAGCCAGGAATTTATTTTGTCAGGTTCGGATCAGGTTAAGGATCGATGAACTTTTTTGTCTTATTCGGGTTGGGTTACTGGTTAACTTAGAATTTTTAGGTTCCGGTCGGAATGCGACGTGAAGGAATTTTTTTTTTTTGTTGGGTTCGGATCGGGTTACGGTTCAATGGATTTTTTTGTCGGGTTCTGTTCGGGTTTCGGGTTAACTTCAGTTTTCTGATTCGGGTCGGATCGCGACTTGAAGGAATTTATTTTGTCCTTTTAGGATAGGGTTACGGTTCGATGCAATTTTTCTGTCCGGTTCGGTCGACTTCGAATGGAATTTTCCGGTTCGAATTGGGTACAACACCATATATTGAAAAAGAGCTGGTCATTTTCTAAATAGGCAGGGCCATTTTTCGGCTCTTTGCAATAAGCCTAAAAATTATCAGACTGATTGAAAAATAATTGACCATATTCCAATTAGCCTAACGTTGTCTAGGCTCTTTGCAATAGGCCTGAAAAATAGCAGGCTGATTGGGAAAAGGGAGATGAATCTCCAATTAGACCGGCTCTTTGCAAACGGCCTAGGCTATTTGCAAAGACAGGATTTCCCAATTAGCCTGCGACATATACATTAAGAAACATTCGTCTTTTTTTAACACTTTCCAACATAATTGAAAAGTGTTTATGAATTTGGTTTGTCTGTCTGTCTGACCATGCTCTAACTTGGGTAAATATATTCCGATTGTCATGTAATTGATATATGTTATTGAGGTTTACTATGGCATGTTTGGTATTGAAAATGAAGTGTGTAGCAATTATAGTTTTTTTTATAGGGACACTCAAAATAATTCCATTACATTACTGTTTAAGGGGAAAAATCATTTAAGGTTTATTTTAAGAATGTTACACAATTTCAAACACATTGTAATTGATATATATCACTAAGGTGCATTACAAGAAGCTTAATATGGAATATGGTCTACATAGAACTTATAGTTCCTTTACAAGGACACTCAAAAGAATTCCGTTACATTACGGTCTATGGAGAAAAATCGTTTGGGTTTTATTTTAATAATGTTTCACTATTTCAAACATTGTGAATTTGATATGTATCACTAAGGAGCATTAAAAGAGACTTACTGTTGAATATTGCGTGTTTAGCATTCATCGTTCATTTACAGGGATACAGAAAGAATTCGGTACTGTCTGTTAACAATAATTGCTGGAAGTGCGTTTTCAGTTGCTGTACGCGTTTTTAAATTTAACTCATTTTTTGTCTATTACTTGTGTGTATTAATTTGACAGATCATATACAGGGCAGCACAAAAGTCCTCGAATACATTTACGTTTATTGACGGAAATTCCATACGGGGGATTTTAAACTGTGCTATGCGTTTCCTAATTGAACTAAATTATAGCATTGTAAGTATAAGTAGTATGTATATACACAAATGTTTAGATCATATACAGTGTTGCACAAAATAGTTCGGATATTTTTCCGAATATTGTTGGTAATTCCTGAAATTATGTTTTTAAATATGTTATGCGTTTCAGAAATTGTTGACTTAGATATCATTTTTTACCTTATTAAACGGTAAAGATTTGTAAAGTTATTATGGAAGTGCTGGAAAGTGTTACATAATCTACGTTTGACGCATGATTTTTCGTTCTTGCTTCAATGTAAGTTTAATTTCGGAGAAAGAGGCAACAACTTGTATGAAAATGTGGTCTATATATTCATAGAATATTATTATATTCCGTAAAAAAGTATCTATACAGGGTATCGCAAAAAAAAAAAAAATCTCAACGCATTTTAGAAATTTATTTAAAAGTAAGTACATAAGATAGGAAATTGAATACAGTAAGATTCCCGCAAACTCGACTAAATACTGATTGAGAGAGTGACGAGCCATTGAAAATGTCGAAATTAATAGAATGAGGGGTGAGATCAGTTATTCACAATTAGTAATATTTTAAAGCATATTTCTCTAAAGAAAGTTCTAGGACAATACAGGATACAGTAAAGACAACATACCCTAAAATAATTGTTAAAAGCTTTTAAAAAATCGTACATACAACACTAAAAAAGTCAAATCAGGCTTTTTAAACAGTATAATATTACGCTTTTAAATATTAAAATAACACATACGATTATATATATTGGATTATTGTTTTATTATATTTTGATTCCTGTTTAAAAAACTATTTTTCAAAGGATTAAATTCCATACTCTATTTCAACAACATAGTCAAATATCATAGTAATTTGAATATTTTTACAGTGACTATATATTGCAATATGCACGAACTTTAGCAGTGGCTCCACAGAAACCTCTATAGATACGAAAACCCTTTTCAAAAGAACACTATTTAACTTTAATAGAATATTCAAATATTATTATTTCAAAGATGCCTGCCTGACCGGCAGGAATCATTTAGCGATTAAAGAAAACAAAGTGATCTCCGAGTTATATGGGATTTCGAGATTCCGGGAGGCGAGTAAACGGGAATCCACTAAATATAAAAATATTTTTTTAGTAAAGTCATTAAGTCTCAACAGGTGCCTCTTTCCTTTCTTCTAGCTTAAATTCAATTTCGTGATATATGCGTTCCAAAATAGATTCCGTAATAAATGCAATTGTAGCAATTGTGCGTAATTCTTTACCATTTTGCAATTTCAGCGAATCTATTAGATTTTTCAATAGAAAAAAATAAATGGTTTTCACATATATTCTCTATCCCGGGAAGGATGCTCTAGTATTTAATGAAAAATATCCGCCTTGTATAATCATAGAAACCTGCTATTAAATAAGTCGTAGAATTTCTGTTTAAAATTTTTGGTATCTAACCCTAAATATGAGAACAAAAAAATTTACTTCAAAAAGAAAAAATCGTGCAGTGTAGGGTTAAGTTTTCGGTATGCATCGTGCAAAGGCTTTGATACAAATTAAGACGTCGATGTTAGGATAAAAGGATATTCATCTACATTCAAGATTCCCTATAATTAAATTCCAGATATATGTTTAATTGCCCGTTCATTATACACTGGCAAAAAATCAACGGACACTTTTCGATTTCAAACGGTTTGTCAAATATCTACAGAAATACTTGACGAATTCTTTTGGAACTTCGGAAATATAAAGGAAAGGTTTGACGTGTTGCTAATATTTTTCAACAAAGTTTTGCTCACGAGGGCAGTTAGAACACCAATAACAAATTGAAGAAAAAAATATTTGGGATCACTCTGTAAAATAAAATGCTCAAAATGTTCTGTAGCTGCAGCACAGGGCTATCTGGATAGTGAACAACATTTGTGTTCGTTTGTGTAAGAATGACAAGTACATTTATGGAGATATAAAGATTTCTTTAAAAATTCAAGACATTTTCGCATACTTTTTGTTTATAGCATGGAGAGTTTTCAACTGAATTTCACGCCACTTTCAAAAAACTTGACAAATTATAGTACAATGAATACATTAAATAGTTGATGAAATATGAGCATTTGTATAACATAAATTTTCACTGTGCATGCGCGAACGATACCAATTTATTTTCCTGATTTGGTAGCCAACTACACAGAGCAACGCATATAAAAAAAATCGGTCGAATCTCGGAAAAATTCAGAAAGATTTCGGCGACAGAGTGAGCTGAATTTCAGTTCCTTTCTAAAAGTAGCTCAATGATAAGGAATTATTATATATCAAGCAGTTCAGCTTATTACCAACAGAAACTAGCTAGCATGGTAACTGGTCAGAATTCATAAGCGTTACCTCTGAGAAAGTAAAAATTAAAATTCATTCAATTAAAATTAAAATTAAAATATTTTGTGTATATATATATGCAAATTATATATATGCAAAATATATATGCAAATATATATGCAAATTTTATCTTAAAAATGGCTCTAACGATTTTGACGACATTTTGCATACTACCGTTTTGGGGCACCAGAAAACCATTGGGTTAGGTCACATGTTCGAGAAAATTCGATTAGTGGGTCATTTTGGGTCACATGGGTCAGGGTCAAGCTAAATGTATCTAAAAAACGGTTCAAACGATTTTTACTAAATTTTGTATCCTACCATTTTCGGGCACGAGAAAATCATTGGATTAGGTCACATGTCCGACAAAATTCGATTAGTGGTCATATATGGGTCCCTGCGGGTCAAGCTAATTTTATCTAAAAAACGGCTCAGAGTATTTACACTAAATTTTGCATCCTATGGTTTTCGGGCACGAGAAGACTGTTGGGCTAGGTCATGTGTTCGAGAAAATTCAATTAGTGCGTCATTTTGGTCATGGGTCATTATGGGTCAAGCTATTTTTATCTTAAAAACGGCTCAGAGGATTTGAACTTTATTTAGTATCCTACAGTTTTAGGGAAGGAGAAGACTATTCGGCTAAGTCACATGTTCGAGAAATTTCGATTAATGGGTCATTTTGGTCATGGGTCATTATGGGTCAAGCTATTTTTATCCGGCTCAGACGATATGAACTAAATTTTGCATCCTACGGTTTTTGGGCACGAGAAAATCATTGGGCTAGGTCGAATAGGCCCGCGAAGCCCGAGGTTACCCACTGAAATACAAAGGGGCCCCCAAATTTACTTTTCAAAACTGATTTTCAGGGGGAAAATATTCAGTCAGGGTAAAAAATGTATTTTTTCTTAATTATAGCTACTAAATTTTCCCTCAGACTATTACTAACACATTCGTATACATTTTTTTTCTGTTGATATAATAAATGGTATAAAAACAGTGATAAATGCAACTTATTTAAATATTTCTTATTCTTTACATTTTAATTTCAAACTTGCTACAAATAACAGAAAAATAAATCTGTATAATTATATTTTGTTTATATTCATAAAGAGTGGAAAAATGATATAAAACATGGAGACTGTGTTATTTAAACAAAGGGGAAAGTAATTAGCATTCAGATGATACCAAATTTCTGTTTATAAAATAGAAGCAAAATTGTGTTGCATCGAAGCATAAATTTACGTCAAATGTTTGTCGTCCCTGCACTGTTCTTAGTGCTGGCAAATCCTGCAATTTGAAAAGTTTAAAATACATTTTGAAGTTCAAATATTAGCACCTGGTCCATATTTATAAATTCATTTACAAAATTAATTTGTTATGTATAATTATGTATATAATAAAATATTTTTAATATGTATATAGGTAGTTAGTTTTACTTTACTATTAAAAGTTCTGTTTACTCCAAATTTTGATGGAAAAATATTTTGTATGAAAAGAAATGTTGCCATTTTTTTTGCTCCCTAGTATGTATGTTTATTTAAATTTTAATAAAAGCTAAATATATTATAATGAGCTGAAAATATTTTAGAACTTAAAAAAAATGTTTAATATGAATATCAATAAACCAATTTTAAGTTTCTCAATTAGAAATAAATAATATATTCTGCTTGAACGCATATACTTCATGCAATGATCAGTGACATCATTATGATTAAACACTTAATATCATCTTGCTTTAACTTTGACGTATAAGCCGCAATTTGCCTTGTCGTGGAATCTAGAAGTCTTTGGAAAGTGGTCAAAGTAGATTACACCACATTTTCATGAATACGTTAGAGTGATTGCAGCTATCTATATACCGCGGTTTCCAAACAATAATCTTCGTGGTAGATTTATCTTCAGCATATGCAACAGAAATCTACCACGAAGTGTTTTGTTTCGAAATGCAGTAAATGTAGGAGGCTGAAGTTGTCCAATCTCTCTTCATTGTTTTTAAGGCGCCAGCTGTTGTCTCCACTTCATTTTATCCCAAATGTGTGTAACGGGACATTGACGAGAATTCTTTATTTTGCATTTTAGAGTACCATAGCATAACTTCTGAAAAAAAAAAGACATCTTGAAGGGATATAAATGATCGACCATAATAAGGACACGTTCAACAGCTTTTATGGTGCTCTGTATGACAAGTACAGGAAAAAGGACTGACAAGAAAACCCCCCTCTAAACATAATGTTGCTTATTATAGTCTGAATTTATCCACGTATGCATGCATTCATTGATTAATTGTTCTCCCGTAAGACATTGCATTTTATTCATTCATCGATATAACGCAAATCATGACTCATCAAACAAAATAGCTCTTTTACATTATTTACTGTTAGAGAAACCACTTAGTTGTAAGCACCTATGGCATTCAGCCAACAAAAGCAGTTTTGTGGATCGTCTGCCATGTAGTCTATTTTGTTTCACAAAACAAGAAAGAAACTGACATGCGCGTTATTTGATAATAATGTGGGAATGTACAATGCCTTAATTTCTGTAAATGGTTTCAGAATCAGCCTTCCACATTTCAAAAATATTAATGACTGCAATTAAAGGCAAACACTTCTTAATAACACCAGAAAAATAAAAAATGCGAAACGCGTTTTGAAAGAACTTTGTCTTTCACCATCAGCTGCGAAAAAGACGTGCTAAATCTTTGAAAGTAGGAGCATGATTGAAAAGAAATAGAAGAGAAGGGGACAGTTGGAAGAAAAACAGCCAATAGGAAAGTTGAAGCAAACATCCAAGCAGACAGAGAGCATTAGCCAATCAGAAGAACACACAGCAGAACAGAAGGAGAAATATGTCCCAAATTAAATTTTTTTAGAAAAACAAACTCAGAAGAAATAATTATAAGGAAATATATAAAATATATAATCAAACAAAGAAGAAATTAAAAATGAAATTAAAATAAATTAAAATATGAAATATATACAAATAAAATAAATTAAATTATGAAATATATACAAATTAAACAAATTAAATACCAAAAACGTAAAAAGGTTATATAGTTGAACTGAACAACTTTTTCCAAGCTGCCGAAAGCATGATGGAATAAGATTTTTATTAACGATAGCGTTACGATTATTATATATAGCTAAATTTTCGAGAAAGTCCAATTCATTGGTGCAATTCGTATTAAAGTTCATCTTTGCACTTTGAAAATTTAAACTATTGTCGACATTCCAAGAATGCTTGGCAACAGAAGATTTAGAAACGTCTTGGTTAGAGCTATAAAGGGAATGTTCTTTTAAGCGAGTTTCGAGATTTGTTTTAGTTTGGCCTATATAAGATAAATGACAACCATTACAAGGAACATTATATATTCCTCATTGGCGACGATGAGGAACAGGAGACTTAGTTGGGGGGGGGGGGACTTAAACTTATTAGCAGGTTTAAAAATAACATTATTATTGAAACATTTTAAAACTTTAGCTATTTTGAAACATAAATATGGATAGAACGTCAGAACAATCAAATTATCAGGATTAGTTTTAAGAATTCTGGAAAGAGTTAATTTACTAGAGGGTCTATTGAATTTTTTAAGATCTTTATCGATAAAGGAAATGCTGAAACCTCTTTTAACAGCAATAGATTTTAATTAATTAAGTTTTTTGTTACGATAAAAATAATTTTAACAAATTTTGAGGTGCGGTACACATAAGTATTAAAACACCGATTTTCTGGTTAGCTGGGGGGATAATAGAGTATGAGATGGGAGGGGAGCGACAGGAAAAGGTTTTCATCTATTTAAGATACCCATGTAAAGTAATGTGCGAATTTTTAAATCAACATATAAATAACCATAGAATAAAATGTAAATATACATCAAACATGGCGAACTCTACTTCAAGGTGCGATTGAAATGTATTACTCTTTTAACGAAATTATTATGTTTGGCGGTTTAAATTCCAATTTTAAAAATTGCGCGTTTTCTTTGCAAGAAAATGAAAAAAAAAGAGGTTAGCATGAGAATCAAGCAGAACTTAAAACATTTTCACTAATCATAATTCATAATTCAGATTTTTTTTATTAACATTAGTGGGTCTTAACAGTAGTCTTAATGTTAACCTTAAGTAATTAATTAAGGCGGAATAAGAAGGCAGTGATAAATGACGTAATTTTCAACGCAATCATCGTAAAATATTTCAGTTTTATGTATGAAATTGCTCGTTTCATTTTTCAAAGCCAACGAAAGAGATAGACCGCGACAGTTCCATTTTTCTTGCTGTCACGTGATCAAGATAGACTGGCTTCCACCAATTATCAAGCTGTCTTGTGATCAAGATAGACTGGTTTCCACCAATTATCAAGCTGTCTTGTGATCAAGGTAGGCTGAAAAACAGCTGGGATCGGTGTAATGCTACGACTTCTCTCTCTCTCTCTCTTTTTCTTTTTTTACTGCGTTACTTTTTAAATGACGTTACTTTCTTCGATGGAAGTATTAGCCAAAGGTTATGCTTTTATATATATTTTTTATTTTTTTTATTTTTTTATTTATTTTTTTTTTTATTTTTTATTTTTTATTTTTTTTGTTAAATAACAAAAAATCTCGAATTTATCGGAACGGCGTAAAAAAAAAAAAAAAAAAAAAATGATATCTCATTCGGCTCAGTTTTTGCATAAAAAGATATCTTTACAACAAAAATAACATATAAAATTTATTTTTTATAACTTTTTTTATTAAGATAATTTTAACACAAGAAATATGGAATAATCAATTAAGAACTTGTATTATCTTTCGTCGCGCAATTTTCTGATTATAAAATTTTTACTGATCCTCTTAATCTATTCAAGCTACTGTCCACATTTGTGGAATTTAATTTAAAAACCATGGAAAAAATATTGCCATTTTGAAAATTAACTGTCATAACCAGGGGTGTGTATGACACCCCTGGTAGTGGTGAGAGTAGGTGCCAATGGGCCGATTCTCACCACTAAATTTTATTAATATTCTTCGCCTACATTTTATTAGTATAATTTGCCTAAATTTTATTAGTATTCTTATTAGGCGGAGAATACTGAAAATTTAGTGGTGGCAATCGGCCGATTGGCGCCCAGTTTTTACACCCCTGGTCATAACGATATAGTAACTTTATTTAAGTTTTCGCAAAGTGAAAAAATTGCATCAAAGAAATGTTATATCATTTTAAAATTATTTACACAAAATGAAATTTTTCATCAAACCCAAAAAGAAACATTTTCATTAATCAAACAAACCATTCCAAATGAAACAAATCATTTCTCACTAATTTAATATTGAGAGTTAAATATTTTTTTTTATTTTTTAATAATTTATTATTATTATTATTATTGTTGTTGTTGTTGTTGTTATTGTTATTTCCACTGGGGAAAATTTTAAATTGTAATATTCGTTATTGAATTTATTATTGCCATCCTCTGCCATTTCTTCTTTCTGCTAACTCCTCCACTTTTGAATTGCAGTAAAACCTTTATAACAGGCATTTCCGAATAGCGAACACCTCTATTTAACAATTTTTTTAATCCCCAACATCTATATGCTTGTAAGTTTTACCTCTGAATAGCATAAACTTCCGAATAGTCGACAAAATCAGCGGTAAAAATAGGCATCGGGAGTCGTCTTCATATTGAAATTGTAGCCAACTCTGAAATTTTCAGTACGAACACCACCTGATTTTGACACAGTATCTGGCTTTTTCGGCAAATTTTACCTCAGGATATAAAACAGGAAGTGATTCGGTCAAGTAGTTAAGGAATTATGAAGGTATAAAGTTTGGAATTCCTACTGCTAAATTCATTTGTAATCGTTTCAAAACAGATTGCAATGCGGGTAGTTTTTTAAGTGTAACTCAAAAAATACACAGAGGAATGAGCTGCAATTTTGGATTTGAATTTAAAGTTTCTAGAAATCGATTACTGCTGAAATATTTATACCTTACAATTAATATATTTTTTTCCGAAAATTAATTTCAAATGTTTTTCACGAAATGAAAAAATTGTAACCTATAATTTTTTAAAACAGAAATCGATTTCTAGGAGCTTTAACTATGCGAACTCAAATTGTAAATCATCCGGGTAAGTAGTTTTTGAGTTATGCTTAAAAAACTACCTTCATTGAAATCTGTTTTGCAATGATTACATATGAATTTAACATTAGGAGTTCAAAACTTTAAACTTTCATAATTCCTAAACTACTTGACCGAATTACTTCCCGTTTGGTATTCCAAAATAAAATATACTAAAAAAGTTAAATATGATATTAAAATTAGGTGTTCTTATTAAACATTTCAGAGTTTAGTATAATTACAATAGGAAAATAACACCCCTCCCTCAAACTTACTTTTTAAACATAAAATGGAAGAAGTTATAATTTCCTGTCGAATGACTATTCCTCTTTTTTATTTTTGAGGGGGGGGGGGAGGTAGTTTGGGGATTAAAGTTTACGGGGGTGTTCTCTTTGTTATCTTAAACCGAATGTACATGCGTACTCATTTTAAAGAAAGACATTTCTCTTCTAATCTGGAGACGTTTCGCAAACGTTGCTTGGCGGATGTGTTCTTTAAAACTTATGTAACATAAATCTGAAGTTTGAAAAATATTTTCAATGAGATTTTTATTTAATTTACACCTATCACTACTTCGGACATTGCAACTGCATTGTAGCCCTTTTACCTCTGGGGAAATAAGTTTGCTCTGAACGTATTCAATTTATCTGAAAACATAAAACCATTTTCATGATCTCTCTGCATGTCCTTCTAAAGAGTATGTAAACACTGAAATGAAACAGAAATGGAACTTTTTGACAATAAAAATCGTTACAAAATAAATCGTATAATATGGAATGTTGTATGTGAAAGTAACGATATTTTTGTTAATCCATAATCTCTTAACAGATCTTAACTGAAAACTTATGGGGCATACCTAAGGTCCTCTCACAGCATACCGGTCGATAACCACTGATCTAAATTATGATATTTCATGATATTTCTAAATGTTGCATCTAGAAATGCGAATAAACACAATATAAACACGCAAGGTAAAAGTACAAAACTATTACCTGTGAATTAGAAGAGTCTTGTCTCCAATTTTTTTTAATCCAAATTGGCTGCATATACTATGTTTTTCAAATAGTTTGAAATACTTATCTGAAAATTTTCCACCATGATGGTTCTTTAGACTGTCTTAATGTAAGAGAGTGGCGACATATGAGCAATAATATTTGTTTAATCGAGAAGATTTTGAGAAAAAAAAAGACCTGACGAGCCTGCTATTATTGCCAAATTAATGTATGTTTATACATAAACGGATTCAATACAAGCGAATTTTCCCAAGTTCTGGAACATCGCTTGCCATAGCTTGGAATACAACATCTAATCTCAGCATACATCCTATGCGTATGTCGACACTCTCTTATAAAAGCACTATGCTTTTGTTTGATATGAAATGTGAAAATTATGATACCTCTGTAGATATAGAGCACGGATACTAAGTATTGCTTTTAAAATGAAGAATACTCACCATCAGAGAATCCTGAGTCAATTTGACTTTTTAAGCTGCTTTTCAAAGATCCTAAAAAGGATGATCGATCTCCCATCAGAGATTGGCTCCCATCACTGCTGCCACTACTTCGTTGACTCCTATTGCGGTTTCCAAAACGTACTGAAAAAAAAAATAATATTTAACTACCATGTAAAATTACAAAAAAGATTTTGCAACATATTGTAAGAAATTTTGTTACTTAATAATGCAAGATGTTTTCAAAAACTTCCCGGTTTGGAGACATCTGTATCTAACATTAGTGAACGGAATTAGATCAAATTTTATACACTGGTGTGCAAAACTTAAGAGCCTACACTAGTCACGCGAAGAAACGCTCCAGCTAATGTTAAGTCTATGGGAAGGTTATCGCGCGATTTCTCGCTCGCATTTTAATATTTTTAAATGCTTTTTTAGCATAGGATAGCTGAGGTCAATCTCTAACGTTGTTAGTTTTTACTTTTTCGATTTTGGTTCCAGTTTTTTTAAGTAAGGGTATTTTTACTTTCAGAACCGGTTCAAACCGGTTCCGAAATTAGAAATGTCCGCTTATAAAAAAAACTGTAACTAAAATCGAAAAAGTAAAAACTAACAACGTTAGGGATCGGCCTCAGCTATCCTATGCAAAAGAATCATTTAAAAATATTAAAATGCGAGCGAGAAATCGCGCGATAACCTTCCCATAGACTTAACATTAGCTGGAGCGTTTTTTCGCGTGACTGATGTAGGCTCTTAAGCAACAAACACAAAATTCTAATTTCTGAACACGTGAGTACTCAAAAGGAAATTCTTTAAAGAGCAAGTGTAGAAAAGAGGTACCACCCTAACAGCACGGCCAGTCGATGTGAAGTCCCCTTGACGTCACACATGGTCAGAAGTGTCGCAATCGCTACGGTGAATCAAAATATGGGATATTTCACTGTCTCATTATTACTCTCAAATGATTGTTAACACTAAAAAGTCACTGTGACTGTCGCTTTGTGATGCGTCACCAGGTGACATTACAATGAAGTCACCTTGTGATTCTCAAGTCACTGTCAGTTGAAGTCATTGTGAGCATTGCATTGTGATGAGTCGCCAAATAATGTCACAACGAAGTCGCATAGTGACTTTCCGGTGATCGACATTCTACTGTGAAGTCATCATTACACTCCTTTGTGAAAATTCACCAGATGATTTCATTTCCTGTCACTTGGGAACTCGTCACAGAACATCTATCATGATGACTTTACAATGGAGTGTCAAAATGACAGACACATGAGAGTCACAAGATGACTTCATAGTAAAATCACCTGGTGACTCGTCAAAAAGCAGCAGTCATGGTGACTGTTCAGTGGAGTGACCAAATGAGAGTAAAAATGAGACAAAAGATATCACATTTCTGTTCATTGTAGTGAATGTGACAATTGAGACCATTTGTAATGTCAAGAAGACTTCCCATCGACTGTCTGTGCTGTTAGGGTAGTACCAATTTTCTGTACTTGCTGTTTAAAGAATTTCTTTTTGAGTACTCACGTGTTCAGAAATTAGCATTTTGTGTTTGTTGCTTAAATTTTGCACACTAGTGTATTTATATTTTTAAGGCATGGGGATGAATTCCATGAGAGAAAAAAAAATAGTAAGTACCTTTGAGAAAAAAGTTGTGTACAAGGAAACTTTCGGCTGTCGGTGTCGTAAAGTGTTATACAATTCCATTAATAGTTAGTAAAAAAGATTGTGTAAATTGTTTTGTGTGTAAGTGACGGCAACACCACTAGTTTTTTCTTAGAAAGACAATAGGGACGTTAAGGCAAATAATTTATTTGAATAGCGAGGAATTGTGTCCAATATGCATAGAGCCTTGCAGTACCAAAGTACAGCCTTACTGTTTCAAATTACAGCATGAGTGTAAGTATTTGATCTTTGGTACGACTTTTTACTGTTGTTGTTGTTTAGGGGATTTTTTTTTCGCATGCCTTCAAAATTCTAAAGCCAAAATATAGCATCACTCCATTTATCAGTTTTGTATACAGATACTTTCAGACTGGGAAATTTGTTTTATAATTATCCTGAAAATTTTATAATAAGAAAATCGCGTTGAAGAGTAAACTGGCAAAAATTGTCTCGTATTGAAAATATAAGATCATTTAATTAATTTTGGTTTGCTTTTAGCTGAAATATATTTAGACAAAAAAATTATTATTATTATTATTCAAGAATTTATTAATATTATTCTAAGAACTTTACATTATTGACTTTCACCATTGAACAAAAAAGTTACTTTTCAGAAGTTCAAATTAAATAAAATGAATCTATAATATTAAATTAATATTCGAAAAAAAGTGCATTGTAACCTGTAAAATTTTTAATAGAAAATTATTTCTAGAAGCTTCAAATATGCGAATCTAAAACTTAAACTCAATCCATCGTATGGTTTTTGAGTTGTGCTGAAAAAATTACCAGCATTTCAGCTTGTTTTGCAACTATTAAAATGAATTTAACATTGGACGTTCACAAGTTTACTTCTTTTTTCTTTTTACCTCTACATCATTTTACTTTCTCCGCCTAATGACTTCCCACTTGGTACCCTAAAATAAAATTTACTGAAAAATTCAAATAATGCCAAAATTAGGCGTTCGTATTGAAAATTTCAAAGTTTGTTATAACTTCAATAGGGAGATGGCCTCCTAAACTTACTTTAGTAACGTAAATTGAAAGAAGGCAATTCCCAATCGAATAGCTGTTTATTTCAAGGTACGTTCATTTCTTCACATTACCAATGAATGCAGTATGTCTCCCAGGAGCATATTTCAGATTAGAAATTGCCTACTTAATATTTAAATCACAGAATTTGCAGCTCTCTTATTTAATCGCATAGTTTGTAATATTTTTCTCGATTAAATAAGTTGAAAAATTCTATTCAAAAAATATTGTGGTACAGCTATATACGTACCCTGCTATTTTCGTTCTTTCTTCTGCAGTAATTTAGTACCGTCAACCGGGATGACTTTGTCCACCCTGAGTTGACATTGTCCCACCCCGCGGATAAAGACAAAACGTGTAATAAATAAAATTTGTTACAATAAAACTAATTAGTAATGTCGAATTCTGATAGACTACACCAGTAGCTTAAATATAAATTATTTAATTGAGCATTTTACAAATTGAGTTTGACATCACTTCTGTTTTTGTTTTGTTTACCTTTTCACGCGTGATTTTACTGGGGGAAATTTTTGATTGGAAAAGTTATTTATATTTGATGCTGTAAAGTGGTAAATGTATTTTTTCATTTTACTTACCCATCATACGTGGTATATGATAAGTCTTGCAATCGTTTTGAAAATAGAAATTTTTCTTTGACGGTTTACACGTTTCATACACTGGAGATTCCGAAAAACATTTTTTTAGAAAAAAAAACTGCCGTCCGTCTGTCTCTGTATGTGTGTCTGTAAACGCTCTATTTCCCGAACAAATTGAGATAGATACTTGAAATTTGGTATGTACTTAGTATGTAATAATGGGAAGAAGCTTATTACATTTCAGTAACCTCGATTATCCGGAACTACTTTTTACGGACTCTCTAAATATTCGCTCTGATAAAAGGTATATAAATTTTTTCGAAATTGCTTCTTTTAAGGAGTGAATATAAAATACAATAAAAAAACTAAATTTTGCATGAAGAATGAAGTCGATCGGATAATGAGTTGCCGAGGTATTTGTAATCCTATTTTCAACACTCTTCGATTATTCATGACCCTGTATTTCATTCAAATTTCAATTCAAAGATATATTTTAATTGGAAATGAGACGCTTAATCCCATGCAGTAAACCGTTAGTTAATATGATTATCAATTTTGGAGTTATAACGATGTTCCTTTTACACAATTCAGTAATAGAGCATTTAAATTTTACGTCATCAAACACGATTTTATTCGAATGGAAATGCATTTCATAAATAGTTTACACGTATTTTATTTTCATATTTTCTATTAGGCATATCCCTGATGGGTAAGTATTACGGTGGCCCCCAACGTCTAGTTTTAATATATTTTCTTTAAAAATCAATAAAATTTATATATACTAATTTGATATTTAAGATTTTACATTGAATTTATTCACAACCGGCATTTTGATAGCCAATTTTGAGTGACATTGTCTCGGGACAAAGTCACCACAAATTTTGTTTCCTTATTGCATTTAATTTTTCTGAAAATATAAACATAAAAGCAAACATTACTGCAAATATATATTTATATAATAGTATATATCTATTATTTTTTGTACATATGCTGGGGTAATTGGTGTAATAATGCTTAGTGCGTATAAATATCCTGTAGGTAGTCGTAATTATAAAAATATACCGATGAAACGCTGCAGAAAGTGGTAGCGGTTGTTCTACAACATGTATTCAGCCGAAGAATAGCCACAGAAAAATATTCAATTCCAATCATTACTTTTAAACAATAACCTAAAAAGTCTTTAAAAAATGAATCCTCCAAGACCTATTTCTTCTAAAAGAAATATTTTTTATTTAAATAGGTGAATATATCTTTTTTTTTTTTTTTTTGAAAAACATTAATGCTACCATGCCTCAATTGTTAATTGCTTTTACATGTCTTGCATGATGGTAATTTTTTAATAAAAATCCGTGTTTCTGTTCATTTCATACAAAACTTGTGTCTTTTAATGGCGAAGTGACGTATTTTTTATATTATGTTTTATTACTCTATTATATTAGTGAAAATTGCATTGTCTTGCAAGTTTTTAATCCTTATTCAATGATATTTTTAGTTATAAGACAAAGTCACCCCAAGCCAAGGGGCAAAAATCGTTTGCAGTGTAATTTAATGGTGTTTCACAATTTCAAACATAATGAAATTTATATGTAATACTGAGATGCACTATAAATATCTCAGTTAAAAGTATGGCGTGCATTGCATTTATCGTTCATTTACAGGGACACACAAAAGACATCGGTTACATTATACGTGCGATAATTACAGTCTATGTGTGAAAAGTGCGTTTTCAACATTCGTTTGCGTTTTTGAATTTAACTAAATTTTTGCATAGTACATTATAAATTCTGTCGATCATATACAGGGCTACGCAAGGGAGTTCGTAAGTATTACAGACTTTAATGGAGTGAATTGCTTAGGATAGTTTTTAATTGCGTTACTCATTTTCCTGATGAACTATAGTTAGTACAGTTATAGAAGTTTGTGGAAAATAAATAAATTCATGTACAGAGCTACGAAAAAGGTACATAGTCGTTTATGTTTGGTAATTGGTGGAAATTTGTTTTACGTTGACTAATCCGTTTTTTAACTGAATTAAATTTTAGCTTAATATAGGGTGTGTACAAAAGTCTTTAGATAATATACAGGGTTGTACAAAATATTTCGAACAAATTTCCATCGATTAGCGAAAATTCCTAAATGTCGATTTTCTAAAGAACTAAATTTTATCATGCTATCTAGTATATATCTAAATGTATAGATCATATACTGGGCTGCACAAAATAATTCGACTACATTTTTGACTGTGAAAGGTAATTGCTAAAACTGGATTTTCAAATGTGTTATATGTTTCCTATACTGTTTACTTACATATCTTCTTTCACCTTATTTAACAGTGAAGTTTCGTTATAGTTTTCTGGATGTGTAGGAAAGTGTTTCATAATCTTGCTTGATGCATGATTTTTCGTTCTTGTTTCATAGTTACTATTACTGTATTTAATTGTTTAATGGTTACTACTGGTGCTTTGCAATGATTAAATTGTAGCAGTTCTTACAACTCATTTCTTGTTTCTTTACTTATAGAGGGCACCACTAGCAACTTTTGATGTATTGAATATTATTTTAAAATAAATTATAAATAGTATTTATTTTACACAGTTGCAAGATCCAATTACTGCACAGGCCAATTAGGCTGCGGCCTTTGGCCATTGAATAGACCTTAGAACGATTGATGTTTTATATATGGCAAGCCGCAAGAATATGGTCCTGGGCATAGAGTCTCGAAGCGGTTCGGGTTTCGGGTAACCGGATTTAATCCTCCCTCGACACGACCCACGATTCGGCTCGGGTAGGGATGTGATGTTTGTTATGGCCGATTGTCTGCGCGAGGACTATAAGGAAAACAAATAGGAAGGGTAGTGCTTTTTTGCTTTGTTTAGATTATTACTGAGTTGGAGTTGGTCGTGTGCAGGTGTGAAGGTCCCCTTCGAACTTCTCGTGGGGCGTGTTGACCAGAGTTTAGCGACTGGCAGTAGTATCTAATTTACTTGGGTCTATTAGTGCATTTTCAATTTGGTAATTGTGTTTATAGCTATAAGTAAGTGAATCTTTACTGGTTTTTGGTCATTGATCCAACACTTTCCAGGTTTTTACCTCTGTAATTTCCTGTAGTTGTAAGTAGTGTTTTGTTATCTGCTATTGGTTATGTAACTTGGTTAATGCATGTCGGGTATGGCAAACTCGGCTTTTAATACTGTGAATGATGTTATTTCTGAACACGCTCCGCTAATAAGTGTAGATATGGGTGAAGTTGAGAACAAAGTTTTAATTTGTGATTCCAGCAACCCTAATGTTGCTCGGTCATCCTCATCTGTGAATTCTCTCTTGATATGGCCGCGGAGAATAGTGGAAAGTCAATTTTTTTTGCAAAGTTCGGTCTCAAGCGCTTTGCCTCTCCGTGACCCTCGTGCTGTGCAGGCTGAATTTCAGGCTAAAATTGCTCATGCTGCGGACATTGATAATATCCGGTATACTAGGGCTGGTTGTATAATTATATGAACGAGGAAAGTGGAATGTGCTAGGGACGACATTTGTGGCCTGTCAGAGTTTTTGGGTGTTGCTGTTACTAATCGTGTTGTTTGGGAAAATATTTCCCAATATTTTAAACAAATTTCTGCTGTTCAACATTCCAGTTGATATTCCGTTGAATGAGGTTGGGCAAAAAATTGCTGAGAGTAATAATGTACAAATTTTGGAGCTCCGTCGTTTCCTTCGAAAGGCCTCTAAATGTTCAGTTTCTCCGCTATTAGTGACTGTTGTTGGTACCTCCATTCCTGCAGAAATAAAAATGTGGTACTCCATTCCGTCAATTCATTGACAGACCTCGTCTATGTTCTATCTGCTTTAAATTTAATCACCCATCTGGTAAATGTAAATCTAATCAGATTTTTGTTACCTGCGGGTTGAAACATTCAGGTCAGGGGTCGGAAGTAGCGCGCTACAAATAGCGACCACAGCAGTCCCTACTTTTCACAGTAGTTTGTAGTGTAGCGCGCTACGTTTTGAACAATGTAGTGTAGCGAGTAGAGCGATACAAAAAATCAGTAGTTTGTAGCGAGAACCGACGCTACTTTTAACGCTACTTCAGGAAAAAATATAGTATTCTGCAAATCACGCGACCGAAACTTGATTCTTTTATGAAAAATTTATTCTGCTGAACAATTTGCGAATCTCAGCTGCAGTGTATAACAACGCAACGCATGAAGTCATAGATTTTTACCATTGATATTTGCTGCTAAAATGAAGTACTAACCCACCAAAGGAATTAATTTTCTTGCTCGCAACATTTGTCTATTTACTCGTTACTAGGTTTTTCTGTTTTAACGCTACGTTTCTTATTATTCGGAATTGCTTTATTTATAGATTTATATATTGTTTGCATTTAGAGTTGTCTCTCTGTAATTTTCTAGATTGTAATAGCTCTCTTAATTTTGCTACGAAATTTCTAATGTGTGTACAAACTAACATCTTGGAGACAAATACAAAACATTTTCTTGTATGTAATCTTTCTTAATTTTTTAATCTCCTTTGTTATGTCGCATTTATTTAATTATATCCTGGCAGACGCGATATAACGAGGGGTCGCTTTATTATTTAATCCGGTTCTTCAATTTCTAATGTAAATTGAACCTTTTGACAAAATCTGAAAGTAGTGACTACTTTTGAAAAGTAGTTTGTAGTCGCTACTTTTTAAAACAAGTAGTTGTAGTTGTAGTTAACTACATTTTCGATAAAGTAGTTGTAGTTCTAGTTCGCTACAATAAAAAAGTATTTTTTCCAATCCCTGATTCAGATCAATGCCCAACTCCGGTGAAATGTGCAAATTGTGAGGGTGAACATAGGTCTGATTTTAACCACTTCAACAGCCGCATAGATAAGGAAACATGTGTTATTACCCCCGACTTAACTCGGGGAAGCCGTCAGTGCCTATCCCGCATCTATGAAATTGACTTCTTAAAATTCAAAAGCAGGAATTTCCTCTCTTTTGCAGATGATCGCAGAAAATGCTCTTTAAAGGCTGATCCTGGCACGTATGCCCAGGTGGCCAGTGTCAAGAAATCGGACTTTGATGAAATTAAAAAAAATATTGAGGCTAGGACTAATAATATGTTTAAAATTCTGGTTGACTTCTCTTCTAATCATTCAGAAAAACTCAATGAATCAACAAATGCACTCAGCAATCTTGTTATGAATTGCTTGGCTAAACTGAATGGAGATTCTCCTGGGCGAAAACGTCCAAATAAAACTTTTGGGGGTCGCTAACCAGAAAAAAAAATCTTTATTTTGTTTTTGGATTTGTTTTCGGAGCAGTTTTCCAGCTTTTTATAAGTAAATGTTTGCTCCACTTTCTGTGCTTCTTTTAACAACTTTTAATGGGTATCAGTGTTCTCCAATGGAACTGCAGAAGCATCATGAATAAACAGTCCTGGTCAACAATTCAGGTCAATGAGCAACTCTGGTGAAATGTGCAAATTGTGAGGGTGAGCATAGGTCTGATTTTAACCACTTCAACAGCCGCATAGATAGGGAAACAGTGCTCTGGCTAAAGTACCCTTTATTTACCAAAGTAGATGTGCTTGTGTTGCAGGAAACTTTTCTTTCGCCGGCAAAATCCTTGGTTATTCCTGGTAAGATTGTCTGTCGACTGGATAGGTCTGGCCATCCAGGTGGCGGTCTGGCTATTGCTGTGAATTCAGATTGGTCGTCCCACCAGCTTAATTTCAGTAATCTTGGTCTAACAAATGAAGCCATGGGAATACACCTTGGTCATGGCTCTGTGCAATTAAATATAATTAACATCTGCTCCTCCTCTGGCCAGGTTGTTGCTGACCTCCCTAAGATCTGAGACAGTCTTTCTGATTCATCTCTCAACCTAGGTCACTTCATTCTACATCACCATCTTTGGGGTTCCCTATTGTGCTCGCGGGTTAGTGAAAGCTTCGTTGATTGGATGTCGGCAAGTTCGTTCTGCTTAATTAACTCCAACGCTCCTACTCACGTTGATCCAATCGGAGCATGTACCTTGATTGATCTGTTACTCTTCTCCCCTGACCTGCTCGTCTGTTCCACGCTACCTGCAGTGGTGTAGTCAAGGGGGCACGTGGGAGGACGGCGTCTCTTCACTTTTATATCGTATCTCAAACGTCCCCTTACTTTTTATTTTCAGGGGGACGTTAGTGACACGGGAGGAGGCAGACTGTTCAAACTTATTAACTTTTTAAAGGATAAGCACTCTAATAAATAAACAATTTTAAGAAATAAAGAACTGATTTTTAATATTTTCCATGAAAGTTGAAAAGTGTTTGTGACTTCGGATTGTCTGTCTTCATGTCTGTTTATCTGTTATTACGCTAACTTCCGTATGTTGACTTGAATTGCCACAAAATTGATGAGTGTTTCTGAGGTTCATTGCAGTATTTATAACTATTGAAATTGTGTATGTAGTCGTAACCATCATTTGAACGCTATCATGTTCACTCATTCACTTACACAGACAAATACAGACTCATCGTAAAATAACAAAAATGGACTTTGGGGACCTGAAAACGTAATGAAACATCAACATACGTAGATACATACAGGATCGTTGCAAAAAAAAAAGCAAGGCGGATCCAAAGAACTTCAAAACGTAAAGCTATGCTGGAATTTCATAGTATCTCTCTCTCTCTCTCTTTTTTTTTTATTGCAACACTTTTCTTACACTACACATGCCCGGAAAGTAAAAATGCAATAATTTTCATTGTTATCAGAGGATAAAAGGTTTAATGTTATTCTATGACTATTTCAAAAATAAGAGTTGCAAAATAATCTTTAACGAAAATCTCATTGCGTGAATTAACGTTACTGAATTCCAAATTATATTGTTCAGACCCTATGTTCTGAATTCTGAGCGTCCCCCTCCCACTTTTTTCCCCTGAACTACAATACTGGCTACATGTCGAAGAGGAATTATATGATAGTGATCATTTTCCGATTAATATTTCAGTGGATCTTCTTACACCGGTTCAACCTGGCTCTACCTTTTTTAACTGGCCGAGTATTTGCAAAGAGATCAATTCAAACATTTCAGTTGGTTTCCAACGTCGACTATAATTCCTCCCATTCGATGGTCCTCCATACATTGAACAAGCACAGCATTTCTAGGTCCAGGCCCGCGAAGTGCCTCCCAGCCTGGTGGACTACAAGGTGTAGCAATCTGAGCAAGCAGAAAAAGTTTTTTTTTTTTTAAAAAAAAAGCTCGCCACTTGGTGTCAAATGAATACTGTATCAAGTACAAGCGGACTTCGGCAAAACTCTGTCAGGTGGTTTGGATGTCAAAGCAAAGATTATGGGACTCCGTGTGCTGCAAAGCGAATGACCCTCGTATCCTGCTCAAGATCTTCTGTAAAATCAAAAATCGCTCACGCTTGCCCCCGGATTTACATTTTTGTATTCATATAGACCTTTAGTTCTGATGCAGAGGTTCAAGATGAAGTCTTCGCTAACCATTTTAGTCAGGATTGTGTTCATGAACCTATTCCCTTCACCTATGGTAATGAGGAAAACATCCAGCTTATTTCTCCTTTTACAATAATTGAATTAAAAGATTCCATCCGTCGTACAATAATTACCACTCCGGGTGAAGCCAAATTTAGCGCTGCATTTTTTAAGGGTTTAAATGACCATTCTCTCGATTGTTTGCTGTAGATTTTAATGACATCTGGTACTCAGGAGATATTCCGGCGGGTTGCACTTCTGCCTATTTTAAAGCCTGGTAAATGAAAAACTCAAGTAGACTCATATCGCCCTATTGCATTGACCTCTGTATTGTATCAAATTTGTGAAACAATTATGTCAAATCGAATTAATTTTCATCTCCTTAAAAATAAAATTATTGACCGCAGACAGTTGGGTTTCCAGCCATTTCGTGATAATCACACCGCCCTCACAATGCTCCATCAGGATCTTTTACTCGCTAAGAAGGAAAAAAATTCATTCTAGCAGTTTCCCTGGATCTTCAGGCTGCGTACGATTCAGTCTATACCGATGGTCTTATCTATAAATGTGCACAAGTCGGCATTACTGGCTCGATTCTTAGATGTCATGGATAATAAGGCTTTTGTATGAAAAGGCTTTCTTTCCTCTAGAAGTATGAAGGTCTCCTGGAGAAGCAGGAATTGGAAATAAATGACCTTTTTTAAATTATTATATTAAGAATTTCTAAATAGTGATACTATATTAGTATTTTTGTTTGTCTGAGTACTTTATTACATACTTCAAATGATCAAAAAAGTAAAATTCATTCCTTTAAAAATATATAATAAAAAAATTCATGTAATAATAATGGTGTTTTTTAAACAAAGAATAAAGAAACACGACCAATGGATCCAAAGATTAGGGGCCAACGCAACAGTGCATTTTCCCATTTTTCCTAGAAACATGGGGCTGAAGGAAAATAGTCAGAATTAGTGTCTTTAGTTATATTTCATTTAATTTTTTAAAAGATATTTTTTATTATGGAATAAACATGGATTATTTAATACAATTTCATTGCTATTTTTAATTTTCTTTACCGATTTAATTTTCAGCCAACAAAATGCTCAAGGGAGCTTCTAAAAAGTCCTAGAAGTTAAATAATCTGTTGATGATTTTAAAGCTTGTAGACTTACATCATGGCACACCAATAAGAAATATAATATTTCTGACTCAACAATTCATGATCTAGTAAAAGAATAAACTTTTTCGGGCTGTCGCCCTAGCTTATCTCGTGACATGCTAATTGAAGAGTTCTAATAATAATATTAAGTTTACTAGCCATGTAGTTGTTGAGTATGATGGTGAATTTCTCCAGGTACTAATGTTATTATTAAGGTTGATAAATATGTCGAAGTAAGCAATATGGTAGTCAGTGGTCCCGAAAGTTGAAAGGCGCCAAAAGTTGCCAAACTGATGAAACCTTTTATGAAATAATAAAATTAAAGTCATACCTGACAACCTGCTGTTTTTTTTAAATCATGTAAACCAGAAATTTTATCGAATAAAAAAGTTAATAAATAACCACAAGCAAAAAATATTTCCTTAAGTAATTTTTCTGGTTTCAATTGTATTTATTTAACTTTAAAAAACCTGAAGCTTAGCAGCTATGCATTATCACAATTGTTAAATTCCAGGAATAACTACAGCTTTCCAGGAATTTATAAGTATAAAAAAATTTTGTTTATGAAATTGTTGCGTAGAATATGCAGTAATAAACATTGTTTTGGGTAAACCTAATAAAATATTGAATGGGTCATTAAAAGGATGTCAGTTTCTTTGAGAGACTATCGCGCTACCCTAATGTAGCATATTATGTGTTTTCTACAAACAAAAACAATGAGAACGCACTTGAAGCATCATACAGGTTAGGTTATCATGTTCTTAAAAGCGGTAATAATCATACAATCGCTGAAAATTTTATATATCTTTGCATCAAAGATGCTGTTCATTGAATGATCGTCGAAGGCCATGTGAAAACATTTTTAAATATCTCTTTCTCAAACATTAAAGTTTCTCAAAGAATTAAGGACATATATATTGGGGGTATTGAATCTACAGTGATTGTAAGAATGAAAAAAGAGTCCCTCCTTTTTAATACAAGTGAATACGGATATATGCAATCTGTCAATTTTGTTTATTATTGCAAGATATTTGAATGATAACAAGCTTGAAGAAAATCTGTTGCTATGCTATCTTCTTACAGAAAAATGTACAGGAAAGGGCATATTTAGTACTAATCACAGTTATTTTTGTGAAAATGAAAATGGTGGGCTAATTGTTGTGATGTTTGCATTGGTGGTGGAAAATCTATGTATGGATGGTATACAGGGTTACGCGATCTCATCAAAGAAGTTGCCCCTCAAGTAACTTGGAACCACTGCTCTATACACAGACGCAGCGTAGCGACTAAATCCCTGCCAAGAATATTGAAGAAAGTGCACCATGAATCTGTCAACGTTTTTAATTTCATTGAGGCCAATTCAACAACCTCCAGACTGTTCAAATCTTTGTGTGAAGATATGGACAGCCACCATAGATTTTCTATACATAGATTTTCCACCACCAGTGCAAACACCACAGAAATTGGCCCATCAATTTCATTTTCACAGAAATAACTGTGACTAGTAATAAATATGCTCTTTCCTGTACATTTTTCTGTGAGAAGATGTTAGACTAGTATTGCTTTTGCATACATAAATGAGATGGCTTTCACGAGGAAAAATACTTCCAAATTGGTTGAATTGAAGCATGAATTTCAATTTTTTTAAAGACCATCTTTTGAGCTGAGATCGAAATATTATGAAAGTAAATGGCTTCTAATGCTTGCATACTTCCCTGATTATTTTTTTCAGAAACATATAAACTTAATTTAGTATTACAGGACAATTCCATAACCATTTTTAAGGTGTCTGACAAAATCGAATCTATGATTAAGAAATTAGATTTTTGAGAATCTTGAATAAAAAAACTCCATCCAGAAGTTTTGAGACACTCTAAAGCTTCTTATCTAAAAACGAGCTGAAATTGCCAAAAGAAATAGAATGTAATATAACAGCTCACTTAAGAAGACTCAAAATGTCGTTAAGACAATATTTTCCGAAAAGTAGTAATGAAAATAATTGGATTTCAAACTCATTTAACGATTTGTTCTTTCAATAAGCCGTCAATTCATCAGTTTTTGAAATGAGAAAAAAATTATTGAGCTAATAACTGATTCTTCTTTACAATCTGATTTTTTTTTAAAATAAATTTCATTAACTTTTGGGTTAGGAGTAAAAGAAGAGTCCCAAGAACTCACTGATAAAGCAATAAAACACTTGTTGCCTTTCACAAATACAGAGCTATTCGAAAGAGCATTTTCGTCTTATGCATATATTCAGAACAAAAACGGCAGTAAGTAACGTTACGTTGTTCCTGACTTGAAATTATATCTGACTTTATTGAAAAACTTTGAATTGAATTTTGAAAAACTCAGTTCCATGAAATAAGCTGATGGATCCTATTGAGAGTATTAAAAGCCATGTTTGACTACTTGTATATCATGATGTAAAATTGTTATAAACTTTCATCGTAAGTTAGTTAAAAATTCTTTAAATTCTATATTGATTTATTTTGATCTTAAGCTAATATTATAAAAAGGCAAAAATAAATTTAAAACGTAAGGTAAAAAATAAAAGGCAAGATATTGCAATTTAATTTGAGCCGATTTAGTATTTAGCTATGCCAAGAATATTACTAATTAAAAAAACAAGCTTGTTTGCGTTATGTGAGTGAGTGTTTATGAAAACAGGGGTACTCCTAAATGAAAAGCCTAAGCAAGGGGTACGTGAAAGAAAAAAGGTTGTGAACCGCTGATCTAAGACAACAAGCTTTTCGTTCAAAATAATTCCTAATTCTTGCAGATCGCATATTGAGGACATTATTGATTTAAAATCTTAAAGTAACTTCGAGTAAATTATTTCACGGGATTATTACAAGATTTATTTTCTAATTTCTGAAAGTTCCTGATCGCAAATATATTTCTTAAAATGTTCCATTTCTCACGAAAACAAACCGAAGCATATTAATTTAAAGAATCTACGAATTATATTACTTCCAGAATCTTCTGTAGCAACATAATTTTTACAAAATAATTTCTTTTCTCAAAACTTCATTATTTATAGCTGGGATAGAGTGCGGTTTATGATCAGTAATGAGAGTCATTGCTATCATAAAATTGCTATTGCTAATTTAATTAGATTTCTTTTTATGTCAAAAATGTAGCCTATCAGTTCTAATTTACCTATGCATTATTCAAAATCTTCCTTAACTATTGTTGGGATAGCACGAAACTATGATGATGAAAGTCACTATTATAAATTAAAGATGTAAAGTAATGGCGATAATGTAATTATAATGAGCTATACCGGGTGAACCAAACTTTGAAAATTCATAAAAAAGGAAGAAATTATGATAAAGAAGTGTGGTTTGCAAGAAAGGGCTCACAAGGTAGTCGGATTTTTTTAGCAGAAAAAAAGTTAAGAATGTCACCTCTAGATGGCGCTAACATGCGAGAGATTCAGCAGAATTATGCAAATTAATCCTGCAATAAAAGACCGGGATACACGAGAATTTCTCATTCGCTTTCGGAATGTTATCATTACCCGATCGAGCGTTGTTGGTGAAGTTGTTCTATTTGAACGGAGAGTCAGCAACTGTTGTGTTTCGAAAATTTCGCGGAAAGGACTGAAGACGAAGATTGTGGTCTGGAGGTCATGTTGAACAATTGTTATTGTTGAATCATGTTGTACAATTGTAGGAATAAATGGATGGAGCGTACTGTTGTCCTGTTCATTGAGTTTCGGGTCGTCAGCGCTTTCTACCAGTGACATTTTTAACTAATTTTTTTTTTTTTTTTGCTAAAAAACCCCGACTACCTTGTAAGCCCTATTTTGCAAACCGCACTTCTTTATCATAATTTCTTCCTTTTTTATGAATTTTTAAGTTTTTAATGAACTTTTGGTTCACCTGGTGTATAATATTAATGATGTCATCAAGACACCTGCAAATTAAAAAAAATTCTTCCTTAATTTTTAATCAAATATCTATCTATAATGCTTTAAAAAACATTGCTGATGAATTTTATTTTACTATAATACTTTCTAAAAGCTATATTAGTTGCAGTCAATATTTCCTGTCCGCTACTTTTTTAAAATTCGGATTGCTTGATTTTGCTATCACCTTTTTTGAATTCCTTTTATTTTATGAGAGATTAAATAAGACGAAAACAAGGTGAATTATGCTATTTGAAAAAAGTGGTGGCAATTAAGCAATATGAATGAAACAAAAGTTGAGTACTGTCAAGACTGATTGTCGTTTGCATTACGCGTAGCTAATGAATTGTAATGAAAGTCATTGTTTTGATGTTTCAAATGTTAAATACTACCGATAATGTAATCGTAATGTGATTAAATGAATGCTATTGATATTTTCACACAATCTGCGTATTTTTCTTATTATCATTTTTCTTTTCATAAATATCTTTAAAGGTTTAAAAACATTGATGTAAAATTTTATTTTATCTATAATATTTTCCAAAAGCTTCATTAGATGATATTGGAATAACGCGTTGCTAATGACGATAATGAAAGTCATTGATTTTATGAATTTAAAATTTAAACTACTGACAGTAATGTAATTATGATGAAATAAAAATAATTTTATTTCTATATTCATAACATCTGCGTATTTTACTGACATACTTGCCAACTTCTAACTATTTTTCCGTAAAATGTGGATTAATTTAACCCATGTTAACCACGTTTCGAACCAGAAAATGTATTTAATGAATCTTTATTTACTTAATTTCAGGTTTCTACATGAAACATATTTGGCTTCATTTCTTAAAAATATTACTGGATCGAAACAAGTTTAACCTGGGTCAAATTGATCTGCATTTTGGAAAATTAGTGAGAGGTTGGCAGGTATGTAAATAATGATCATTTTTATATTATTTAAACCATAATCAAATATGTATATCTCACGCTTTAAAAAATTGCTAATGTTTTGTTTTACCTATAACGTTTTTCATAAACTTCAACGAACGGTAAGGAAAGTCATTCTTTTGATAAAATTCAATTATGAACACTGACGATAATGTAATTGTAATTGGATAAAACTAATGTTATTGATATTTTCATAACATCTGTGTTTCACGGGTGATTATTTATTATTTTCTTTAAACTCTAATCAAGTATCAATCTATAACGCCTTAAACACATTGATGAAAAAAGAAGTTTTATTTTACCTACAGGACCGTAGACAAAAAACCTTTTTCAAAACTTTCACTGGTTTATTTGGAATAACGCGTAGTAAATGAACGGTAATGGAAGTCATTATTTTGATGCATTTCAAATGTAAACTACTAAGATAATGTAATTGTAATGAGATAAAAATAATGTTATTGATATCTTCATAACATCTGGGTGTTTTTTCTGATGATCAGTTTTTTCCCCTTTAAATCGTAAACAAATAATCTATATTGTTTCAGGAAACATAGCTGATAAGTTTTATCTTACCTATGACACGTGACACAAACATGAAAATCAAACTATTTCTCAAAGAAATTACCTTTCTAACCTATCAAATAATACCTTTGAACTTGACCAAGATACTGAATTGAGGACGCGTCTAGTGTTGCTAAACATGTGTGTGTAAGAGAGAGGGAGAGAGAGAGCATTAGGTATCTTTTATCTTCCATCTATTGACAGTTTACTGTCTTCAGAAATAAGTTCAAATAAAAAAATATGAAATACATCCGTCCTACTTTAAGACCGGTTACGCTGTCTGTTCTGGGTGGTAAGTGGTACGATGGTCATTGCCAAGGGCTTGAAACTACTAGCAGAATAATAATACGGCCCAAACTAACCTATGAACTTTTTGTTTGCATTCTTCAGTCACGAAGCTGCATGCTGAATATAAATTTGAATGATATTATGTAATTCGTTTTTTCTCCTTCCTGATCAGGAAGTGAAAGGATTTTAAACGAACATTATTTTATAATAAAAGAAAGAAATATGCGATTTGGAAAATGTTAATTAATTTATCTTAAGTGACATTTGCTACATTCTCAAAGAAATGAAATAATTACTCTAATTGCGTATTTTCACAGTTTGTCACCAATTTTGAATAGAATTTTTTGCCTTATCTAATAGCAAAAAAATAAAATTAAAATAAAAAATAAAATAAAATAAAATTACAGATTCTGCAATTAAATACGGCTATAATAAATTCTCCGATTTAAATATTTAATAGAAAATTTCTAATCAGAATTAGTGGTGCAATACTCTTAGAAAATTCTAAGGAGTGTACGTACTTTGTTTTTAACACTTTTTTACCATTTTTCAATTATCAAAATTAAAGGATATGAAAATTATATGTAACTCGATTTTCTTTTCATTCTACATAGTTTTATCAGGAAGAGAAGAGGTATGAATTTGAACTTGTAATCAGGAAGAGATAAGATTTTGAATTAACATCATTTAATTAGAAAATAAATAACTATGCTTTCTGTAAAAATTTAAATTCATTTACTTTTAGTAGCATTTGCCAACTCCTCGACAGTTAAAATAAACTTCCCTAATTACTCGCATATTTTTTGTACATTTTTAGTACATTTTTAGTACATTTTTATAATATTTTTCAGTTATCAAAATTAAAGGATATTAATGATATTAGGTATTATGTAATTCGATTTATTTTCCTTTCTGCCATGATTTGCACTGAAAGGTAAGGGATTTTAAATGAACATAATTTTATAAGAAATAAACTTTCGCGTTTTGTAGGGAAAAAAACTTTGTTTTAAAAACTTCACATTTTGTGGGGAAAAATAACGTTTTTTTCACGTTTTGGGGGAAAAAATAACGCTTTCTTTAAAAAATTAACACGTTTTGTGAAAATTTAAATTCAATGGTCTGTAATAGCATTTCTTAACTAATTACCCTAAATAGTAATTACCCTAAATAGTAATTACCCTAAATAATTACTTTAAATAGTACCCTAATTACTCACATAGTTTTAGTACTTTTACTTACCATTACACAATTTAGCGTTTTGTATACTTTCACTTTTTGTGAAAATTTAAATTCATGTATCCTTAGTAATATTTGCTAAATTCGCAAAGAAATAAAATAAACTAACCTAATTTGTTACGTATTTTTAACTTCTTTTTTTTTTAACCATTTCTCAATTATCAAATTAAAGGGATATTAACAACGTTATGTAATTCGATTTTTTCCTTTCTACCATGGTTTGTTTGGGAGGAGAAAGGATTTTAAATGAAAATTATTTTATAATTAAATACATGTGAGAAGAAAGTGCAGCACCTCAACTCCGTTGATGTAAAAGGTACGAGCTAGTATGGAAGTAGATGAGGCCATGATTAGAACAGTATTCTGTTAGTTCTTTAATGAAAGGCTTAGTATAGGTGGTTGACTGATTTTTGCTATTTCTATTCTATAGTGCTATTCTATAATGTTATTCCTCTAAATTGGGCATAAGGCTATTTTTAATCGTGTAAACTCACTGTCTAACTACATGCTGCTTATTTCTTTATGTACTCTGTGTTAAATTAAACGGTTGTGGTTGTCTTGAATACAGCTTAATTAATACAAACTGTTTGGGGACGAGATATTTTAGTTATCTAATCTTCCCACAAAATAATTAAGGGTTCGGCCTGGATATGAATAAAAAGTAATTTGTATATAAGAAATACCGCGATAAAAAGACATCTTCTCTAATCAAATCTTCAATTTGTGCAAATGCGAGTATACGAAATTTTGATATTTTTATTTCGTTGCTACGTAAGCTAAATAAACAAGGTAATTATTTAATAAAGCTAGAAAAGCAGATTTGTTCACTTTCTGTGAGGATTTGGGAGTGGTTGTTCGCCAAAACCCCAAAATTGCTGATTTAATCAAATTTGTAAGTGATTCCGAAGATTATGAGGAAGATTTTGTAAAAGTTTGGACTGAACGACGACAGGAGTGTGAATTGAAAAATTTTGAACTTCAAAATAAACGGACAATTTTTAATGACGATTCTTCAGCATCTAGTTTATGTAAACATCAAAACTTACTAAAATTATTGACACTTTTTGATGGCACGGGTGATATTAGTGCTTATTTGAGAGACAAATTTCTTGAATGAATATTCGGAAAGAAAATAGGGTTATGTAATTATTGAGCTTACCCCTACTTGGTATTGTAAATATTGTGGTTACAGAGTCCTATCCAGAAGCAAATGATTGCGATCATGTAAAAAACTTACTCCTGAAACGCTTTAAAATGAGTCCTGAGGAATTTCGACAAAAAATTATATCTCATAAGAAAGAATTTTCAACCTCTTGGCACAACTTTGATTTTGAGATGAGAAATTTCTTTGAAAAATGGATCAAAAGTCTTGAAATATCTAATTTTTTTGAGTTAAAAGAATTAATAGTAACTGATCAATTTAAACAAAAATTACCCTTAGAGATGTGGGAACACGTTATTGATGATCTGTCTAAAATAAAAAAAGTCGATGTGTTAGTAAAAAAAAAAAAAAAAAAAAAAAAAAAAAAGATGATTAAGCTGCTAGACATAATGTTAATAAAAGAAATGAACCATAATTCAAATGATTTTGAAAATAAAAATTCGCAGATGAGAAAATCTGTAAATCAAAACTTTATTTTCACAATCAAAATCATGACAACTCGAAAAAGAAACAATCTGGATATAACTCGATAACTGAAATTGAATCCATTGTCTAAACAGAGGAAAGAAATCGCGTATCAAATGTTTTAATTGTATCATAGCAACGTAGCATCTCACTGTAAGAAAAGAAATAATGGCCAAAAAGATGATTTCGGTCAATTCTCCGGTCAAAGTCATCGAAATTATCATTGTCAATTTTCCAGCTCTCATCCACAGAAATAAGTTAAATTTAATACATCTGTGTCTAAGAATATATCTAACCCTAACACAATGGAAATAAAAATTGAGATTAATGGTGAAGAAGTGAAACTTTTATTTTATACGGACACTTATTTCAACGTAATAAATTATGAAGGTTACGTAAAAATTGGGTAGCCAAAATTAACTTGTGATGTTATTTCAATATCTGATATCAGTAAAGAAATAGTGCACCCACTAGTATATTTTCTCATGAACAATGATGTTGACGGTGTGCCTATTTCTACATATTTTTATGTTTTGAATTCTCTCACATATGATGTAGTATCAGGAACCAGATTAATGAGATAAATTTGGCAATAAATGAGAATGAAATCCAAATTTTGGGTAAACGCAGTAATTTCCATGTAGGCCATGTAGTTTCCATGTTACATTAAAGTTGTGGAAATTTCAAATAAAAAAATTGTGCTGCCAATTCCCATAACGAAAAGACGATTCCCATCCGCAACAAATACTTCAAGAGAATTAAATACAAATGTTGAAATCATAAATAAGAAAAGTTCAGAAAATTGTTTCTTGATTAATTTAGCACATGCTGTGAATATTGATAAAGTTAACTCAAGTCACATTATCAAAACAAATCATAAGAAAGAAATAATAAAATTGGAAAAAGGTTATACACCTGAAAACGCAAGAGAAGTAGTAAACAACGTCCCACCTTATAAAACAGATGAAAGTGAAAAAATAAGATTTTGTGACAGCTTTATGAAATGTGACAACGACTATGGAAGGGAAATAAGACCATGTTATCCAAGAAGAAATTTTATTGGTAGACGTCACGAAGATTGTATGAAATATAGATATCGCAAAGATCGAAGAAGATTTTCATACGTACAAAGAGAGAGAAGTAGAAAGGAAAAGATTTGAAAAAGAAAAGGTTAAATTACTTAAAAGAGATCAAATGACATTAAAAAGTAGGAGAAGCAATAAAAGAAATTTTAATTGTCCTCGTAAAGATCTATACTTAAGGTGTGATAGAAAGCATTGACAACGTAATCATTCATTAGACTCTGCTAATGGTTTTGATTACTTTGGAAGATATAAAACTGTATTTTACAGAAGAGATGAAAGATTTTGATGTACAATCAAAAGTGATAATATGTATAGTAATATAAATATGATCATTTTCATCGAGGAAGCAAAAATTCACGAGACATGCCAAACTCTATAAGATGTCATAGTTACTGTCGAAGTCACCAGTTTGTCACACTGTTAAAAATTTGCAGCAAACTGTCCAGTCATTTGACCGTTTTTATAGAAAATGGTGACATAACCGTAATTTAACGCTATTCTGACCATATTATTGCCCATATTATGATCATAATAGAGTTAAATTGCAATTATTTAACCGTTTTCTATAAAAACGGTCAAATGACTGGACAGTTTTCTGCAAATTTTTAACAGTGCAGGATGGCCGAATAATGTGAGAATAACGTGGCAGCTCAACCCTGTTGATGTAAAAAGACACGAGCTAAGTATGAACGTAGATGATGTCATTATTAGAACAGTTCAGTTAAATTTTAGTGGAAGGTTTAGCATGGGTGGGTGGGTGGCTGGCTTATGTTTGAATAGAAAATGTATACATATTTCTATAAAATACTATTCTTGTAAATTGGACATAAGGTCATTTGAACTGTGTTAACTCACTGTCAAACTTTTTGTTGCATATTTCTTTATGTAGAGTCGGTCAAAAAAAAGAACACCCATTATACTTTAATCTCCAAATTGTCCCCCCAAAAATCGGAAATAGCCATTCGACAGATATTTTCTGTCGTCTTTCTATTTATGATTAAAAAATATGCTTAACGGGTCGTCTTCATACTGAAATTGTACCAAACTCTAAAATTTTGCCTACTTTTCACATCATATTTGGCGTTTTCGGAAAATTTTGCCTATGGATACCAAACGGGAAGTCATTCAGTTAAGTAGTTTAGGAATTATGAAGGTTTAAAATTTAGAACTCCAAATGCTAAATTCTGCGTTAATTGTTGCATACCTAACTGCAATGCCTATAGTCTTTTTAATCATAACTCAAAAACTACTTGGCGGAATGAAGTTATATTTTAGATTCGCATATTTGAAGCTTATAGAAATCGATTTCTCTTAAATAATTCATAGATTATGATTGAAATTTATTTTGTAAATCTTTTTCGGGCAAATGTTTTTTAAATTAATTTTCGAAAAAAAATTAATTACAAAAATCGATTTCCAAAAGCTTCAAATATGCGAATCCAAAATTACAACTCATTCCAGTATGTAGTGTTTGAGTTATGCTTAAAAAACTACCCTCATTGCAAACAGTTTTGCAGCTATTACAAATGCATTTAACATTAAGATTTACAAACTTTAAACCTTCATAATTCCTAAACTACTTGACCGAAAAATATCTCTTTTGGTATCCTTTGGTAAATTTTACCGAAAACGCCAAATATTATGTCAAAATCAGGTGTTCGTATTGCACATTTTAAAATTTTCTTACAATTTCAGTATGAAGACGACCTCTAAGCTCATTTTCATTTTAACATAAATTGAAAGAAGGCATAACTTCCAGTCAAATTAAAGGTCTTTTCCATGACAATTTGGAGAATAAAATGTATTGGGTGTTCTATCTCTCTCTCTCACTCTCTCTCTCTCACTCTCTCTCTCTCTCTCTCTGTTTATTATTATTTTTTTTTTTTATTATTTTTTTTTTTTTTTGTGTGTGTGTTTAATTAAATCTTTGTGGTTGTTTTGAAACTAACGTTGAAGAATTTTGAGGACAAGTTATTTTGGTTATTTAATTATCCCACAAAAGTGTAGGTTTTTTGACAATGTTAATTAATTTATCTTTAGTACAATTTGTTAATTTTTCGAGAAAATTAATAAAAAGCCCTTTATACACGCTTATTTTTAACACTTTTTTTTAAAACCATTTCTTAGTTATAAAAATTAATAGATATTAACGATCTTACTCAATTTAATTTTTTCCCTTTGTACCATTTTTATGATCTGAAAGAGAAAGGATTTAAAATGAACACCATTTCATAAAAAAAGAAAAAAATATGTTGTGTCAAAATGTTAACTCATTTATCATTAGTAGCATTTGTTATTTTCTCAGTGATATGAAATAAACTGTCCGAATTACTCGTGTATTTTGTAGCACTTGTTACTAATCGTTTTTTTAATCAAAACTAAGGGTGCAAAAAGTACAGAGATCATTTTAAGAATAATTATTGAGATTACTTTTTCTTGGATGATAATTTAAATTAATTTGTGAAATGACTATCGTTTAGATGGATATAAAGTTTTAATGAACTAAAAGTAAAATCCGATAAAAACAGTGTTGGCAACTTTAAAAAACAATTTATAAACTGCACAAAGTATTTATTTAAAATATTGATATTCATATTTATTCGGTGGTGTTTCAGAGAATTATAAAATTACAATCGGTTAAATAGATTTGTCTTAATGGCACATGAAATATATTATGAACAACTTTGAAATAGCTTTTTATAAACTGCAAAAAATATTTATTTTAAGAATTTCAATCGAGTTCCTTTTTTGAGGTGTGATATTTTAAATAATTGAAGAGCTGAATAATTGAAGAGATATTACGTCACACTTTTTTTCAAAAAATGTTTTATTATAGGCATGAAATTGTTAAGAGGTAATTTCTCATATTGTAAAACTAAAATACCAACATTCTCATTAGTCTTGAAGATATATGGGGAGAAAAATTTTAATAATTAATAGTTTTTTGTTAAATAATATTAATAATATTTAGTATTTAAAAAATAAATGCTAATAAATTTTTCTGAGAGAATTTGGTTCCGCCTTTTAACATTTTAAACGTATAAAGAAGCTGAAGAAAATCAATCTATTAAGAAGAAAATCAACCAATAAAATTTGAAACAAAAATATTTCACTTCAATTTTCTCGAAATTAAATTTTTGATACATGACATTTTCTTCCCTTTAGCTCCTCGATTACTAGAATTACAGTCAGACCTCTATTTAACGAAATCTCTAAATGCAGCAAAAAAGTTCGTTATATGGAAAATTCGTTAAATAGAGATCCAGATTTGGAATATTTTAAATTACTTAAATACGAATTTTTAATCAATAAACATTAAATATCATATAAAAAAGTCAATAGTTACAATTTTTTAATAAATTATATCCATTTGTTTAAATTATTTTATTCATAAAAAAAAAAATTAAAAAAAAGATACTTGTAGCAAAAAACAGCAATAGAACAACGCATTACTGTCCAGAAATACACTGTATTTTTAGTTTAAGAAAAAAATTTTACATTTAATATTGATAAATTATTTTTTTATGATATTACCGTACGTGTAAAAATAAAGAATAAATTTGAAATGTTCAGAAATATTTTGAGATATAGGGATTGAAGAAATTTAGTTCACAATAAAAGGTTCGTTAAGCAGAGAATGAACTTCGCTATTTTGAGGTTATTTTACAAGAAAATTCGTAAAATGTTCTTCGTTCCAAGGAAAAAATCGTAAAATAGAGGAATTCGCAAAATAGAAGTTCGTTAAATAGAGGTCCGACTTACATTCATTTAAAAAGAAATAATGTCTTTAATAAACAAAAAAAAAGTAATGTCTAATAAAATATATTATAATTTTACCACTTTTTAAACAGCCTTTTAAAAATTAAAGAAGAGTTTATTTGAAGAATATATATTGTTTTTCATTTGTTATCGGTTATAGTAAAAAGAGATTTCATTTAATTAATTTGTGCAATGCGATTAAATTCATTGCATTGAAAGAGATCCAGTTCTTCCAATAATAATAATAATAATAATAATAATAATAATAATAATAAAGAAAGAAAATCACGAAAATGTTGAATTTGAAATGTTTATACTGAAACAATCCACAGAAATTTTAATACATTTTGGTAAATATTCAGAGTCATATTTCTTTTAAAATGCCTGCTATAATTATTTTTACAAGCAACTTTTAATCTTTTCCTCTGCTTAATGAAATCTTTAAACTCACTTTTGTTTTTGTTTAAATATGTTACAGGTTCTTTAAATGTTTATAACATTTTTTGGAAATTTTTCTAATTGAACATTATGCCAAATTCAAAAGGTTTAACCCTTTCAGGGACAAAGTAGTTTCTCTTGCTAAAATCTTGAAATGATTGAATGTCACCGGAATTTACGAACAAAATACTTTGAAAACAAATAAATACTTCCCTTCGCATACATTGTAAAAACAAAATTTTATTAAAAAATTTTCGATGCCATTTAGAAATTTGGCAATTTGGTATTAAAATTAAATGATAAGGGTGGTCATAAAGTCATTCCCTGATTACAAAAAAAAATATTACGAAATAACCATCGAATGTAATACTGTAAAATATTTATTGTGGAAAAGTCATGTTCTTAAGTTGTTTTTAGTCCAGTCTCTACCGTCGTTCGTGAGTTCCTTGATGACAAAGTTCCTGGAAGATGGATCGATGGGATGGACCAACTCCTCTAGATTTTTTTCTTCTGTGGATACATAAAGGACAAAGTGTTTGTAATACCAGTAAAAGATATTGAAATACTCAAGATAAGGATCACAGATGCTGTATATAGTGTGATAGCCCAAATGTTGGGCAATACGTGGCGAGAAATGGGATAATTCTGCCTTGACATTCTTCAAGCTACCAAAGGGGCTCACATCAAAATTTACTGACGCAAGTACTTGAATTAAAACCTTCGTAAATGTCTCTACAATATGTTGAAACAAACATATGCCTAATTATATCAGTTTTTCTGCAATAAATTATTGTAATCAGGGAAAGATTTTATGACCACCCTATATAATATAACACCGCCCTTCAAAGGGTTAAGAACCAGATTTGAAATATTTTAAAACTCTCTTTTTAATTAAAATGTGTTACTATTCCGCTGGTTCACATAAAATTGTATCTCAGTTAATTCTGATAATTAATTTCTTTACCAGCATGCAATAATAAACTGCATAAAAGTGCTGCAAAAAGTAAAGATATATATATTTTTTTTTTTTAAAGAAAGAAAGAAAGAAAAATCTTCGAATAAAGTATCCCATAAGGCCAGAAGAGTTAAGAGAAATAATTAGTGCTGTCAAGATATTTAAAGAACATGATGATATACAGGGTGACCATAAAGTCCTGTTACCCTTACAAATCATTATAATTACTAAAGTATTTGATATAGAGTGTTGTTGTTTTTGCCGAGTCTTCAGCACCTAAAGCTGGTGCATCCGCACTCATAACGCTTCAACCATGTGCGTCTATAGTTACCCTCAATATCTCAAATCGATACTTTATCTTCTGCTATACTTGAATTAGCATATCAGGTATTACACATTCCATAGCTTCTGTGATCAGTGTCTTCAGTATCGTAATGTCATCAGCGTGAATACGCACACGTAGTCTTTAAGGCTGGGTTCTCAAATCCAAAAGAGCTATTTTCTGAATTTTATTCTGTTCGGAAACGCATAACATTGACAGGTGTTCTTATTCAGAAACTATGTAATCGAATGGCGTTTTCCATTTTTTGGTAAAGGCAGAAGATATTTCAGAAAATACTGTCAATTCGGCGTTTTCAAACCGAATTCCCAACGCAGAAACGCGAGAAAAGTGAACAACTTGTCGTCACGTTACAAGAAAGCTTTTAACTCGATAAGTGATTTTGTTATGAGTAAATGGAATCAGTAAATGGAAAAATCAGTATCGATTCCAAATCGTTTCAATAACCAGGCATGCCAATTTTATGCCTTAACGTTTAAAAATGAATTCAAAAATGTGTCAGAAAATTTCGCGTTGTTGAGCAGGGAATTTTGAGAACCACCTTAATGTATGCCCACAAAAAAGTCTCTAAAACACAATGTTTGTATACTGCAAAAGTTACTAACTTTCTAATATAATAAAAGAAAACAGTCACAATCTATATCAAATACTTCATTAGTTAGAACGTTTTGTAATTTTAACGGGACTTCAGGAACACACTAAATTTATTTTATAATTTTATGCATAAACAAATGTATTCCAACTATTGTTTATACTGCAAAAGATATGAACTTTCTAATATAATAAAAGAAAACAGTCACAATCTATATCAAATACTTCATTAGTTAGAACGTTTTGTAATTTTAACGGGACTTCAGGAACACACTAAATTTATTTTATAATTTTATGCATAAACAAATGTATTCCAACTATTGTTTCTTCTGCAGATTTTTATGGATTCTTTCTATTCACACGATTTGAAATTCTGATAAGAATGCTACCTTTGTTGAATTGATCTGATATAGCTGATATGAATAAACTATGAAACACGAATTCCAATTCGTTTCTTTCTTTCTTGTGCTTAGAAAATTTGAGATTAATAACATAGATTATGTTCTCAAAATACATTTGCCTTCTTCAATAAATCTCTTTCATATTTTAATTCTTAAATTCACGACTTGTTTTATTTAAATGACAAAAAGTATCATGGTTACATTTTAACGTCTAAAATACCAGAAAATGCTAAAAAAAAATATATTTTTTTTTTAACTAAGACTGAAAATTTATTAATAATTTTAACTACAAACATGTTTCTATCATGTTCTTCATTCATACAAAAGTATATAAAAGTCTTAAGTCGTTTCTACACACCTTTTCAATTCATGAAAATATTTTTAAACAACAGCAACAAAAAATCCCGTAAAAACGCGTTTTATATGCTTCAGTTTTTTGCGAAAATTGTGACATTTTGTCATTAATAAAGTTACCTACTGCAAAAATTAATTATAAAAATCTTTTGCTACAATCTGTGACATCTTGTGCTAGGTGGTGAAATAAAAATGCACAGAAAGGGGTGTAAAAAGGCATTTACGAATTTTTTTTTTTAAAAGCTCCGTGTGACACATGAACATAAGACAAACAAATTCCATGAATACTAACATATCAATCTAATTTTTATAAATGTACAGTAAAGTAAAAAGAAAAAAGAAAAGTGAGAGTAGTAGAAAAAAGAAAGGAAAGGAGTTTTAACGTGGCTAAAAACTTAAAATATACTTGAAGTTAAATTATTTTAATGCAGGGTACGTATACACTTACCAGAACTTTCTAATATAATTTTTCGCTTCATATTTTCGAAGAAAAATCTTAAAATTTTTCCGATGTTTCCATGCTCCCTGGACGTTCGTAGGAATGTATGCACCTTGTTTTAATGTAAGGGGATTTTAATATAAGGGTATAAATAAGGGTAATTTAATGGGGGGAGGAATATTAATATTCTGATACTTGGAAAGTTGTATGTAAATGTATATAATTTATTTCGTCATATAACGGAAAGCCGCGTTTTTAGTGCAGAGAAGTTTTGAAAATTTATAAAATTCGTTATAAAATAATAATAACTCGGTGAGTTTCGGTTGTATAAAAATGATTTTTTTTTTGTTTATTTTACTTGTTATATCATAAGAATGTTTTTCTAAATGTACTTCGACCCCTGAAGAGTATAAAAAATTTAATTTCACAACTTTTACAAAAGTAACTATTTTGCTTAAATGGCTTCTAAGATTTAAGAAAAATTACGTTTGAAACATTTTTTTCAATTGGAATTATCTAATATCGTTACAATACTTTTTCATGTTACCATTAAAATAATTGATTTACAAAATTCTACCTTTAATTTAGGAATTGTACCTTTAACGGATTAGGAATTAGGTATTAGTCAGTAATAAGAAGGGACATCGTGTATATATTAGAGAGCGAATACGTATGTTTTCTAGATAATTTCCTTTTTCGCCTTTTCTGCAATGAAATCCATCTCTGTTTCCAATAACTATGAGCGCTAAAATCAAGGATTTTTTTAAATTGCAATGTTTTCTTTCACCAGTGAATTTTCCAAACTTCCTGAACATTGGATACTGTGGGTATTTGCTGTCCCAGCTACTGCGTAGTTGGGCCACTGGAAATACGCTATTAACATCTCTGTCATATAAAATCTGTTACATGATATTATAAGTCCATTGCCCTTTCTGACGCTACTTTAACTCTAAAAAGGAAGTGTTAACAGTGCACACACACACGCAGACACATGACTTGTCAGTAAACTAAACACCGAACTTTTGACAAGTTGAACAAGGGAAGCTTTAAATCTTCGCGATATAATCTTTATTCTTAGACTTGAACTCTTTAGTTAATTCATTGTCTATTCTGCTATGTTTTCATTTTGAGCCCTTCTCATTTTTTATTCCTCTCGCGTGACTATTCAGCGGTCATGATCTCGTTTTTCACAGCTGTTAGCAGTGGGTCAGTATGACGATAAGCGAATGTATCTTCTTCAGACCAAGGTATGCAAATGTGAGAGCCATTTCATTCATTCTTAAACCGGTCTCTGATGCTAAACTGGAACATAAACATTTTTTTATTTACTTTTGTGTCCATATTAAAAAGATGCGTCATAAACTTAAGCATGGAATTGGTTCATCCTTGTAAATTTGTAACATAACTGCACAGCGTTCTAAATTGTTTCGTTCACGTGTTTTATGAGCTTTCAAGTTATTGTTTACGGGCAGGAAATATAAAAAAGACTATCAATCACTTCTAGATTGCAAATAAGCACTATAATGTTACATGATAAAAATAATAATGAATGAACAATAAAAAAGTTTAATGGGTAAGCTTCCGTACTTGGTTCAACAAACTGCTAAAGAAAAGGGGTTAATAAACTATCTGAATATTATATAGATGCTGAATTTTTGCAAGTTTAGACATAAGTTTTCCTCCATTTCTATACGGAGTGGTCTAAAAATTGGCATACAGTATGTTGGTAGCAGTACAGTACGAGTTGAACGGATAACGATAAATTACAGACGTTGTCACTAAGTGTTTCAACATTAAATTAGATTTTTAATCCTGATTAATCCTTTAAATATGCTTCTGCTATGACGTCTTCCATTTCATATTTTTGCATCAATCTTGTCTCTGACGCGATAAAAAAATCAAACGATTCGTTGGAGGAAGTATTCAACGTTTAATCTATTGATTCCGTCTGCATCATTTTGGTATTTTCAATTTTTAAATACTGCTTCAAAATCCTCTTCTACTTTTCTGCATTTAAGTTCTCTGTAATTATTTACAATACATCTAAAAATATATTAAATAAAGGAAACAAAGTGTTCTAATTAATTACTGTATCCCTACTTTCGGCCTAACGTGTATTAGGATTCCAGATAATTTCGGGCTCAATGTTGAAATTTTGAATTTTTAATATTTCGTGTTGGTCGAAGCTGGATTTCTTCCCTGTCTTGTAGTAGCCCAGTCAAATTGTAGTTTGAGGTGGAAAATTCTGGTGTAATTGTTTTTAGTGGCTTATTTTATGTGTTTTGGGGTGCTGAATTGGGGTGCTGAATACGAATCTGAAGTTGTCCAACAAAATTTCTTTCGGCAAATTTGTTTTTTTTTACAAAAAACCTGTAAAAAAACGGACTTTTTTCGGTTTTTTCAAAATAACTCCAAAATTGTGCATTTTGAGTGAAAGTCGGCAGTATATGAGTTAAATAAAATAAAATTTCCTACATTTTATGTACAGAAAGTTTTTTTCTATGATCAATGGTTTAGCCGTGAGAGTGCCGCAAAAATGGGTATTAAAAACCAAAAACTGTAAAAAAACGGGAATTACGGTACTGTATGTAGATGTAACATGGAAACAAAATATTACGCAAATATTAACCATCTGTGATGCTAAATATTATATTATTGACTATATTTTATGCATTTAAGGTAGGGGAAAAGTGTGGATCCAGCACCAGTGGAAGTTGGGAGAAGTGGAGTATCTCCACTCCTCTCAAGAGTCAAGGTGTTCCTCCTCCGGAGAGCCCGTACTCTAAAAGAAGCTAAAATTTTGAAAAAAGGAGTAAAATTAGGTACAGGAGGTAAAACTATCTGAAATCGTCGAAAAACAGTAATTTTTGGAAAATAGCAATAAACACTTAAAAAGAAATTCGATTGAACAATTACATAAATATAATAATGAATCCTCTTAAGACACACAAACAATATTTTTAATTCAAAACTTAACATTTAAGTATGTGTATGTGATTTGTGAAATTCCACAATTTGTGAAAGTTATGTGTCATTTGTTAAGTACAAATACAAGGATAGTTCTGTAGTTGTGTTCGATGGTTACCCTGAAGAAAGTTGCAGAGGTACTAAATGTATTGAGCGAGCAAGAAGATCACGCAAACAAACTTCAGTAGATTTGATGTTCGACGAAATAATGGTGCCTACAGTACCAGAAGAAAAATTCCTAGGCAATATAAAAAACAAAGAGCGTTTGATTTTAATGTTGAAAAATAAATTTGCAGCAGCTGACATTCACGCAAAACAGGCACGAGAAGATGCGGATACACTGATTATCACCACAGCAAGAGACCTTGCGTCACAACATAACTCTGTAGTTATCGTGGGTGAAGACGTAGATTTGCTGGTGATCATGATTGGTCTCTGTAGGAGCATACATTCAAATGTATATTTTTTTAAAGCCAGGCAAAGGGACAGTTTCATCACTCATTTTTTCTTCTGACTGCAAACTTGAACAATCGGTTGCTGACAACATATTATTTTTACATGCCATGAGTGGTTGTGATACTACTTCAGCCTTTTTCAAAATAGGAAAGATGAGGTTTCTTCAGACTCTCATAAGAAACCCGGCATTAATTAAAACCATTGAAATTTTTAAAGACCCTATGGCAGATGCTGATGCAATTACTGATGCTGGCAATAGTTTTTTGACTTCCTTGTACAAATTATCTGACAAGGAAACCACGTCATTAAACAAATTGAGGTATCTATGCTACCTTAAGTCTGCATACAAGGCATCAACCCATTTGGCGTCCCTACCTCCTACTGAGGCTGCAGCTAAACAACATTCTTTAACGGTATATTTTCAAGTTCAGCAATGGCTTGGTAATGAAAAAAATCCTGAACAATGGGGTTGGAAAAGAACCATAGATGGTATAGAGTCAATAACCACGCTAGAGCCACCAGCACCTCAAGCCGTTCTAAAACTCATTTCTTGCAAATGCAAGACGACATACCATAAAATCTGTAGATGTAAAAAGCAGGCCTCAACTGTTCTAATATGTGTCTGAACTGCGAGAGCAGTTGTAATAACATGCCTAATATTGAAATAGAAGAAAACGAGGATAACTCAGAATACCCTGAAGTACTTGAAGGTAACTATACATAAATCATTCCATTTCACATTTATTTTTTCATTAATTTTTAATTTGGTGCGGTCAAAATATGTATCCCAATAAAAGTGTGCATAACTATTCAGTTTTTAAACAATTAAAACTAAGTCATTAATTATTTTTTAAAACGCTGGTACGTAGTATAACAGCTTTTCCGCTCCCTGATTTGGGGTCCAAAATTGACCGATTCCTGAAATGAGCTGTAAAAGAGGGCTGATATTAAAAAGAGGTAAAAATAACATTATGATAAAATGTTGTATGAATCTTAACTTAGATATAATTAATTCCACCGTTTAAAAAAATATTGTATGCACCAGTTCTTCTCCGGAGCATAAGTTTCGGTCCTCGGGACAAAAACGGCTTTTCGCGCCCGTATGCGTAAATAGCTATTATATAATTAATTTCTTTTTTATAGGTGTAGAAGACCTAGAAGGCATACCATCAGAAACCATAAAACCATTGTCCGAGAGGACTCGCTTTGACTATCACGTTCATTTCAATGTCAATAATAATTTAATAATTAATATTGTATAAAATACATACCTACCTATTTTACTATATTATTTAACATGAAGCAGTTTTCATACTAATCAATCGTGAATCACTATTTATCATTTTTTGTACTTATATAACCTAACATTAACGTTTTACATATCTGCACACATGTATAATGATGCATTTAAGTTATCTGCCTTCAATAAGGAGACGGATGACTACTTCGTGCATTCGTCATTGCTTTTTTTATAACTATTCAATGTCCAAAAAAATTACTTGCACATAAATTGTAGAGAATTTTATTTACTTTTTTAAAGTATAGTATAATGTATACAGTGAAATGTTTATTTTTCGGTCTTATGAACAGAAAGGCTGTAAAAAAATGTGTTTTTTGCCATTTTCCGAAAAATACTGTTTTTCGCGATTTTACCTAGTTTTACTTCCTCTACCTAATGTTACCTCTTTTCAGAAAATTGTATCACCCCTTAGAGTAAGAACTCTCCGGAGGAGGAGCAACTTCGACTCATGAAAGTAGGTGGAGCTGCTCCACTGCTCCCAACTTCCACTGGTGCCGAAACCACACTTTTCCCTACTTTAAATCCATAAAATATAGTCAATCATATAATCTTTAATATCACTGGTGGTTAATATTTGCGTTAAAGGGTTTGTTTCCATGTTACATCGACATACAGTGCCGTAATTCCCGTTTTTTTTACAGTTTTTGTTTTTAATACCCATTTTTGCGGCACTCTCAAGGCTAAACCATTAATCATAGAAAAAAACTGTCAATACATAAAATGTAGAAAATTTTATTCCCTTTAATTCATAAACTGCCAACTTTCACGCAAAATGCACAATTTTGGAGTTATTTTGAAAAAAACTGAAAAAAGTCCGTTTTTTTACAGGTTTTTTGTAAAAAATAAAACAAATTTGCCGAAAGAAATTTTGTTGGACAACTTCAGATTCGTATTCAGCAACCCAAAAAACATAAAATAAGCCACTAAAAACAATTACACCAGAATTTTGAACTTCAAGCACTTTTTGAACACATTTTTACTGGGCTATAGAAGCAATATCAAAGAGCTGAGCGAGCGAAGCTCTTTGTGATCACTATAATGGTAACTTTGTGACGCTGCTCCTCCTAAATTCTTTGACTGATGACCATCTAATTCAGCGTATTGATAGTTACCATAGCCGGCATGTTTCGCGTAAAAAATTTGACAAAAATCGTGTCCTTGAGAAATATTTTTAGAAAATGGGGAATGGTAGTCTCCTAATGCAATTTTATCCGTACAAGTATAAATTAAAAGCTATTGTGATCAGACTACATGGAAATCATTAATAATTTTATGCACTTGACAGAAATATCGTTAAAATAGTTTTCATTCTACTATTAAAGTGCGGATTTTCAAAATTGTATATTTGACCGGCATTACCCCTAGCTTGTGGTAATTGCAGTCAATATGTAAATTTTCTTGAAAATAAAATATCTGGGAAAAAATAACTAAAATCACAATTATTTATTTTTTGCGTTGTATTTATTCTGATAGTGTAACAATGTGATTATTGCATTAGAACAAATTTGACAAAATAGATACATCTATAAAAATAGATGTAATAAAACTACATTGTCTTTGAAGAAATTGGTTTTCACCGTTTAATGATTAACAAATATTGCACTTATCGTAGGTTTACAGTTATACATGGATTTTGTATGATTTTTTCCGATATTTTTTCTTCTTTTCTTTTATTTTCAACTACAGGCCGACTGACTGTCATTACCCCAAATCACACCATGTTTGCGAACATTAAAACAAAATAACAAACTATTCTATATTGAAAGCAAAATATCCTGTTAAATAGTATACATACACAATATAGTATACCATGTACAATAGGTCATACGTAAGTGAAATTCGAATACTTATCGTGGTGTAAAGCTGATTATTTTATAGATAAAAATACACAAAACACCTTTACCGCACGACAACCACATAGGTAGTACCAAGATGGAGTCTCTTGCACTAGACGTGCTCTAGAGAAAAGCAGCACGAGGTACTAGCATTCACGAAATCGCTTCTGTCATAGAACACATACAAGATACCCTGGTGACCGCCATTACCCCGTCTTTCCCTATAGATCATAAGTGCCACAGCCGTAATGTTGAAACGCACACAGGTTTCAGTTTAAGCTTCTTTTACGCTTTAAAGATCATAAGTACCATATACTTAACGGTAAAACACACGCGGGTTTAAATTTAAGATTGTTTTAATGCTTTAGAAATCATGAGGGCCATATACGTAACGTTAAAACATGCGTGGGTTTTAATTTAAGATTTGTTTACGCTTTAAACATTATAAATGCCATATACTTAAAGTAAAAACGTGCGAGAGTTTCATTTTAAGCTTTTTTCATGCTTTTAAATTAAAGCTTTTGTAAACAGTTCTCAAAAAGTTAGCAAAAATGGTGGTGGCTATGAAAGATTCCGGTTTTCCTACTGCTGGCCGTAGTCTTTGACAACCCAGAACGCCAGAACATTAACAGAGCTGCCGCAAATATGTTGTCGCTACACTGAATAAAAAAAGAGTGGTGTTAACACCAACTCGGCTATCGCATTGGAGTTAATATTTTTGAGAAGTTCACAAGTTGGATTATACTCTCTAGTAGTATTAGTCAAGTAGGATTATACTGGATAAATTGTTTTCTTTTCAATGCGTTGAAACTTAAAATGGGTTGAGGCTAACGTCAGATCGAATAAGAGTCGAATTTTGAGTAAAACATTTAAGGCCGCTTTAAAAATATTGAAACATGTCAAAATCTTATGAACGCAGTGCAACTGTGAAAAGTCGAGATTTTGGAATTTTCGAAAACAAACTTTCTTTCGACAACAATTTGATGTGCATTTCAAAATTAAAAATTATCTGTGCCTCCTGGGCGACATTAATTAAGTATTTGCAAATTAACTCTCCGCAGATCAGTTTTGTGCAGGTCCCGCATGCGTTCCGTATCGATTCTTCTACCCAGGTATATTTATTTATTTATTCAGTTAACTTTAATTAAAGTAATTCTTTATTATTAATAATTGTTTCAGTATTCGCTGTGAACTGATCATGGAATTTATTGCTTTCATTTTCTTTACTTAGTTTTTGAGTAGACTATAACGAGAGTAAAATTCGTGAAAATTTAAGTTTGAAACTAAAAACTCTAATAATCGAGCCTTTGTCAGGTTGAACTGAAGCAGACTCAGTCTCATTTTTGTACAAGGCAGGAGTGTAGAGAAACATTACCGTCCCAGAAGAAGGGTTTTTACAGGAATCCTTTATAATCATATCGGGTTAATGTATAGATTCTCAGTGTTCTTTTTTTTGTTTTTGTTTTTTGTTTGTGAACACTTTAGTGTTAATTGTTTGTTTCTCGTTTAACATCTGTCTTTCGTTATTTGGAGTGTTGTGCGTGTAAAATATGTTTTTTTTTTTGAAAATTTGAAGAAAGTTTGTGAATTTTTCCCACCCTATAGAAGATAGAGTGGTATCACGTAGACGAACGTAGTAAATGCACGATCACTTACACCATACTTGACGCGGTACAAAACATTCCTGTAGTCTAGAAGAATAATGCAGTTACAGAAAACACCGCATGGAAATCATTCTATCATTTCAAAGTTGGCAATTTGACTCGAGCAATTTGTTTTGGTAGTGTAGAGAGTGAATAAATATTTTTATGAACGCTGTGAACTTTTGCATCAACTAATAAAACATGAACGAACAAATTATTTTCTTTATTTCTTGCCCATTCCACCACAATGTCCATGCTAAAATCTATTTTATTACTGTGTTTTATAATGTTTTATTGAAGCTTGAATTTGAAGTCTATTGTATTCGAGCAAATAATGGATATCACTAAATGCTATGCATGCATTAAAAAGTATTCATTTTTGTTCACTCCTCAAATGAAAAGTGAAAAACAGTTTGTTATTTCTGGTAAAACTAAACTATTAACAAGTTAAAATTAAATCATTAGAACAGACTAAAATAAAGTGATTCAGACATTTTTTTTCACATGTTAAATCATTAACAAGTTAAAGTTAATTATTAGAACAGACTAAAATAAAGTGATTCAAACAATTTTTTTTTAAATGCTTAATGTGTTTATTTTTTTTTTAGTTTCTTATAATTTATAATTTATAATTTATTATTGAAATTGTTCCCCTTAGTATTTTAAAAAATAGAATGTCATCTTTAAAGTCTCGTATTGTTATCAGTTCTTTACTTAAATTTGTTTACTATTTCATCCACAATATATATATGTGCGTGTGTGTGCAACATGTTTAACTTTATTTTAAAAATAGAAAAATTATCTGAAATACTATTTGTTCCAAATAATTGATCGAGAACGAATTGTTCAACAATTGGGCCGTTCGAGAACCGAGGTTCTACCGTAGATACAAATTTATGTTCAGAGTGTGCTAGAGAGTCTAAAATTTGATGATAACGCTGAACTTGTCCGTTAAATTAATTAAGATATTTTGAGTAGTCATGCGCACATGCTTCCATATAATTATTATCTACAAAGGGATATTATTTGTTTTTAATTATCAAATATATATATATATATTTTTTAATATTTTAAGCTCAATAAAGGTATAGTTTTATAAAGCCTGCTTTATTTTATTACCAGTAGTATTACCGAAAATTATAACAGTAGCATGATACAGTTTTCGCATAAATACACAGAAAGGTATGGGATTTTTTTTTATGTAGCAAAAATAATTATTACCAGAATAGCTGCTTTTGTCACGGACAATTAGCACTATCGTGTCTCCGAAGCTTCTACTTGTCGCTATTGAACACTTTCAAGGGTGCTGGTATATTATGTATACTTATTAATTTTTTAATTCCCAACTGCCAAATGGTGGCCAGAATTTTTTAAAGAGAATTGTGCTCTTATAATGCACGTGACGAAAATAATTTATAAATTTTCCAATCAATTCATTGGTAAATTATGGTGACATTCAATCATTTCGACATTTTAGCAACGGAACTGTGAAATTTCATGTTCTGTGAAATAATTTTTCTCCTGAAAGGGTTTTAAGACATCGTGTTTCAAAAATTACAGTAGAATTTTTTTTCTTGCCAAGTGTGTCAGTTATGTTCACTAATAACATGCGTCAAGTTGAACATTTGCAATCCTAGTTATGCTTGATCCTCTCTATGAAGTGCTAACATAACTGAAACTCTATTTGTTGGTGGCAAAAGTTATTATTCTGTTAATCAAATTTCCGCTATTGAAAAAATACCGCGTCTTTCTGTACTCCTCAGAGAAACCCGCACCGTGCTACTGTCCATACTTTTCGAATTATTGGATTTTTTTTTTTTTTTTTTTTTTTTTTTTTTTTTTTGCGAATTTTGAATCACTCGGTGTTTTATCCACTTCAATGTTCTACAAGGTATGAAGTGGCGAAAATGTTTAGCTAGTTTTATTTTTTCGGATTTTAATAGACATATCGCTCACCCGCAACAAAAATGACACAATTCAAAGATATCACATTTCACAGGAGAGGAAAAAAAAGATTAGCATTTTTTTTTACCAGGGCCCTAACCTGTCGGCAAGTCAGATATGACTTTGAAATTTTTTAGTAGGGCTAATTCAAAGCTTGTTACTTTCCATCTACATTAATGATATATAAATATAGGCAGAAGTAGAGGATAAACGCCCCCTCCCCCTCCATTATAAAACTTCTGATTACAAGTTTGAAAATTTGTAAATGTAATATAGTAGATTATATTAGTATATTAGTATTCAAAGGTTATGAAGTCTAGAGATGGCTCAAAAAGTTGCTATTGGGGGGGTGCTCCTATTACCCGCTCGCCCCCGTTTTTTACTAGAACATAAAACTATAGCGCTTAGCTCTGCATGCAGCTGTAACAGCGTACATAAAAGACTAAATCCTTTAATAATCAATACGTAGAAGAGATAGGGAGGATTGAGTAAATTTATACCCACACACACCCTTTGCCTCAAAGTAGCAGTTTCAGTAGCAAAGTGACACACAGCGTAATCTAGAAATCGTCTTGATAACTACATTCATGACAATAATTATTATTATATTATTATACAGCTGGCCAGGCCTCTACCTGCCGGGCATTTTGCCTATCTTACCGGGTTGTGTACCTGGTTGCGTGGCGAAATTCGTCTAATCGCCTCATGGCGGCGATCTACCTGACTAACACCTTGGCCGTCATGGCTGCAGTGCTATTTAGTGACCTGTAACAAGACGCACCTAAGTCAAGCCTATTACTGGAATAAAATACAAAATGATTTTTTTGGAATTATGTCACTTTTCTTGCAGTTGAGAGATAGGATGCTTCTTAACAAATATATTTTAGTTTATAAAGAAATAAACACCATTATTATTTGTCATATAATAAATGATATTCAAAAATTTTTAAGTTTTCTTAAATTATAAATAAGTAATTCACGACAACAAATGAAAAATTTTAAAATAAGGTAATATTTGAACTGAAATATATCACGAAAATTAATTTTGTTTCACAAATCGGGGGGAAAATACGAATACATTAACACAGAAGAAATAGATAATAAATTGTTGAGTTTTCAAATAAAATATTTTACAAACTTTAATGAATCAGAGTTTTTTCTTTCAAAACTATGGTCTTCATTAATCAATCGTTCGCATTTATTATGGAAAAAATGTATTTTATATTCAGTGCATTACTTGAAGTTATCTAAATATGAATTTAAAAAATGGAAAGTTTTATTTTTGAATAGTTAGTTCTTGGTGAAGGAATTTTAAAAGTTATTTAATTTTACTTTTGGGATTTTCTTTTCAAAGAAACTCTCCTAAAGAATTTGGAAGACCATATTTCACTTTCTTTTTAAATGATGGTGCTGCAATAAATAAATTCAGTATGATCAAATATGGTACTGCTTATTATCAACTGCATTATAGATATTGATTGAAAATAATATATATATATATATATATATATATATTAATATTTCTGATTAAAGCGTTTGGGAAAGATGAATGAGGATATATATTTTGATACACTTTTAAACGTTAAGTTAGTTGAAGGTAAAGGCTAATCACAGGATGTATTTCAGAGAAGAGAAAGTTTTTCTTAGATTATATAACATTTATCAAGCAGTTAAAAATTGCATAAAGCTAATAAATGCTTGATGTGAAAACAAAACTTTAGTTTTCGTTTCAAATATTATGTTTTTTCTGATAATTGCACTATGTCTGAACATTCCACGATATTTTTTTCATTTAATTAATGCAGGAAATTTCAGAAGGAAGATTGGCGATTAGATTTTTATTGTCCCTTTTCAATGAAACATATGGCAGAAATTTTATTATTTTTATAATCTGCATTGTATGAGGTATATATAAATATATATTTAGAGAATATATATATATATATATATTTAGAGTTTTTCTTAATTTTAAATTTTACTATAGAAAATGGCGCTAAACTTTACTCGTTTCATGAAAAGTTGCAAAAAATATCCTTTTTAAACTTTTGCTTAGTTATTTGTTATAGAGCACAAACAAGTACGGAACTTTTTTATACATTCTGCATATGCAAGGTAAAATCTGTAACATATATAAAAATTAGTGAGGTAATCATTGCACTGGTAGGGAAAAATAAAATTATGTTCTTATACTTCATCATAAGTATCCGTAAAATATGCTTTTTCTCCTACATTTGCTGAGTACAAGCAAGTAGTAAATAAATCTTTATATATGCTGATCCATCCATGCAAATTATATAAATTATATAAGAATTAGAGAGTGCAAAAATCTAATTTATATAAGAATTAGAGAGTGCCTTGTGCGCAAAGATAAAAATTGATATGAATGTTGCTATTTTATCATAATCCGTAAAAAATACCTAGCTTTGTACTTTTGCTTAATCATTTGATATAAAGTGGAAGCAAGTATTAAAAATATTTATATACAGGGTCTCCGAAAACTCTGGAAACGGTCGAATAACTTGAGAAATATACATCGGATTGAAAAACGGAAAATATGAGTTCAATATTTAAAAAAAAATCTATTTAGGGATATCAAAGTTGACCTCCAACTCTGCCCCTGGGGGGGAAGGAGGGGGGGACTTTCAAATCTGAAATGATAACCCTTCCCCCTTTTTATTGCAGATTCGGATTATACGGAAAAAATACGTAACTTTTCTATTTAACATTTTCTTCGGAAAATCGTAGATGGCGCTGTGATCTAGTAAAATGCAGTGAGAATCGTTTCCATTGAAAGTAGTGATGGGAGTATTCGAATTCAAAATGTCTGAGGTCTCGATTCAGTCAAGTTCTCAAGTGATCTCGATTCGGACGGGAGTATTCGAATACAAACCACCTGTCATTTGTGTCGGTGACGAAAACGAAAACTGCGGTTTTCGATTGTATTCAGTTCTTATAGCTCGAGTTTTCTATGTTTTCATAAGCTGCGCCAGTGAATGCTAGTATTCAAATAGTAGACTACTCGGCGCTGTTTAAAACATTTCTCCGAAATCTTGAGGCTAGTAGGATGGATGATCGACGCTGTTTTAGTTTTATTTTTTCAAGTGTGTACAACTAAGCTACACTTTTTAAATTCATATGCTCTTAAAAATAAAAAAACTTACATAAAATTCTGTAAATTTGTAATTAAACATCATATGTCAAATTTTATGTTTTTTTTCTTTTTTTTTTCTTTTAATATAACAGAAAATAATTACTCATAGTGGAAAATTATTTTGTACAATTCGAAAAAGAAATTTTTCATTAATTATGAAGATTAACCCTTTGTAACTCAACCATTCCGATTTTAAAATTACGAACTTAGATGTTAGAAAACATCATTTTAAGCATGTAAAAATAATATAAAAAAAATAGAACATAAAAATAAAAATATAGTGACTAAAAGGTGTTTTTTTTATATCTGGAACAAACAGAAAATTACATTTTTCTTATAAATATTGTAACTTTTCTATTACAAAATTGTAAAGTATTTATTACAAAATTGTAAAAAGTCTATTCTTGAACGTCTCCATCCTTTTTATTTTTTCAAAATTTACGAAGTTAATTTTAAAAATAACGATAACTACTTCGTTGGAAAATAGCCTAGTGGTCTAAAAAAAAAACTATAATAACAAAATAGAAGTTTGTGTTTGTCTGCCTGCCTGTGTGCTGTATTTTAACCAGACCGCTGCATGCAGAGTAAAAAAATTTGGCAGGAAAGTACTTGTAATATCTGAAGTTATGCAGACATAAGATAGTTTTTGGGGGTTTTTTTATTAAATTTTTTCATAAGATTTTTTTTAAGCGTTTTCTATTGAAATTCTCCCCGATTTCTCCACATTAGAAAAATGAATCCAGTTTCAATCTTTTACCCCGATTTAGTAAATGATGTCCTTTTTTTAATAAAGTTTATTCGGAATTTCTACAGCGATTTTTGAACCCCAAATTTTAGGTACATTTGAATGAATTTTCGTTTAAAAATTTGTTTTGAAACATTTTTAAATATATATAAAACACAAGCAGACCGGAGCGTGCATAGCACACCCAGTGAACACTATTCTCCTAACTCTATCTTTGTTTGGAGGAATTTTTATTTAAAAATATAAAATCATACAAATTCCAGGTTCGTTTTGTTTAAAGACATAGGCCGCAGCACGTTCGGTGTTCGCGGCCGAAGACAGTGGGGTGGACAACTCTATATACGTTTGGATTTAGTTTCGTTAAAAAATATCTAATCAATTACAAATCAACAATAGTAATACATAAATTTACCAATTAGGAAATACTAAATATTCAACAATAAATCTGTACCAACATTTTTCAAAATAAAGAAATAAAACAGTTCTATTTTTTTTTTCTCATTCCGTCCTGAATTTCCCTGTAAGATAAATTTGAAACGTATGAACGTTAAAAGGAAAACAAAATTACAAATCCATACTTACTATTATCAAGTATAAAGGGTATTAAGTATTAAATAACAAGGTTTTTTACATGGTTTCCACAATCCTTCAATTTCTGGTACCATTATTACTGAATAGTAATCGTCGCATTATTTAATCGCAGATCGAAAAAAAATTTCGATTAAAATAATCATAATAATTTTCTCTTTTTTATTTTTAAATAATCAGATACAGAAAATGTAATTAAATTTCCATATCTCTGCACCTTTGCCGGCACTTATGATAAAATAATGTACAAACTAGGTAGCACCCCCACCCCGCCACCCCAAAAAGAACGAAATTCTGCCTCCCATACTGACTTTTCTAAAATATCCATACTTAATATTATCAAGTATAAAGGGCATTAAGCATTGAATAACAAGGTTTATTGCAGGGTTCCCACAATCCTTCAATTTCTGGTACCATTATTACTGAATAGTAATCGTTGCATTATTTAATCGCAGAATTTTTGCCATTAAATAAGGAAGTTCCGAAACAGTGTTGCTCAATGGCACTCATTTGAACCCGATATGGCACCCATTTGGACACCTATACTTTTTTCTAATTATTGAAATATAACATTTAAAATAAAAACAAGAATAAAACAAACAATTTCGCATGCTGGAAAGTAAAATATTACAGTTTGAAAAAAGAAAGTTTTCCTTGAATTAGTCAACAAAAATTGCTTCCTGTCCTAGATTATTCAAAAAGTTAGTAGTTATTATTCAAAAGTGAGTAGATTAATCATTAAAGCGTTACCATTTAATTTTCTAAGGAAAATTTCACCATTGAAAAATTAAGCAAAAAAAAAAGTAATTTGACTATCTGAATTTTCATCCGAACACAAAAACAACATGAAAACAGCTGTGACGGACACGTGATCATAAAAAGAGAGAGAGAGAGAGAGAGAGAGAGAAGTGATTTTACGTAGACCAAACATTTGAAGGGTGAGACAGACGGAATGTCACCATCATCAAGTTTGAACAAAGTCTGGAGTAGTTTTCAGTTCTAGAACATTTGAATACAAAGTATTCGAATGTTGGTTTCGATTCTGAAAAGTTTTCGAAAACTAAGGTATCGATTCTTAAAAGATCTTGAATCGGTCCATCACTCATTGAAAGGTCTGGAAACGGTCGAATAATTCGAGAAATATAGAAGAATAAGGCGTACAAAAAAATTCTACCTCTTTTTGATAATTTTCTGTTATTAATAAAAATAAACAAAAATACAAACCTCCATATGCGTATGCAGGGGGATGCAGGGAAGCCCCCCCCCCCCCCTTGCGTCCCATTTATTTGAAAAAGTTAAAATGTTGACCACATTTGACTAAAATTTGGCCAATTTTCACCATTTATCCACTCTTCTAATGAGAATTTTGCGTACGCCCATGGAAACTTCAATCTGTATGGTCACCCTTTGCCAATGCTCAGGTAGATAATAGAATGCATCTGTAGCGAAAAAAGGATTAATCTTTCGATGCTATGAAGGCAGCGTTTATTTTCCGCACCTCATCTTCAATCTGAAATTACTGCTTTGCTAAGCAATTGTGTAGCGAGCTAAAACGGTTGTAATCACACGGGACAATATCAGGTGAGGGGCATTCAGATGTAATAAAAGTTCTCGTTGCAGATCTTTATGGTTTGGCAAGCCATGAAACTTATATGTGTTCTCGCGTTGTCGTGCTGTAATATCACTGACACTGTTAATATCACTGCTCATATCTAGTATAAGGCCTTTTTTTCATAGATTTTCTCTACCAAACGATTTAACTGGAGACCATAACTTCGTCATTAACATTTTCTCCTGTTTTGAGGAGCTCGCAATGTCTCTCACCCTTTTTTTCTCACCAAATAAAACTGAAAATGGAATTTTTGGAGGTGTCACTTTTCTTGCGTGTCAGTGATGCGTTATAGGAGATAAACATACTTCTCCAAGATGTTATTTTTTCCTTTTTGCCAGTTGGCTATTTAAAGTTAAATTTTTATTATTATATTGAAACTTAATATCTCGCGCATGTAATCTGTTTTTAGAGAATGATCAGCTGTGTTTACGTGTACAAAGAATGAGTAGAGTAACTTATGCGTAACTCTCTTCCAGCTAACGAAAACGGGTAGTACTTTTTTGTACACATAAAATCATCTTTCTCCAATTGTATTAAATAAGAAAAGTTTGAAATTCATAATTTTCCAAATACTCTTTTATTATTTTTAACCCAATCATACTGATTGGTAAAGATATCATACGAAATGAAAATTTTCTAACTGAGTGAAAAGTGTCAAGACTGGAAGTCGAACCCTAGTCCGTTGGCTTAAATTACCAGCGTTCTGCCGATTGAGCTACCTGTACCTGCAACCGACCTAAACATTTCACTCGGATAACCTTTTTGGCAATAGTATCTTATGTTCCGTGTAGAGAGCTCAACAGAATAAACCGTAGGTAATTTATATGAACGATGGATTCATTGTGAACGGATATAAACGCTGAAAATTCATTCCTTAATTAAACGATGAATATGTGTTTTGTAAAATTAATAGTTGGAGCTATTAAAAACCACAATATTACTCAAAAAAGAGTACAGTTTACTTATTTCTAAGTATCCATTTTCTACTAGGGTTCATACTTGTGCTTACTTTTTAATACCACTTTTTCTCAAAAGTAATCTTCGTATTTTTTAATCTTCGATTCTTGTAAATAAATAAGACATAATTTATTTTTCGGAGATAATGTTATTAAAAAATAAGCATTCCTACGAACAACGAAATTTTCAACTGAGTGGAAGTGCCTATTATTACACTAAATTTAATCAGTATTTTAAATTCATTGAGTCCAATATTTTACAATACATAGAAATTTCAAAATTGAAACAAATCCCATTATTTAAAAATATGTATTCCAAGCAATATCATAAAACAGATGTGAAAATTTGTAAAAAGAAAAAATGAATGTAAATGCATATCATTTTGATAATTGTATTTTGAGTTTCTATGACATTTCTTATAACGTAAATGTTTTTGTTTGCTAAATGTTCCTACACTGGTAAATTGAATTTAATATCAATTTAGAACGTGCAATTGATGATAAGTAAATTCAATAACTAATGATTTCAATTGTATGAAGGGAAATTTTATCATTTAATTTTAGTAAGTAAAGTGCTCTTTTCATCAATAAGATACAAAAGAAAAATTATGAGTGTGTGATATGTTTCATCGGATGTGTCTTAAGCTTAATAAACAGATTGTCAATTTTAAAGAATTCAGTATTTGCAGATTTGGAATCATCCATGATTTACGTCATGCAGATATCGTCGTTTTAGCCTAAGGCTCCTATAAGGGCTCTATTATAGCCCCCTCCCTTTTAAGTCAAAGATTGTCACACTCGAGTGACATCACATTTTTTACAACTATTAATTTAGAGAGAATTTTATGCAAAAAGCGCAAATTACTTTAAACTATTTCATTTCAGAGGAAAAGGGAAAATATACCTAATACTGTCTAAATGAAATCTTTTTTTTTTGATGAACTTTATTATTCTGCTTCCAAATAATGCATACCTAATTGTTTTCATATTTTAGATGTGACGTCTCAATGCGCAAACCGCCTACCCATCCCTAAGACTCCTATAATAGGAGCTGACGCATATTCATTTTGTTTCGGATTATTTGTGCTCAGTTCAGCATCAATCTACCGCAGCCGGAGTTGGGGTTGCCTAAGACTCAGTTCTAATTGGCTGAACCGGTTCTGATTAGCTTGGTTTTTCGACTGAACTTCAATTTGAGCAACAAATCTGCGAGGATGCGTCAACCCATCCCCTGTCACACTGTGTCACGCTATTTGGTCCCCTCCCCCGCCACTGGAAGTGTGACGTAATTACTGGATACACCCCTTTTTGACGTGATTTGTACTTATTATTATGATAAGTATAGAAAAGTATACTTAATTGTAAGTATACTTATCATTACTCGCTAAACAAGATTGGTTCATAACTCTACCCGAAGTGGAAGGCTCCAATATACGAAGGCTCAATCAGCCAAAAAAGACAGACAGGGAGAGAGAACAACCCCATATAAAATACGAATATAGGCCACCCTATTAGCATAAATATAAATTTTCACGAAATTTTTATGATAATTTCGAATATATCTAATATTTCATATTCAATTAATTCTGGGAGTGGTCTAAAAAGCGAAATCCATTACTGTAAGGTTCACATTTAATTCGAATTGTACAAATACATTACAATGGAAAAAATCATTGCTGTTAAGGAAACGCTAAACAAATCACTTAAATATTGCGTCATATAATTGAGACTTCTGTTGTATTTATTAATTTATTTCTTTGAAATTAAATTTTTTTTAATGATTATGTGATTTCTCAAATTATTGGGCTGTTTTATTATGCAGAACTCAAAATATATTTGATGGAATGAGCTGGAATTTTATATACGCATATTAGAAGCATCTGGAAATAGATTTCTGTTAAAATACTTATAGGTTACAATTATAATTTACAATTATTTTCGGATATTAATTCCATAATTCGTATTTCATATATAAATATAAAATTGAGTGGTAATCAAATAATTATATTTAGTATACTTAATAGCAATAAAACAGAAAAAAAATTAGTAAAAGAATGAATGAAAATATTAAAAACTAATTTAGCAATAGGTGGATAAAATTTTACATATATATATAATTCCTAAACTTCTCCAAGAAAAATTTTGATTTTGTATCTGAAGCTAAAATTTACTTTACAAACGAAATATGAAATAAAATTTGGGCGTTTCTCTTGAATTTTTTTAACTTTATTAAAGTTCTTGCAAGCAATGTGCGTACACTTCTTTGAATTTCCAAGCAGTTTGACACCACTATTTTTTGGTTAAAAAGTTTCTATTTAATATTTAAATCCCAGACTTTGCAATATTTTACAGCGATTACATAAGGCGAAATATACCATTAAAAATTGGTGGTAAAACTGTACGCACCCTGTATATGGAAACAGCTCCCTAAGCTTATTTTATTCCTAAATAATTGTAGAAAGCACAATTTCTAGTCGAAGGACATCTTTTAGGTTTCTTTGCATTTCAGGATTATAATGTAAAATTTGGGTGTTTATTATCTTCTTTCTTCTCCTTCTTCTTCTTCTTTTTGGCCGACTGTACTTTTTGTACTTACTTGTGGTGGTCGAACGTATGCTTTAAAGAGAAAATCGAGCGAACTCTTCGTAAATGAAAAGCTTAAATTCATAAAGATACTGTGTTAAAAAAAAATTATGTAAAAAAAGAAACACAGATTCTTTGTAAATTTACACTAGTTCTCGGTCCAAATCATTCGATCAAAATTTTCAATTGTTAGTTCACGCCATTTTTTATAGATTGGTGAAATAAGTTAGTAAAATTTCGTAAAACGGGATACAAAAGGTTCAATTAAATTCATTCCAATTTGCGACTATTGTACAGCCGTATTCGTTTTATTGCAAGATAAGGTATTTTTTATATATTTAAATGTGCCGAGTATACGGTAAAGTTTTAGAATATTTTAAGAAGTTATTTTAAGATTTATTGAAGAAAATCTCGTTCCCTGTAAATTTACATAAAGCTTAAGAATAACACTTTCAATGTGCACTCTTGTACACCTTTTTTTCTTTTAGCATCAGTAATTCCAAATAAATATATTTACCTAATTTAAGTGCAGAAGTTCTGCGATTAAATAAGCGAAATTTACCACACAAAAATACTAGTTGGAAAAAATTGAGGATTGCACGCAACCTATATGTCAAGTAAATGCAACGCTCGGCACGAAAGGGTTAATGTAGAAGTCTTCAAACTGTGGTTCGCAAGCTACACGGCTACCACTGTTTTAAAATAGAAAAAAATGACATTTACTTTTTTTAGACACTTTGCGATTAAATAATATGAAGATTACGTTTCGGAATTTTTTTGTCTCAACGACTTTCAAGCAAAAGGTTGAAGACCCCTAGTTTAATGATTACTAGTAGATTCTTCGTTATTTCATAAAAAAAATATTTAACAGAGTACCTTGATAACGAATTGTAATATTAGTTAATATTTGCTATTTGGTCAACAGATTTTTATCGTAAAATAGAAAAAACATAAGTAACAAAATCTACTAATCCGTAATAAATGAACTACTGTGTATAACTTTAAAATGCCACTTAAAAATATTTTGTAATTAAAAAAGCGTAAAAATATGTTAAACGCGAACTGACGAAGTGTGTCCTGAAGTTCATTTTCCATACTGCTGTAAATAATCTATTTTAATTAAGTTAGTAATTATTACTGCATACAAGAGATTTTATCAAGCATCTTAATTTAAAATTTTGTGTTTCCGGCCATTAATTTATTTTCTTTATTTATACAAGACTTTATTTAATGATAAATATTTAAAAGAAACATAAAAAAAATCCACCCTCTTCCAATTTACCAAAAAAAAAAAAAAAAAAAAAAATTCCTTTCTCTCTCTCTTTGTAAACTCTCTGTAAACTCTCGGTAAATTTTTAATAGAAGAAATGCTTTAAAATAACCTGAAAAATAAGTGAATTTCAATGTTTCATGAAACTGCTTGCCTCAAATACATTATACAAAACTGTGACATTAATAATATTCTTTGAAATATCTACTTTTTATAACTGTATTCTATATAATTTTAACTCTTTATTGGATTTTGTAACATATATATATATAATATATATATATATATATATATATATATATATATATATTATATATATGTTATATATATATATATATATATATATAATATAATATATATATATATATAATATATATATATATATATATATATATATAATATATATATATATATATATATATATATATATATATATATATGATAGACAATACTGAAACATCATACACAAATGGTGAAATAAAAATCAAAATATGAACACATACATGTTAAAATAATATTCAGATATATGTATGTACGTATGTATAGGGCTTTACAAATGCGATCGCCAGGTCGCTACTGGTGACCAAATTTTTTTATCTGATGACCAAATTATTTAATCTATCTGGCTTTTTTGTTTTTTTTTTTGTTTGTTTGTTTTTTAAATATTCACCTAAGAAATTAGCAGAAACGGCATTTTTTCTCTTCCAAATCCCTACTCGTGCGTGGTAAGCAGTGATCTCCCCCATCTCTCAAACTGTTAATAGAAGAACCAAGTTAAAAAGGCATTTTCCATCTTCTGCACAGAAAATGCCATTCATTAGTGAGCTAAAGAGTCATGTGATTAGAATGCGTGGGGAGAGGAGAGGTTTCAGTAACACAGTAAGAAATAGTGTCAATGCTAAAAAATGTTGACTTCGACAGGAAAATAAGCAAAAAATTGTTTTCCTGCTTCACTATTTCATTGGCCCCTCATCAGATACCGTTTTTGTAGTACTCAACTACCCGGCCTTTGCAGCATTCGGCAATCAGCATTTCAAGAACGCGCCAGTTAATTCATCCTTTATAGCATTTATAATTTTTATATGATTTGATAAGTAGAAAACTTAGTTTATATTATCTTTCTAAATTATGCAAACTAATGTAAACTATTATGTAAACTATGTAACTAATAATTCTAAATTTTGCTTGTTATTATTTTTTCTCAATTAATTTATCAAAAACTTTTGTGCTTTTTGAAAATCAATGATGGAGGAGGAGGGGGGGGGGGTAAATATTTTTTACTGTCGACGAGAATTTTTTGCTGGCTACCAGATTTTATCAAATTTGTAAAGCCCTGTGTATATATATATATATATATATATATATATATATATATATATAACATACTTCCAAACTTCCTACCGTTCTTTTGTGAAAATTCGGTTATAAAATAAACCGAATAACCCGAATCAACCGACAAAAACCCAAGTCAAACATGTTTTGAACTAGAAAGTTTATTTAAAAAATGAAATCAATAAATAGTCAATTCTTAAACCGTTAGTTTTAAAGGTATAGTTTCAATTGCAAAAAACCTTCAAGTGTTGTTCTTCATCATATGAATATTCATTTACTTCAAAATACAGAGGGTTTTCATACATTTTTGTAACAATTTTAACTTTTCCTATGATTTAAAAAAACCTATATGACATCATTTCGGAATAGGGTTTAATTATCGTCTGCATCATTAAATATATTCTTTGCTTTAAAATAAACAATGAATCTAAGTCTATGCATTTGCGCTTTCCGAAGAAAATGCGCTTATTCGATTATTAAAATAAAAAAAGAAAACTGCCCAGTTAAACTGAGGGCATTGAGCTCACAGGCTATTCACACTAATTGTATATTATACTCTTATTTCAAACAATTTGAAATAAGCCCCTCGAAAAATAAAGAAATCAGCAATATATTAAGGGGGGTCATCCCCCCCTTTACCCCCCCTCATAGTTAACTAATGAACCCCTTAAACTAATCAGGGAAGTCTCTAATTACAATGAATATATATACAAAATTTGAAGAAAATCGGATAATTCAACATGAAAAACCCATTTATCTAAATTAAGGGGGGGATTAGCCCCCCCTCCTCCTTTCCCCCTTTATACGTAATCAATGAACCCCCAAAACTATTCAGGGAAGTGCATTATCACAATGAACCACTATACAAAATTTGAAGAAAATCGGATAATTCTGCATGAAAAACTCATTTATCTAAATTAGGGGGGGGGGGGGTTATACCCCTTTCCCCCTTTATACTTATCCAATGAACCCCCAAAACTATTGACAGAAGCGCATTATTAAAAAAAATGAACCTATATACAAAATATGAAGAAAATGGGATAATTCTGCATGAAAAACCTATTTATCTAAATTATGGGGGGGTTAGGCCCCGTTTTCCCTCTTTATACTTAACCAATGAACTCCCAAAACTATTCAGAGAAGCGCATTATCACAATGAACCTATATACAAAATTTGAAGAAAATTGGATAATTCTGCATGAAAAACTCATTTATCTAAATTAGGGTGTAGGGGGGGGGGGTTATCCCCCTTTTTCCCCTTTATACTTAACCAATGAACCCCCAAAACTATTGACAGAAGCGCATTGGCAAAATGGACCTATATACAAAATTTGAAGAAAATGGGATAATTCTGCATGAAAAACCTATTTATCTAAATTATGGGGGGTTAGCCCCCCGTTTTCCCCCCTTTATGCTTAACCAATGAACCTCCAAAACTAATCAGGGAAGCGCCTCATCACAAGGAACCTATAAACAAAATTTAAAGAGAAAAGGTTAGTTCTATCAAGAGTTATCGCGTTGCGTACATACATACGTACGTACGTACATACATACAGAACCGGCGGGTACATAAGCTCTCAGGCTTTGATAGCCTCTGAGCTAATAAAAAGGTATGAAAAGCATGATTTTAATATTTCTACACATAAAAGAAGTGAAATAATTAATAAAAATAAAAAATGGAAAGGAACGTCAAAGTTTACATTTGACTGGGAAAAAGATAAAAAAAATGCGTACTCAACAAAGGTACGTTCGCCGCTTATTATATCTAAAGTCTCATCTCATGTTTTAAAAGAAAATCCCCTCCCCCTTCTCAAAGAACTATTGCAAAATCTTTAAACATCTCTATAGGAATTGCAAACAGAATTATAAAATCTGATTTAAAGTTAATTAAAAAAATGTAAATATGCAATTGCAATTGATGAGGCTTGGATATATTTATCTGATTGCAATAGATGAAGATTAATTTACTGCCGGAAAAGAGGAGAAATTAAAAGAAAACTGCCCAGTTAAACTGAGGGCATTGAGCTCACAGGCTATTCACACTCATTGTATATTGTACTCTTATTTCAAAGAATTTAAAATACGCCCTCGAAAAATAAAGAAATCAACAATATATTAAAGGGGGGGGTCATCCCCCTGTTACCCCCTCATAGTTAACTAATGAACTCCTTAAACTAATCAGGGAAGTGTCTAATTACAATGAATATACATACAAAATTTGAAGAAAATCGGATAATTCTGCATGAAAAACTCATTTATCTAAATTAAGGGAGGATTAGCCCCCCTTTCTCCCTTTATACTTAACCAATGAACCCCCAAAACTTTTCAGAGAAGCGTATTATCACAATGAACCTATATACAAAATTTGAAGAAAATCGGATAATTCTGCATGAAAAACCCATTTATCTAAATTAGGGGGGGGGGTGTTATCACCCCTTTCCCCCTTTATACTTAAACAATGAACCCCCAAAACTATTGACAGAAGCGCATTATCAAAATGAATCTATATACAAAATTTAAAGAAAATGGGATAATTCTGCATGAAAAACCCATTTATCTAAATTAAGGGGGATTAGCCCCCCTTTCCCCCTTTATACTTAACCAATGAACCCCCAAAACTTTTTAGAGAAGCGCATTATCACAATGAACCTATATACAAAATTTGAAGAAAATCGGATAATTCTGCATGAAAAACCCATTTATCTAAATTAGGGGGGGGGTGTTATTCCCCCTTTCCCCCTTTATACTTAACCAATGAACCCCCAAAACTATTGACAGAAGCGCATTATCAAAATGAACCTATATACAAAATTTAAAGAAAATGGGATAATTCTGCATGAAAAACCCATTTATCTAAATTAAGGGGGATTAGCCCCCCTTTCCCCTTTATACTTAACCAATGAACCCCCAAAACTTTTTAGAGAAGCGCATTATCACAATGAACCTATATACAAAATTTGAAGAAAATCGGATAATTCTGCATGAAAAACCCATTTATCTAAATTAGGGGGGTTATCCCCCCTTTCCCCCTTTATACTTAACCAATGAACCCCCAAAACTATTGACAGAAGCGCATTATCAAAATGAACCTATATACAAAATTTAAAGAAAATGGGATAATTCTGCATGAAAAACCCATTTATCTAAATTAAGGGGGGATTAGCCCCCTCTTTCCCCCTTTATACTTAACCAATGAACCCCCAAAACTATTCAGAGAAGCGCATTATCACAATGAACCTATATACAAAATTTGAAGAAAATCGGATAATTCTGCATGAAAAACTCATTTATCCAAATTAGGGGGATTACCCCCGCTTTTCCCCCTTTATACTTAACCAATGAACCCCCAAAGCTATTGACAGAAGCACATTATCAAAATGAACCTATATACAAAATTTGAAGAAAATCGGATAATTCTGCATGAAAAACTCATTTATCTAAATTAGGGGGGGTATCCCCCCTTTCCCCCTTTATACTTAACCAATGAACCCCCAAAACTATTGACAGAAGCACATTATCAAAATGAACCTATATACAAAATTTGAAGAAAATGGGATAATTCTGCATGAAAAACCCATTAATCTAAATTATGGGGGTTAGCCCCCCATTTCCCCCCTTTATGCTTAACCAATGAACCTCCAAAACTAATCAGGGAAGCTCCTTATCACAAGGAACCTATAAACAAAATTTAAAGTAAAACGATTAGTTCTATCAATAGTTATCGCGTTACGTACATACGTACATACATACATACATACGTACGTACGTACATACAGAACCGGCGGGCACATAAGCTCTCAGGCTTTGATAGCCTGTGAGCTAAAAAGACCGAAAACATTGGTTTAGAGAAAAGGAAAGTTTTGCTACAGGTTTTATGGTTATTGAAATTAGAAATGAAACTGGAATTCAGGCTATTCCATTTAAATGCATTCCATCCAAGTAGCCCCAATGGGATTTTAAAACAAGCTCTTTATAAGTGGCATCCCAAAACATTGGATGAACTTTGGAAGATTGTAGTCGTGGAGTGGAACAAAATCACCCTTGATATTTAAAGAAAAGCTCTTTTATCTTAGAAATCAATATGTAATATAATAGTTCAACAAAAGGACTATCAGATTGAACATATTAGAAAATAAAATACTTATCTTTGTTTATATATTTCTTTTTCCAAAGTCATTACAAAATGTGTGAACATCCTCTGAAGTTTTATTTTTAAAGTTACAAAGTTTAAATTTTTATACGGTCTCTGAATCCTATAACTTATAATTATAAAAACTTTCTCCATGCTCTAACAAATAAAACAGTAAAAATTCCATTTTCGTGTGACTAAAACTTACTGAGTTATGATACTTTGGATGTTATGAATTTCTGGCGTTTCCTGGCAATAAATGCTTTTTTGGTTTTTAGAATTAGTTATTGTCAACGATAACAAGGGACCTTTATATTTCCATACATTTTCAGTATGTGAGCTTTGTTTCACATCTGGAATGGAACAATCAAATGTATTAAACGACACCAATATAGCTTTTTTGAAGGCGGTAATTATTGAATGTTTGGTTTTACAAAAACACAGAGATAGGAACGAAGTGTTAATGTTTTTTATTGATATATACTCAAAGGTAAAAAGTAAAATAAATATCTCCAGGTAAACATATGATATTTTAATAGTTAGCGTGTGTCTGTATTATACCTATCACACTGCTTTAAATAGGTAATCTGTGTACTTTGTGTGCTACTTATGTCACGAAACACAAAATTTAAAATTTGAAATGAAAATTTGAAATAGCATTTAAAACATCTAGATAGTATCAAATAATGCTTTCCGTAAAATATTAAAAAAATCTTTCTGTAGCCTTCTGAACTTTCAAGATATGCTGAAAAAACTAATGTAAACTGTAAAATAAACTGTGAAATAACTGTAATGTAACTGTAAAAGTATACTATTAAAAACTAATATTAGTAAATTGGTGTTATTTAACTTTACAATTTGACAGCTTAACTATGGCTATTTCTTACTATAAAAGATAATAGAAACAATTCAACAAATAGCAAATGCTAAATGAACAATGGTTATAGATCTTTAATATTTCATTTACGTGAATATATTCACCTACATTAGTTTGAATCACTTGCTAAATAAGAGGAAGGTCAAAAAGGCCTAATACTTCTTTTCTCACAATGACAAGCTTTTGTAAAGAGATGGAATTGTTAGCCATTAAATAGACGTCTCAAATCGTGATTACCAAATTAAGACCTTATTCATCACGAAAATAACCAGTTAACTCTCTAGTGCTTAATTTACCAGCTTTGTTTTGATTTCTTGAGAAGAGCGCGACTTATACAATTTGGTACCCAAGGCACATCATCAGTTTTGAAGGCATTTATTTGTTGGATGGATTGTACTGTAAGAGTTTAAAATAAAATAATATCACATTGATTTGTTGTTTATCTATCTGAAGGAGCAATTTTAAACTCTCTGAAACCAATTAATGAAGTGATTGTTTGAAAGTTGTGCTTATTTTTATGAATTATGGGTTTATTAAAACCATTTAAGGCAAATAAATGATTTTTTTTTTTTTTTTTTTTGCTAAGATAAGTTTTAGTGCAGTTATTGTGATTTTAGTAGCTACGGAAAGAAAAAGTAGACAAAATACATAAAATTACAAACATATATATTTAGTAATATATCAAATATATATTAAGGAAGTGCATGTGGGGCCTGCATAAAATTCAGCTCAGCGAGTAAATTGGCAAAAAATCATTTGATGTTGCTAAGCTGCACGTGTTTGAGTTTCAATTTAAGCTTTTAACGTTAGGACTATGGCAGACCGTGGCATCTCGGATCGATTTTCAATGGTGGGGCCTAGTTCACCATAACAAATGAGATTATTTCTTATATTAGTTACTATTTAAATATGCAAACAAATTATTTAAAATTAACATGAAAAAATAATCTTACTTTTACAGATATAAAATTAATTATTTTTTTCAAGTAATCAACTTTTGTATATTTCTAAATAACTATAATATTAAACTTACCATTATTTACCATTACTACTATTTAACTTACTCTAATCAAACATCCTTTGATTAAAAACTAAAAAGCATAAAAATGAGCATATAAATTATACAGAAAAATAATTATCTAATTGTTTAATTTTAAGATATTATAATATATCCATTTCATGCAGCTACTGATTGCTGAATAAGGTATTCGTAATAGCTTATCAACAAAAGTCATTTCTTTTACTCAAGTGTTTAAAAGTATTATACTTTTACATCCATAGAAAGTGCTGAAAATATACAAAGCTCGTGAAGTTTAACAGTTAATCATATAATCAGCAAAAAAAAATTAGCCTTGCTTATTTTTTTCATTATTGGAAAATCGCTAAAATATCCATTTATTGAAACCATGTACGGAAGTTGCAGCACTGAGAGAGCAGAAAATCACCAAATTTTGATACCCAGAACTGACACTGGAAAGAGAGAGGGGGGAGAAATTTAAAAGGCTTTTTCTTTGCACTATGTTTTAATTAGTGAATAATACTTTTTTTGAAATATTTAGATCATTAAATATGTATCGATTTTTTTATGATGGAAAATAGTAGTAGGAACGTGCTTCAGTCGTCCTAATAGGCCGACCACCCCTGATGGCACATATAATCTATAATTATTCGTCAAGAACACGATTTGTGTCAGATTTTTGTATGCAAACCACTCCGGCCAAGACAGCTATCAGTGTGATGAATTTGATGGTCATCGGCCAAAGGGCTTAGGAAGAGTAGCGTTACGAAGAGATCATTGGAGTGGACGAAGGAGGATCCAATAGATGGAATAGTCCTAAATGACGTCACTTGAAGCCGTTACTAGTTGAATCATACCGCCATTTAATAACCCAACAAACCAAAAACCAAGCTAAAACCGGTTAACTTACCGTAGTATTGAACGGCGAGTGACAGTGACAGGGACGGCAAGCACCTGCTCGGGCGGTTTCCTAATGCTGAGCTGGATAACAATATGGCGGTTATTTTGGGCAACAAGATGGATATGCGTCAGTTCCCCCTTATAGAGTCTTAGTTACTACCCCCCTTCTGTGTCCGCCAAATTTAGTCGCTTCTTGCATTGGAGACTGCTGATTGGACTGATATCAATCAAAGTCGATTACAGTGGACGCAGGAGAGGGAGAAAGAGCCGTTTTTTTGGCTTCAAAGCTTTCCAAAGTGGAAGATTGATATGTCTACTGCTCTCTTTTCATAGCTCCATGAAGTAGACGCACAAGAGCTTAGCTAGCAATCATAGAGCAGCATATCAGCAGCAAGCATCAATCATAACAAATCATAGAGATAAATTTACGGTCTTTCGGTCGTGATATCAACTGCAGCCTTTTAGAGTTTAATAATACAGGGTGTTTCTAAATGAATATCGGGGTTTTAACGCTTGATAGTATTTATTACATACAACTTAAAATTATAATTAATACATAAAATGAAATAGCAACTCAAACAGTTTTACCTACAAGCTTACAAGTGTTCAATGTGAACACCTTTCGTCACACAGCAGACATGAAGTCGATAGCTCAGTTCTTCCCAAACGTTAATTAGTGTTTGTGGGGTAATTGTTGCAACAGATGCTTCAATCCTGTTTCTTAGGTTGGGTAGGTCAGCTGATAGTGGAGGCACATACACTCGATCCTTTATGAACCCCAACAGGTAGAAATCACATGGCGTCAGATCGGGTGAGAGTAGAGTGGCGTTTGGGAAGAACTGAGCTGTCGACTTGATGTGTGCCGTGTGACGAAAGGTGTTCACATTGAACACTTGTAAGCTTGTAGGTAAAACTGTTTGAGTTGCTCTTTCATTTTATGTGCTAAGTATAATTTTAAGTTTTTTATAATAGATACTACAAAGCGTTAAAACCCCGATATTCATTTAGAACACACTGTATTTCACTGTAATCCAAATAATTAATCAGTAAATATTTTGTTCACTCTTATGAAATCCTATTTCTTAAAACAGTATACCATTTGAATTTCTTGAGAATAAAAAAGTCCTATAGCAAATACATATCTTAAGAAAACATCTATAGAGATACACAGTATGTATGCATTTTGATTGTTCATAAGAATGCCTTGTTATGCAGATTCAAAACTACTTCAATCTTATGAAACATAGTTTTCAAAACTAAGATATCGTTGAAAATTATTCTACAGAAAAATTCCTATATAAATACATATCTTAAGAAAACATTCAAAAACATAGGCATTTTTTTAAATATTAAACTTTTTTTCATAAAAACATACGTCGCTTTATGTTTGAATTATAATCCCCATCACCCCCCTCCTCCCTCGATCGCACAAATTATAAAAGTTATTTCAGAAGTCAAACACTTTGGAAAAAGTCAGCAGAAAAATAGTTTTAAAAGTTTATACTTTAAACACAATCCAGTAAAGCTGACAGTTATTGTATTAAGGACGTTAAAATTATTTGGTGGAAAAATAGACTTAACTCTGAAACGTTTCGTCTTAAATCAATACACTGCTAGAAACAATTTTGTTAGAAGTCAGTCTGGAAACATACAGAGACTTTCTTAATTTAATTTCGTGACATTTTAAGATAAATTGAAGGATTAAAGCGTGAATTTAGTTTAGCAAATTCGATTCTTTTTGCCGTACTGTTTGGGTAATTCTTTATTCTTTGAGAATGACGCAATATTGTATTGCTGTGTATATTTTTATAGGGAAGTGGAAATATTTTTTAAATTATTCACTTAGAAGTTAAAAGCGTTTATAATTTTAATTTTTTTTATTATTATTTTAATACGACTTGATTTGAAAGAACTGCATGGAAAATATGTTATGTCACATTCTTCTAAAAATTTGTTTTATTTTATAGATGGGGATGTTAAGAGGTAATCTATCATATGGTAAAGTTATGATTCTAATAAATCTTGAAGATATGAAACATTACTTTTTAATACTCAACATTTGATATTTAATAATTTAAATAATATTAATAATGTTTAGTATTTAAAAATTAAATATTGATTTCAAGACCTGTGTGGAAGAATATTTTATGTCACATTCTTCTTCTTCTTCTTCTTCTTCTTTTTTAAAGTTATGATTCTAATAAACCTTGAAGATATGAAGCATTACTTTTTAATACTTCATATTTAATATTTAATAATTTAAATAATATTAATAAATTTTAGCATTTAAAAATTAAATATCGATTTGAAAACCTGCTTGGAAAAAGATTTTAGGTCACATTCTTCTAAAAAATCGTTTTATTTTATAAATGGAGGTGTTATGAGGTCATCTATCATATGGTAAAGTTATGATTCTAATAAATCTTGAAGATATGAAACATTACTTTTTAATACTCAACATTTGATATTTAATAATTTAAATAATATTAATAATGTTTAGTATTTAAAAATTAAATATTGATTTCAAGACCTGTGTGGAAGAATATTTTATGTCACATTCTTCTTCTTCTTCTTCTTCTTCTTTTTTTTTAAAGTTATGATTCTAATAAACCTTGAAGATATGAAGCATTACTTTTTAATACTTCATATTTAATATTTAATAATTTAAATAATATTAATAAATTTTAGCATTTAAAAATTAAATATCGATTTGAAAACCTGCTTGGAAAAAGATTTTAAGTCACATTCTTCTAAAAAATCGTTTTATTTTATAAATGGAGGTGTTATGAGGTCATCTATCATATGGTAAAGTTATGATTCTAATAAATCTTGAAGATATGAAACATTACTTTTTATTACTCAACATTTATTATTCAATAATTTAAACAATATTAATAATTTTTAGTATTTAAAAATTAAATATTGATTTGAAAACCTGCGTGGAAGAATATTATATGTCACATTCTTCTAATTTTTTTATTTTTATTTTATAGATGGAGGTGTTATGAGGTAATCTATCATATGGTAAAGTTATGATTCTAATAAACCTTGAAGATATGAAACATTACTTTTTAATACTCCATTTTTAATATTTAATAATTTAAACAATGTTAATAATTTTTAGCATTTAAAATTTAAATATTGATTTGAAAACCTGCGTGGAAAAAGGTTTTATGTCCCATTCTTCTAAAAAATTGTTCCAATCTTGACAAACCTCATTGAGGAAACACCTCATGGGACACTCTTTCATTTTTTAAAACATGCTGGCTTTTATTTTGAGATATAGTTTTTATATGTCCTTCATGTTTTATCTATAACAATGTTAGTTTATACTTGTTTAACTTGACATCTGGAAGGGGTAACCCCATCCAGATAGTATTTCTTAGTGTATTACTTTTATACTTCACTTTTTTAAGAATTCTTAATATTTGCTTTGTAAATTGTATGACTATATCTAGATGGGTGACCCCATCCAGATGATTTTCTCATTAAGCTTTGTTTCCTTTTTGTTTCTTGTTGTGGATTTTTTAATATATTTTTTCTTAACTCTTACTTTGGCGCAGCTTGTCCCATATGGGACCATGTGCCAGTAAACCTTATTCAACCACCCAACCAATCTAAAAAGTTGTTTTATTTTATAGATGGAGGTGTTATGAGGTGATCTATTATATGCGAAATCTAATATTCTAATTAGCCTTGGCGATATATGAAACATTACTTTTAATACTTAATATTTAATATTTAATATTTTAAAAAATACTAATAATTTTTAGCATTTAAAAATTAAATATTAATAAGTTTTTCTGAGAGAGTTTAATACCACCACATTTAGTACCACCACATAAAAAAATATATCAAAACACTTTCACTTCAATTTTCTTGAAATTAAATTTTTGTTACATAACATCTTCTTCCTTCCAGATATGCATTTATCATCAATAAAGTTCAACTAACTTTATATTATATTTCGAATATATAATAGCTAACGTTACATAACAAAAATATGACAGTACGTAGGAATTTGACATCTACTCCTCCGTAAATATAACGAATTGACAGATGAAACTAACAATTTTTCTTTACTATCCGAGGATAATGTAATAGCTCTCGAAATTTCGAAATTAAAATTAATTTACGAGATATTATTTTTTTATAATTTTAATACAACTTCTGTCATTAATTCAAATGATATTAATTAGGATATTGCACTGTTGTGAATAAAAAAAGGGAAAAGGGAAATAATGGGGATTATTCTATACTTATTGATGTGATATATTATCAATAAAATTGAAAAGAAAAAATATTTAAAGTTGAATAGATTACGTCTCAAGCTCAAAGGCCATAAAAATCGAAGAAAAATGACATCATTTTTAAAAGAAAGTATGTATTGTAACGCCAAACCATCAATCGATTTTTGATTTTGTCAAATAACGCAATCATTGAAAATGACGTCATTTAAATCGTGGATTTTCATTTCTTTTTAAAGATTCTAAAATTGTATCAAAATTAAGTAATTTTTTAACCGATTGCGAAAATGATTGTCTGTTTATTAAAAGAAATTTAATAAAATTATTATAATGTATTTTAAATCAGTTATGTCTGATTTATTAGAAATCTTTTATATATGATTTATCATAAATTTTTTCTAAATGTATAATAAAATTAGATTTTTTTTTTTCGAAAATTCGAAAAATCTCATGCATTGCTAATGCAATATATTATGTCACCACGCATCTAGATTTTTAATTATTGTTCACAAACTAATTACTATTAAAAACGTATTCAACTTATTACTTTTATGACCTCAAAATAATAATAGCAATACTGCTCTGAAAAATTATTCAAAATTTGGCGTGTAGAGTATGGGGAAAACCGAACACGGGCTACAACTTAAGTTTTAATTCATGTAAAATATACAAATAAAAATGAAAATAATTAACACTTTCGATTTCTAGACGAATTTTTATAAATGTATTCGGTTTATTTTGTTATAAGGCATCTTCATAATAAAATTGAGCCTAACTTTTGAAAGTTTAATGATAACACAATCATTTTATCACATATTCAAATTTAGCATGTAAAGAAACAAGAAACACAAGTTTACAAAATATTAAATGTGTGGTTAGTGAAATATAAATTGTTAAAATGTTAACCAAATTAATGACAAATAACAAAATTGGTTATTTAGACATAGACTTTAGAGCAGTGGTTCCCAACGTGGGGCTTACTACCCACCGGGGGAGGGGGGGAGGGGGGGAGGGGATTCCAAATTGGTTACTAAAGATTTTGCTGTCTGTTTTGTTTTGTTAAAGTTATGCTTCTCTAAATATAAAAGCAATACCTGCAAAATTCAAAAATAAAATTCAAAAAATAAGTCTATTTCTTTTAATTTTAAAGAACTTCCCAATCACAAGTTGAAAATTCAATCAAAACCAGAATTATTATTTGAACAATGTTTTATAAAAAAAAATGAAAATTTATTTATTTTAAAGTTTTCTCTCTAACTTTTCTGGTTTTGAATGTGATGTATTTTACAATTTTTCGTAACTCTTTCGACTGTTTATTGAATGAGCCTTGTATTCCTTATACCTCTGTAAAGAGAATAGCTCTGCTATATGCCATATGGAAAATTTTAAATATGAAACTGCTTAGTGATATATCTAAAACTGATTGTCTTGAACATATTTAACCTAAAAAATATTTGAATGTTCCAAATCAGGTAATACCACATTTATAAAATTAATAAATCTGAATGCGCATTAGAAAAAGAAATCTGGGAACAGTAAGTTTCTATGACTCTATTTCAGGCAACCTACATAGTTAATAAATATACATCACAACATATACATTTTAAATTTTAAAATCAGATAGTATACACACAGCAGTCAACTGAAAATAATGTGGAAGGGAAAACCCGCTAACAGAGAAATGTGTTATGATGGGAAAAAACGGCTATACACTTAAAATTGATAAAGATGAGAATCGTAAAATACTTCATGTATATTACATGTATTTTGTGTAATGTAATGTATTTTGTTATTCACAAGGAGAAAGTTTAGTGTCCAAAACTTTTCCATCAACTCTTTACATGTTATTAAAATCAATTATAAAATGTTCCAATGCTGGCGATTTTAATGCCAAATGTGAGAGTCTCGTCAAGATATTTTGTGAAGATAAAATTGCGGACACTAACACTAAGGAAATTTGGCAATAAACAACAAAATCACGTGTTTGATAAGTTAAAAATATGAATTAGCTAATTATTGTTAAGGTACTGTTGGCCTTCCTCCATGTGAATACAGTTCAATTTTAAATTATGAGAGATGATTTTACAGAGTTAGGGAGGGGGCACCGTGATTTTACAGATGCTTCGGTGGAGCGCGGCCAATAAAAGGTTGGGTTGGGTTGATTTATGACGGCCAATTATCAACACGAGGGATATAGGCCCTAGGGGGGAGTGCCCTCCGTGGGGGTCTTCTTAAGGGATCCTATACCGTATTTACGGCAAGGTTCGAAGAAAACCACGTTAAACTCCGAACGGTTAGGTCGACGAGCGCAACAGGGGTTTTGAACCCAGCACCTCCCGTCTACCAGCTTTGAGAGGAGAACCAAATATAAAAGGTTGGGAATCACTGCGTTAGAGTAATTTATATATTTTATTAATTTTTTGTTTATATGATACTATGTAACTACCCAAACATAAAGCATGCGCATCATATTTCGTACTAAACTCTTTTTGAAATGTTATAAATTAGTTAATAATGTAATTTTTAAAATATGATGACATCATCACATGTAATGTGGAACATTCATGATAAATCGACCCCTATATTCGTCACTGTGGATTATTTCTGAAATTTTCTAAATAAGTGTTTCACGCCAAATTTTATCGACAAAGTCGCACACTGCAGAGAAAGTCTTCAGTATAAAGTTAACGCTCTATACTCGAACATAAATTTTGTTCATTATCCATAAATCCCTACTAAAGTACTTTTAGTAAAACAAGAGGATCCAATCCAACCCGTGCCTCCCGTGTTACAAACCATAGGTAAAAGACATATTTTTTTGTTGTTGAAAACTCTTATAGATTTTTTACATTTAATATATGTATATTTTAGATTGTCCATTAAAAACACCAAAACTCCTTTTTATATCAAAAATATAATTAACGTCTTAAAATAAAGTTTTGAAATTTATCAAAAGTGATATTTTCGTATTAGCCGCATGTCAGGATTTAATAGCCGAAGAAACCACCAAGGATGCTACTTACAGCAGCCTTTTTAATTCTAATAATTTCAGTTGTTTAAGCGCGTAGTTCGCACGTAGTTTCTCGTTTGTTAAATTTGCGTTTTATTTATACTATTTTATTATTTATTGATGAAGTGTTACTTTCGTTATGGAATAACTAAAGCGTAAAAACTGAAATTTGCGATGTTTTCAAGATAAAAGAAATTGCAGTAAAATCGCAATTTACTGGTTAGGTGTTGCTTCGTCAATATGATATCAGCGTCATTCACAGACATATTTGTGCTTTATAATATGGATTCCTTGCAGCCATAACAGGATGTGGTGTGCGGGTGAAACCATTTTTGACATTTTATAACAATAACCTTTAAACAGTACATTTAAAACTATATATTCTTTGAAAGATATTTTAAATAATAATGTTAATGTGTCGGTTTTTTTATTTGAAGTATCGATCATACATGCTCTACACAGCCTAGTTCATGTGGAAAACATATAACGCCATAGAAAACGAATTTCAAGAAATAATAACCCAAATCAATCGGACTACTTCTATGAGGCCTGCATAAGAACTACACATACAATTTTAATATAGCTTCAGTTTCAATGTACTTGAAAATCATATATAAATAGAGCTGGATCGAAATTGTATAATGCATTAACCCTTTCAGGCGCAAAGTAATTCAATTCGCAAAAGGGTTAAATGATAGATTCACACCAGAGTTTACAAACGAATTTCTTAGAAAAATAAATACTTGTTTTCTTGTTTTTTTTACGTTCATTATAAAAGCAAAATTTTAGTAAAATATTCTGGGTGCCGATTAGTAGTTTGGAATTAGTGGTCACGTTTGTGACCACCGCCCTTGAATCTGTTAAATAACTTATAATTAACTCCCATTGACCGTAATAGATTCGACTTATTTTATATGTCTCTGTAAAAGAATCGGAAGGCTACACAAATTATTTTCAATAAGGAACATGTTACAGTAAATCATATTGTAGAAATCATGTTTTGCATGTAAAACCTGTCAAGAATGTTTAGGAAAATTTGCGTGCGGATAGACGAATAGACAAATAAAGAACAGACGAGCCGAAGTCATAAATACTTTTCAACTATGTATTTTAGGATATGCATCAGCATTATGAGTTTCAATTAAAGATTTGATTTTTTAAATTTTAAATGTCCCTGTGTCTTTTAAGTTATATTTTTGTCATAAGAGAGTAGTTGTACTTGTCAGAGCATGGAAAAAATGTTTATAAATATAACTTAAAGGACCCAGGGACATTTAAAATTAAAAAAATCAAATCTTTAATTTAAACTCATAATGTTGATGCATATCATAAAATACATAGTTGAAAAGTAATTATGACTTTGGTCTTATTTGGGTTTATTTATGACTTTGGAACCAAAGTCATAAATACTTTTCAACTATGTATTTTATGATATGCATTAACATTATGAGTTTAAATTGAGATGAGATTTGATTTTTTTTTTAAATTTTAAATGTCCGTGGGTCCTTTAAGTTAGAACCATTTAGAAACATTTTTTCTATGCTCTGACAAGTACAACTACTCTTCTATGACAAAAATTCACCGGGTTATGATACTTTGAATTTTCGGAGCTTTCCGACAGTAGAAAATCTTCAAGTCAAAGAATACATGATGTGACAAAAAAAAATCTAATATGTAATACATCAGACAATGACCAAAGAATTCAAAAAGGTAACTTTATAAATGGAATCTCTCTGGATGGTTCTCAAATGACCTGCTCAACAACGCGGAACTTTCTAACTCATTTTTAAAGGCGGCAGGCCTGGCTATAGAAACGATTTGGAATCGAAATGAGTTTTCATTTTTTGATAAATAAATTACTTATCGAGATATCAGCTATTCGTGTCATGGGACAACATGTTTTTCCCCTTTCTTGCGCTGAAGCATCTGGTATTCAGTTGAAAACGCTGACTTTGACAGTGTTTTCTGAAAGATCTTCTGCTTTTACCAAAAATGGCAAACGTCTTTTGATTACATAGTTTCTGAATAACCACACCTGCTCATTTCATGCCTTTCTGAACAAAAATAAATTAAAAAATGTGTCTGAAAGTATCCCCATTGGATTTGAGAACAGTCTTAAATGAAAAATCATGTCAAGATGAGTAATTAATGAAAAATCGTGTCAAGATGAGTATTAAGTGAAAAATCATGTCAAAATGAATATCAAATGAAAAATTTTGTCAAGGTGAGTATTAAATTAAACATCTTGCTGAAATAATTTAAGAAAATATATAATGTATATTTTTTGAGGGGAAATTCCAAGTTTGTCAAAGGAAATAGAATGCAATATCACAATTCCGCGTTGTTGACCCCTCTGCGTTGTATGAAAACTCATTAGACTAGTTAAACTCAGCTTTTAAATTGGAAACAATGAAATGCAAATTACTTCTCGAATTACTAAATGTAAAAGTTTGACAAATATCATTATACTGAAGGTAATTTAAATCATTTCGGACTAAATAAAGATTAGTCCAGTCGTAACGATGAATAAACAGGTGAGGAAAATGGTGGATAAAAGGTGGATGTTCACAGTATAAAAAATGCAGTGTGAATGATTTAAGTTATTCTGCTTACATAAAGTTTTCAAGGAAACTATCTTTGTTATAGTTCTGTAACTTTCGATGGATGTGAATCGACGGGATAGAATTTTACATGGAGTTGTACAAATATCGGGTAATGTGATTTTCACTAAGGAATGCTTTGGAAGATTGAATGTGCCTGTGCTCTGATCAGAGGCTTGTGTTCTATGTTTGTATACAAATCTATAAGCAGAGTTGATCTTTTAGCTTGGTTTCTTTTATTCTGAGTAATTTGATTTAAATTAAAATTCATAAGTGTATCATAGAGAATTTTTAATTTATTGGGGCTTGAATAAAATGTATTTTTGTTGTTATTATTATTATTATTTTGCATTTTGCATTTTGTCTTTTTATTATTCTAATCGTTATTCAAACTAGATACAACCGCTGTCTATAACACTTTACTTATCTAAATAAATGAGTTTTAACCAAATGAATGTCTAATTCACGGAGAACTTTGGTACGCGTACACAGGAGACGCAAAGCTACACAATATCCAATTTATAACAATACTTATCTTAGTGTGTGTGTGTGAATGCATTTTTAATCAACTTTTAATGGCTCTTCAGTCATTGTTTAGCCAGTCAAATTTATTTTAAATAACTAATAATACTTATTTCTGTATTCTACCCATCCTTAAAAAAATCTCACCTGATCTGTTTAGAAGATTGAATTTATAAGCACGGTTTGAAGTCGAGCCAATTGGAGATGATCCACTTAGAGCGATAGCTGAATCTGAATCACTGTGGTAACCAGATATATCTGTGCTGCTATCATCATTATCATCATCCCCAAATTCTTTCATGAGTTCCAAAATTTGTTGACACCCCTGAGAAAATCTCATGAGTACAGATGCAACAACAGCATTAGAACTCATGTCTTTTACTTCCTTTCGCAGCTGGGTGTATTGAAATAATGCATCTTTATCGGTTTCTATACGTTTCTGAAGTATAGAGAGCAGCGTATTCATTGTGTGATTGTTTAAAGTTGGTTCAATAACGTTCAACAAAGTTTTATTTTTAATTAATCTTTCTTGAATTTCGTCCTGTCTAAGACTAAGTTGTCTTTGATGGCTGGCCTTGATTGGAGCAGGACCATGCGATATGGATCTAGTTACAGATTGTTTAGGAGCTAAACTGAGTTCATCCAGTTTTTGAACTGCGCTTTTGTATCTGTGAATTACTCGTTCGAATTCGAGTTTCAGTGCTTCGTGGAGGTTCATGAGAGCGTTTTCAGACGTGCCTACCATCCCATGCTGTCCAAGACCTTTGATAGATTTGTCAAGCGCTCGTTTCCTTGTGCTGATCACTTTTTTCATCCTTGGTTCTGACAGTACAATAACCTGAAACGAGAATAAAGAAATTTATTAATTTCATATGAATTCGTTACATATATGTATACATATTTATACATTAATACGTGCTAAAATGTGAATTAAAAGTAGTTTTCATCTAAGATTTTCGTTAAATAAACTGCTTTGGTAAAAATTTGGAAAAATGAAATATAATTTAAAAAAACAGACGAGAATTGCTTAAGCTAATTCAGCATTTGATTTTAATACCAACTTATTTAAGTACATTTTCTTGTTAATATTGTTCAAAATATTCGGCTAAAACGAATATTCAAAATATCCGTGGTAACGTTTCAATACTTGCATTGGAAAAATAGCCTTTATATTTGTCGAAAATTGGTTATTCTACGGGCTTGCATAAATAAATTTGCAGCGACCAGGTTTTGATTTTAATTGTTATGGCATGATTTATTCATAAAGTAGAGCTTATTATAAAAATTAAGGCATTATCAATATAATAGAAATATTTCCACAAACAATATTAACAACAGATGCAATTTCTGTCACTTATTTGAAAGTATTTCGAAAATGTATTATAAATTTAATGGAATGTCAAAATATTTTAAATACAAATTTATTTTCAGAAAACTTTAACTACTGAATGTACAAAGATTTTTAAAGTTAATTATTATGGATTTCAGCAGTGCAGATTACTCTAACAATATTTAACGAACACTACTCACTGCACCTGTCTTCTGCTTTAAAGTGATTTTTCTCCCGTATACTGTTAACAATTTTAGTTCAAAGTTAAATCATTTATTTTTGTACAGTCATTTTATGAACTACGATATTGTTCTTAATTTTTAAAAGATCCTCTTCATATTTCAACCTCGAAAATGCTCTCAGCTTTCACCAAAATATGGAGCTATTCGACAGCTAATCAGAATAAATATTTTTATGTATGATAAATATGCTGATTCAGACCATAAGAAGTTTTGCCTGTTTGTCCATTGGTTAGAACACAGGCTGCAAGTCAAGGGGTGTCAGGTTCAGTTCTCAGTTCAGGCTTGGGTGTTTGTAGTGTATCGGATACTCCTTTAAACAGAGGTCCCGGGCTAAATAGAGCTTGTTTGCAAAGAGTAATCTTAGCCATTTTATGATTCAACATTTTACCAGTTTATGGCTCAACCAGGGCTTAATTTCTAAGGAAAAAAGTACTGGAGCCCTAATATTCTGCAGTACTAACACCCGTAGCGTACCCCCCCCCCCCTTCGCCGTCACTCCAATCAGCATCTTTATGTTTCATACATTATTTTCAAAATTAAAAGCAATGTTTTTTTTTTTATTTAGCAAAATAAAAATTATACTTAGCTATGAACTATTCCACTTTTTAGTTATTACTACTTCCAAATAGAAACCTTTGCTTAATCTTAATGTTAATTAATCGCAGAATTCAGCGATTAAACAAGCTCAGGATTATGATTCGGAAATAGTGTTAACACAAAAAATGAATAGCTCGCAGCTATGCAGAATAGAAAAAGACTATTTCTGTTTATTCTTTATTCTGATCAAAATAGTATCAAAATGATTTGAAATAGAAATACATAAACTTTTGAATTTAAGACAGATTGAGCTCGAGCCTTTTATAAATTAAAAAGTCAAAATTAATAAGTCCAGATTTAAACTTACCTATCTCAAGGTCATTAATTTCAAAATTTTCTCTAAAAATCTATTTTTTTATTTTAATATTTTTAAGGTTTCATAAAATAATATCTTTGCAAATTATCGGTATGTGGGTATTAAACTAAACGGATTTGTCTTATAAATTTGTAAATTAAACTAAAATTTATTATTTTATAAATTATAATTTTACAAAGTTCATAAATTTCTCTTTAAATTTATAAAAAATAATTAATAACTTTTTGTTTACTTTATAAAATTATAAACTTCATTTTTATAAAAGTTTATAATTTATTTTGTTAGTTTATAATTTTTATAAATTAAACTAAATTATTAAGTCCAAATTTAAACTTACCTATTCTAAAGTTATTAATTTCAAAATTTTCTCTAAAAATCTAATTTTTCGTTTTGATATTTTAAAAATTATTCATTTTAATAGAACCATACACAAAAGCTCGCAGCAAAGCTTAAATATAATAATTTAATTTATTATAAATTTGTTTATTCACATAAGTTTTTAAACTAAGAGATAAAGAAAATTTACTTTAATAGCATGTAATAAATACGTCTGCTTAAGATAATTATTGTTTTTACTGGAATTGATAAATAAATCAACACACAAATTATTAAAAAAAAAGTATATGTACTATTGCAAAAATAAACAATCATTACTCTTAATACAATATTTTACGCATATAATACATAAAAAATTTAAATTTATATGTTATAAAGCATCAAATAATAAAGCAGAATATAGAACAATTTTGAAAAGAAAATATTAAAAACAATGGAACTCTGAAAATATCCATCTAACTATGAGAACTTCAAGATTTTGCATCATTAAAAGCATCTCAAATAAGTAACATCATTTGAGTACGTGGCCTGTCCAACCGTAGCGTAGTGGTTTGGCTGGCTGGTTTAGTAAACGGAAGGTCTTGGGTTCGATACTCATCGTGGGAAGTGGTGGTTGTTTATGAAAAACTCGCTCAGAAATGAACGGAAAAGAAGAAGCGTGTCTGCCCCTTATAAGATGTTGCTTGAGGGATTTTTTTTTTTTTTTTGGTCCTATAAAATTTATTTTAACGACATAAAAATTTCTAAAAAATACGGAAGATATCTGTTATAAAACGGAAATTTAAAAACGGATATTTCATAAATCACGGAAAATTTCCTGGAATTTACGGAATTTTTTTTTTCGTTAAAATACGGAAATAGTAGAGGCGTCTCGATTGCCAGTACAATTTCCGTTATTTTCAGGAAATTTTTTTTACAGTGATGAAATAAAGGTAAAAAAGATTTCATGGGATCTAGAAAATAATTGCCTCATTTTTAGGTGCGCTCGTAATTATATAAATACGTAGCACCTATAGTCGTCGTTTGGTCCGTCCGTCTGTCCGTCCGTCTGTCCGTCCGTCTGTCTGTCTGTCTGTCCACATATAACAACGCAAAAACTACCCAACCAAATGGTTTGCAATTTAAAATATATTATCTTTGCAGAATTTTGTCGAGACATTTCAAATTTTATTAAAATCGAATCAAAACTTTAGGAGATATTAATAAAAATATTTATTAAGAAATTTGAATTTTTTTTTTTTAAATCGGTGCTTTTTTGTTATAGGAGCTTCCGAAGTTTAATCGTCAAGCGACCGAGATACTTATTTTATGACAGAAATTAATCTGCAGACGATATAATTCATTTCACAGAATTAAAAATCATCAAGATCTGAATATTTATATAACTAGCTGATACATATATATCTGAATATTTATATAATTAGTTAAGATATTTGTATGAACAGTGTCATAAAATATATACTTAACTAGCTGTTTAACCCGTTCTACGCACGGGATATCATGAATTTAATTCTAAAACGTGCGTACGAACGCACCTCTTTTGTAACGTTTGACGTACAATTTCCAACTTGTTTTTAATTGCAATATTACTTAAAATGTTCTGCCGCATTATAAAAAGAGAATATGGCAAACAATCATCCACAAGAGATTTCGGAGAAAAGGAGATAAAAAAAAGGTTATATAATCCTGATGTAACCGTAACTGTTTATCAGCAACAGGCTGTTTTTAGAGTTTTTTTTCTTCAACCAGTGCGTTATTAGTAACCCTGACAAGTATAGTATGGAAATGTAATTTATCTAAACTCATGACCGTGTTTTTATGCCTTGCATATGATATCTACCATGCAAATAAAATCTTACTAAGTTTAATACGATCGGAAATACAAAAGTTAACTTTCTAACCATTTAAAGTAATTCTTAACTGGCTAGTTTCTGACACATCGTTGAATCTAATTTTTGTTCGTAACCGAAAGATATTGGCAAATGCTCTTATTCAGAAACTATGAAATTGAACAGTTTTTCATTTTTCGATAAAGGCAGATAATCTTTCAGAAAACTCTGTCAAAGTTAGCGTTTTAAACTAAATTTCTAAACGCAACAATCCAATAAAGATCGTTAGAAAACAAAAATTGCTTATAACTCGAGATGTAGTTCATTTACTAAAAAATTAAAAACTATTCCATTTCAAATCATTTCAATAGTCATTTCTGCAAGTGTCATGTTTTTCCATTTAAAAATGTTTATGTCAAAAAATCTCGCGGGGAAAAATATTTTTTCAAGAACAGCCTTAAGACAAAAATGTACGTGTTTTTCGTATTGCAAAAAGTACCACCTTTACATCACACAAATATATGGATAGATACATTGCATAACATTGAGAAAATAGCAACTGAGTTCGAGGAGGTAAAAAGCCAATAACAATGCTATGTGCATTTACCATAATGGTCAAGTTGATGCTGGGATAAACTTATATAGAAGTGACAATAGTGGGTAGCTAGTGATCACAATATAATCAATCACAATATCACAATATCTACAATATCATCAATCAATGCATGATTTTAAGTTTTATCACCTGCTTTTGGATTTTTCATTATTTAAAATCCTATATTGAAAAATATTTTTATTACGTTTTTAAGAATTACTTTTTAGCGACTATGATTGCAGTAGTTACCATCAGTGGCGTAGCTACACATTCAGCGCCCTGGAGCAAATTAAATTGGTACGCCTCCTTGTCACTATAAAAACTGTTCTGTCAAAGCTTTTATGAGGTTTAAACTAGAGTCCTACACGGGTCGGGTTGTACCTCATTCGAACCCGCAAATTCCATTTGAAGTCAACCCGCAACCCGACCCGAACCCAACAAAAAAAAATCTGGATCCGCAACCCGAACCGAATCCACAATACCTCAACCCTCAACCCGACCCGCACCCGCACCCGCAATGAAAGGACAATAAATCCCGTTATAATGCTATAATGAAAAGTAATGCACAGTTATATCTCTAATACCAATTTTATATTTTATATAGGAAAATGGACAAATCTATATTCTTTAATATTGAAATATAGTGAAACCTCGGAATATCGGACACCTCGAGATCGTTGAATAGAGTCCTGCAGCGGGTCGTGTTGCTTCTATTTATTTTTTCGGGTCGGTATGACTAATTTTCTTTCTACGAGTCAAGTTCAAACTTGAATAATTCTTCCGGCTCATATTTAGGTTTTAGCATGTCCGATTGTTGGGATTTTCACAAAAAGTTTGAACAGAACTATGTTTCAGATGAAAATAAATATGTATTTGAATATGAATAAGTCAGGGATCTGAAAAACTACTTTTTGTTAGTAGCGAACTACAAGTACAACTACTTTGTCAAAAATGTAGTTAACTGCAACCACAGCTATTTGTTTTAAAAAGTAGCGACTACAAACTACTTTTCAAAAATAGTCACTATTTTGCTACTTTTAGATTTTGTCGAAAGATTCAATCTACACTCGAAATTGAGGACACGGAATTAGAATTCTGCTCGGGTCGGATTGTGTATCCGACCCGAACTTGAAAATTCTGCTTAAAGTCAACTCGAAACCGACCCGAACCCCAAAATAGTTATACCCGAATTTGACCCGAAACCGAACGAACAGAAAATTAATCCATTTTTCAATACAATTATGAAAAAGTAGTCCACAAAGAAGATATCCGGTATTAAAACATTAGATATAATAATGCGTTACTAGATAAAGGGTTAACCGCAAGAAAATTTAGTCTTAGTTAGCACTTTGTTTTGTTTTATCAGCAAGAATGAATGGAAAAATATATGACACTGCAACTGAGAATTGTCGCAAAAAAAAAAAAAAAAAAAAAAAAAAAAAGCGAGTTATGATCAAGTGATTAGAAGAAAGGCATTTTTTCTTCCTTTCCAAATAGCGTAAAAGGTCGCTTTTCGGGGTGTCCATTATGAAGGTCTTATGTATACATATTTTTAACCTGCAAAAATATTGTGTACATTCTTTTGGAAAAGCGGGTCAACCCGAACTCGACCCGCAAGAGTCAAAACCCAACCCGAAACAATGAAAGTCAACCCTAACCGCGGTTCGGGTCGGTTGCGGGTAAAAGCGGGTAACCAGACCCGATGCAGGACTCTAGTTTAAAGTAATATATATTCTTACTTCGATTTAAGACGTTTCTTTTATTTAAGGAACAAAGTGAACAATAAGATATTCAACGAAATAAATACAAATAAAATATTAAAATGTACTATAATTCCTTAAATACGGACTACATACTGATATTTATTACGAATTGAGCATCATTTCCGATTTAAATGCGCCCATGGGCCCAGTACCGCCCTCAGTTTCTGTTGTTCCTTTCAAAGCTTTCGAAACAATAATACTAATAAAGAAACGCGTCACGAAAATTTTAAAACACAATTTCTCCGTTTTTAGTGCAAAAAACTCTGAAAATTCACAAAATTTAAGTTATTATAATTTGTAGAGTTTTGATCGTGCAAAAATGAAACTTGTATTGTTTTACTTGATAGTGAATAGAGAAAATTTTACTAAATATATATGTTTACTAAATATAGGTCCTTTGTGTTATTTCTTAAAAATCCAAACAAATTTAAATTTCGTAACCTTAAAAAAAAGTAACTACTTTGATATAAAGGGTTTAAATAGGGTGAAGAACAATTTCGAAACTTTTCTGCTATTCGAACTACATTTTTGAAGATACTGGTTTTGAGGAAATTATTCATTGGACTAAGCGATGAGAGTTGATATTGTATATAACATTCTTCAAAATTTCATTTAAGCGGCTAAGTTTTATTTATTTTGCACTTCAGACTTTTATGTCGTCTACAAAAAAATTGCAGTTCAATTTTAGACAGCTACCATAAACAACGACCGGCGTTACAGCTTTCGCTTTTGTTATTTTTTCCCCTACATTTTATAATTTCAAAGTTCATTGATTACTAATGTGTGAAATTTGGAATAGAGAGATTTGAAAATATGGAAAATATATTGAATGCTCCACTTTCGGAAGAATGGAATCAATAACAAATTTTCTTTACCTCGTTAGTTTTTCACACATAGTAGAAGACAACTAAAGCATCCATGGTTTCCACCTTGATAAAAAAGATAAACTTCTACAATAAGTTCTAAACAATATCATGTAGTATCCAACATCTGAGAAGAAAAACATTTCATTGTGACCATGTGATGGTAATTAATTAATTACAATCAATAATTTTTGAGGAACACTGGTTTGATACTTAAGTTCTTCTCTGCTTTTGGAAGAAAATGATTATCAATTCTGCCTTTGAAATGTGTCCTTTTTCCAAAATCTCATAAAGAATACAATTTTATTTCCACCTCCAATTTTTGTCGATCTTGGCCAAAAGGGGAAAAAAACATTCAAAAGTGTCTTTTTCTCGCTTTTTGTTTCCAAAATGGTCTATAAATTTCTCCAATTAGTCAAATTATTGGTTTTTTTTAATCGATAAAATAGCAAAATAGATAAAGAAATGTTGTTACATGTTGCTGCTTAAACAGGTTTCTCAACTGTCAATGTTTTGGATATTTCCAGGCAGTAATAATCATGGCGAATTTCTACACCGTTTGCAACAGAAATATACCAGGCAGATTGTTGTTTGGAAAGTGTGGTAGCCAATAATGTGACCGCTGAGAACACTGTATAGATAACTTTAACATTTGAAAAACTACCGTCAACGGCTAAGTTAAAAGAAAAAAAAATCAGGCAGGCTTAAACGGTGATGGAAAAGTTACTTAAGGGTACGGTATGGTATGAAACAGCGAATAGAAGTAATTTCTTTTAATTGAATATAAAAACATTTTTCAAGTCGAAGTAGTTCAGGATGAAAATTGAGTAAAATATCATAGGAATATGCTGAGTGTAACAGTTGTGATCCATCCATAATATTTATTAATATAATGAAAGAAGATATGCATAATTTTTTACAAATCTTTATTTCGTTATTTCAAATTTTGCGCCCTCGGGATTCATGCGCCTGGAGCAGTTTGCGCCAACTGCTCCATTGTAGCTACGCCCCTGGTTATTATGTGTATTGAATGAAATGTACATGGTTATCAGGAAAGAATCACCCGATTACAAAATTTAATATTTTCCCTAATTACCAACATAAAATTATAATTAATATGTCATTGTAAAGAAAAAATGTTATTTTTTTTCCACAAGTGTTCGATATGACTTCCTTTAGTCACCCGTATAATATCATTGTGATATGCTAATTCTTGACAAACACGTTGTAATGTTTCACTATTAACCGTTTGTAAAGCAACACAAATGCAAAAGTTCGGGCAAATCGTTCAGGCAAACAAAAGTTCGGGCAAAAAGTTCGAGCACATCGCAAAAGTTCAGGCAAACTGGTAGGCAGAGGTGTTATAAACAGAAGATCTTTGATATGTCTCCAAAGGAAGAAGTCGCAAGGGTTTCAGAAAACTCTGTCAAAGTTAGTGTTTTAAACTAAATTTCTAAACGCAACAGTCCAATAAAGATCGTTAGAAAACAAAAATTGCTTATAACTCGAGATGTAGTTCATTTACTAAAAAATTAAAAAACTATTCCATTTCACATCACTTCAAGAGTCATGTCTGCCACCCTCCTAGATCAGGTGACCTAGGAGGGTAGCTGTGTTGGACCAAATCATTGGGTGCACTGCGACCAATCCAATGGTGTGGTAGTTCACTGTTTTGAAATTTACGAACGTCCAAATACCAAAGGGGTGGTGTACCATTTTGTTGTAATTGACTTTTTTCCGCTATCTCTCATAGTTTTCGAGATAGAGTCGATAACTTTCAAATTTCGACCCTAGGGGAAATCACGCCCATATGATAGCGCATAGTCATTTTACTATAGGTAAACACTTATTCCACATTATTCTAGCCATATCCGTTCAAGAATTATTTCAGAATAACGCGACTTTCCTATGTGTCATGTATGTTCACGTACTTTATTGATCATATTTGCTGTATTTTAAACTGTCCGAACTTTCTAAGGTATACTTTATAAGTATTGGAAAAAGAGAAAAACATATAAGGCAGTGACATTTGTAGAAAGACTACTTGCTACTTATGTATAGCTCTTAACATTTTATACATGGCTACTTGTAAACAAAAAAAGGAAAAGAAGGTTAACTTAGACAGGTACACATTAATTTAATTTGAGAAAACTAATCGATGTTTTAACTTCGAAGCATCACCCACATATTTTTCTGACAATTATGTCAAAAGATATTAGATATTTTCAGTGGCACTATCTTTACCAGACTTTCTGTCTAAATTTTTATTTATATTTTTTTCCAGAATAAAAACATTTTACCAATTTAAAAATAATATATCGGAATTTTTTTGGTAATATAGGTGTATAAAATTTAGCACAAAATCAAAATAAATTAAATAGACTATTTTTTACACGTGTTAAAAGCTGACAAACAGAAGATGCTACAATTTGAAACATTTGCTCAAATTAAAATTTTAAAATTTATTACTTAAAAGAATATTTAAAATTCATGAAATTTAAATATGAAAACGTAGTAAGTTATGTCTGACGTTACCTTTCTGATGCTGAAAACTATATTTTGATAATTGCATTAGGGAGAATAAGTAGAATTTTACATACTACGGATATTTACACATGAACCGGCAGTAGCGGCTTATCATGGGGTTCGCAATCACTTTACTACCAGAATTTTCGTATATTGCATTTGACCTTATTTAATCGTGGGATGTTCTAAGATTAAACAAAGAGAAATTTAGTTTACGAAATTACTGGTAGTAAAGTGATTGTGAACCCCCTGAAGAGTCGCTACTGTGAACCGGGATTCGACTTGATATCTCTTGACTTGTAAACAGCATTCTTTTTGACCACTACACAAGCATGCTGATGTACAGTGCACTTTAAAACAGCCTATGCAGATTGCATAGAGCTATTTGTTTTGATTTTCTGTAACATATTGCCATTTGATTATGAAATATTGAACTGTTGTTGGAATTACATCATAATAAAGAATTTTGCAAAATTAAGTGAACCGTCTTAGTGCTTTCGCTTTCATTGAGCCATCAAATACTTAAACGTTAAAGAATTTTTTTTTTAGATTAAGTAAAAATTAAATTATGTTTTAAAATAAGTAAAGTTTGTATGCAAATTTTATTTCTATCTTATTCATAATGACGGTCTGGTCTCATCCACCCATACTAAAATATTGTGTCAATGATTCTGATTGGCTGGGATATGACATGCGTATAAAATGCCAGATTATAAAAATAGGTTCAACAGATTGTAAAGGTGGTGAAGGTGGAGTTTTGTGCCTTGGATGGTGATATGTTTATGCTTCAAGTCATGTTTATTTCAGGGGTTACCTTATTGAGTTTGATATTGAAACTTTTTAATCATGTTTATTTCATCTAAATAAAGCCTGAACTTTAATGTTTGTCTTCTATTTCTATGGCCATTTTCCTCACACTCTTAAAAAGTGAAATACTTTGGGAATTTTTTTGCAGTCTATTATTTTCAACTACGATGTTGTCTATGAAAGACTGAAACATTCAAATCATATTTCTCAAAAATTTCAAGTCGAAGTAATTAGAATCTTGTCATTCCAAGGTAACAAAGTGGATTCCAGAGGATCATAATATAAATTAATAAGGATGCAAATAAGTTTAAAATGCGTGACATAATCAAGACAGAACGTCTAATTCTTTCGTTATCAAAAGTATCGCGTCTTATCGTTGTCCAACATTTACAGGGTGTTACGACTTCCCTTGACCATGGCTGTCGCGCGCCTCTGCTGCGCATTCTGTGAAATTTGTGTTTTACAGTTTGGCAACAGTTTTAACCTGTCATTAGTTATGTTTTAGTTGTTCTGCCAAAAGCTACGCTTTTTTGTTATAATGAAATAAAATGAACAAAACGGTACATCCACTTATTTGATTATTTATATAAGTTATAAATACGCACGCATAAAATCATTTCGTTATAAAGAGTATCGCCTCTTATCGTTGTCCAACATCTACAGGGTGCGGAAAAAGTTTTGGATGGGCATAAAATCTATTATTTTCGAAAAAACCGTAAATATCAACAATTTATTAACAAAAATATTTAAATTTAACATCATATAAATAGTGGAAAAACGGATTAGATCTAAAAGTATCCGCCTCTTTCTTTGATACATGTCCTTATCCATTTTGGGATATCATTGACTGCGGCACGAAGTATCTCATCGGGAAGATTGGTCCATTCTTAAATGAATTTTGCTTTCAGACCATCAAAACTTTGATGGGAAGCAGCCAAGACCTTTACCTTCAAAATTCCCCAAATGGAAAAATATATTGGATTGATGTCGGGCGAATTACCAGGCTATTCATCGGGAGGGATGAAGTCAATGTTCTCCGCCCTAAGCCAGTCAAAAGTCTTGCGCGCACGATGGGCGGGTGCAGAGTCTTGCTGAAACACCCAATTTCGTCCAGAAAAGTGTTTTTGAGCAAAAAGGCTTGAGAACTTTCTGCAAAATCTCGTTCTGATAACAAGCCATTCAAAATTTTTCCGCACTAAACCATTTGTTTTAAAAGTGTAATTCCAAATGCAAAAAGTGTCTCAAATGTTCTTCGCCATACTAAAATTAAATAATTATAGTATTTATTTCATATTAATTATATTAATTAACATAATTATTATTATAACATAAATATATATATGTTATATATTTATGTTATATATATATATATATATATATACGTATATACAGGGGTCGAAAAAACTACTTTTTTATTTTAGCGAACTACGACTACAGCTACTTTATCAAAAATGTAGTTAACTACAACTACAACTACTTGTTTTAAAAAGTAGCGACTACAAACTATTTTTCAAACGTAGTCACTACTTCGCTACTTTCAGATTTTGTCAAAGGATTCAATTTACACTCGAAAATGAAGACACGGATTAAATAATACAGCGATCCCTCTTTATATATCACGTCTGCCGGGATACAATTTAAAATATGCGACATAACCGAGGGCATTAAATAATTAAGAAAGATAACAGACAAGAAAATGTTATCTGTTTGTCTTCTATATACGCATTACAAATTTCGTAGAAAAATTGAGAGAGATATTATAATCTAGAAAATTACAAAAAAACAACTCTAAATGCAAATAATAAATAAATATTTAAATAAAGCAATTCCGAAAAATAAGAAACCCGGTGGTTAAGAATTATTAACAAGTAAATAGTCAAATGTTGCAGCTAGAAAATTAGTTCATTTGTGGGTTAGCACTTGATTTTAGCAGCAAGTGTCAATGAGAAAAATCTCTGACTTCATGTGATGCGCTGTTATACACTGCAGCTGAGATTTGTAAATTGTTGAGCAGAACAAATTTTGCACAAAAGACGCAAGTTTCGACCAAGTGATTTGCAGAACGGCATCCCCCCACCCCTGCAGTAGCGTTAAATGTAGCGTCGGTTCTCACTACAAACTACTGTTTTTTTGTAGCGCGCTACTCGCTACACTACATTATTCAAAATGTAGTGCACTGCACTACAAACTACTCTAAAAAGTGGCGACTACTGTAGTTTCGCTACTTGTAGCGCGCTACTTCCGACCCCTGCGTATATATATATATATAATATATATATAATATGACTTATGAAACGCAAGGGTCGCATAAAAATTTTCATGATGACGGACAACATCTGAAACATTTTTGCAATTGCATGTTATACCCCTAAAAAGTGTATAAATTAGCTATTGGGCAACAATAAAAAGCCCTGTATATTTTTTAACTATAGCAAAATTAATTGCACGTTCGTAAAATGATATTGATTTCGATACACATGTACAAACTATTCGAATAATTTGATCGAAAATTCAATGATTTCTATGAAAAGCTAAATGTTACTTAATTCCCAAAGTCAGAAGGCATCGATCAATTTAAAAATATAACTATTAATTTTAAACTTGAAATTTGCAAATGATATCAATGAAAAGATCTGTTGGATCGATGATACTCAGTTCAAGTAAAAATTTCATTAAATGAGATTCTTAAAATGACTACAAATTTTATATTTATTCCAGGTTATGTTTCTCTTAAAATTCGATACACAAACATATTTCTTCAAAATTAATTTCTCTAGAAAACGCTTTTTATGTGATAGTCTTTTAATAATCCTATTTTTATCACTTTCCAACATAAATGAAAAGTGTTTATGATTTCGATTTGTCTGTCAGTCTGACTGTACGTGCTCTAACTCGCATAAATATACTTGGATTGTCACACAATTGATATATATTATTGATGTTCAGTGTGGCCTGTTCGGTATTGAAAATGAAGTGTGACGCGCTTATAGTTACTTTACAGGGACACTCAAACAATTCCGTTACATTACCGTCTATGGGAAAAAAATCATTTGCGATTTATTTTAATAGTGATATACTATTTCAAACATATTGAAATTGACATATACCACTGAGGTGCATTACAAGATGCTTACAGATAGAATATGGTGTGCATAGCACTTATAGTTTCTTTACAGGACCACTCAAAAGAATTCCGTTACATTACGTTGTATAGGAAGTTTACGATTTATTTTAATATTTTTTCACTATTTCAAACATATTGAAACTGATATATGTCACTGAGGTGCATTACTATAGGCTTATATAGAATACTGTGCGTATAGCAATCATCATTCATTTACAGGGACACACAAAAGAATTCAGTTAAAGCACTTTCTATTAACAATAATCGCTGGAAGTACGTTTTCAATTGCGGCGGTTCGCGTTTTTAAATGTAATTATTTTTTTTCCCTATTACTTGATGAGCATAAATTCCATAGATAATATACAGGGCAGGCAGAAAATCGCGAGCACATTTCCATTTATGGACGGAAATTTCAGAAGAGGATTTTTAAACTGTGCTATACGTTTCCAAACTGAACTAAATTTTAACGTTTCATGTAGTATGTATACAAATCTATTTATAATATACAGGGCTGCACAAAAGAATTTGGATATTTTTCGTATATTGTTGGTAACTCCTAAAATTGGGTTTTGAAATATATTATGTTTTTTCCAAGTTGCAAAATTTGTCCATAGACCAATCATACAAAAATATTATATTTTCATTTTCAACAAGTCGTGGTGCTTATCCCAACTGGCACCCACTCGCCTCACCGGGTGGTCCCGAATCGGCCTCTTGGGTGAGGAAGATGACTGGGAGCCCGGCGTTGCGCACGACGGGGGTCATTAACTGACGAATCACCACCTCAGCGTGGTGAGCGGGTGGTGCAGCGGTGTCTAATTATCCGACTTCGCTGGGGGCTGGGTAGATGACCTGCCCACACTCCTCGGGCTCCCTCCACCTTGGGCCGGTTCTCGGCTGCAGGGGGTTTGCGGCCTCAGGTTGTCCTTCGGGATCTCATGTGCAGAGCTTCACTAGTCCCTTGCCGGTAACGCCAGCCGATGTGGGTTCTAGAGTTGTCTCCGCGGGGTCTTGGGTCAGCCGGGTGGTAAAAGGATCCGCGTAGCCTGAATCCTCGTGCCTAGGTGGTTGTTGGGTGGCGACCACCGAGGATAGGTGATGTGAGGGCAAAGGCTAGTTAACGGTGATAGGACAGTTACCACACTTGTCTAATGCGAGACGGAGGCGAGGACGGACTTCGTATGACAAGGACCGCTTGGGTTCTATTGTGACGCCTGTCGGTGGGTGAGGCGGCATGCAGCAACCCTCGGCACCATGCAGGCGGTAGAACGTAGATGTGACGAAAAGTGTGAGTGTAGGTTGACCACGTTCGCTTTTCCGATCGTCCCTTGCGAATCCCTCTGTAGCTGGAGTAGTTGTGAGCCGCCCTCAGGGTCGTTCAGGAAAGGGATTGCCCGTTGGTACCAAGAACGGTTCGAGTCATGGAGGGCCCTCAGGTCCGAGGTCTGTGGCTCGAGTAGACTTTTCTGGAAGGGTGTGATGACTTTCTCGGAACTGTTAGACTGCGAGGAACCGGGCCGGAGGCTGAAGACAGTGTCCAGACCTTCGTTGGATCTTGGCCAGCCCAGCGCGTCTATGCGTAGCCATAGCTCTCTGTGCCTGACAAGATTGGGGCTCTCTAACTCTTCTAACAATAACTCCTCTTGACTAACCTTGACCAGTTCCGCTTCTTTAGCGCATTGGAAGAAGTTTTCCACGACCTTCAGAGTCCCGTAGTGATTTTTCGTTCTTCCGTTTTTGTGTTTGTGTTTGTGTAGTGTATGATATGTGAATGAACCGCTCAAATGGAGTCGACCGACTACGTCTGCGCTCTGCCGTAGGGGTTCTGTCGGAGGCAAAACCATTTGGGTGGGGACAGCCCTAGCCAAGGCATGCCTATGCGTCAAGGACCTAGTTTCTTCGCGGTCCCGGGTTGGCGAGAAGCCCCTCCTGCTCGACACGTCTGATGAACTAGTCGTTTCCTCCTTTCCTAGGACTTGATAATTGGAAGATGTGGTTACATTAATGGGTCATGGGAGTGGTTCGGCATTGGCTGAGGATCCGGTTACCCTTGTGGGGTTCCGGCAACGGAGCCGTTGTATCACTTTTGCGTCCGCCCAAGTTTGATGTGGTGGTGTCCTCTGAGTTTGGGCTCCACCGCATGTTGCAACGACCTCTTCATTTGGGAAAGGGTGCAGAGGCGCAGGAGGCTCAGGCCCCGCTTCTCCTCCCGTCCGAAGAGACCACCTTGGAGGTCACCGGGTAAACCGACCCTCTTTGGTGGTGATCTCGCAGGGATTCACGAGGATCTGGAATCGGCGGTGGAGTACGACTGCCTTCGACAGCCGTAGCTTGTCATTTCCCCAACTGGCAATCCGAAAAAAAATACTGGTTTTATCGCGAATTCCCTCAGGGTTCGTGCCTCGGCCTTTTCTTATGGAGAATATTTATGAATGGTTTGATGAAGATTCTCCGAAGACTCGGTATAATAGCAATTGCATATGCGGATGACCTACTACTCGTTATACATGGTCTCTCAAGAAAACTTCTGGAGATGATGGGCAAGTTGGCCTTGGATCTCATCAGTGACTGGGCAAAGGAAAACAAACTAATTATCGCATATGGAAAGTGTAACGTTATAAACCTTCGAAGACCCGGATATTTAAAACGTGTACCTATATATAAATTGGATAATTACTTAAAAAGCAATACTTAAAAAGCAATTACCCTAGATGCAACACTCTCCTTTCTCCCCCATCTCCGCAACAAACGATTAGAAATAACACAAGTAACACACAACCTTTTAAAATTTGCATCATCATCAGGAGGGATTTTTAGAGAGATTCTCAAAGTATGGTATAATAATATTCTGGAGAAAAAAATCACCTATGCTGCATTGATATGGTGTGCTCGAATTCAAAAGTCACATGGTCTAAGGCTTATTTCCTCAATTAAGGTTCAATGACTACTCCTAGTCACGGTGCCTATAAAAAATCTCCAACTGCAGCTCTTTGCGTACTGTCGGGAATTCCCCCTGTTTCATTGCAGCTGAAGTAACTATCCACTCTCGGAAGGGTAGTTCGTCTTGGGGTTCCGGTAGATGAACATAACCCGATGAATTACCAACCGAAATCAACTAAAAGCATAATACCTCCATACATTGAATACTTTAAGTGGCAAACAGAAAATGAGAGGATAATCGAAATTGATATATTCACCGACGGATCAAAATCATCAGATGGCACTGCATACGCTTTCTGTGCATATGAAGGTTCAGTTTTACAGGGAACAAGACAGATTCGTTTACACCAAGAAAATAGTGTCTACCAAGCAGAGCTACTAGCAATTCTCGATGCAATAGACTGGGCTAATTCTAGTAATTTTCACAGATACACAATGAATTCTGATAGTATATCCATAGCCTGCAGGCATTAGCAGATATATTCACCGCCAACTTACTCGTATGTGACATAATTACAGCCTTGCAACAAACATAGAAATGCATTTTCTTTAAATGGGTGCGTTGTCATTCTGGCATAGCTGGAAACGAACTTGCTGATAAACTGGCCCGCGATGCAACGAAACCGTCTCAGGACATCTTACGAAAATTCTACCCATTTCCACCATCATATTTAAAGAAGATAAGAACATCAGAATTAATAAGATTCTGTCAAATGGATTGGAATCTGGGAACAACGAGTCGCTTTACTCACGCCTTAATCCCAACAGCATCAACAGATATTCAACTTCAAAATAGGCACCACTACATCTTTGCAACAAAACATGGCCCGTTTCCTCAATATCTCAATAAATTCAGCAAGGCATCGTCACCTAGATGCACCTGTGGGAAAAGAGGTACCTCCTTACATTGTATCCTAGATTGTACCCTGACTGCCCACCATCACATTAGAAAGCCATCACAAATGTATCTGCCGGCCGGGTTTGCGTAAGTGCTGAAACAACCAAAACTGCTTCAAAAAATAACAGATTGTATATTTCTGCTAGAACGCAATCAATACTTATTCATGCTGCCTCCATTGGACGTAGTGGAGGTTGAATATGAAATGGACTTCTAATATGCATAAGGACCTTTACACACTACATAAACTCTACCCTTAACAATTTAGTTATTCTTAATGATATCATACAGTGTTATTTAGTATTTTTAGCATAATTTATCATTGTTTACTCTAGTATTATTATTCATGCATTATTGTTCATTTAGTACTTACTTCTATCCCTTATTATTATTTACTTCAGCATCTTACAGTATTATTACATGGTAGTATTATTGGTCAGTATCACATAGTAGTATTTAGTACTGCTCAGTAGGATTGGTAAATTGTATTTTCAGAATTTGTATTTTTGGAATTTTGTATTTCAAAATTTGTATTTCAGCATTACATAGTATAATTATTGCTCAATATCACAAAGTATAATTTAGTAATGCTCAGCATAATTAGGTAAACAAACCTTCTGGGCGGGGCTAGTTGAGCTTAAGCCGAAAGGTAGGCCTCCCCGCCCGTTTTGACCTTGACCTTGCTTACTTAGACATCATTTTTCACCTTATTAAACGGTAAAGATTTGTAAAAGTATATTGGAAGTGTTGGAAAGTGTTACACAATCTATGCTTGACGCATGAGTTTTCGTTCTTGTTAAGTATTAAAATTATAATGGAAATTTTCTTTTAACTTTTTATTGGTATAGTTTATTAACACTTCCCAACATAGTTCAAAAGGGTTTATAAATTCAGTTGGTCTGTTTGCCGTCTGCTCGTGTTCTAACTCGGGTAAATATACTTGATTACCATGCAGTTGATACATGTTATTGAGGTTTACTATGGTTTGTTTGGTATTGAAAATGTAGAGTGTGGCATCTATAGGGACACTCAGAAGAATTTTGTTATATATTATGGTATATCGAGAAAAATCCCTTGCTGTGTATTTTAATAATTCAAACATATTGAAATTGATATATATCCCTGATGCTTTCATATATATATATATATATATATATATATATATATATATCTGATGATGCTTACTACATAATAAGGTGAGCATAACATTCATCGTTCATTTCACAAAACAAACAGTTTACAGTAGTGTCTATAAATAATAATTGAAAAACAATTGCTTTAAGTACGTTTTCAGTTGTGTACGCCTTTTTTACTCATTTTTTGCACGTAATAAATTCTATAGATCCTATACAGGGCTGCACAAAAGATCTCGAGTACATTTCCGTTTATGAACGGAATTTGCTGTAGCGGAATTTTCAACTGTGCTATTCGTTTCCTAACTGTATAGATACAAAGTTATAGATACTGTACAGAGCTGCACAAAAGAATCTGGATACTTTTCCGACTATTGACGATAATAGATGGCATTAGGCTTTCAAACGTGTCATGCGTTTTACAAACTGTTTACTTAGTCAAACTGCTGGGCGGGGCTAGTTGAGATTAAGCCGAAAGGTAGGCCTCCCCTTCCAGACCTTGTTTACTTAGCCATAATATTTCACCATATTATTCTGTGAAGTTGTTTCAGTATTCTGGATGTCTTGGAAAGTGTTTCCTAATATATGCTTCACACATGATTTTTCTTTCTTGTTATTAGTTCTGAATTGAATTTTTACACATAGTGTAAGGAAAGTATTGTAATCATGATGTATGTGTGCGTCTGAGTGAATGCAATAGCTTCCAAACGGTGCTCCGAATGAGCTCCCATTTGGTGAATGTGTTATTATAGACCACTATCGTAAAAACTGTATCGATTTTCGTACAAATTGACCGACGGATTAGGTATTTACTTCATTTTTTAAGATCCTGCATCAGTCATGCGAAAATACGCACAAGCTAATGTTAAGTGTATGGGAAGGTTCTTAGCAGATTTCTCGCTCGCATTTTAATATTTTTAAATGATTTTTTTTAAATAGTATAGCTGAGGTCGATATCTAACGTTGTTAGTTTTCACTTTTTCGATTTTGGTTCCAGTTTTTTTTTTATATAAGGGTACTTTCACTTTCAAAGTCGGTTCCAAAATTGAAAATGTCCGCTTATAAAAAAACTCAATAAAATAGAAACTAACAGCGTTAGAGATTGACCTCAGCTATCCTATGCAAAAAGAAATCATTTAACATATTAAAATGCGAACGAGAAATCAGCTAAGAACCTTCCCATACACTTAACATTAGCTTGAGTGTTTCTTCCCGTGACTAGTGTAGGTTCTTAAGCATTTTCAAACCATTTTTCGACGATTCTATAGGGAAAAGCACCAAGAAATCGTGAGTGTGTATAAATGATATATACTGCGGCGTTGTCGTCAAGCAGTGGTGGCTCAGAGTTAACGTCTCCAGTTTCAGACCAAGAATTCTAGCGTTCAAATTCAGCCAATTCCATTGTTTCTAACGTTTATATACATCTTTTCTTTAACACTGCCCAACATAGTTGAAACATGTTTATGAATTCGGTTTGTCTCTCCGCCTGTCTGTCTGTCTGTCCGAACTCTAGCGCTCGTAAATATACTCGGATTGTCATGTAATTGACATATGTTATTGAAGTTCACTGTGGCCTGTTCGGTGTTGAAAAAGAAGAATATAATATTTATCGTTCGTTTACAGGGACATTCCAAATCTTCTGTTATATTATGCTCTATGTTGAAAAATATTTGCACTGTTTTTCATCACGTGCATGTGTTCAAACATTTGGAAATTGATATGTATCACTGAGGTGCGTAAAAGGCTACTTACTATAGAATGAGGTTTGATAGCATTTATCGTTCCTTTAAAGGGACCCAAAATATAATTTGGTTACAGTACAGTCTATGAACGATAATTATATGGGTTTATAAATTTAACTCACTTTTTGCATATTACTTCGTGTGCATAACTTTTATAGATCCTATACAGGGATACACAAAAGATCTCGAGTGCATTTCCGTTTATTGGCGGAAATTGTAAAGGGGAATTTTTAACTGTGCTATGCGTTTCCTATCTGAGCTAAATTTTAGCAGGCTATGTAGTATATATACAAATCTATAGATCATATACAAGACAGCAGAAAATAATTCGGACATTTTCCTGACTATTCAAAGTAATTTCTTAAATTGGGTTTTCAAATGTATAATGTGTTGTCCAAATTTTTTACTTAGATGTCATCTTTCACATTATTAAGCGGTGTTTTGTTACAATATTCTGAATGTGTTCAATATTCTAAAGTGTTTTATAACATATGCTTGACGCTTGATTTTTCGTTCTTGTTTACTTTCCAATCACGTGCACGATTGTACGTAGAGTCGAGTGGAATGTTTTTTTTATTAGTTTCTTCACTAATTACGGAAATTCACACGCGCATCAAAAGTTTTTCTAGATGAAGTAAAAATAAATGGGTTAGAGGTTTTATGTCAGAAATTAGGGAATCATGTTGATGGATTTGTAGCAATCATTATATGGAAGAACCACTTACAAAATAGTTTTAAAAAATATGTACACTGGAAAAACGAGAATACTTCCAAATCAGATGCTACTTCATGTTAAAGACTCCCTCATTAATTCATTTTTCAACCAAATTGTGAATCCAATTCAAATTAATTTTCTATTCAAGATTTTGTTTTTTTGAGTACCGTTTACTTCGTCTGATTCTAGTTATTTTTATTTTATTGATATCTTTGTTGCAATAGTCATTTTTTTGTAGCTATTAAAAAGTTAAAGAGCCGAGAATCAATTCCGAAATACTATAACAAATATTAGGATTTGAAATCAGAAGATAGAGGATTCATTCAGAAACGTTGCTGCAAATACTTCAGATTGAAATATGCAACAAAGAGCATAAGAATTTATTTCAAAATGCTTCGATATACACTGAAAATGGTAATTAAATAGCACATAATAATCTAAAAGCACAAGAATCTAATCTTGAAATACACTTCAAGTACTGTAAAACTGATTCTCCAGCAAAAAGTACAAAATATGTATCCCAACAATGCACTAAAGTGCTGCAAATCGGAATTTGCAGCTGAAAGAACAAGAATTTATTCCAAAAAACAGCTGCATATACTACAGATATGAATTAGTAACTGGAAGCATAATGATCTAATCCCAAAACCACTGAAAGAACTGTAAAACTGAGTTAAGAGTGTGAACACATAAAACTTTGAAAATATTACAAATATAAAGAATAGTTCTGAAATATTATTGGAAATACCCTAAATCTGAATTTTCCGCCAAAAAGCATCTATGCCGAAATACAAAGTCAAATTTTACAAATCGAAATTCGCATGTTAAAACACAAAAATCTATCCTGAAATGGTACTGTATATACTATAAGTTGGAATTTGCAGCTAAAAGCATAAGAATTTATTCAGAAAAACTAAGACCGTAATCTGGACATGCTACAAAAGACCATATTCTCTATATATTTAAAATTGGTAGCAGCAGCTAGAAACCAGAGAATCTAATATGAAAATACTACTAAAAATATTGTGTATCAGAATTTAAAAAAATCTTGAGAATGTAGTCTGAAATAGCATAGTAAATTTAGTAATTTAAAAACATTCTAAATATATTCGCAGATTAACCTTTTGTGTATTTTAAAACAGTGGTTAACAGTAAAAGTCAGGTGAAGTAGGTAAAGTACTTCTTAACCTAATTTTTTACTAAAAATATTTTGCTTAAATATTTATATTCTATTTTTATATTCGTTTTTTATTTATTTAATTCGTACTTGCACTAAATTTCTTTTATAAATAACAATCTCAATGTGATTGGCACATAAAAGCAAACGCTTTCTTACGAACCAATCTAAGTGAAGAGTCGGGAAAAATGTGACATTACCATCTTGATATAAGGGTGAACTAAACAAAATTGGAGATAGAGGAGCCCTTGTGGATAATAAAAACAATAGCAACCCTGTCCTGTCTCTAATCGTATCCACGTTATGGCGGATAGAAGGAAAGTTCGTTAAGTCTGCGTGAAGTCTCAAAAACCCTAAATTTCCGAGGTTTCTGCAGACTTACAAGCAAAATAAGCGCATTTTGAAAAGGGCAGAAAAAATCCTATAATATTACAACATTTTCATCAGGATATCTGAATTTGAAGACGAATTACAAGCGCTAAAACATTTTCAAAGTGCAAAATCGAGCTGTGACTAAATTTTTTCACTGGCAATATTTCAAACACCCCTCTAGCTACAATCAGTCAAATTTATCAAAAACTTACTTATTTTACCATGTATTAAATGAGTCTACAATAAACGATATCAGTGTTCTAGTTCAGGAGAAATTTATTGTTTGCAATAGATCACTGAAATTACTCCGGATGACATGTCAAATTTACACAACTGGCATCATTATCCTCAATAGAATCCATTTATAACGTGAAACTCATCGTTCCATACGAGATTCAGCTTAAATAGTTGGTTTGGAGTGGTTGACGATAGCTTAATAATTCCACATGTGTTCCAGAGTCACCTGACAAGCAATACATATTTGGAGTTTCTTGAACATCATTTGCCAGGATTATATGATGTCATTCCTGCACTCCAACAAGCGGAAATCATTTTTCAACACCATGGAGCCCCTGTGCATTCTTCAAATGCCGCTCAGAACTTTTTGACTGTGCAGTATCCGCTATGGATTAGTCGTACGTGGTAAATTTCTTGGCCACCTAGACCGCCAGATGAATTGGAACAGATGTGGACATATCAAATTACCGTCAACCACTCCAAGATTAACATGTAAGCTGAATCGAGTCTGGAACGATTCATTTCGCGTAGTAAATTGATTTTGTTGAGAGTGATAAAGTTATATATATTTGGCATGCCATCGCGGTTATTTCAGTGATGTATTGCAAATGAAAGGCTAAATTTCTCCTGAACCTTAAAACCGGTATGATTTATTGTAGGCTCAATCGAAAACTGGTAAAATGGACAGTTATTTTGGTAAATTTGACCTATTGTAACTAGAAGATGTTTGCAATATTGCCAGCTAAAGAGTTTGGCGAAAATAGACCCTATACACCGTTTGGGTTCCAGGCTACAATTTCGGAAATGTTTCCCCAAAGCACGTGACTCAACGTCACAACAATACGGTCCATTACTGCTCTATGACATGCAGCCTTGCGCTGCAAAACGAGTCGCTGCATAATTAAAGCCGAAAATGTCGGAAATGTTTCCCCAAAGTACGTGACTCTCACGTCAAAAGCAATAGGGTCCATTTGATTTTCCACTTCGTTAAGGTTTCAGTGCTTGTAGCTTACAGTTAAATCCAACCTTATGGAAATGATCTAGGGTTTTTCTGCTCTTTCAAATGTGTGCTTAATTTGCATGTAGGTTTTCAAAAACCTTATAAATTTGTGTTTTTTTCAGATTTCACGCAGATTAGACGCTGGTCCTTCTATTATTCGCCATAACTCGGAAACTCTTAGCAATAGGACATAGTTTCTATGGTGCGTTATGCTATACATAGGCTCTACTATCACTTCCTTTCGTTTAGCACATTATTTCAAATTCACCCTGCATTTTTAAAAATAGAGGTGTTAATGACTATGCCCAAGAAACTTCAGCTATATTAATGAGATCTCCATGGTAACTCTGACGTCTACAGATGCGCTCTGGGAAGAGTAGGGGCATAAGTATAGAGTATTTCGAACCAGATCTGAAACACTTCACTAGAGCAGTCTTATTTCTGAAGGAGATGAGAGTACATATGCAAATATGACATTTTTTCCCGTTTGCTTTATTTGTTTGATGCAAACTGCAAATAATATATTTAGTGTCGCACATATTTTATAAAATAGATATTTTAGTATCTATTAAGCTAATGACATTCTGTCTAATTTATTACAAACGCTCTTTAATTGCTGAAAAGATAAAAATCATAAGGGATATACTTTGTCATAAACAAAAATCGTTACAAGTGGTAGTAAAAAACAGAGGTAATTCTTATAATGTTAATTTTGAAATGTTAATATTATTGTTTTAATGATGATTTGAGAAACATATCTTCAAGAACTTATGCGAGAGATTTATAGAAATGGGGATATTTATATTGACTTTTACTAACTGGTTTTGATCATTGTAATTCATTTGCACTCAAAAGAATTCCGTTACATTATGGTCTATGGGAAAAGTCGTTTGCAATGCATTTTAATGATGTTACTCTATTTCAAACACATTGAAATTGATATACATCACTGAGGTGCATTAAAAGAAGCCTACTGTAGAATGTTGTGTACATAGCATTTTATCGTTCATTTACAGAGACACACAAAGTAATTCGGTTATAGTACTGTCTATGAGCCACAGTTGCTCTAAGTGCGTTTTCAATTGTGCTATGCTTTTTTAAATTTAACTAATTTGTTGCATAATACTTGGCGTATATACATTCTATAGATCATATACAGGGCTACACAAAAGAATTCGAGAACATTTCCGTTTAATGACGGATATTCCTGAAAGAGAATTTTCAACTTTATTAAGCATTTCCTAACTGAATTAAATTCTAGAATCCTGTGCAGTATATAGACAAATCTATAGATCATATACAGGATTTCACAAAATAATTTAAATATTTTTCCGACTTAGACGGTAATTGCTGAAATTGGGTTTTCAAATGTGTTATGCGTTTTCCAAATTGTTTTCTCAGATATCATTTTTCACCTTATTAAACGGTGAAACTTTGTTACAGTATTGGGGCTATATTGTAAATTGTTTCATAATCTATGCTTGACGCATGAATTTTTCTTTTTGTTAATTTTTAAGACATATTCATACTGATTTGTTGCTTTTGAACTACGGGACGCGACTGGTTTAAAATACAGTTTTGCTTGAGATAATGCGAAAGACTCGAAAACAATGCAATTACCTAATCTTACAAAGCTAAATTAAATAAGAAAAACTTACGAAGAGAGTTTTGTGAAGCAACCTTTACGAATGCTTTCATCTATAAAGAATGGAATCTCATCACCTTGGCAATGGCATTGACCATCCAAATCACTTTTCATCCGATGGAGCGTGAAAGTAGGTTCAGTGAATTGAAGAAGCCAAACAAGGAGGTACAACCTTGAACTGAGCAGAAGTAAAGCTTCCACACAAATATCCGAGTACCTTAAGCTATATGAATGTTTTTATTTAAAACATATTCATTTTAGCATTTTAAACGTTACTTATGGTTATCATTACAGGCTGCGTACATTTTTGTCACTATTTTTAATAGAATATTCCGCCTTATTTAACACCGCAGAAAAAAGTTACGAATTTTGTTTACGAAGAGACTGCGAATTCTGCGATTTAAATATTAAATTGAAAATTTATTATTTTAAATAGCGATGGCAGGCACCTCGAAAATTCCAGGAAGTGTACGCACCTTGTAATTAATACAATTAAGGGGTATCGGTACCCTTTGAACAATTTTTTATTTATTTATTTGATTACTTTGGAATACCTTTATAACAGATTATTAAATGGTTTTATAAAGAAAAATGATTTAATCAAGAAAAAATGTAATTCTTATGTTGAAATTGTAAAATTTTAATTTTAAAACCACACTTTTCCTACAATTTTGAACTTTTCTCAAAATCTTTTTTTTTTTTTGTAACTTTTGTTGCAAATGACTTATAAATAACCATAAGGATCAGATTTCCAAAAAATAAATAAATAATAATAATAATTTCAGCAAAAATAAATAAAATGTCATGACATATGTAAAAATGCAGTAAAAATGACTATTTACCTATATTTATCTATAAAAGATAAACAATTTTTATTATTACAAATCTGATCCTTTTTATTTATAAAACTTTTTAACCCTTTTTTTATAAAATTTTTTATAAAGAACAAAGAACACACACTGAGAAAAATGATTTAAAGATTTCAACTCTAAAAGAGAATTTTATCTATTTAAAGGGAAACGGATGCAGTAAAAACCGTTTTTCACGTATTTACAATTATTGGATCTATATGTAACTTTACTAGGATATGCTAGAGATGTCTAAAACATTCCAAGCAAAAAGAAATTTTAAAAATGCTATTTTCGTCTTTTTTTTCTTTCGGAAAATGAAGGGTGGCTAGCCCACTTAAATGACTAAAAGATAATTTTGCCAAGTAAATATGTCATTCCAGAAAAACCTCAAAAAGTTAATTTTCTGTTGCACATGTTTCAATGCTTAATCCTATTTTATGTTTTTTACACGCTTTTTAACGTTTTCTGACATAGTTGGAAAGTGTTTGTGACTTCAGTTTGTCTGTCTGTTCACTAATTCACGTAAATGTACTGAGATTGCCATGTAATTGATATATATTATTGATGGTTACTAATGGAATGTTCGATATTGCAAATTAAGTGTGTAGCATTTGTAGTTCGTTTACAGGGACACTTATATAATTCAGTTACATTATGGTCGATGGAGGAAAATCGTTTGCATTGTATTGTAATGATTTCAAACATATTGAAAGTGATATGCAACACAGATGTACTATAATATGATTACTGTAGAGTAGTATTTATCGTCCCTTTACACACAAATAATTCGGTTACAGTACTGTCTGTGAGCTAGAATTGCTACAAGTGCGTTGTTACTTGTGGTATGCGTTTTTAACACTTTCCAACATAGTTGAAAAGTGTTTTTGAATTCGGTTTGATTGTCTGTCTGACAGCCGTCTGTCTGCCGTCTGTCTCTCTGTTCGTGCTCTAAGTCACGTAAATATGCTCGGATCGTCATGCAATTGATATATGTTATTCAGGCTTAGTGTGGCATGTTCGGTATTAAAAATGAAGTTTGTAGCACTTATTGTTTTTTTTTTTACAGGGACACTCAAAATAATTCCGTTACATTGCGGTCTATGGAGATAAATCATTTGCGGTTTATTTTAACGATGTTACACAATTTCAAACATATTGAAATTGATACATATCACTGAGGTGCACTACAAGAGACTAATTATAGAATGTGGTGTGCATAGCACTTATAGTTCCTTTACAGGGATACTCAAAAGAATTCCGTTACATTACGGTCTATGAAGAAAAATCGTTTGCAGTTTATTTTAATAGTGTTTCACTGTTTGAAACATATTGAAATTGATATATATCACTAACGTGGATCACAAGATTCTTACTATAGAATATTGTGTGTACAGCTTTCACCGCTCATTTATAGGTACACATAAAAGAATTGGGTTAAAGTACTGATTATTAATAATAATTGCTGGGAATGCTTTTTCAGTTGCTGAACGCGTTTTTAAATTTAACTCATTTTTTGTCTATTACTTGGTGTGTATAAATTGTATAGATTGTATGCAGGGTAGCACAAAAGTTCTCGAGTACATTTCCGTTTATTGTCGGAAATTGCAGAAGGGAAATTTTAAACTGTGCTACGCGTTTCCTAACTGAACTAAAATTTAGCATTCTATTTAGTATAGATACAAATCTATAGATCATATACAAGGCTGCATAAAATAGATAGGATACTTTTCCGAATATTGTTGGCAATTCCTGAAATTGTATTTTTAAATATGTTATGCGTTTTCAAAATTGTTTAGTTAGATACCATCTTACACCTTACGGTAATCATTTGTAAAATCATTTTTGAAGTGCTGGAAAGTGTTACATAGTCTATGCTTGACGCATGATTTTTCGTTCTTGTTAAATTTGATATTGTGCATATTACTTGGTGTGTATAAATTCTATAGATCATATATATATATACAGGGCTGTACAAAAGAATTCGAGTACATTTCCTTTTATTAAAAAAATTGCTGAAGAGGAACTCGACTTAATTTTGGCATATTATGGAGTATATATACAAGTCTGTAGATCATATACAGGACTTCACAAGCGAATACTTTTCTGACTATAGATGGTAATTGATGAATTTGGGTTTCAAATGTGTTATGCGTTTTCCAAATTGCATACTTACTTCTTTCACCTTATTAAACGGTGAAGTTTGGCATAATCTAATCTTTACGCATGATTTTTATTTCTTGTATTTAATTTAACTTGGCTCATATATGTATATATGAAATTTTGTAATTGATTTTTCATTCACTTCCTGATGTGCTAGATTTCTAGAAATTATATAAAGTTTTTACGTTCCAGTATTTTTATATTGTCAGAACTTCATAATATTCTATTATTCTATTAATATTCCATTAATAATAGAATATTAATAAATTAATTAATAAGATTAATTTTGATAAAATTTTGTTTATATTTTGAGAAAATAATTTAGAAATCCTAGATAGTTTAAATTATTTTAAAGCATCATTTTATTTATTTATTTATTGCTACGTGATTCAACAATAAATATTTTTGGGTTACAATATAAAGCAACATTTAAGTAATACAAAAATACATTTTCTCTTTCCTATTGCAATATCTTAAAAAGAAAATGAGCAATAATTTATATATTTTTTAAGCAATTCATTTATTTTAAACCTTTATGTATGGTGTTTACATGGGAGAGGGAAGTCATACACTGTAAAAAATGACGAATGTTTCGGAATCTACGAAAATATAATATAATGACGAATAGATTTATAATATAAACTCATCCTTGTTAACCATGATTCTGAACAGTGTTTCTTTATCTTTAGAAACCTCAGACATCAATGGCATTTCGAGATTTAAAGAATTATTTAGAAAAACAAAATTTTTCTAGCTGCCCGTAATTTTCCGAAACGTTTACGAGTAGCTTTTAAAGTGTATTAATCAGTTTTCTAAGCCCGGAATATAGTTTTTTTCGATGCTATCCATTCTCAAGTAAACATTTTCATGTTCACCAAATATGTGTAACAGACAAACATGCAAAATTACCAGCGTTAATATTAACATTAAAATTAAGATTATTTCTTTACTCTTTCATGTATAAATTAACTTATGCAGCTGAAAACGTTTACTTGAAAATGAATGACATTCGATAAATAGGTATTCCAGGCTGAGGAAACTGAGTAATATACTATAAAAACTATTCGGAAACGTTTCTGAAAAATACGGGCAGCTAGAGAAATTTTGTTTTTATAAATAATTCTTAAAATTTTGGAAATGTATTGTTTTCTGGGGATTCAAAAGACAATGGAGCATGCTTTTCGGAATGTCGGATAACCCAGACGATTATATTATATTTTCGTTCGTGGTTATAGAATATTTTCATAAAATAAGAAATATTGATCATTTTTTACAGTGTATAACGAACGTAAATTTTCATTTATAAAACATGAATTTTAAATTCGGCGGTAGAAATTAAATTTCCATTTTTTAAAAGCACTAAGAAAAGAGGGTTTTTTTCAGTTATTTTCACATTAATTTCTTAATTTTTATATATTGTATGCAGTAAGATAGTCAACAAATTTAAATATTGGGTTATGTTTAATTTATGAAAAAAAAACATTAAAAAAATATAGTATCACAATTAATCGGATATTTCAATTTTTAATAGATATTTTAATGATATTTCAAATAAGGCTTTTATTTCTTTTGGCTAATACAATGTTCAACTAGAAAACATGTCAAGAACTTTTGTAAACACTAGACAAAGACTTAGAATTTTGAAGATAATGCTAATTAAAACACAGAAACTGGGATAAATGCAATTAAATATTGTGTCCTCTGCAACAAACACAGTTGCCAGGTATTTGTAAAAACAACTGTAGCTTACGTTCTAATACTGGTAGGATTGAAAATGTTCTATGATATGCTTAAATGAACGCGGCCTATTTCAATATAAGCAAGAAAAAAGTCATACAAAACGCATTGATTATAAAACACTTTCTAACAATATCATAATAATGTTACGACACTTCATTTTCCCATACGATAAAAAAGCTATCTAAATAAACAAATTAGAAAACGAATAACACAGTTGAAAACCCATTTCTATATGTTACAGTCCATAGACGATAATGTACTTGAATTGTGCAGCCTAATATATGATATATATATTTCTATACATATCACCATAGTGTATTATAATTCTCGAGAAAACGCATAATACCAGTGAAAATGCTGTTATGGCTGTTGCCATCCACAGGTAGCAATGTATCCACAACCTTTTCTGTAGCCCTGTATATGAATTTATTGCCGAAACGTCAATTGAGGATTACTATGGAGACCCGAAAAGTTTTTGGTTTCTGTCTGTCTGTCTGTCTGTTCCGCGATAACTGCCGCAAAAATGATCCGATTAGTTTGATTTTTGGTAGGTATGTTGGTGAGGTACCCGGAATTAGCTGTATAGTTTTTAGTTATGTTTGGTTCATTCGTTCGGAAAATATAAAACATTTCTTTTTAGGTCATAATGCTTTCCTATGGGAATTCAGACGATTTTGAAAATTTTCATCCATTGAAATAAAATGGCGCATTTGATTAATGTATTTAATGTGTAAGTTATGAAGGCTAAAATTTATCAAGTCAGGTCTTAAATTATTCAAATTAATTTGAAATTTTGTTAATACATTCGTCAGATTTTTTAAATTAGGTGTACAATGTATGGTGCAATTTTATACATCTGTTCTAATAATATAATACATTTTATTCTATCATTTTTTGCAAATTTTAAAATGTATTTATTTTTACTTTCCTCTTTAATTTAATCGTAACCTAGCAACTACATTTTAAAGAATATCAAAATAATAAAATTCAAATAACTCAAACTATTTTGCTACAATATTTTATTCGCAAAATAAAATAGTTTTGAGTGATTTTAATATTTTATTGAAATAAATGAGAATTTATTTTGAAACAAGTTACCTTTTAACTACTATAGAATGATAACCGAAACATTTTTACATGAGATATTCATTTTCTGGAAGAGATATGGATTTTTCATGGTTCAAAATTAGTATTACTTTTAAAATAGGATATAATATCTCGAACAACGAGATGGTTAATCTAAAGAAATTAGTTTAGTAAAACGCATCCATACAGCCTGAAATAGCACTATTACTGGAAACTGAGATCATACAAAGTTATCACAAAAAATACTTTATAGCGCCAAACCACGGTTGCTATTTAGTGAATTGGCAGTGGGCACGATTATGAATGATTACCCAATAAGTTTAAAAGTTTCTAAATAAGCCTATTTTGGGGAGATTTTAGTATGCTATTGCCATCGAGTTAGATCAGGATTTACTTAGGTAAAAGAAATATTATAGAATGACCATCAAAACTGTTTTCCGAAACAAAAGTTGCAATAGCACTAGATTTCTGAAATAGATATAAGTGAAAAGATTCAGTTTACATTTCCATAAGTTGCTTTTGTACACGCGATATTATTCAACCTATTTATCAGATGCGAATGTTTCGTGGTTGGCAGGTAAGTAAATATTGCTATTTAGGCATTAGGATAACGTGAAATTATTTTCGAAATTTTTGCTTTTTCTAATAAAACCACTGTGTAGAACGAAATCCAAGATATACTAGAATCATTCACACAATCAATAGTAAATCACGAATATAAATTTGTTAAGATTAGGGGGTGGGGAGTTCAGGGGGGCTCTGCCCCCTTGAAGAAATGTATTTTTTTAATCTAAAACATAGAATAAGAAGTTCATAAGAATGTCAGAATATTATTGCATAAACCGTGTTTAATTAAACGTTTCTAATTTCTGAAACCTTCAAATTATTTTAAAAGCGTATAAATATGTATGTAGTAATTTAAAAAATTTAATTTTCGGATTGTAAGATGTTAAATATTATGAAAAGTGAGATAAAAAAAAACATTGTCTTTCAGAGCTGACGTTGAGGCTCCTGATCTGTAGATTTACTAGTTTATATTACATTCGCATCGTGTAGTACAGTGAATTTTAGTTCAGCCGAACAACGCGCAAGACACTTGAAAATACACTTTCAGTAATTCCCGTCCATAGAAGTTTTGTGATCATATATAATACATTTATGTTTGGTCATAAATTGTGGAAAAATTTAATTTTTGAAAACGTATAAACAAGTATAATATTTGGTTTAAACATAATCAATAATATATGTTCGCTTTATTGCTCTCATTTAAATTATTTCTAAATAATCTTAACTGTATAGGTTTAATCTTAACTTTATAGGTTTTTATTAAAAAGGTCACATCAAAATATATAATTCCAATTTTATTAACATATTTTCCTTTCTGATACTGTCTATTGACATGAAATTTCAATTATATGTAGATTTTTTCGTTACACATATTTTGAAGACGGGCCCATGACAATCGTAATTTTAGCGATCAACAGTTTAAAAAATATATTTTAGAATTTTTTATTTATATGATACTCAAAAACTGTCTGTAGTTTTCAAACGTCATCATGTTTTATTGTCACACTTCACTCACTTAAAAACTTTGTAGAATTTTATTATTTACTAGTTATGTAACATTCAGTTGTATTACATTTGTATTTTATAAAATATTTAATATTGAATATTATAAGTTTTGGAAGAAAAATACTTAACAATCTAGTTTTAAAATTAAAATATGAAAATCATAAGCGAAAAATGTAATAATTATCACTTATAAATCTTAATTAGACTTTTCAATCGTCGTAAGATTCCTTAAAATTGATAAATTAGCTCCGGAGTTTTTAAAAATTTAAATATTGGTTGATTGATTCTCCCAGTTTTTTCCCGTTTTCTCAAAAACTATTTTAAATATCGGAATGCTACAAACTGCAGATTATAGCCAGAAACATTCTCTATATTCCCGTGATAAGTTTAGTGCTTGTTATGAAACCATTTCTAAGTCTATTCCGGTCAAATTAACAGACAGAAAAAACAACTTTTTTACATGTTGTATTTGACTACGCGTCATCTAAATAGTTGAATAAAATTAGAAATAGGTGTTTTCTGAAAATCATATAGACATTCCAATTTTATATTAATATAGATATACATTATATCGGACTATTGTGCAATACGAAGGATTTTATACAAACAGAATATTTTTGTATGATAAATATTCTAATCTTTATAATTAAATAATGCAATAAAGTTCTGCTACTTTAGCTCGTCTAAATTATTTTTTAATTTCCGGAATAACATGGATAAAAATTTAATTATCATCATAAATATTCATTACCTGAAGTTTTTAAATATATTTCCCCTTATGCATTAGCGTATTGAAGAGAAATTTCAATTAAATATTGATATATAAGGCAGAATATTGAGGTATAACATTTAAATCACGTGTCAAGATTAATGACATGTTGTATAAAAACAATTTAAATTTTCGCTATCATTTTTTTAATATTCATTTATTATTTTTCAGCTAATAAAAATTTTGAAATATAAAAATGGAAACTAAAGGAAAAATTAAAAAAAAAATTAAAGAAGCGTTGATTTTACGGAAAGGAATTACTTTCGCTTTCACGGGTATATTATTTCATTCGTATTATTGAAATAAATCTCTTTCTTTTTTCTCAAAACGAAATTTTAAAAAACTATCATAAAATTTAAAAAACTACTTCATATTTATCGAATCTTTTGTTAGAAATAAGGAAAAAGTTTGGTGACAATGACTCATTAAATCTTATTCAGCAATTTTAAATTAAAATTAAAATTAATATATTTTTATTCCCAGCATTAATAATTTTTGTACGATTCTCAAAAGAACGGCAATCATTTGAAATTCTTTTCTTTGTTGTTTTACATTGTCTAGTTGAGAGGATTTTTTTTTTCAGACTTACTTAATGTTGATATTTTATTTAAAATTAGAAGTTAAGTGTAGTTTTCATAAAAGTCTTAGATTAATTACAAAATATTCCATAAAATTTGTTTGGAGTAGTTAAGAATGTACGCAAAATGACATTTATAATAGACAATTGAGAAATCAATGAATTCAAAAAGTTGTACTATATTTTTTACCCTTCTTTCCGTTTATTGAGAGGCAAATGCAGAGAATATTAAATTTACGCTAGTTTTTTTAAAGTATTCACACTGTACAAAAAATTCACAGAAGAAAACTGTCAGCCAGAACGCCAGTAAAAAAACTGTTTATTTTACGGAAATAATCTGTATTTATTACACCACTTTCTGTTATTTTAATAGATTTTGCCCATACTTACGTAAGAAATGCAGATTATGTATCATAGTAAAAAAAAATAATAATAATAATAATAATAATAATAAAAAAAAAAAAAAAAAAATTCTTACTGACTCCTGTCTCACAGTTTTTTTTTTTTTTTTTTTTTTTTGAAAAATTAACAGATTTTTTTAAACCACCTCTTTTTTTTTTCTTGGAGAAAAACATAGACGAACAAAAGGAAAGAGGGACATTATGCTCTACGGACTTGGTTTCTTCGTCTGAGCTGTCCCTCTTAGGCTATAAAATCAAATTCCTGTCTTTAACCCCCTAGAAGGCGGTGGTATATTTTTTATACCACTTAATTTAAATCAGGATTTGTAAAAGAATTTACTTCTATAATTTTGGTAAAAAAGCGTGTAAAATTGCATTTCCTTATTTTCAAATAAAATGTTTTGAAAATTCCTGTCTGAATTTAACATTACAGAAACACAATTACTTGCCCCTGAAATGATTAAATGCATGTAATATTTTAATAAATAAACCTTGTTATATATTATATTTTCAATACTTTTCAGATAGATTTTTTTTAAACAAGTTGAAAAATATGGATTTTGAGAATATTTAAAAAGTAAATTAAAGTAAATTACATAGAGAATACTGATAGAAATTCAAATGACTTTCGTGCGTTGTAAAGAAAATACATGTTTTTTGATCTAGCAAGAAGGTTTACGAAAAAATTACAAAAATATTTTCAGCTGCGAAATGTAATTTTATAGATTCAAGAGTAACAAAATTATGTTACGCTGTTATTGTAGCATGTTTGTTTGTTGAACATGTTTGATTAATATGAAAATGTTTACTTGAGAATTGATAGCATCCAAAAAACCCAGATTTCGTGTTGAGAAACCAGATTAAGAGCCTACACTAGTCACGCGAAGAAACGCTCCAGCTAATGTTAAGTCTATGGGAAGGTTATCGCGCGATTTCTCGCTCGCATTTTAATATTTTTAAATGATTCTTTTTGCATTGGATAGCTGAGGTCGATCTCTAACGTTGTTAGTTTTTACTTTTTCGATTTTGGTTCCAGTTTTTTTATATAAGGGTAATTTCACTTTCAGAACCGGTTCCAACCGGTTCCAAAATTGAAAATGTCCGCTTTAAAAAAATCCGTAACCGAAATCAAAAAAGTAAAAACTAACAACGTTAGAGATCGACCTCAGCTATCCTATGCAAAAAGAATCATTTAAAAATTTTAAAATGCGAGCGAGAAATCGCGCGATAACCTTCCCATAGACTTAACATTAGCTGGATCGTTTCTTCGCGTGACTAGCGTAGGCTCTTAAAACACTGTATAGAAATTACGTAGTCACTTGTCTGAAAGTTATGGGCAGCAAAAAAACTTTTGTTTCATAAATGCATCTTTAAATTTTGGAAATCTACTATTGGTTTCGGAGGTTTCTGAAGATAAGATACCCTTTTTTAAAAGCAGCAAATCCTTTTTGCTCTTGTATTGTAATTAAAGATATTTCTCAAAAGACTTCAAAAAAATTATTCATAATTGTTATTCTTTTTAATTTAATTTTATGCTGACCCACAAATTTAGAGAAAATAAGTCAAAACTAGAACTTGTATAAGTTTGATGGTTAATTTAGACTACCTGTATTGGTAAATTTGGTGTCATCTATGGGGCAATTCGTGATTGGCTTAGATGAGGCATTAGTCGCGTGAAAAAGTTTTGTAATTTTCCGCTGTCTGTTTAACAACGTGATTTTTGCTCTGATTGAAAATAATGTTATCAGAAGCCTTGTCTGCGGTTTTGTTTTTACTTGATACTAGCATAGCTGCTAATTTTTACCTTTTATTTCCTTAACACTAAACTTTAATAGCAAAATTAAAAAAATTAAAACTTTTTAAGCTTTATTATTTTTAAAAGCCACGAATTTATCATTTTCCTAAAATGTAATAAGTCATTTAAATCAAAAACTGCACGAAATGAAAAAAAGAAATGAGAACATTTGATCACTGCAATTTATAATTAATGTGTATTGATCTAATTTGTCAAGAACATTCCATTAAACGTATTTCTGTGATTTTTTTTAATCAAAATAAATTTTGATTTTATTACTAATTGAAACTGGAACCTTCGGACGATATTCAATTTAGTACTTAGTGGAATTCGCTAATGCATGTATATCGCTAAGTGTCTTTAAAGCCTTTTATTTAATTGATATTGTCTTCATTAAATATTTTTTATAATTATTTATACATACAGATTTGTTATAACATGCCTTTCACTCGACATATATTGCTAAAAACATTTTTGAATTCTGCAAAGAATGAAAGTTAAAATTACATTTATTTAATATTCTGAGTACACTACTCTAAATATTTTATGTATGGAATTTTTCATTTTTATGTTAATTTAATGCTTTTTCGTTTTCTGTAGCTTCTTAAAAAATCATTTACGTTTTTGTCTTCTGTTTTAAGCCAATTAATTCTATGAACAATCGCGTCGAAAGGAAACAACGCATTGGAAAACAAAAGATGAAAATGGCACGATTCACTAGTAATATAATTTCCCGCCCACCCCAGTTTAAAGAAAAAACATAATTTTTATTTTCTTTACTTTTTATTTTTTTAAGTATATATTTATGTACAATTGAGATAATTCAAGTGTAAATTAACTAACGAAAATTGCGTTGAAATATTGTTATGTTTGACATTGGCGACGTATAATTAACGACCTTAACTTTAAAGTGCTCTCATGTATACGTACATTAGATAATGAAATCTCAGAAGTAATATTCGAAGTAATAGTGAATATGAAATACTCACTAGTAGTCTCTTTAGTGATATCTGAAAATTTGGATTTAGGTAGTCCAAGGCAAGTCCTGATGCACCTGAGGCTCAGAATTTTAATATTTTGATAATTAGCCACAATATTAATTAAAAACTCACTAAAATCTCATCTCTTTCTTTCCGAGTCGGCGACGCGTTAGCACATGCCCAGAACCCGATTTATGCAGCGGACGAAAATAAAGATACACATTTGAATGAAGAATATGTTTATTTCGCTATTCTGTTTACATCTTGTGACTAAAACGTCTGGTTTATTTAAAACGAAAGACATTTTCTGAAAGATTGCACTCTTACGTCTTAAATGGCGCAATCAATTGAAAAAAAAACTGTTGTTAACCCTTTGAAAAACATTTTTGAAAAAGGGTAGTTTTCCAGGGTGGATGTTTTTCCTCTTACACCAACGCCTCCCAGGGACGCAATTTTAGAGATACAGACAAACCAAAAATATGCTCTTAAAACCGAAATCTTATTATCGACAGTATGATTGGTTTAAAAAAAATACGAATTTAACCTTTTCAAAGAGACCGGCAAATGTAGATCATTTCGCGCCTCCCAAAACGATTTTTTTTTTACGTTAAAAGTAACCAAATGTCCGTATTTCAACACAATCTTTTTAGAGCCTCTCGATAAATAAGATTTACATCACATATAACAATTTTGAAACGTTCGGATGAGCAGAAATGTTTTTTAAAATAAAATCTGAGACATTTTCAACGAAAACCCATAATAACGGGACATTTCTGCGCGGCCACGCTTTGCTTCGGATAACGTTTTCACTACTTAATGTGCATATATTTTCACAAAATTTTATAGAGGACTTGGATACAGATTTATAAACTACTAAAATTCCATAGAGTTTGGCCAGAAATTAAAAAAAAAAAAATTGCACTTAATAATCATACTTTACATTAACTCTAAAAAATGTTGTTGATTGCCAGTACAATTTCCGTATTTTAACTGTATTTTTTTTTCCTCCAATAAAATGAATGCGCCAGAAGTTAGCAAATATGGATTTCATATTATTCTTGACGAATAATAGAGCTAAAAGATCATTTTCACTATGGGTTTGAGATTTTTGTATTTTTACATTCTAAAATGAATTTCCGTGTTTTTACGGATTATTATTTTTATTTTTCAGTGTAATAAAAATAAATCCTACAGCTTTAGAGAAAATGAAAATCCAGCAGTATCTGTCAAGGAAACTCTCAGATCCATGTTAGCAATACTTTTTGATTCATTCACAGAATCACTTTCATAAAAAAATAAATTCCGTAAAAATACGGAAACGGTTTACCAATGAAAGAAATTTTTTTACAGTGTAATATTATTATTCATACTCAATAATGTTGTCATATTAAACATGATATGCAATGCATATTTGTTATAATCAAAATGAATTTTTATATTTAAATGCAATATTTATGGTTTTTGACGTGAAGATTTAAATTATGATTTAAACCGTTAAAAACTGTCATGCGTCAAACACCTGCCAATAAAATATTGCTGCGAAGACAAAACTTTAAACTCAATCACCTCGAAACACTATTTTTTAGCGGTTTTTTCCACGATAACTTTAGAGCAAATTGATGGATTTACATGTTTCTCTTTTTTTTAATAAAGGAAATTGTATTCTCTACAAACTATACATGAAAAACTAGCAGAAGAAAAACGTTTGTATTTTTTAAGTTTTAACAAAAAATATGATCAAGATTTATGAATTTTGAATTTTTATTATGTGTTTTTATTTTCATTATGTGTTTTTATTTTCTTCTGCTTCTTTCAGCTATAATCAAGAGTCAACGTAATAAGCAATATAAAGCAGAACTGACAACTGAAAAATGTGGAACCTCGACTTCAAAATCGCGGCAAAATTAGTTTTGCAAGATTAATTTTGTCGTACAAAATTAAAATTAAGTTATTGTTTTTTCCAATTTAACAAATAGTTTTTTTTTATTTCGATAAAACAAAAATAAATAAATGCCAAACTTCACGATCAAACTTGAGTTAATTTTCGTTTTTTGAAACCTTTCTGATGTTCTTAAATCACGCAAAAAAAATTAGTTTCGCAATAATAGCCTCAAGTATTTTCTTATTGTATGTTGTAAATAAATAAAATATTTTTTTAAGTTAAAAATAAATTAAATATATTTCTTTAGCTTCAAGCTAAGCGTTCTGACTTTGTATTGTTATTATATATCTTCTAAAATACTATCATAAATTCATTTTTGAGTAATTATTTTCATAAGCACTAAGTTATTGGGAGCATCATAGTGGGCTTATAGGAGAATTATACTGTTAACTAGAGAACAAATATGATAATAAGTAAAAAAGTTGATAACCCTTCATAAATAGGATAAATTAGGTAAAACAAAATAAAAACCATAAAAATAAGTTAATTATCTATAATCGAGCTCTTTTATATACAAAAATATGCTGCAGAAAAAAACTATATGTGAACCAATGTTAGAATTTCAGGAACGTTTTCCTTTTAAGAAAATGATAAAAATTTAAATTTATGCACTCGTTTACTTAACCATTTGATTACAGGTCGAGTCATATACGTCCCAGTGGACTATTTTTTATTTTTTTTTATTCATACGATTAAAAAAAAAAAAAAAATCCTCCATACACTTATACTAGGATATTTTCAAGAGAAATGTACCACGAGGAAGAAATGTTGTGAATTATGGTACGATTGAATATAAAAATAATTGCCGGTCCTGAGCTGTACTCAAAGGTTTAATTAATATACTATATTTAAGGACAAAAGTGTTTCGTACATAATTGATTAATTTAAGTTTTGATTGATTATTATAAGTTGAGTTATTTACTTCTATAAATTGAATTAAGTTATCACTTAGGATATGAATTCTCAGGTTTTGAAAATATATGTAAAGAAACATTACAAAATTTTAATTCCAGAGTATATTCATTATGTATTTTAGCCTAAGCTTACTCAAAAATTTAATGTTTGGTTTAATACTTTTTAAGATATCTTTATTTTTTGTAATATTATGATATCGATTTTGTATTATATGCTATCGAAATAATACATACATGTTTCGAAACTTACCTTTAGTAACTTTTTGCAGGATGCTACAAAAGGATGATTTGGATCCAGCATCAAATTCTGAATTGGTAAATCCTCTTGGTACATTGCAAATACTCTCACCAGTTGCATTACAACATTATCAGGCTTTAGTAGCTTTATTGAAATGTCCAGTCCATCAGCTAAGAAAACTCTTGCATACAAGGCTTCTAAGATGGGTAATGTTTGAGGAATGTTATCAACAAATAACTCTACTGGAAGTTCTCTAAGTATTGCTTTAAAAGTGCTATAGTTTAATCTGTTGATAAAATTAGATGCTTCGCGGTATTGCTGATTTTCATAAAGCAGCAGTACCCTGCGGATTGCAACACCAGGGCTAACATCGGCGATAGTCATACTGCTTACACGACTCTCCCCATCTTCACCATATCCTTTCACCCAATCATTAGATCTCCAGGTTATTTTCTGGATATTTTTCCTGTTGTGTCTTTCTGGACGAATACGGTTTCCTCTTTCGATAACAGAATGTCCAGCTTGTTTATATGTCCACGTAGTGAACATTGCTGGTCGATCAATTCGAAGCATATGTTATATACTTATTTTCACCACAAGATAGATATTTTAATAACAATAATAAAAAAATATATTAATATTTTCAGGCATTCACCATACTTTTACATATATATCTTAAACAGCATCGAGAAATATCCTAAATTTCGAAACAAAATTGAAATAAATTCCAAGATGTACTACATGCAAGCTCAAGATGATTCGCCGTTGAAAAAAACACCTAAAAAAACTAGCCGGGAAAAGAATAAGTCTGTCCTTTGCTGAGATGTTGTCTAACAATGTTTTGATTCTAAAATGCTTCGCTTAGATATTTGAAATCGTATGAAGGGCACGAGGTCTGAGCGAAGTGCGTCAGTGGGTCAGTAAGACTAATCAAGATCGTGATGCGGAGGAGCAGTAAGTAGCCAGAGGTAATTGTAGAGACCTCTAAACACTTGGACAGGGGGAAAGAAGAAACGCCTTAGTCAGTTATCTCAACGAAACATTCATTATCAATATTTTTGTTGTTATTATTCTTTCACGCCGGCTATTATAAAGAGGAATGAAAGCGGAAAAATAACCAGTGACTGAGTGACCTGGAAGCTTGTAGGTCCGGGAAGTTTTGAGACCGCAGGGCTCTTCTCACCAGACGCTGGCCAAAAACTGACAAGGATTTCCCTGACAGCTTCTTTTGAACCTGTTTATGGATGGGGAAAGAAATATCATACCGAACACAGAGAGAGAATCCCTCCTGCCGAAACTTTTCATCATTTCGCGCTCTTATTAGTTATGCGATTAATTGTCAAGCTCTAGGCACGTAATATGGAACACGAGATTGCTTATAATATTTGTTATTGTGTATGTTACATACACATGTTCATGTATATACAACCTTCATATATTTTTAATATGTCTTTAAAAGTAATAGTTCGAATGCAAGTGTTTAACTGCATAGAATTATGAAATTATTTTCTAAGTTATTACAGTTTCATGAAAAAAAAAAGACAGTAAAATAACAATTTAATTTTTAATTAACCCTTTTAATTAAGCCATTTGCTTAAAAAACTTTTTTTTTTTTTTTTTTTATAAATTACTTTGTTTTTCGGGAAGTTTCATTGTTGTGTTATGTAACTTAATGCATAATCATAAAAAATAGAATAATTCTTGGGGAAAATTCCTCTAAATAAAAAAATCTTTAGCAACGAAAATAATAATTAATTTTTTTATGTTAGAAAAATCCAATATTTTTTTTTTTTTTTTAAATCTATATGTAATTTAAAAATGGAACACATGTTAAAAGTTTAAATAACAAAAAATAGATATAATTTTTTTTTTTTTAATAGCGTTTTATTTAATTTTTTGAACAAGAAAAAAATTCTTTATTTTTTTGTTACTGAAGACTAATTTCTTTATATTTTACCAATTTCTTCAAGATGTATTCTACTTTTCATTATTATTTATTAAATTGAATAACACAACAACCAAACTTATAATATTTTTTATAACTCATTTTTAAAGCAAATGGTTTAAATAAAAGGATTAATTAAAAGTTGAGTTGTTCATTTACTGTCATTTTTTACAAAATGTAATAACTTAAAAAGGACATTCATAATTGTATAAGACAATTACTTTTTAAAATGTATAAAAAATATTGGTGTGTTCAATACTTTAGATTCAGTCTGTATATGAAAACGCATCCGCGGATATATGGAAGTCTATCTGTGTTTACGAGTATATTTTTTACTGTGCAAATGTAATTAGAAGAATATTTTAAAAATATAGTTAAATGTATGTAAACCGAATGTTCATATCTCGAATTTTTGTTTTTTTTTTTAGCTATTTTTGGATATTTTATGGAATGTAGTACGTTTAATTGTTTTCTACAATTCTAAACATTTTTGTGTTTCTCTTTCTCTCTTCTTTATAGGTTACTAAATACTTTTTAGGGATAAATATTTTTGACTAATTAAACCTTTTCACTAAAAATATTTTACTATATGGAGTATTATTGTCCACAATAGTATTTTAATGAAAACTGTTATTTTTATGTTCAAATTGGCCTGAAATGACAGTTTTGTAATTTAGAAATTTATTTTTAATTGCAATTTTTAATTCAATTTCTATTGCAAGCAACATTTTTCAGAATTTTGTCATTTATTTAAGAGGTTTGTTGCATACCTTACGGGAATATGTATATATACTTACAAGTTCGTATAACAAAAATGACCGAAAGATGGCATGTAATAATATTTTACATAATTGTTATAGTATATATATATAGGGCAATTTAGAAATGTAATTTCTGATTAATACACAGCCTATTTCTAAACAGAAATCATTGCGACTTCCTTATATTGTGGAATAGAATATTGAACTTGATAATGTGTTTCACAATATGGGTTAATGTTTCTCTAGTACTTGGTCAGTTTTTCTCCTGTCGATTCTGCATTGTTATTTAATAGTCATTGTGTTTAGAAAACTTTTATTATATATATATATATATATATATATATATATATATATATATATATATATATATATATATATATATAGGGGAGCTGGGGTATGAATGGGACAAGGGATGGATGGGATGTTCTCAATATTTCAGGCAATAAACATTTTTTTAGTTGCTTCCTATCCTCATAGATTTCACTACTATAATGTGCTTCAGAATCAAAAGAAAGACCACATAGCTGTTTTCTGTTTTCTTCAAAGTTGCATTTCCTGAAAACTCGGCTTAAAAGAAATTGTTTTTTTCCATTTGAAGTTGCTTAAATATCTTATGTAATATAAATAAGTAAGATATTTTGTAGTTGTTTATTTCAAGGCTCAATAATGGTAATTAAGATGAATGAATATTAACTACTGTGAAAAAATAATTTCTGATACAAAATGGCTAACAATTGAATATATACATCATGGAGATGATTGGGACATTTCAAATGGGGATGAATGGGACTGTCTCATTCATCCCTACAGGAAGTTGAAAAATATATTTATATTTATTAACTAATTAATATTACATATGTTGATAAATTAATAATTTATGGTAATTATTCTTTTAACATATCCTCCTCATTGTAGCCACCGTCTTCAGCCATTGAATGTTTCCATTTATGGGCCTTTTAACGCAATTCTGAGATCTGTCCAAGATGTTTGGCTGACAAATAATTCTGGAGAGCATATCACAATTTATACCCCCTCAGCTTTTGCCAAGGAGGCATTTTTGTCAGCTTTTAGTACTTAGCAATATAAACATAACCAGTGGTTTTAGGAAAACTGCCATTTTCCCTTTTAACAGCAATATATTTACCGAAAGTGATTTTATGTCAGCTTATGTGACTGACAGACCACATTTAGAAGAACCAACAATTGAAAGTTCTAAAAATCAAGTAATAAATGAAATTGCATGTCAATCTCAACCAGAGGAGGAGGATATTCTTGAACTTCCTGACAATAAACCATCCACATAATCACAAACTCTGAGTAAATTCGCACTTTTCCAAAAGCCGAGCCAAGAAAAAAGGGCATTCGAAGAGCAGAAAATCAAGAAACAGTTGTATTTTGGCAAATATGCCTGAAAAAAATTGTCTAGAATCAGAATGCAAAGAAAAACACAAAGCAGAAAAATAATCTAGAGCTAAAAAAAGAAAAATCAATAAAATAGAGAAAAGTCATCATACTAAAACAGAATATTATTTCAGATTAGATATGATTCATCTTCTAGTGACATGTCTTTAGGAAATGATATTTATAATATTCGAGAAGATGATTTTCTTCTGACAAAATATAAACAGAAACTTGATTTTTTTTTCACTAGAGTGTGTAGTAAAGGCGCACCCTTTCAAATAAAAGGTAAAGTTATTATTCAATTTCTAAAGAAAAAGTTTGATAGCTGTGTTTTTTTAATACTGAAAACACTGAAATTTGCGATATTACTGAATCTGATATCATGGAAAAGTTTCCACAACTTGAAAATCAAAAGGGAACTGAAAGAGTGAAAGCTTTCATTACGTTTGCATACAATTTTACAAATATTAACATTAACTAGAAATGAGCAAGATAAACATGTCGTCAATCATTACAATTGCAATTTTTTAAATTAAGTCACTGTTATGTATCCGCCTCATCACTAGAGTAAAATTCTTCTTATATGTTACTAATATTTGACCATGCAACCTTAACTATATAATTCCTTTTTCGTGCATAATTAACTATGTTTTCACTTAGATTACCAACACTGATATATAACAGCCATATAAGATTATATATTACAAATTTAATTACATATAAGTTTATAATTATAAATTTTAATTTGGTAACATTGAATACAGGGAGGAAAATATTTGTGTCCCATAGATCCCTACTAGTGTCCCATTCATCCCTGCTGTGGGGATGATTGGGACAGTGAGGAACTTTTTTTTTATTTCATAATATATCTCTGTATAATAATACTCTTGAGTAAATATTGTGCATAAGGTGTAGTCAAACACCTAATGTATGAAATGTGATATATATAATATTAATAATAACTTAAATAAAATATTTAAAATAAATATTTTTGTGAAAATGTCCCATTTATCCCCCATCTCCCCTAATATTAGTTATTTTGAAGATTTAAAAATGGGTTGATACTTTTGAGACATGCATTTACCAAATTGATCCAGACGGCTGTTGTTTATCTTCGTATGAGTGCATTATACCTCTATGACCCCACTTGCAAATATTTTAATAAACATTTTTATTTTATTTTTTTAATTATTGGTTTGATGGCTTAGTAATGGAAAAGTCCTTCTGGCCTTTACTGGGAGGAAAAGGTAGCTTTCATAGTCCATGTTTTTAAAAAATGAACTTATTTTACACCCGAAGCTAAATTGCTTGGAAGTCGATTATAGAAGATTCAATCCCGGTTTTCTTTAATACTGAATTTGAATGTGCATTTCAGCATGAAAGTCACAGCATAACAAAAATCAGATTGTTTCAAAATGTCAGCCAACCTAGAAATTCAAACTGCCATATCTCTGCCATTTTTTAAGATAAAGCCAAAACAAAAAATATTCCGGAATCCTTGTATCGCGATCTAACACTTAACAGAAAAAACATTTTCAATTTATAATTTTTTTTAAATTTTGAATTTAAAAAAAAAATAAAAAATTAACTTGTCGCCATTTTGAAACAAGATGGCGCATGAAACTGGCCAACGAGCTCGGTCGAGACCTTGGTATGTTCTGTACATATGATCAGTCACATTCATATCGCTTCATAAATACGAGAGTTACAGCATAACAAATATCAGATTGTTTCAAAATCTCAGCCACAGTAGAATTTCAAATTGCCATATCTCAGCCATTTTTTAAGATATAGCAAAAACAAACAATGTTCCAGAATTCTTGTATCACGTTCTAATACTTAACAGAAACATTTTTTTCAATTAAGTTTTTTGTACATGTTTTTGAATTTTTAAAAAATTTAAATTTTTTAACTGGCTGCCATTTTGAAACAAGATGGCGGATGAAGCTGGCCAACGAACTCGGTCAAGACATTGGTATGTCCTGTACACATACTCAGTTACATCCAAATTGGTTCATAAATAAGAGAGTTACAGCATGACATACTGCTAAAAAGTGTAACAAAAAAATTTTATTAAAAGAAAAAAAATGGGTTTTCTGCATTTAATCATTTTACTCACATCACAACATCATTTCTACAACATAAATACACACAGTGTTTTATTATACATTGCTAATTATTGTACTTGTCTTCCCATATGATCTTTATTATATTTAAATTTTATTTACTTCATTAAGTTTCCTCACATTTCAAATATTATTTGCTTTGTCAATATATGTTTCTCATTCTCTCTTTTTATTATATTTCATCTTCATCACTAACAGATGGCAGCACTAGCATTTTTTTTAACTTGTCTACAATTTTAGAATTTACTTATAATTTTCTGGGATAGATGGCAGCACTACATAGTTTTATGATCACTATTCTCAGCAAAGTTTTGGGCTTTGATATACAGCCATTTTGAGCAGGAGCAGGTGTCTGGCTAAATGTCAAGTAACTACAATCTTTTTACATCTACTTTCACATTTGTCCTTTTTGGTGAGTCTTGAACATTATTTTATGTTCTATTTACTATTTAAGTTGAATAATTTTTTATTTATCTAATTTCTATTTCAGTTGCATATTTATTTATTTATTTTGCTATTTGAACCTCATATCAGGTTTTAATTTTCTTGTTTCATTTTACTTTGTCTTTTGAACCTCATGTCGGTCCTTAATTTTCTTGTTTCATTTATATGTTATTAGGGGCTTAATATTGTCAATTTTAGGCATGATGCTGACAATATTTGTTAAAATAACATATACTTACTATGAATATTCTTATAAAGCCCTTCTGAAGATTCTATAATACACGCTTTTTGAGGTTGTGACTCTACACAGCAATGCTTGGGAAAGGCAAAATGTCGGTTTTAAAAATTTTTAAAAGGGAAGGAAACCGTAACATACAAGATGCTAACACTTTTAAAAATTACAAAGCATCCCAAATTGAAATATTCAAAAGAGGGAAAACTATTTTTTTTTTTTTTGCTTTATATGGTGGTAAAGCAGAAATTTCTCTGAACAAGTACCATTATATATGTTTCAAGTAAGGAGTTGCTGTTGGTAAAAAAAGGCTTTCATCGTTACCGCTTACCGTGGACGCAGCTAGATTGTGCAGTTTATATGTTTATTACCGAATACAATACTGGTTGGGCAAAAAACTTCTTCCTGAAAACTGGGGCTGGCAAATTGGACTTAATTTGTCTCCAATTCCAGCTACCTTACCGTTCCGCACAAAAAAATGTTACTTAATCCATTTCTTGTACTTACTCCGAAGGATGTGGCAATGCATGTAGATGCCAAAAATTGGATTCAAGTGTTCTTATATTTGCGTAAATTGTTGCGGAGTTTCATGTCACAATACAAGTAAAGTTGAATTAAAAGATGATACTGACAATATCATGCCCATTGCAAGGAATGAGAAATCGCTACACCTGAATTTAGTGATGATATCGAAGGCCAGCCAGAAAATAGTGAATATAATACAACAACTGAGGAAAAAATACAGATGATGACGAAACTAAATCGAGTGAAGAAGTTGTAGATGTGCAAACGACTACTCAAGCAGTCAAATTATTGAGATTTGAAGAAGCCAACTGAATCAGTCATTATATGTTGATTAGGCCTACGGGCGGGGGGGGGGGGGGGACCAGAATTTTAAAAAAGTCCTTCCGGCCTGTACCGGGAGGAAAAGGTAGCTTTCCTATATCTTCGTTTTAAAATTTTAGCTAATGTTACACGAAAACAGCAAGTTAAAATGCAAAGAAACGTTTACAAAAGATTCGTTAATACTGAATTTTAATAAGAATTTCGCCAAATTATTGAGCAATAGCCAAATTGGCTTCATTTATAAAGACTTATTTTGGTCGCCAAATTTGGGGATATTTCGCCAAATGTCACAAATTTTGCCAATTTTGTCGCCAACGTCGCCAATTTTGTCGCTAACGGATATGAATATATAGTTTTATGCGTATGATTGGGAAAATTATTACAACAATGAAAGAAAATAATTTGCGAGTAATCGCGTTAATGTGCTGTTTTGTTTCAAAATGTCAGCCACCCTAGAATTTCAAACTGCTCTATCTCAGCCATTTTTAAAGATAGAGGTAAACCAAAAAATGCTCTGGAATCCTTGTATCAAGGCCTAACACGTAATTAAAAAATAAATTTGAATTTTTAACTGTTTGGTATATTTATTTTAGTTTTAAATTTTTAAATGGCCGCCATCTTGAAACAAAATGGCGGACCAAGCTGGCCAACGAACTCGGTCGAGACATTGGTGACCTTAATACACACAATTAGTTTCATCAAAATCGATTAATAAATACGAGCGTTATCGTATGACATAGGTCAGATATATATATATATATATATATATATATATATATATATATATATATATATATATATATATATATATATATATATGGATATATATATATATATATATATAAATCAACATTTGAACGGAGGGTGGTTTTGGGGTCTGGGGGTCATGATCGGTGAAAATATATCGAAATTTTCCGGAACTGCTTTCCTCCGAACGGCTGCAATAGGTAGCTTTATACTTTTTTGTATTGAAAGCTACCTAAAAGGAAATAAGCATATTATTACATTCACCACATTTCTTTAAAAATAAGAATTTTACACCTTTCAATATAATTTCTTTGAAAATAGCAGCAGGTTTTTCGTATTTTTATCGTTTTTCTTCCAAGTACGTTCACTGTTCTTTATTTTTGACAGAGAAGTGTTGGTATGACAAAAAAAAATGTTACGCACACTTTTTGTAGGAAATTAAATTTTTTACATCTTTCAATTGAACTTTTTTTACTAGATATCATCATTAATGAGATATTCTAAAAAAAATATTTTCAGGATCATTCGCGCCCCCTGGCGCCGAAAGCTCATACCGGATCGATGAGGACTTTTAGTATGTTAAACTACATGCCCTAACTAGCACCTGTGCAAAAATCCAGCTTTGTTCTAATTTTTTCTGCTATTTTTCCTAAAATAACTGGACTAATAATATATTCATAGTTTTCCAATTTTGCTTTTTAAATTTTTGCTTTTTCATCCTTTTAAGTATAATTCCTTCAGTGTCCATTCCATTGATTCTTATGGTGTTTTATCCTTCGTTCTTCACATGTGTATTCATTTATATATATATATATATATATCTATATTAAAAAAAAGTAACCACCGCTGCGGCCGCCACTGTCAATTAAGATTTTGTGCCTTGAAGTCTTTCTGGACTAATATCCAGAAAACTATTGCAAATAAAAATTAAAAAATTGGTGGTTTTATAAAGAAATGTTCGATAAACACGCTGAAGTAGACAGTTTTTAAATCGAAGAATTATTTTAAGAGATATTTAAAATCAAAGTTGGTCAAAACAGTTTTCTTATAAAAGTTTTATAGAAACGAAAACTATGCACAGGAATTTAAACATAATTTGTAAGGATATAGTTGACAAGGTTGGGATGTGCACCCTGCAATTATTTTTTCAATTTTACTCATCTTTTGAGGTTATATTTCAATTTTTTATTCAAAATTTTCATTATTTTGACGAAGATTTATTTCATATTTCATAAATTCCATTATTTGAATCGTTGCCAATTTGTAAAATAGCGCACGTAATAATATTCCCTTTCAATTAAGAAATGTATTAACACGTGACTATTAAAAACAGAAATAAAACTTTAAAATAATAATTAAATGACCACGTGTTAAAAGCAATAAATGTAGAAAATAACGGAATAAAAAATATACTTGCGCGTGAATATTAAAAAGATAAATAATTAAATTATTCCGCGTTTTCAAAGCATTAAGTAGAGTAAGATTAATTTATTTCGACAAAATATTTTATCTATTATTGCAAATTTTAAAACAGCGTAATTAATAATATTTCCCTTCAATTAAAAGCTATATTTTTACGTTTAAATCAACGAAATAACTAATAAATTGGTAAAATATAATTAAAAATACAGATAAACGTTGAATTAAAGATCACTCGATGACATAACTATACCACGCGTAACGCATCTGGTATCAATTGAATGCGACGCCACAGATATGCACTTTTGGCTTTAAATCCTACATTTTGGCAACAGTTCATTTCTTTTATAGAAAGTAGTAGTCGGGATAATGGAGTAATACCCAATTTTCTATTAGCATCGTTATAAAATTTCCCGATGCAATGACATTGCTTACTTAACCATTTTGCACGAGTTGATTTTCAAATGTTTAATTAACCTTATTTTATCAACAGTTGTTAGCTGTCTCGACAGCAGTTGATTCGGCTTTAAAATTCCTTGGTCAAAGGAAAATGAATGGAAACCCGATTATAGCAGATATTACAGCGAGCAGCCGATTACACAAGGCCGATTATAGCAGCCGATTACAGCAGGTCGTTTAATTATAATTCAATCTTCCGCAATCGTTTTAAGGTTGATCAAATCAGAGTGTTTTTACAGTTTGTGGTGTCAGAACGGGGGTTGGCGAGCGTAGCTCGTAGGGGGCAGAGCCCCCTAGTATATATATATAACGATTAATGAAACATTATCAAAACACCAGCAATCTTTCATATATATATTATATATATATATATATATATATATATATATATAAACATTTGAACGGAAGGTGGTTTGGGGTTCTGGGGTTCATGATCGGTGAAAATATACCAACATTTTTTGGAATTGCTTTCCTCTGAACGGCTCCAATAGGTAGCTTTTTGTATTGAAGGCTACCTAAAAAATGCAATATGTATATGGGTCATTCTACAGAAAACATTACTTTTTAGTGTGCATGGTAGTTAATTTTTGACAGAATATTTTTTATATTAATGTTTTACATAATGTAACACATTAAAAATATATATTTGATAAAAAATGATTATCTGGGAACTTTTTTATTCATATATTTTTTTTAATGGCCGATACATATACTTGTATACCTCTCCGTTACGTTGCAATAGCTAATTTCCTTTATTATCAGCCAACACTTATTTTGTAAATGTGATAAATATATCATTTCCCTTTGTATTCGATTTCCCTATATAATGCTTTTACATAATTTTATTCTAACAATTTCAAAAATCATTGAAATGAAACTTTCGCCATTTTCTATAAATTATGGCAGAATTTTTAAACATTTTTTTAAAGAAAATTATAAATTATTTGCTAAAAATGGAAAATGAAATAGAGATTGGCTAAGTGCTGAAGATTTTTAATTATTATTTATTTTGTAGAGAGTTATGAAAACATGAAGAATATATTTTTAAAGTATTTGCTTTATTTCTTTAGTTTAAACTTATGGAAGAACAATGTCAGTTATTCTATTGAATATATATAAATAAATAGGGTAAGGGAAAGTTAATTTAGTCTTTTTAATTTTCATAATTAGAGCGATATGTGTATGACTGATTGAATAATAAACATTTTAATGTCAAACAAAGCATAATATTTGAGAAATGAAGAATGTAATTATCTATCTATATATATATATATATATTAAAGCTGCAATGTTCTAAATACCTAAACGCAATTTTGTAGGCAGTTTGAAGATTGTTTGAGTGTTGTTTTCACCTAAATTTTGTAAAGTAATGTCTTTAACATTAACACATTGTCTGTAACATATAAAATGTACCGATAATAAATCGTATAGAATACCGTAACAGAAAAATATCCCAAATTCAGCGATTAGAAGATTAAATTATCTCTGCTACCCGAAGTTCCTCTACTTATTTCCTTTCTCATAAAAGGATGTTCGTTTAAAATCTTTTCTCATCCTGATATCAAATTTAAATTCATGTATCTCTTCTTCCTAGTAAATCTATGTAGAATGAAAATAAAAATTTAATACTGCTATTTCAAAATTAAATAGAAATTTTCTAATCTTTAATAATGGGGCCATGTTGTACGCACTTTGTTTTTAGCACTTTTTTAGCCATTTCTGAGCTATCAAAATCAAATTATAAGAACTATATATGTAATTTGATTTTTCTTTTCATTCTACATAGATTTACTAGGAAGAAAATATACATGAATTTGAATTTGATATCAGGAAGAGACAGGATTTTAAACGAACATCATTTTATGAGAAAGGAAATAAGTAGAGGAACTTCGGGTATTAGGGAGTAGTCGCTTAAAATAAAATATGGAATACTAAGGTTTCTATTTGATAAAATACTGCCCCCAAGTACTAATATTATGAACTACTTAAGAACTTTTCCAGAATGCCCCCCCCCCCCCCCCCCAAGAACGCACAGTTCGTCGGTTGGCATCAGGGCACGTTGTGGGAATAAATATTTATTTTTCGTGTTTGATAAGTTTCAGGTGATAATTTTTCAATATATTTAATTCATCAGAAATAATATTTTTACATTTAAAGTAAGCATGATGTGCACGAAATACTAACAGTTTATGATGTAATACTCTTTTTTCAGTTCGCGATTCACACCAATAAACACAGAGTAATTTTTTATTCAAACCGGCGGTGTCGGGTTATATCGAATACCATACCTCATATACTTCATGATTATGGTGGCGCAAAGGCAGATTCTTATATTTGCGATTTATGCAAATCTGAAGTATGAACTAAATATTGGCTGATTACCTAGACACTATATTTTAATTATGCTCTATTGATACCATTAAATCTGTTTTCTTTCTTTTATTGTTAAATTTTGTTAGTTTTCTTCATTTTTAACACCCTATTTCATATTTCTCGACAGTCTCGCAATACCCTCAAAATAAATGTATTATTATTATTATTATTTGATTGAAAGTGATGAAATTTTGTAAAATATTTTTTTTGCATAAAAATTATTTGCATATAGTTGAACTTTGAAATTTTATTCTATTTTCGTGTATTATACAATATTGAGATGTTTTATTGCCCCAAATGTAAAGTAGTATTCCATAATACCCGAAGTTTCCCCTATGTGTACCCCTATATGTTTTGTAAAAAATTACTTTTAGTTGCATTTGCCAACTTCTCGAACAAATAAAATAAGCTTCCCTAATTACTCGCATTATTTTAGTACATTTTTATAATATTTCTCGATTATCAAAATTAAGGGATATTAACAATATTATGTAATTGGAATTTTTTCTCCCTTTATTGCCATGGTTTGTACCGAAATGTAAAAGGAATTTTAAATGAACACAATTTTACAAGAAAGTAACTTTCACGCTTTTTTTTGTGTGTGTGTGTGTGGTGGTGGTGGGGGGGGGGGGGGGTGATAACGTTTTCGATAAAAAATTTCACGTTTTGTGAAAATTAATATTAGCTTATCTTTAGTAGAATTTGATAGTGTCACAACTTCAATTTGTTATATTAAAATAAGCAAAACAAATCAATGACTCTCTCTCTTTTTTTCCTCATTAACAAATTACGGACCTGTATATGGTCAGGAATTTCTATCTATTATTCCCTTTCTGAATTAAAATTTTTAGGATTTTTCACAAACATGAACTATGTCGTACATTTTATCATTTTTCGCTTTTACAGATGATTTAATAATATTATACAGCTCGGTAATATTCGTTGTATTTTGTGCAATACTAATGCTGTATTGACCGCTGAATATCTGAATTTGATGTGTTGTATATTCCTGTACAGCAAGGTAACTAAATCCACCAATGTTTTTCTTTCCTTTCCTTTTCTCCCCCCCCCCCCCTCCCCTTTTTTTCTCATTTTTTAAGCCGATATACGTTTTTCATAGCGATCGAGGAAGTACAGGAATACATTATTTATGTCTTTGAAAATGAAAAGTATTCTTTAGTCTCAATTTTACTGATCAAAATATCATTTATATATGTATTAGAAATTTGGAAAGGATGCATTTTGCATTTACAATAGATTACAAAAACAAAAAACAAGCCACCAATATAAACAGAGATTATCCTTTGAAAATATTGCGAATCTGTTTCTATTGGTAAAACTGCATGATCCTGCGACATCCGCTTAAAAGGGAATAAACTCGCTTACAAATCTGGCAATTTACAATAGATACTTCTTAATCATTCAATAGACACTGACCACATGCCAAATTTCAAAAATATTAAAATAATCAAATCTAACTGCAATAATTTTAAAAGTAGAATTTTTCTAGAAGATTGGTTTACAAGATTACAGAAATTTCCGCTAAATGAACCATGTACAATTCCACAAGAATATGTGGTCCTATTATGACATATACTACGTAGTGATTTAATATTTTAAATCCGTAATTTGAACGCGAATATGTGTAAACAACGGGTTTGGTTTTCGATTGATATTTGTACAGATGAGGAGCTCGTATAAAGCTTGAAACGTTTACTGTAGTGGATTTTATTTTTTGTTATTAATGTGTTGTTTTTAAGTTTTATTAAACGTCTGATTTTAAATGTCTGGTTAATTTTAAAATTCTTATTCAGACGTAATATGTTTAGTTATTTACTACATATAGAAAAATGCAAATGAAAATTTTATTCCGGCTGCTTATAACTTGAGTTTTGCTCCGTGGATTTTGATGGACTTTGTATAGTTAGATAATTTTTCATGGAAGTTTTTAGTTAAGACCTTTATACGTAGCTTAGTTATAGAGTTATGGGGGAAATATCTATAATCAGGTGAACCTGGTTATGAAAGATTAGCCTTTTTGAAAAGTTTTACTGGACGGATTTTGATGAGACTTGCATTGTTAGGTGGATGCTTTTTATGTAATGGTTTTAGTATATTCCACATTGTTCTACGTTACTTAGTCATATAGTTATGGGAGAAAGTTCTAAAATCAGGTGAACCCGATTATGAAACGTAACTCTTTTTAAAAAGTTCTACTGCTCGGATTTTGATAATACTTGCATTGTTAGTTGGATACTTTTTCGATGATGGTTTTAGTATATTTCATATCGTTCTACGTTGCTTAGGTATAGAACTATGGGGAAAGATCTATAATCATGTGAATCCGATTAAAAAAGATTGGCCTTTTTAAAAAGTTCTACTGAATGGATTTTGTAAGTAAGTTTGTTTGCACTGTTGGTTAGATAATTTTTCAGAGAGGATTTTAGTATATTGCATATCGTTTTATCGTAACAATGCGGAAGAACATTCTACGTGAAGGTCCATATTGCTTTAAAACACAAGGTCAAATTCACCGATATACAGTGGAACTCCAGATATACGTTACCTGAGTTGTACGTTTCCCTCAGTTATACGTTTCAACTCAGCGGTCCCGGCCACTTGCCATTAAAAATTAACTGAGTTATACGTTTTGAGTTGTACATTTCCCTCAGTTATACGTTATGTTTTTGCATCCCCGGCCAAAATTTTGTCTCATTTATGCATTTTGTAACTGGAAACACTGACGACGCGTCAGATGAGATTGATTTGAAAGATCTCACTCTAACTTCGAAGCTGCTCTGGGATTTTGAGGTTGTAAAACGGTTCGTCAGTAGTAAAAACAGTAACGGTAAGGTGGCTGCATTATTTACAGAAATGTAAAGTTTGCTGTTCAATATCAGCACTGCCGAAAAAGAAACAATCGAATATTAGTGATTAATTCTACAAGATTCAGTAAACTACTGAAATGTCTTTTGATAAATGATTTACATGCCAAGGCAATTCCAATAATTTCTTTTAAGTACACGATGTGTATTAAAAATATTTTTAATAAAGCTTTTATGATAAAATAGCTTCATATATACTTCTCTTACGTACTTTTTTCTACTCTGTTCCATTTCCGAAACTTTATGTCATGGGTGCAGTAATATTTAGGAAACTTCCGTTTTTGATATAAAAGGTAACTGGAACTTCTCAGCGGAACAAAGTTTTTAGGATATATTTAAAAAATGGTTTCGGTAGACCATTCATTGAGTTGTACGTTTTACTGAGTTATACGTTTTGTTTTCCGGTCCCGAGCAAAACGTATAACTGGAGTTCCACTGTATTTCGTTTGATTCAAGGCTCGTTTGAAGACACCGGCCAACGTAACGAGAAAATCTGCTAGTTTTAAATAGATAAAAAATTTTACAAAAATTTCAAAATAAGAAAATGCTTTACTTTAAACCCCTCGCTTTTGCATATCCTGCGCACCGTGATGTTATGTAGTATGAATTTTTAGAAAGTATGATATCTTTTGATTGCAATAATATGTTTGAGGTACACTTTTCAAAAAGTTGCGAATTAAGGAAAAAGGAACGGCAATCTCAATAAATCAGAAACAGTGACAGGTGGTAATTGTGAAAATAGCAAATAAAAATCCATTGATCTAAAATGCAATGTGAAAACCAGAATCCAACCAGAAGTCGCGCATTTTTTTATATTAGAAACTACTATGTATTTTTTTTTTTTTTTTTTTTTTTACAAAAGTAATGAAAAAATAAAAGATAAACTAATATTGCTTACAAATAAATCTTAATTTCTTGCACTACTATACGGTTAATGTATAAAAGGTCTAGTTATAAATGAATTGTTATAATCAGGGTAGATTACACTATAAAATAAAATAACTTCTTTTAGCAGATCGCTCTAAAATTACCACATATTCTAAGACATAAAGTTCACAAAGATATATTTTTCATCATTACTTTTTCAAAAAAAAAAAAAAACGTTTAAAATGGAGAACATACACAATGTTAAATTAAAATACTTTGCTTGTAACGTATTTCTCAAAAATAATTGGTTTATTTGATGTGTTTATTTTATTTTTTGCAATTTCCCAAGTAGGTCAAAGGCATGTGACCCCTTTTCCCGTGAATGTGAAAAACATGATTTATAACTCTTCTTCTGGTTAGATGGCCTGAAGAGAAATTGGTGACCTCACGGATAATGTCTATCAAAATAAATAATGTTCGCGTTTATTGATTCATATACTTGTCTATAATTTTAATAATAATATTAATATATATATGTGTGTGTGTGTGTTTGTATATTATATTTTTGTAACTTTTTTTTTAAATTACTGATATCGATAAGTGTTTCTTTCGGAGATCAGTTAATAAAATATACCACACTTTAATAATCTTACTATACAAAATCATTTTATATTAAAACTAAAGAATTGTATGTCCTCTAATTACTGATGTGATATACGTATATTATATGATACTTATGTACATGTTTGACTAAATACTCCACACCTTTACGTGATTGACCCTACTTGGATTATAAGCATAAACAGTCACACTTAGTAATAATATTAATAATAGCAATAATGATACTAACAAAAATTATCAATATTTTTAATTCGACAAAACTGGAAAGATTAATTTATATGAATAAATCTCTCTTACATCATCGTATCAATGTCAAATTTTTATTTAAGTACTTTAAAAATATAATTTTTTTTCAGACAACTTTTCTTAACATTACACCATTTCTGTTGAATTTCTAAATTTAAAGGAAGTCAGAAATGTCCACATAATATATTGTAATTTTGCGTACATACTACTTGTCCTTGTACCATAAGATCACAAAAGGTGTTTTCCAATTAATTTCAATTTACAGCTGTAGTATAGCAGTTTTCTATTGTTTTGTCACAATAAGTTTCATGCATTTTTTTTAATGCTCACATATGTTAAAATGTTCCAGTACGAAACATTCGTATGCAATGCATTATATAATTGTCTCACATTGAGTATGAAAACCAATACCATCTTCGGTTTTGTTTTTTTTCATGTAAAATTAGAAAGTCTTCAATATTTTCATACATTTAAATTTACAGGGTCTTGTGTGTTTATATATATATATAAATACAGAGAATTTACGGTAATTTACAGAATAGTTTCTCTGTTTCTTTTAACGTAAACTTGATTTTCAGCTCCCTATAAACTTACGCAATGCTTAACATACATTTTTACCACTAGACTCTCCGTTATTTCAAATAAAGAGTTTTACAAAGAAACAAAAAACAGAAAACAAAACAGTGCATGTCTGAATAGCGTTCCATACTAAACGCAAAACATTGCAGAGTCCATAAAAAATGGTCAAAATTCTGTTAATCAAATCAAAATAAGGGTTGAAGCAAATTATTTGTCTATGTTTTGTCCCTTTTCATTTGTAAAAAAAAAACAAAAAAACACAAGCATGTTAAGTAGACCGTGGGAGTAAACTGTTCTTTCTCTAGCCACTTATATTGAAACGGCAACTTTCCATGCAAGCTAAGCTTCAAAGAAAACTTGATCCCATCAAAAACATCACATGTAAAAAATGTAGCCAAGTAGAGTGACGTTATCTTAGAAGCTCTGAAATTTTCATTCACAAATCACTCCTAGTCTCTACATCTTTAGTTAATGGTTATTTTGTGACTTGGCAATTACGCAGCACGAGAATGTGACGTATGCAATTAGCCTTAATCAAATAATTTCATCCCATCCCATAACATAGTAAGGTGTAGTAACCTCCCTGTGCTGCGTAATTGCGAAGTCACAAAATAATAATTAACTAATGATGTAGAGACTAGGAGTAATTTGTGAATGAAAATGTCAGAGTTAATAAGATAGCTAAATTTGGCTTTACACGATCTCAGAACTTTTTACGGTAAAAGGGTCACGAGACATGGCCACATTTTTTACATGTGATTTTTTTTAATGTGATTTTACTTCTTTTTGTAAGTAATCTTCCTTTACTTGACTCAGGTCTCTTTATGGACATCATCCAGTGTTTCTCGCCAAGCACACACCCTGTGCCAATTATTTGAAGGTACCAAAAATTTAGATCTTTTGGTCCATTGGCAAAGTCCTCTAGATGAAAAGACGTTTCAGGTTCCTAGGCAAGCACTAAGTTATGGCGGGGGAGTCAAAAGTACTCTTTACGCCAAATTTTAAGTTGCTAAGACTACAAGATCAAATCATTTTCAATTTTTCAGAATTTTTCAAATTTTTGAATTTTTTGGATTTTTTATTTTTTTTTATTTTGCATCCTAAGCACTACACCTTTATTCCAAATTTCCAGTTTCTAGGGCTACGGGATGTACCTAATCTTTTTGATGATCTGTGAGTGAGCGAGTGAGTGTCAAAAAATAGAAACTTTGAATTCATATATCTTCTGAACTAGAAAAGATAGAAACGTGAAATTTGAAAATTTGGTCCCTTTGCAACGTACTCTAGGTAAAAGAAGTTTCAGGTTTTTGGAAAACTCCACCGCAAAGATAATGGGGGAGGGAGGGGTCAAAATTACCCTGAGTTGCTTCCAGAAAAGAATAGTTACGGCTGTACTTTCTCGACTTGGCGGAGGCACTGCCGTGCATCCAGGTATTTTCGTTCTCAGTTCTTAAAATATATTATTCATACACGTCAACATTTTTATTTTGCAATGTATTATAATTGTCTGTAATCGTTTGATTCTGAAATTAACACTTAGGGGAAACAGATAGTTTTGAAATGACGAAAAAGTTGGATCGTAGATAAGGACGCCAGTAAATAATTTAGTTTATTACTTCTTTCGCTTTTATTTATTTATGTTTTATAGAAATAAAAAATATTCGTTGAATTGTAAAAATCAATAACAAAAGTTTTAATATTATACGACAAAATTATTCTTTAAAAACTAGTTTAGTCATGATTTTGAAGTCCATGTTCGATATTTTTGAGTCATGATTTCTTCTTTATATCGCTTATTACACTGTCTCTGATTATACCTATGAAACAAAATAAAATCTTGTACAAAAATGCAAAAAATATGATAAAAAAAAAAGTCAAAATACTTAAAAATTGATCATATCTTTCGTTATAACTTCCTTTTATTTTCGGGTATAGTTCGCAGAGAATTTAATTTACCTTATTTTAATAAAATAAACATGTAAATCCGTTACATAATTAAAAAATTATCGTGCAAAATCGCTGAAAAACAGTGTTTCGTCATAATTGAGTTTAAAATTTTGCTCTTCGTAGGTATCACTGGTCAGCGCGGCTCAACGTTTTCGGCTGGTACGACCGTAATTTTAGGAATTTTCCCATCGGACTATCTATACGGCATCCTTAAAGGTTCAAATATTATAAAAATAATAATACATGAAAATGCGGTTTTCGTACTTCAAATTTTTCTGGTCTCCTTAAACAAGCACAAGCGTTCTAACTTGTGTATGTTTGAATAGATTTTCAAACTAAATACGTAACATTGCAGGATGGTACAAAATAGTCCAAATTCTGCCAAATCAAAATACTCTCTAGAAATATATTTGACTAAGTTGGCACATTTTATTTGTTTTAAAAAATTCAAGCAAGCAAAGTAGACCGTAGGCACAAAGCCTTTTGTCTCTAGCCATTTAGTTTAAAGCGGCAATGTCCCATCCAAGTTGAGTTTTAAAGAAAATATGATATATTCATTCTGTGTTTTCAGTAACATCTGATCCGAACACTTCAATATTTTGATTCCAAAATTAAATACTTAAACAAGGACAAACGCTCTATCTTGAGTATGTTTGAATAGCTTTCCAAATTAAACACACAACATTGCACAGGGGAACAAAGTAGTCTAATTTCTGTCAATCAAAATAGAAGTTTGAGCAAATAAGTTTTCACTTTTCATTTGTTTAAAAAAACAACTCAAGTAAGTGGAGCAGACCGTGAGAGAAAGTAGTTCTTTTTCTAGTCACTAATTAAATACAACGAACCCAACATCAGAACTCATATTTTGTTCATTGTATTTAATTGTGTCTGAATTAATATGTTCTTAAAATTGTACTTAAAAGTAATCAGACGTATGGTTGATGTGCTTTAGTATAAATGAAGATTTTAAGCAAAAATGTCTGATAAAGTTAAAGTCACATTCCTCTTTTAGTAACGTGCAAATTTTATGGCACGGTAATTCAGAAAAACAGGAAAATATGCCTTTTCTTCTTTCTATAGTTCCATCCAGTGTTTCTCAACCGTCTTTACCTCATATCCCATTTAAACCCTTATGTATAAACTTCCGCGGCACAGTAAAATTATGAGGGTGAAAAACGTATGAAAGTAATATGTCGTTTTCAATTTATTCACTAACAGAAAGAAAATACTCCATAGCCATGAAAGAGCAAAACAATTTACTATAGTTTGTAATAAATGATAATTAATTTTTTTTTTAATATTTTAATTTATTTTTTTTTTACTTTTTAATATAATCCATTAACATTTATTTAGATATTTAAGGTCCATCTTTTTAAAAATTAGAATACTTTCTTTGCAAAATAAAAGTATTGGACAGGTTGTGTCAAGTGTTCTTCAGAATTTATCTAATATAAAGCGGAATTTTGTAAAATTTGTTCAATTATATTTTTATCTGATTACACCATACCACCACTTCATATGCCGCAAGTACAGTCAAGTCTATAGTCACATCGTCACCCTTTTCCTCCTGGATGAATAACGTTTCTCTGAAAGTATTAAATTTATATGAAAAAGTGAGACAATTGTTATGATTTCAACAAATACTCTTATAAAGGGAATTCAAACGTTGAAATGGAACATTATGATACTAAACTTCATTGAAAAGTAAATCGTATAATATGGAATGTTGCAAGTAACGATACTTCTTAAAATAGTAATAGAACTTGACTGAAAATTTTCGCACACACAAAGTCCTCTCACGAGGTACCGGTTGAAAACCACTTGTTCTACCCATGGATATTGCTCTAACATACTGCATGTTACATTATTTAACAAAAAATTTGTGTTATATAATTTAAGAAATAATGCCTTTTATACGCGTTATTTCTTAAGTAATATAACCTGCATGAGTGTAATATATGACATGCATGCTACGTGCATTGTTTGTCATATACATGTTATATACAGGTATAATGCATGGTGCATTATTTTACGAAATATATATATGTTGCTTTTTTTAAAACAAATAATACATCTTACGCATTACTTTTTAGCTCACAGGCTATCAAAGCCTGAGAGCTTATGTGCCCGCCGGTTCTGTACGTACGTATGTATGTATGTATGTATGTACGTAACGCGATAACTCTTCATAGAAATATCTGTTTACCTTCAAATTTTGTTTATAGGTTCACTGTGTTAAGGCGCTTCCCTGATTAGTTTTCGGGATTGATTGGTTAAGTATAAAGGGGGGGAACGGGGGGCTAATCCCCCCCTTAATTTATATAAATGGGTTTTTCATGCAGAATTATTCCGTTTTCCTTCAAATTTTGTTTATAGGTTCACTGTGTTAAGGCGCTTACCTGATTAGTTTTCGGGATTGATTGGTTAAGTATAAATGGGGGGGGGAACGAGGGGGGCTAATCCCCCCCTTAATTTATATAAATGGGTTTTTCATGCAGAATTATTCCGTTTTCATTCAAATTTTGTTTATAGGTTCACTGTGTTAAGGCGCTTCCCTGATTAGTTTTCGGTATTCATTGGTTAAGTATAAAGGGGGAGAACGGGGGGGGGCTAATCCCCCCTTAATTTATATAAATGGGTTTTTCATGCAGAATTATTCCGTTTTCCTTCAAATTTTGTTTACAGGTTCACTGTGTTAAGGCGCTTCCCTGATTAGTTTTCGGGATTGATTGGTTAAGTACAAAGGGGGGGGGGGGCGGGGGGCTAATCCCCCCCTTAATTTATATAAATGGGTTTTTCATGCAGAATTATCCCATTTGCTTCAAAATTTGTTTATAGGTTCATTGGGTTAAGACGCTTCCCTGATTAGTTTTCGGGATTGATTGGTTAAGTATGAAGGGGGGGGGGAAACGGGGGGGCTAATCCCCCCCTAATTTAGATAAATGGGTTTTTCATGCAGAATTATCCGATTTTCTTCAAATTTTGTATATATATTCATTGTAATTAGAGACTTCCCTGATTAGTTTAAGGGGTTCATTAGTTAACTATGAGGGGGGGTAACGGGGGGATGACCCCCCCCTTAATATATTGTTGATTTCTTTATTTTTCTCTTATTTCAGATTCTTTGAAATAAGAGCATAATATACAATTAGTGTGAATAGCCTGTGAGCTCAATGCCCTCAGTTTAACTGGGCAGTTTTCTTTTTATTAAATAATGCAATACGAAATCATGTGGTGTATGAAATGCATGCTACGTCATTGTTCGTTAAATAATGCATTACATATATGTGCGTAATTGAATATGCCCGTATAATACATGCTACATTGTTTTACAATACAACATCTATGCTTATACAGCGCAATCTATAATGATCAACATAGGTGATTAATGAACCAGTACCAGTAGTAACACTGCACAATAAACTGCAAAGAGTAACAAGATATACGAAAAATATTTATTCACACTTTTTCAATCCTAAATACATATAATATTTGAAAAGACAAATTTTATTGTAAAATAACACATTATATAAAAAAAAGTACAATAATTATTCATTTCATAAAATTATTATAAATAAGCAGAACAAAATATTCTTAATTAATCAAAAGCTAAGACAGTTTTGCTAAAGAGATAATTTGTTTTGGAAAACCTGGCAAGTCCATGCTTTATTGTATATTGTCCTTATAAACTGAATTGGACTGTATATAGTAAAAGCTCTCGTAAAGTTTAGTTCTCTAAAAATTTTCTATTTTGTAAAAATGTTGTGATATAATGTTTTTGTAAAAAAAATGTGATAAATTGCTACCACAAGGAATTAAAAATTTCTTAGACATTTCCTTTTTTGTTTAACTTCTAGACTACTCATATATCTTTATTTTATACATACCGCGTGAAAGTGAGAAGCTTTTAAAATGATAGTAAAATATATGGAATGTAAAAAAAAGGAACGCTTCAACTTTAAAATACAGTAATTCATTAACTATAATAGATATAAAAGTGAAATATGCCGGATGTTTATAAAGTAGTTCATAAATTTTGTATGCAATAATTTTGAAATTAGCTCAAATATCCTCCAGTAGATGACGCTGCAATCAGGCTGTAGAAATGTTCAAATTATCTTCAAAATTATTAAAACACAACATTTCTTTCGCGTTTCAGTATCTAAAAAGAATGAAGAGTATAAAATGAGTGACTATTGATCCATGTTTATATATATATAATTCAGCATTATTTCAGGTTGAGTCAGTGCAGCGCCATCTATCTATCAAAATGTAAACTACTTTTTTAAATTTTTTGTATTCAATATTTATAAGCCTCCTTATAAACATTTAATTTATTTCATCTTTATATCTATTATATTTAACGAATTATTGAGTTTTAAAGTTAAGACGTTCTTTTTTGGACATCCTATGTTTTATGAGATAGAAAATGTTAAAAGTAAGTCTGTTTCATTCTAATTACGTTTCCAGTAACCCTTAAATGATTCGTTGTTGCAGTTCAGTTTAGCTTTTTTCGAGAAAGAACTTCTGTTAAATTTTAAAATTTATACTTTGGATATAACAGTTAGGTGAAAAAAAGTAGACAAAATAAAAGGTTTAATACGTGTTTATAAATTCATCATTAGCAGATATATAAAATACGTACAAACGAACAAAATATAACCTTATTGTTACTAGTTGAATAATTTTAAAGTAAAATCACATAGAGACTATATAGTAGAATAGCATAAATTTAAAAAAATAGTACAATTTATGTAAGACATGTACTAAATAAAAATAATGTAAGTATTAAAAAGATGTCATAATTGACGAAGAGGTGTTACTGTCGTGATTTAGAACCAAATGGGTACAAAACACTTTCTCTGAACTCAACGGTTTAGAAAAAGCCGTTTGTCCTCCTTTGGTTCTAAACCAGTACTCTAACAGCTCTAATTCAATTATGATCACATTTAATACCCACATTATTTTGTATTAAGTACATATCTAAGTGAAATATGGATGATGGGGGTAATGGTAACAAGATTTTACATAAAATGTTGGTGGCTGAGGGATATAAAATTTCCTTGACAGTACAGCAGTCTACATTAATTTGTTTTACCGCAAAAAACTAGACAATAAATAGAACAGAACAAAAATCACAGTTATTTACTAAAAACTACAAATATGCCTTTCTTTGATTTTAGCGCAGCATAAAAATATGTTGAACCAAATTCAGCGAAACATGGTGTAAGTACAACTTATTATATTATTGAAATATGTGAAACATCTTTTTTTCTGTAAAATGGTGCGATTATTTATCGGTAATTTATGTTTTTTCGTATTTTAAATAGTTTTCTTATAAAATTAATGCCATAATACAAAATTCAATACCTAAATTTTTGATTATCTAACTGATGACAACATATAAAAACACTGGCAATATAAGAACACTAACAATATAAGAACACTGACAATATGAAATAAAAACTAAAATCAAAATATAAAGTTTGTAACAAAAATTTCATATGTTAAAATACTTCTTTGAAAAGTTATTTAAAATCTTTAAAATATCGATTAATTAATTGTTTTTCTCTTCTTTAATTAATGATTCTTTTTGTTTATTTACTTTTTGGGATTCTTACTTTGCTTAGGTCCGAAAATCAAAATACGTTACTTCCGTGAAAAATTATGAAATTGTTGTAATTTGTAAAGTCATAATTTTTTTTCAGTGATCAATAATTTTCAGTGATCTGGTTGAAATAGTTAAACACTTGTTTTTCCTAAAAAATAAAGTACAGTCGGCTAAATAAAGAGACCCCACACTCCATAATTTCATTTTAACCCCCCCCCCCCTTCCACCTTACATTTCAATCTCTAAATTGTCACAGGAAGAAAACGGAAGAAGCCATTCGACTGGAAGTTATGTCTTCTTTTAATTTATGTTTAAAAAAAAAAAAAAAAAAAAAAAAGAAAAGAAAAGAAAAACTTAGGAGTCGTTTTCAGACTGAAATTGTACCAAATTCTGAAATTTCCAATATTAGCACCTAATTTTGACATCATATTTGAATTTCTCGGTACATTTTATTTTAGGATAACAAACGGGAAGTCATTCGGTCAAGTAGTGTAGGAATTATGAAGGTTTACATTTTGGAACTCCTAATGTTAAATTTATTTGTAATCTTGGCAAAATAGATTGCAATGTTCGTGGTCTTTTAAGCATAACTCCAAAACTACTTGGCGCAATGAGCTGTAATTTTGGATTAGCATTTTTTTTTTAGCTTCTAGAAATCTATTTCTGTTAAATTTATAGGTTACAATTCATATTTGTTTCGAAAATTAATTAAAAAAAATTTTTTTTTCGAAATTTAATTACAAAAAATAATTTTTTTCGAGATAATTTTTTGAAAAAAAAATATGAATCTGAACATGGGAAAGTTTCTACAAGTTTCAAACATGCTGTACATTAGGAAGTTATTACAAAATTATAAGATACCACATCCATTTTTTTTTTATGTACAGATTTTATTTGTTTCCTCTTTAAATATAAAATTCTAAAATCCAACGTACAGTCGGAAAAAAAGAGAGAACAGTCCATGCAAAGTAATAAGGATAGATAAACCCCGGAAACAGCCATTCGACTGGAAATTATGCCTTTTTTCAATTTATGTTTAAAAAATAATAATAAGCTTAGGTGGTAAGCTTCATATCAAAATTGTTAAAAAAGAACCCAAATTTACAGCTTTTTCCGCCAACTAGGTTTTAAGTTATGCTTGAAAAACTACCAGCATTGCAATCCGTTTTATAACGATTACAAATGAGTTTAACATTACGAGTTCCGAACGTCAAACTTTCATAATTCCTGAACTACTTGACCAAAAGACTTCAAATTTGGTATCCTAAGGTAAATTTTACCAACAAATCCAAATATTAAGTCAAAAATAGGCGTTCGTATTGAAAATTTCCGAGTTTGGTACAATTTCAGTGTGAAAATAATCTTCTCAGTTTTTTTTTTTAACTTAAATATAAAGAAGACCGAATTTCCAGTCGAACGGATATTTTAGTTTAGTTTCCTTTTTTTGGAAAGGGGGGTGGGGGATTAAAATGTATGCGGTGTTCTCTTTTTTGTTTTTAGTCGTCTTTATTTATGTATAATACTATAAATTTTGTAGTTTAAAACCGAGTTTCGGGACATGAGAATCACTTAAAAGTAGTCAGCAACTGGCAATCAGCTATAATCTAAGATATAGATTGATAGGAAAATAAATAAAAACTGTTCATTTTTTTGTTAACACTTTCCAACCTAGTTGAAAAGTGTTTATGACTTCGGTTTGTCTGGCCGTCTGGCCGTCTGGCCGTCTGGCCGTCTGCCGTCTGGCCGTCTGCCGTCTGCCGTCTGCCGTCTGTCCGTGCTCTAACTCCCGTAAATATGCTCGGATTGCCCTGCAATTTTTATATGTTATAATCATTATCTATAGCATGTTCCCTATTTCAACGGAAGTATGTAGCACTTATAGTTTTTTTACAGGGACACTCAAAAGAATTCCGTTACATTGCGGTCTATGGGGAAAAATCATTTGCGGTTTATTTAAATAATGTTTCACTATTTTAAACGCATTGAAATTTATATATATAACTAAGGTGCATTAGAAGAAGCTTAATATGGAATAGGGTGTGCATAGCACTTATACTTACTTTACAGGGACAGTCAAAAGAATTCCGTTACATTACGTCTATGGAGAAAAATCGTCTGCGCTTTATTTAAACAATGTTTCCCTATTTTAAACGCATTGGAATTTATATAAGGTTCATTACAAGAGACTTACTACAGAATATTGTGTGTATAGCAGTCATCGTTCATTGACAGGGACACACAAAAGAATTCTCTACTGTATGTTAACAATAATTCCTGGAAGTGCGTTTTAAGTTACTAAACGCGATTTTAATTTTAAATCGCTTTTTGTCTATTACGTGGTGTGTATAAATTCTGTAGATCCTATACAGGGAAGCACAAAAGTTCGGGAAAACATTTCCGTATTATTTAACTCCAGACGGAGAATTTTAAACTGTGCTACGTGTTTCCTAACTGAACTAAAATTTAGCATCCTATGTAGTATATATACAAATCTATAGATCCTATACAGGGCTGAATAAAAGTATTTGGATTACTTAGATGTTATCTTTTAGCTTATTGAAGAGTATGATTCGTAAAATTATTTTGGAAGCGTTGGAAAGTGTTACATAATCTATGCTTGACGCATGATTTTTCGTTCTTGTTATATATGAAAGTGAATACCCGAAAATTCCACGCTTATAAGTGTATAATCGATTATTTATTCAGATTTTCGAGGTTGAAATATCAAAAATGTGAAAAAATAGCACTCAATGTTAAATTATTAATAGAATAAATTATTCACATTCACTCAAATTTGTTAATTCGTTACAAAAGTTTTTCTTTAACCCTTTGTATCACCGCGTTGCATATCTGCATCGTACCTAAAATTCAAGGCTTTAAAAGACGATTTTATTTATTGCTGCTATCTTCCAACACAACAGTTAATATTCATTGTTCACGGAATTCTCAACAGATGGCAATACTGAGTTCATTTTCCATGCCAAAACTTAATTTATTATTTGAGCAGTTTCAAATCATTATTGCTGAAACGAAAGTCGTAAATTTTGTCGAATTAAAATGTCTAGGAGACACCCCAAAGTAGATTTTCTTTAAAGGTCGTATACTTTACAATTTTGTATTAGAAAATTGACAATATTTATGAGAAGTGTTTAATTTTTTATTTATTGTAGATGTGAAAAAAATACCTTTTCGTCATTTTTTTTATGTTCTAGATTTTTTACATGCTTAAAATGATGTATTCTAATATTTGAGTAAATATTTTTCAAATCGGAGTTGTTGAGTCCTAAAGGGTTAATTCGGAGCTGCTGGTGATCTTACACTTATCAAGCATTATACTAAAACAGCAAAACTAAAACTAAAAATATCAACAACATTCGACTATTTAAAGGAGTTAATACATCCGTTCTATTACAGCCATCTTCAAAGCAGTTTTGCACACAGCCTCTTACATAACGGTTTTCATAATAAAATCCGCCACAATGGCTCATTCTTACAAGTTCAGTATCTATAGTGAGACTTCCACTGTCTACAGCACAACCTCGCACAACCAGAGATTCACCAGTATCAGCTGGAAAAAAATGGATTCATAAATAACAACTAAGAATGTAAAATATGGAATTGTTTAATCGTTAAATTTCATCATCGATATAATTTATTTAAAATGTTGGGGAAATTTTCTTCAGTGTTGACATTTTACATAGCATAAGTAATTCGCAAATATCAATGAAAGAAATATTGTTCCCTTTGCACCAGAAACATAAATGTGTAAATTTTCAATGATTGGGTTTATTAGCTATCTCTTTTCTGCTGACTAAGTTTTTCCACAAACGCGAATGTGTATCTTTCTGGCTTGAAGCACCATTACAAAACATTTTACGAAAATCGAATTATAAGGATACAAACGACATTTTCCAAAATTTTCAAATTTGCATGTTCACATCTCTAGCATAAGGAGTACTTTATAACATTGCGCTATTTAACTATCGAGAGAGAAGGATTACATTAACCTATTAAAATTTTAAAAAATATTTAAAAGTCTAACTTTTAGTTCACACGGTTCATTACTAAAAATGACCATCAAATTTTCTGATGTACAGTTGTGGAAAAGCAGGATACACCCCATACTCATTCCGCCACAAATAATAATTAGAAAATAAAACTTGCTCATATTCATACAAAATGAAACCGTTCCAACTGAGTGAAAAAGTGTCTAGGCCGGGAGTCTTTGGCATTAATTAACAACGCTCTGCTTACTGAGCTACCTGGACTGAGCCGACACATTTCACTCAGATAAACTTCACGGCCTGGACAGTTTTTCAGTCAATTCAAAATTTTCAATTCGCATGAAATCTTTACCAGTCAGTATGATTGAGTTAAAAATAATAAAAAGTGGTATCATTCAATTGGTAATAACATTTATTTTTATTTGATACTTTCAAATTTCTCTAAATTAAAATAAACAGAAATATTTTTTCATTAGTAACCCCTCAAATTTAACGCAATATTAAATACTCTACACACTTCAATTAGCCTAATAAATTGTTAAGCATGTGTACATGTTAGTGTGTACATTTGTGCAAGTTAGATTTTTAAGCATGCACAATGACTGAAAACAGCATAAAGGAAGATGTGGTTTTGAACACAACAAGATGGAAGAAAGAATTAAGAATAATTTTGGTCAAAGGAAATATCAGCAATGAGGAAAATCTTGCTAAAAAAGAAGTTTATCTTAATTTCAATTTCTAATGGGCTCTTAATTTTCGAATTCTCACGAAGTTTCTGAGATAAGTTCCAGTTATGTTAAACATTTAAAACTGAGATAATTCTGGAAACGGTATCGAAAATAAATACGTTGCAGTAAAGTTCTGATTCAATGCACATGTTATTAATGTCTTATGTTACATTTATTGGCAGATTTTATAAGATTAGTCATTTTTTCCCTCAAATTGCTGATGGTTGCTTAAGCATTACTCAAAAACTACACCGTGAAATGAGCTTAACTTTTGTATAAACATATTAGAAGTCTCTAGCAAATCGATTTCTGTTAAAATATTTATAGATTATAACATACATATTTTTAATTCGTAAATACTTAATATCATAAAATTATTAAAGTAATAATTATATATTACTTTAATTTTGGATGACAATATTGTAAAAAATATTACAATACATATAATATACAATACATACAAATTACAATACATAATATTGTAATTTGTATTATAAATCATACAAATATTATAAAAGAATATCGTATTACGGAATAGAAATAAAAAAGTATATAATTAACTTAACATTGGGATGTCAAAAATTTGAATAATTTTAATTACAATTTTTTTTTATTCAAACGGCTTTTTAAAATTTGGTGTTTGGGCGCAAATGTAAACATAGGGCAATAACGCTTCGTCAAAACAGGTTGTTGCCATTGGATATTTAAAGGTTAGTACAAATATTAATGTGAAGGCGTCCCCCAAATCAAAATCCATTTAACAGTATACCACCTAAAAGTCGATGCTATACCTCGTTGATTGGTTGCCGGTATCATTTTATTGAATCATTTGTGTCAGAATAAGTGGGGAATGTATCTTTTTTATTTCTAAAAATATTATTTAACCCTTTCAGGAGCAAAGTACTTAAGGTTTTAAAATGTTGAAATCATTGAGTGAAACCGGGATTTAACAACAAATTTATTTCCAAATAAGTAAAAGATTTTCTTCACGTGTATTATAAAAGAAACATTTGATTCCATAATTCCGGTGTCATTGTGGCATTTGGGAATTAAAATTAAGTGAGATATATTATATCCCACTTAATTTATAATATATTATATCCCACCGCCCTTCAAGGGGTTAAGTTCTTTGAGTTTCCTAAACTTGTGAAAATTGTAATTGAGTTAAAAGAAAGTCTTCAGCTTTTTAGTAGTATGTTAGAAGAGAGTAAAATAAATTTCAAGATTCTCACTATTTTTTATTGTCATCCAAAGACGAAACAGAGATGAGTACGAAGAATTATTTTAAAACAAAACAGGGCGATACTGCCGCATTGTCAAACCGGGTAGTTAGCCAGAGTCCCTAGATTGAAGAACTCCTAGTTCGTCATCATGAGTATGTAATTGAGCTTTAATGTAACTTATAATGATACAGGGGCACACCAAAGTCCAATTTGGCCCCACTGGCCCGGCGTGTATGATGAGGCCTGATACAGACGTGACAGAAATCGAATCCGGCAAAATAGAGAGACAAAACTTAGTAATGGCAGATTGTTCACTTGAATATCTTCCTAGAACGTACATATTTTTGGAGAAATATGACCTATATTCACAATCTTTACGAACAACAGCTTAAAAATATAATAATAATAAAAACTGACGGCTCAGACTACAGGCACAGGTAGATTTCGAAGACGCAGACCGTGGGGCGCCTGTTTATTGAAAATTACAGAAGGGCATTTTGCCATGATGCGGCAATTGTGACCACTCACTTCGAAATCTACCCGTGCCTGTAGATGGAGCTGGCAGGGATTTTTTTGTTTTTAATTTTCTTTGCTGTAAGAGTTTGGTCCTCTCAAATACTTGTCCAGATAAAAGTTGTAGATAATATTAAGAAGATTTATAATAAATTTAAGCGAATTTGATATCTAGTGAATTGACGAAGTTATGAAGTTTCTTCTTAAACCTCTATCCCCCCCCCCCCCTCTTGAGGCCATTTTTAATTATAACAAAAATCTGAACAAGAACATTGGCCCTTTTCCTAGAAGTAATAATAACTTTAAAATGATTCGATATGTGTCATAATTAAGAAGTTATGAGGGTTTTTTTCTCTGTTTTCACAAAAAAACATTTTCCCCTATGAAATCTAAGTATCAATCGCTAATATAAAATTTTTATTAATTGATGCAAGGTCACAGCATGTGTGGTACGGGCCGTGCCCCCCGCACCAGGCTCCATCAGTTGGAATAGGAGCTGACAAGTTTAATCTGTGCCGACACTAATCACTACTGATGCATCTACGATCGGTAAAATAATTTATAAGATCTTTCCCACCAGGCGCCAAAAAGAGTTGCTGCGGTGCTGATGTAGAGGACAATTTCAACCTGAAATCAAGTTCAAAACTTCACTTTAATGAGTATTGCGATAGAAGAAGAACCCCGAAACTTGGAAAAAATTATTCACACTCTAAATGTCACCCCCATTTATAGCCAAGTCAGTCATCATCGAAACAGATGATTTAAAAAATTCTATACTAACTTTTCCATTTCTACTGGATGAGATGATATGCGAGTGCAATATTCTTTATGAAATAACAAAAAGGCACAGAACAGATATTTAAAGATTGATAATTGAATAATTAAATGTAGAAATATCTTTTGTCACATATTATTTGAATCAGACAGACGACATTGTATCTCTAAATGATGCAGATGCTTTTTGCAAAGATAATTAAATAATGTTGAATTTTTTACAGGACAAAATTCATAGGCTTAAAATTAATCTTGACTGAAGTCAAAATAAATAGAATTTTAACATGCAAAATAATACGAAATCCAATTAAAAAATTAAAAAATTAAAACAATACTTGTGATTTTCCTATATTATATAAAATTATACAAATAACTCTAAACTATGTCATTCGTTAAGAGGTAATTACGAAAGAAATTGAAAGCTAGTCGGATGTGCCAATCCCAAAACTTTCTTCTATCTCATACATGTTAATATTTCAAAAAGCATATTTTTTTAGCACTTTCCAACCTAGTTGAAAAGTGCTTATGACTTCGGTTTGTCTGGCCGTATGGCCGTCTGCCGTCTGCCGTCTGGCCGTCTGCCGTCTGGCCGTCTGTCCGTGCTCTAACTCCCGTAAATATGCTCGGATTGCTCTGCAATTTTTATATGTTATTGTCGCTATCTATAGCATGTTCCCTATTTCAACGGAAGTGTGTAGCACTTATAGTTTTATTACAGGGACACTCAAAAGAATTCCGTTACATTGCGGTCTATGGGGAAAAATCATTTTCGGTTTATTTAAATAATGTTTCAGTATTTTAAACGCATTGAAATTTATATATATCACTAAGGTGCATTAGAAGAAGCTTAATATGGAATAGGGTGTGCATAGCACTTATAGTTACTTTACAGGGACAGTCAAAAGAATTCCGTTACATGACGTCTATGGAGAAAAATCGTCTGCGATTTATTAAAATAATGTTTCACTTTTTTAAACGCATTGAAATTTATATATATATATCTAAGGTGCATTACAAGAGGCTTACTACAGAATAGTGTGTGTATAGCAGTCATCGTTCAATTACTGGGACACACAAAAGAATTCTCTACTGTCTGTTAACACTAATTCCTGGAAGTGCGTTTTAAGTTACTAAACGCGATTTCAATTTTAACTCGCTTTTTGTCTATTACGTGGTGTGTATAAATTCTGTAGATCCTATACAGGGCAGCACAAAAGTTCGCGAACACATTTCCGTTTATTGACAGAAACTCCAGAAAGATATTTTAAACTGTGCTGCGCGTTTCCTAACTAAACTAAAATTTAGCATCCTAGCATATACAAATCTATAGATCATATATAGGGCTGAATAAAAGTATTCGGATATTTTTCAGAATATTGTATCTGTTGGAAATTCCTGAAATTATAATTTTAAATATGTTATGCGTTTTCCAAATTGTTTACTTAGATGTTATCTTAAATTATTTTGGAAGCGTTGGAAAGTGCTACATAATCTATGATTTTTCGTTCTTGTTAATTATGCATTTTAGAATAAAAAAATGTTGTAAAGCACCTTATAAGCTCTTATATGATTTACACGAAAACCTAACCACCATCAACTTATGTCAAAGTCTAACAGAATATGAAGTTTAATGAAATTCCGTGCATTACTTCTTGAGATAAGGCTATCGCTAAAATCGTGTAAATCCTGAAAAATCCAGCATAGCAGCACCATCTGTTGGGCTATTCACACCTACACCTAATCAGCAACAACTTATATCAACGTTTAACTGAATCTTAAGTTTCATGAAAATCCGTGCATTAGTTCTTGAGATAGAGCTATTGCGGGAATCGTGAAAAATGTAGCATAGCAACGCCACATGTTGGGCAATTTACACCAAATACTAATCAACACCAATTCATATTAAGGTCTAAATGAATCTAAAGTTTTATTAAATTCCGTGCATTAGTTCTTTAGATATGACTATCGCTAAAATGGTGTAAATCCTTAGAAAGACAGCATAGCAGCACCAACTGTTGGGAGATTTTCACCAAAAACTAACCGGCACCAAGTTATATCAAGGTCTAACAGAATCAAAAGTTTTATTAAATTTCGTGCATTATTTCTTCAGATAGAGAACCCACAAAAATTTTGTCGCATACAGACAGACAGACATTTTTTAAAAACAGTCAAATTGTGTTCAGTACCTTCTAAAACGTATAAATCCGTTGAAAACCGGAAGTCGGAATTTTTCACGAATCCAATACTTTCTTCTTTTAAAGATAGAAAGAAGAAAGTAAAAAGTATACCCAATAAGCGATTTCAAGATATCGATCAGGATTTTTACTTACAATAGACTCCTGCTAATTTTACGCAAGTAGTTGCGGGAAAAACTCCATTTCGATGTTTTCTTCCAGCCCAGCAAGGACTTTGCAATATATCTTGGGTATAATTATTATGGAAAGGATCATCACAAGGTGGGTACTGTCCAGCTGCGGAAAAACACTTGAAACAGTCCAGAGACATACATCCTAAATTTAAAAGAAATCGTAAAGAGTGAAAAATAATAGTAAAATTGCAAAATTCTCAGAAATATTTACAATGTACGATTAGTGTATAAACAAAGATACATTTCTTGCCTTTATTCTCAGACCGTTTATGAAAAAATCACATGAAAGGTGTCTTTAGACTTGAAACAATGTCTTCTTTCAGAGTATGAAAACAAGTTTTGAAATAAGGGTCGTCTACATATTCAAAATTGCCCCAACTTCGAATTTTCAAATGGTAAAACCTACTTTTGACACTTTATTTGAGTTTCTTGTTTCAGATCATTCCGGAAAAGTATATATTTTATGTATTTTAGTTAAATCTTCATGGAGTTAGAAGAAGTGAAAATTTAAGAATGCTAAAATGTTAAATTTCACATGACAAACTTTTGTTTATATCTTCCCAAAAAATCATCCGATTAAAAAATTTTCTTTCCTTTGAGATACATAGGGTGAACCAAAAGTCTTGCCTTGAATTATAAATATTTATTGTGCTCAAACTATTATAATTCGACATATGTTTGTTTGAATACATTGTTACTGTTATAATTTTGTTTCATAAGACCACGTACCTTAGTAAATTTCAACGTTTGACCTCTTGGTTGCTTGGAGAATGTCTAAGCGGTATTCTAGTTCCCGCCAAGTGTTCTTTAACATGTCTTCTGTTACAGTAGACACAGCAGCTTGTATCCTATATTCTTCAGTTGTTCGAATTCAGCAATTGGTGTGGCAAAAACTCTGTTCTTTATATAGCCCCAAAAGAAAAAGTCCAGAGGAGTAATATCTGTTGAGCGAGAAGGCCAGGGTGTTGGTCCATCCCTTCCAATCCAATTCGCGCCCCCTATTTCACAAACAAACTACTAAAACTGACCTATTCAATGATACATCAAGTTACATTATTATACAAACGATTATTTTGTAATAAATTATTATAATCAGGGCAAGACTTTTGGTTCACCCTGTACTTAATGAATCCAAACATATTCTAGGCATTTTCTTTTAACTCAATCGCATAATTTTAATTGTGAAAATTATTATTAAATTCATTTTTAAAAAATTATTAATTATTAATTTTTACATAAACAGAATGAGCATCGTAATAAACACGAGTGTGTAAGTTTACAGTTCATTCCAGTCATTATTTTTCGAAATATAGCTAATTTTATTTTTCGAAGGTCTAAAGTAACCGTGTTCTGCTACGAATTCTATCACATTTAAGAAAATAGAAAACAGCAACCAGAAAATTTATATGAAACATTGTTTTTAATAAAATTTGAGAGATAAAAGTTTTTTTCATTTTATTTTATACTTAGATTGTCTCTGCAATTTTTCTGGTATGACTCTGGAAATGTTTCCTGAGAGGTCTTAATTTAATGTTTCTAAATTTGTGGATATATCCCTAATATATTTTCTTTTATAACTCTATGAAGATTTAATAAAAAGTATATAAACTATATACCTTTTTCCCGCAGCTTCGATCCAAGGAACACGAACATACTGTCAAAAATGGGTGTTACGTGTAAATAAGAAACAAAGTTGGAGCAATTTTTAATATATAGACCCCTATTTCAGAAATTGCATTAATATTCCTTTAACATAGACATTATTCCGAGCATAAAGACACATTTGAAGGAACATTACAGTAAACAATCTGCAAGCAAATATCGTTTTTAATTTTTTTTTTACATGGACTATACAAATATAAATGAATCATTTGTAACTGTTGCTCTGAATTTTCATTAGAATATAGTATATTATTAATTAATTTTATCACTACATAAAGAATAATAACTTTATTAAGATGCTTGAAAATTTTATTTTGCTTGTTAACGTAGATGACAGAAAAAAAAATGGATATTTGCATTTTACATCGGTAACGCATAAATATTTATGGTTAAATTATATTAATATTGTTTAGCTTACAATTAAAGAACATTTTCAAAAAGCAGAAAAAAATAAACGGTAAGTTTGAGGTTAATAAACACCTGATATCGGTCTGTTAATAACCAGAACTGTAGTTAATAATTTTCAAGTTAATTTAAAACGTTATTAAATATTAGGTAAAGACTAGGAAAATGTCGAATTCCATATTGATTGAACGCAAATGCGCGTATTTTATTGCAATTATATTATATAGTATACCACAAATATTGCATCAATATTGGAGTTATGTGTAAAATATTTGCATCATCTGTCTTAATAACAGCGCATACTATTATTAGTTGTCAGTAAAAATTCATCATGATCTATACAGTAGACAATTTCTATTCAACAGATTCTGGTATTCAATTATATTATTCAAAACAATTTACTATAGCCTTCTGAGTCTAAAGAATTAACTCTAGAAAGGCCATAGCGGTCAAATTGACCGGGACCAATTAATATATAGGGTAAGATTGCCCTAATTACAAATGACAATAACTTTATATGAGATGTAATCTTCCCAACTGAGCGAAAAAGTCCGGGCCAGGATTCGAACCCGGGATCTATTGGCTGAAACTGACGATTCTCTACCAACTGAACAATCCCGGACGAATATGGCTGAACTAATTCACCCAGTTAACCTTAATGATCATAGCATCTGGTCTAATATCTGAACCAGCACAACAGAATCAATCACAGGTAATGGGACCTCCAGTAAACGCTACAAACGTGATTACGCTAGATTAATTTTGACACAATTATTCAAATTGGTAAGGAAATCATATGAGATGCAATCTACCCAACTGAGCGAAAAAGTCCGGTCCGAGACTTTTTCACTTAGGGCCTATGTGTGGGCACTGAAGCACATAGCCATGTCGGGGCCCCTATTTACAAGAAAACTCATTCGTTATAAACATGACATGCAGATTTACATGCAATTTAAAATTTAAACCATAGCTTTATGAAAAAAAAAGTCCTTCCGGCCTGTACCGGGAGGAAAAGGTAGCTTTCCTATATCTTCGTTTTAAAATTTTAGCTAATGTTACACGAAAACAGCAAGTTAAAATGCAAAGAAACGTTTACAAAAGATTCGTTAATACTGAATTTGAATAAGAAATTCGCCAAATTATTGAGCAATAGCCAAATTGGCTTCATTTATGAAGACTTATTTTGGTCGCCAAATTTGGCGATATTTCGCCAAATGTCGCCAATTTTGGCGAGAATTTGGCGCTAACGGATATGAATATATAGTTTTATGCGTATGATTGGGAAAATTATTACAACAATGAAAGAAAATAATTTGCGAGTAATCGCGTTAATGTGCTGTTTTGTTTCAAAATGTCAGCCACCCTAGAATTTCAAACTACTCTATCTCAGCCATTTTTTAAGATAGAGGTAAACCAAAAAATGCTCTGGAATCCTTGTATCAAGGCCTAACACGTAATTGAAAAATAAATTTGAATTTTTAACTTTTTTGTATATTTATTTTAGTTTTAAATTTTTAAATGGCCGCCATCTTGAAACAAAATGGAGGACCAAGCTGGCCAACGAACTCGGTCGAGACATTGGTGAACTTAATACACACAATTGGTTTCATCGAAATTGATTTATAAATACGAGCGTTATCGTATGACATAGGTCAGATATATATATATATATATATATATATATATATATATATATATATATATATATATATATATATAAATCAACATTTGAACGGAGGGTGGTTTTGGGGTCTGGAGGTCATGATAGGTGAAAATATATCGAAATTTTACGGAACTGCTTTCCTCCGAACGGCTGCAATAGGTAGCTTTATACTTTTTTGTATTGAAAGCTACCTAAAATAATGCATTATAGACACATATAAAAATGCATTAAAAAATTGTATGAAGGCAAAATCTTCTACACCGTATAATATTTAGTAAAACTCTAAACCAAAGGGATTGAATGAAACATGTTTGATGTAATATCCATTTTACTCTAATTTTCAAAGTTTACATTACAATTCAATCTCAGTGATGCACAATTCTTACATGAACGGGGAAATTTTATTTTTTCGACCAACTATAGATGGAAATTTGTGTTAAATTGTATTTTCAGAGAGTGCAGACAATGCAATTTGGTGCCTGTACATCTGTGATAATCAGGCCCTAACTTCACCGGAAAAAACTTGTTGGCACTCCTCCATTATATGGCGTGCCTGGTAATGAAAAATATATCATCTATCACACCGTGTAATGGGAAGGCTATTGAAAGATTTAAAACTAGCTCGCACCTCAAGTAGGAACGATTTTAAAGGCAACAATTTTAGACAACTTACATATTTTTATCAATTTCTATTTGAAAGATTGCAATTATTTGGTCTAATCAAATGTGTGTTAGAAATTAAACCAGTCTAATTAACGACCTCTGGTATCAACATGTCATAATTTTTCATTATTCATATGTATCGTATCGATGAAGTAATTCACGTAAACATTCTAGCTTTAAGTAAAACGTTACGTTATATGTACATTTTTCGCAAATTCTGCTTTTAAAATTGCTAGAATTGATAATTTATTCAATTAATTATATACTAATTATTTACGCGAATTTTCTTATCATTTTTTCAGAATACAGACCGTGGAATAAATATCACAACACAATTAATAAAATTATGCAATTGGTTATTCTTATCGAAATTATTTATTAGTAAAAGTAAAATGGTCTTGATTACAAAACTTTTAAATAATATGAATTTTCCTTTCATCATATAGTTTTAACGTTTCTTTTCGTTTTAATTCGTGCTCGCATTTACCTTTCTCATTAAATAGAAAACCGTATTCTGCTTAAAATGTGCTGAAAATGTAAAATTTTAATTAGTTTTGTGAATGGAACTACGATAATTAAAATCGCTCTATGCATTAACTTTACGATGAATAACATTAAAAAAGATAATTTTATCAGCGTCCATTAAAATAGTTCATTCAAAGAATAACCTAACAAAAAAAAAAGACGTTTATAAAATATGGACGTAAAATCAATCAACGCATCCTTTTAAGATAAAATGTAATAATGAAAAATCTTAAAAGGCAAGATCTTAAGTGCAACTAACTGTAGATTTTCTTCAAAATTAGCAAAGTTTAGAATAAAAGAAAAAAGCACATAATGCTTGCCTGTCCCTGTATTTATTTATGTTATGTATACCTGATTGGTACGGTCCGTAGTTTTGAGACCACCATTTACAAATATTGACATTCGCCCTATTTAAACTTAGAAAATTATGCCAAATTCTAGAATTGAATAAGGTAGAAATTATTATTTGAAAATAGTCGTACTCAAAAGTAAGGATCGTACGAAAGTTGTTGTAGCTATATGAGAAAGAGAAAGGGATTGGTGACAATTTAACAAAAAAATTGCACCATGTTAGAAAATTTAATATAACGAGAAATAATTAATCGAAACAATTGTTCAAAAGCATTAAATCTAAACAATTATTTAATGTAAAGTAACAAATGTAATGACTTTTCATAACGTATATAGTTTAAATAGTATAGTTATATAATATATTATATTAATAATATAGTTATAATATCAAGTTTTTGCCGGCTTAACACAGCAATACTAATTCTCGTTGTACATTTATACAGCTGAATACAATAGGAGCGTGTTTAGAATCAATGATTAATAAAATCAGCCCTATTCACAATTAAAATCATTGAGAACAAAATGTAAGTTATGTTCATGTTTTAGAAACAGCTGCTTAATTGAGTCAAAACCGACAAGCGTAATTCCATGTACCATCCTATTGTACAATGATTGTCAGAACAAGATATGCCCTCCTAACTCTGCCACAAACCATCGTATTAAAATGTGACTGGCACCAATGCATTAGTAAAAAGTCTACTAATGAATGCTGTACTTAAATTTTGCTTAGGGGGTCACCTACATATAGAAATTGTAACAAACTTTAATTTTTTAAATACTAACTTCTAATTTTGATATCATTTTTTATTTTTTTGGCCAATTTTACCTTCGTATACACAACCCGAAGTTATTCGGATAAATAGTTTAGGAATTGAGGGGGTCAGGGCAAGAAAGTGCCAAGCCACATTTTTGGTGAAGTTAATCTAACACTGTAATCTGTTGCCTAATATTGTAAATTATAATATCCAACATAGAATTTTTTTCTAATGTCACTTGGTGGCAGCATATGTGCCAGGTTTCGATTTGCCCCGGATATTTATGCCCACAATGAAAATAGCTAATTTACAAAAAACGTAATAGTAATATCATTAAAGTAATGCCATATTGTTACTCAGAATATCTCAAATGTTACTAAGACGCTGGCGAAAAAACTTTAGGTTATATATCTTGATTTGAGTATTCGATCAAATTTTCAAATTGAAATATCTCACAAGTTAAAAAATGTGGCTTGGCACTCTTTTGCCCCGACCCCTTCAACTATGCAGGTTTAAAAATGTTGAACTCGTAATGTTAAATTTCATTTTACTTTCTTCTATCTATAATAGGAGAAAGCATTGTAATCGAAATTTTTTCAACTTCCAATCTTCGAAGGATTTGCACGTTTTAGGGGATATCCCGAGAAACACGTTTTTACAAAATGTCTGTCTGTCCGTGTGTCTGTTTGTCCTCTTTGTATCATCGAAAAATGTATGAAGTTATGGTTAGAAATGAACCGAACTTCATATATATGTTTTTGTCTGTAGACGTCAAGTCCCAGTTGAAAATGGGGATATGTCCCCAGAAGGGAGCACGGTGATAGCAATTTTTCTGCGGTTTTCTCGATTTTTTTAAAAGTTTAAGTGAAGAATTTACGAATATTTTTCGCTGAAATTTTATATTTAGATGTAATGTCATGCATCGAGGTTTGTGTAAAATTTTAGAAAAGATCGGCCTGAAGGTGTAGCGAATTTTGTTCGATTTTCAGATCCAATCTAGTTTTAATTTGCATATTTGTAATTTTTCACGTTTTTTGATATATTACCCGTTGATTGGACTTCATTACAAATTTTATTTTCCTCCCCCTCTCCCCGCCATGGTTTTGAAATATTTATTGACAAAAAACTTGAAGCGTAATAAAATAACATAGATGAGAAAGAAAAAAGTTTTGGGATTGGCACATCCGACTAATTAATCGTTGCGATGCGAGTAATATTTTAGGAATAACTCAAAACTATTTGCCGGAATGAGCTGTAATTTTGGATTCGCATATATGAAGCTTCTATAAATCTATTTTTGCTAAAAAAAATCATAGGTTACTATATTCACATTTTTTTTTCGAAACTTAATTTGAAATTATATATTTTTTTTAATTAATTTTCGAAAAAAAAATATATGAATTGTAACCTATAATTTTTTAGCATAAATTGATTTCTATATGCTTGAAATATGTGAATCCAAAATTACAGCTCTTTCTGCCAAGTAATATTTCAATTATGCTGAAAATACTACCCGCATTGTAATCTGATTCGAAACGATTAAAAATGAATTTAACATTATGCATTCCAAATTTTAAACAAGCATAATTCCTCAACAAATTCAATGACTTCCTGTTTGGTATACCAAGGTAAAAGCTATCGGAGACTCCGAATATGATGCCAAATTTGGGTGTTAGTACTGAAAATTTTAAAGTTTGGTAAAATTTCTATATGAAGACGAGCCCTACGCAAATTTTTAGGATAGAATTTATTAGTGGATGTTATTACTAATCGACTGATACTAGTCACAAAATGTGACTGGTACCAGTCGATTAGTAATAGCGACACCAAATATGATGCCAAAATTGGGTTTTAGTACAGAAAATTTTAAAGTTTGGTTAAAATTTCTATATGAAGACGAGCCCTAAGCAAATTTTTAGGATAGAATTTATTAGTAGATGTTATTACTAATCGACTGGTACCAGTCACATTTTGCGACTGGTACTAGTCACCAAATATGATGCCGAAATTGAGTGTCAGTAACTGAAAATCTTTAAGTTAGGCAAAATTTACATGAAGACCTCTAAGCAAAATTTTAGGATAGAATTTATTCGTAGACGTTATTACTAATCGACTGGTACCAGTCACATTCTTACACTTTATTTTTCGGCAGAGTTAGAAGGGATGTATCTTTTTTTTTAAACTGACTGTACATGCATGTATGCATCTTAAAAGAGAGAACGGACTTTAGGAAGTCGTAAGGTTTTCTGAAAGAAACTAGTTTTATGCAGAAAAACAGCATCACAATCCGTTTATTCTGTCATAAATATAGGGTGACTCACTTCAATTTTTGTCCATAACTTGAAAATTAATGAAGATATTTTATTATACACACTTCGTTTTGCGTGATATCCGTTGAAATAGCTTAAAATGCTGCTGTTACACAGTAATTCGGTCACAGACAACGGATGCAATATCTACTACATTTCAAAATAATCGAGAATCCAGTTCAGCGCTGTTTAGATGTGGGTGATGCATACTTCATCACTTCTTGTTATATCGTTACACTTCATGCAAAGCAAGTTAACTATGTTTAAAAAATCATTAAGAAATATTCATTATTGTTAAATTTATGAACAATAATCAGGGTTTGGATTGAAACGAGACATCCTGTGTATTTTTGACTGAATAAATGGGTTGCGATTCTGGTCTCATTTATTCTATCATATCTCATTTTTTAAAAATTACTTGTTGTAACGATCGATCTTCGGAGTGTTTAAACTCTGAAAGTCGCAGGCTAATTAAATATACAACATTTGTATGTGTGCGTGTGTGTATATTCATAGTCGAACCTAAACGGGACCGAGATATAAAAAAGAGGCAGTTACCTAATAAAAAATAATCTAAATGGAAGTGAAATTGGAAAAGAGGACGTATAAGATCTATGAATCACTTTATTTAATAAAGTTATATAAGTAGTGAGTAAAGCTTGCCTACAACAAATTTAAATCCGTTTTTTGCAATAATGCATGCAAAAGAAAACATGCAGGCAGTCTGAGCAACTATATGGCTGTTCTCAAAAAAATACTTTGCACTTCCAGAACTTTTTGTGACGCAGTTCGTCCAAACCAAGGTCAGTTTGTTCAAAATTTCGTTAAAGTATCTTCAGTATTATTAAAGATGTGAGCAAAAAAATAATCATCGGTCGGATTGGAGTGAAACACCCTGTATTTTTAACTGGATAAATTAATTGTCACCTTGACCTCCTATACACATTTTTATGTATTTATTTATTAATCATTGTGGTATGCTCTACCACCTATTAAAGTTTGTCCTATTTTTTTTTTTAAACACCCTATTTGTGCAGTTAGACATATAGCAGGGGTCACAGAATGAAATTTGGCCACGTATAGCCATTTGCATACATCACCGTATAAAAAGATGTTTCTTAATCTAGCTCTTATCTTCCTTAAGGTTTACGAAAATATAATATACCCTCTTCCGAGTTACTCGCGATTCCGAAAAACGTCGTTTTATCTTTTGAAGCCTCTGAAACAAATAGATTTCTAAGTTTGAAAGAAACATTTCTGAAGCAAAAATTCATTTTGCTGCACGTAATTTTCTGTAACGCTTCTGAGTAGTTTTTACAGTGCATTAATTCGTTTTCTCTACCTGGAATATTCTTTTCTCGGATGCTATCATTTCTCAAGTAAATATTTTTAGCTGAGTAACAGGATTTATACATGCAATAGTAACAAAATAATGTTCATTTAAATCTTAAAGCTAATAATGTTCATTTAAATCTTAAAGCTAATAATGTTAATTAAACATGAAAATGTTTACTTAGGAATTGGTGGCATCCAAAAAGCCGACATTTCGGGTTGTGGAAACTAATTAAGACACTGTAAAAACTACTCGAAAAATTTTCCGAAAATTACGGGCAGCGAAAGAAAATTAATTTTGCTTCAGAAATGTATCATTAAATCCCTCAAATCTATTAGTTTCTGAGGATAAAGGAATGCTTTTCGAAAGCACGGGTTACTCGGAAGAGATTATATATTATATATTCGTAAATCTTAAGGAAGATTAGAGCTAGCTTAAGAAACATGTATTTTTCTCATAGTGTAAATAGCTCACCGTAAATATATCGCTTACTTATTTAGATTAGATATTTTTAACTTTTATTAGATATCTTATGCGTTACATCAAGCTATATACAGCAAGATATTATTTAAATTATCAGTAGTATAAGAAATCACATTTTTGCAACAAAATAAACTGAACTTTATATTTTATAGGCTGTTCTTAAATACAGACTCGATGCCTTCTGACACAGTTACACAATCATTTGTATTCTACATGCGCAAATATACCAGTTATTCTTATTCAGGTTCTCAAAAATTGAATATATTTTTATTTTCATATAAAAGCAAAGCATTTTTCAGAAAATTCTGTTAAAATCAGTTTTTGAATTCAGTTATGTTCATGTGAAAACACGGAAAGGTAAACATAATAGAACAATTGATTATAACTAAAAATGTATCGATACGTATGAGAAAATTAAAAAACGCTGTTCTATTCTTGCATTGTAAAAGAAAAAAAATGTTTTTTAATCTGGAAAAAAGTTCACAAAAACATAACCTCTTCCAAGACACCCAGGATTCTGAAAAGTGTTCTTTATCTTCAGAAACCAATAGATTTTTAAGATTTAAAGAAGCCTTTCTAAAACAAAAGTTTATTTTGCTGCCCGTTATGTTCAGAAACATTTTGGAGTAGATTTTAGTGTCTTAACCCCTTGGGGACGAGCGACACGTATACGTGCCGCATAAGATGTTCAGAATCCTCGATTATTCCCGCCAGTTACTTTTTATTGTAAGCTTTGCCTTATTTAATGATAGCATTTCTGCGATTCAATTAGGCGAAAATTTGTTTTGAAAAACCGGTGGTAAAAGATTAAAAAATCTGTAAAGGACGCTCGTCGCGAAGGAGTTAATCAGTGTTTTTAACCTGGAAATCAACACGAAATGTCGATTTTTCGGATACTATCAATTCTCCAGTAAACATGTTCAGCTACGCAACAGATTTTATCGATGCAAGAGTGACAAAAAATGTCAATTTTAATGGTAATGGTAATGCTGATATTTAAGCATATTTATTTGTTGAATCTGAAAATATTTATTTGCGAACTGATAGCTATCAAAAAACAATATTCCGGGTAGAGGAAGCTCATTAATACACTGTACTTGTAAACGTCAAAAATTATGGGCAGCAAAATAAACTTTTGTTTCAGATATGCTTATTTAAATCTTAGAAATTGATTTTTAATTTTTCTGAAGATCCAGGAACACTTTTCTAAATCATGGGCAACTTGGAAAAGGTTATATTATATTTTAGTAAACTTTCTTCGGATATCATGAAATATTTCACTTTTTTTGCAGTGTGGCAACTTTATGAGAATATCGGAGGGAAGTGGTTATTATTTAAACCAGGTAATTTTAATGGAAATTTGCAAGAGAATTTTTCAATAAAATTTTGCTTTTATAATTTACAGGATTTTTTTTAGTATTGCATTTATTCATTTTTAAATAGAATTATTCATGAATTCCGAGGAGTTTTCAGCATTACAGCAATAGAATTACTTGCCTCTGAAAGGGTTAAAGAAAGGGTAATTTACAAAAGAATGTGATAAAGATGTAATAAAACAAGTACACTTACCTCTAAACAAAATTATTTGCAAAACAGAAATAATGCAGATGGATGATGGTGTTTTCAATACTTTTACGTACATTATGGGACACAACATCCTTAGTTCATATCCACTATAAAGAAGTATAATAAATGTCTTTTATACAATGTTATAATGCAGGCAAGAAATTTGTTTGATAATGTTATAAAAGCACAAGTTGATATTATAATGCATTATTAAAGTTAATGATTCCAAATTTGTAATTGCTGTCATTTTTAACCCTACATTGCACTTACAAGGAAGATCTCCATAAGCGCATACTCAGAAAATTTGGAAAAAATTAGGGAATATTCTTCTCATGAGGATATATACGTTCATAAAAAAATTTGGCCTCGATTTGAATCTCGATATAACGTCCGTAAACAAATTATGAAAATTTCGTGTTTTGGCGATTTATCGCTGGGTTGGCAACACACTGAATTTTTTTTTAAATACGCATTTACGATAAGTGTTCTTTTAGGAAAAACGTTTTCTACTATTTATACTGAACTAGTTAAAGTAAGTTTAACTTACATAATTTCACTTTTATAACTACAGTTTTGCCATGTATATTTATATGTACATCTAAAAGAAAATATTAGCGATTGTATTCTAAGGTTTAGAACAAAATTTGAATTGATTAAAATTGCTTTAATCTAAAAATTAATTGTGCGATTCTGAGCATTGTCAAATTGTCCACGATATTGTTAGTGTCACAGACAACTAGAGAAAAGTCTTGTTGCCGTGGAAACAATGACTTATTCAAAGTCAAAATGTATAATGAAAGAGTGTTTAATCGGACATTTACTGTTAAAATGCACTTAAAATTTATCCAGCCTTCAAAACCGTGTAAAATTAAATAACTTCAGAAATAATTAATGTATTACATAACCTTATAGAAAAAATAAACTATTTAATCGTTGAAATTTACATTCATAAAGTGCTACGCATTTAAACACTCATTTTACCAGGAATTTTCAAATACATTAAAATCACTTGCATTTGGCGACAGAAAAGTTTTGCTCGCCAAATCGCGTCTTTTTTTATCAAATTCTCGAAAGTATTTTATTTTTTTACAGATTTTCTACTGGGATTCCGCAGCTAAATTTGACTGATCTCGTATTACATGTGTAGTTTCCTTAGAATTTTTTTCCAAATTATTCTGAGTATGCGCTTTAAGGAGACCTTCCTTGTTAGTGCCACATATGGAACAACCAATACTATTTTACAGTCGTGGGAAACAAAGCGAACACCCCCTACTAACTCTACGACCAATTACAGTAGAAGAAATTTACTGGTACCATACGATCGGAAATAAAGTCTACTTTTAAATGATGTATATAAAATTTACTTAAGGGCATCTACATATCAAAACCAGCCCAAAGTTTTTTTTTTATGGCAAGTCTTGATGACAAATTTTGTGAATATTTTCTTGGCTTATAACAGCTACGATTATTTATATCAATTTTGAAAAATACGCGTATTCACCTTTCTGAATATATAATTCACCTTTATGCAACTTCGCTTTTACATAACATAACTTTAAAAAAAAAAAAAAAAACACAAAAAAAAACAAAAAAAAAAAAAAAAAAGCCCGTGATAAAACACTGCATTACGTAAATAAAACAAGAAAATAACGAGATAGTTCGTTGAGTGCGCAACTTTTATTCGTGAAACAATTTCGACAATATATTGCTGAATTGTACATCTACATTTATTGCCGAAACGTCAGTTGAGGTTCACTGTGGAGACCCGAAAAGTTTTTGGTTTCCGTCTGTCTGTCTGTCTGTCCGTTCCGCGATAACTGCCGCAAAAATGATCCGATTAGTTTGGTTTTTGTAGGTATGTTGGTGAGGTACCCGAAATTAGCTGTATACTTTTTAGTTACATTTGGTTCATTTGTTCAGAAAATATAGAACATTTCTTTTTATGTCACAATGCTTTCCTATGGGAATTCAGACGATTTTGAAATTTTTCATTCGTTGAAAATAAAATGGCGCATTTGATTAATGTACTTAAACGGTAAGTTATGAAGGCTAAAATGTATCAAGTCAAGTCTTAAATTATTCAAATTAATTTGAAATTTTGTTAATACATTTGTCAGATTTTTTAAAATTAGGTGTATAATTTTTGGTGGAATTTTATACATGTGTTCTAATAATATAATACATTTTATTTTATCATTTTCTGCAAATTTTAAAATGCATTTATTTGTATTTTCCTCTTTAATTTAACCGTAACCTAGCAACTATATTTCAAAGAATATCAAAATAATAAAATTCAAATAACTCAGACTATTTTGCTGCATTATTTTATTAAAAAATAAAATATTTTCGGGTGATTTTAGTATTTTATTGAAATAAATGAGAATTTATTTTGATACAAGTTACCTTTTAACTACTATGGAATGATTACCGAAACATTTTTACTTGAGATATTATTCATTTTCTGGAAGAGATGTGGATTTTTTCGTGGTTGAAAATTAGTGTTATTTTAAAAATAGGATAAAATCTCTCTTACAACGAGATGGTTAATCTTAAGAAATTAGTGTAGTAAAACACATCCATACATCCTGAAATAGCACAATTACTAGAAACTGAGATCATAAAAAGCTATCACAAAAAATACTTTATAGCGCCAAATCACGTTTGCTATTTAGTGAATTGGCAGTGGACACGATTATGAATGATTACCCAATAGGTTTAAAAGTTTCCAAATATGACTAGTATTTTCTTTTGAGAGAGGGGGGGCGGGGGATTTTAGTGTGCTATTGCCATCTAGTAGATCAGGATGTACTTAGATAAGATATTACATCTATATATTATAGAATGACCATCAAAACTGTTTTTCCGAAACAAAAATTGTAATTACACTAGATTTCTAAAATAGATATAAGTGAAATATAGCAGATTCAATTTACATTTCCATAAGTTGCTTTTGTACAAGAAATATTATTCAACTTATCCATCAGATGCAAGTGTTTCGTGGTTGGAAGATAAGTAAATATTGCTATTTGGGTATTAGGATAACATGAAATTATTTTCCAAACTGTTGCTTATCCTAATAAAACCACAGTATAAAAGGAAATCCAATGCATGCTATAAACATTCACACAATCAATAGGAAATCATGAATATAAATTTAACAAGATTGCGGGGGGGGGGGGGAGTTGTACTTTTTATCAAAAAATTACTTGAATAAGAAGTTCATAAGAATTTTAGAATATCATTGCATAAACTGTGTTTAATTTAACGTTTCTAATTTTTGAAAACCATTGAAGTGTTTTATATGCCTATAAATACTATGTAAGTAATATAAAAAATTAAATTGTGGATTGTAAGATTCTAAATATGAAAAGTGATATTAAAAAATAATGATTTTCAGAGCTGACGTTGAGGCTCCTTATCTGTAGATTTACTCGTTAAACATTTTCATTCGAAATCTATAATATGTCAAATGAAGTAATGTGAAATTATATTTATAATTATTGACAAAGTTATTTTTAAGTTCATATGGTTACATATATTAAAACATGCCTTGTAATCTTTTATGATACATTGAAAAAAAAAAAAAACGAGTATGTTCGGATTCTCATTTTCAAGTAGTATTTTTTTAACAATGCATTCTAAATTTTTCAATGCTCAATCCTTTCAATATATTATTGAAAAGAAACAACAGATAGGACCGCGCTAATGTTGTTTATAGCAAGCTGCGTGGGGGTCCAGAAAGTAAATTGCACTGGCTAATTAAACAATACAAAATATAATGAAAGTAAATACTTCATTTTACTCTGAAATACGGTCAGCCAAAAAAAAAGCCTCATGCATTTTTATCTCCAAATTGTCACAGAAAAAAAAATCATAATTTAACAAATTACAATAACCATTGGGAAAATGTTCCGAAAACTTAAAAAAAAAAATTACCGTACTTTCGTGTTATAGCGGCCCCCACAATTATGATTATACCAAGGTTGCAGTTATGATTTCGCCAAGATCATCGCAAAGCTTATATCTGCATCCTATATACGCATATATATATATTGTTGTGAGCTCGGGGTTCAAAAGGACTGATGCCAATATATAAGAACAATCAAAAGGCTTTATTCACTATAAACAGTGCAATACGAACACCAATATCTTCTGAAAATTACAAGATATTCAGTAATCTTCAAATCCAATAAAAACACAGCAAAATTTCACACAGAAATAATGCGTTCAATACGACGTATCAACGACAAAATCGATCCGAGAAACACAGTTCTCAACGCAAAGCCTCTCGTATGAATTCAATCGCAGTTGACAGACAACTAACTGAACTGAACTGATGGAGGTCCTTATATAGGTTTCAGAGATCTTTCCAGATTATTCCAGAGCCTTCAGATGCTAGAAATTACCAGAAAGTGCTTTAACTTTCGATAGAGAACCCAAGCAAGAAAGGATCCCAATGTATAGGTATAAGGGGGTTGTGGTTGCACAAAAAGTCGCCAACTTGGCGACATTTGGCGATATATCGCCAAATTTGGCGACAAAAATAAGTCGCCAAAACCATCGCCAACTTGGCGATAAACCCATTCCTTAGCGATATTTCCATAGACTTCCATTATAAAGATGAGGGTGTAAGGTTGTTTTCCTTGCAAACCATCTGAGGCTTTTAGCATTGAGTTACATGATGCTCAATAGGAAATACATTAATAATACTGCAATTTTCACAATAATCAAATAAAATAAATTTAAACAAATGGAATATTTACAGATATATACAAAATTCATAACAATATATTCCAAACACTCCTATATGTGCCATATACGTCATTATACACATATTATTTACGTCTTCCATGTCGTATATACATCATATACACATGTCATATATATACATCATATATGCATCATATATGACTATAACTTGGCCACATACGTCAAGAAATATTATATATATATCATATATTATTATAATGTCATACATGATTTATAATTTAGTGATAAATATTGGTCGCTTGGCGATTCATCCTTGGGGGCCGCTATAACACGAAAGTACCAATTTCCAATATATTAATGAAAACAGAAATAAAAATATTTCATCGTATCCTTCCTACAATAACTTTAACTCTTTTTTAGATTGATGTCTGAGCTAAAGGTATTTTGAGGAAATTAAAGTTGAAGACCGCGTTTTTTGCTTTATAAGACGATTTCTCATCCGACGTCAATTTTTGAATTCGTCTTTTTTTCATATCAGATAGTTTACATCTATCCTTTTTGTAACTTTAACATTTTTGTAACGATTTTATGCATTTCTATTGCCTATTCAAAGAAAAATTCTTCTAAAGTTACAGAATTTCGTTAAAAACGCTTAAAAAATTCTTCTTAAGTTACAGAATTTCGTTCAAAACGTTTAAAATAATAAATTGCGAGCATCAAGAGGTCCATTCTCGACCGAAAACAACAACCATTTTCCCATTGGTTAAAAACAACAAAAAAAAAAATGGAAATAGAGATTCGACTGGGAATCATGGCTTTTTCAATTTATTTTACAAAAATAACCTCAGAAAGGTGGTCTTTATACTAAAAGTGTGCCAAATTCTGAAATTTTTAATACGAACGCCTATTTTTGACATCATATTTAGCTTTATCGGTAAATTTTACCTAAGGATACCAAACGGTAAGTCGTTCGGTCAAATAGTTTACAATTTATGGAGATTTAAAGTTTAGAACTCCTAGTGTTAAATTCATTTGTAATCGTATCAAAACAGATTGCAATGTGGGTATTTTTTTAAGAATAATTCAAACACTATTCGGCAAAATGAGTTGTGATTTTGATTTCCATATTTGGAGCTTCTAGATATCGATTTCTGTTAAAAAATTCATAGGTTAAAATTTAATTTTTTTTTTCGAAAACTGATTTTTAAAAATATACACATTCGAAATAAACTAAAAATATATACAACTTGTAACCGAGAATTTTTTTTAACAGAAATCGATTTGTAGAAGCTTCAAGTATGTGAATCCAAAAGTATCATTCCACCAAGAAGTTTTTGAGTTATGCTTAAAATTTTACCCACATAGCAATATGTTGTGCAAAGATAAAAAATGAATCATATTCATTTGAATAATGAATCATCATTAGAAGTTCCAAAATTTAAAACCTTCATAATGCCTAAAATACTTGACTGATTTGGTTCTCCTTTGGTATCCTAATGTAAAATTTACCAAAAATCTAAATATGTTGTCAATTAATATGTTGTCAATATATGTTGTCAATATATGTATGTCAATATATGCCTAAATATGTTGTCAATCTAAATATGTTGTCAATATGTTGTTTATTCGTATTGAAAACTTCTGAGTTCGTATAATTTTAATATGGAGACTGGCCCTAAATATTTTTTGTTACATAAATTGAAAGAAAATATAAATTCCAATTGAATGGCTATAACCGTTTTTCTCTTCTGAGACAAATTAGTGATAATGTATAGGGTGTTTACCCTTTATTTTGGCGGAGTGTACATACATTAGGATATGTTTCAACATAACGGCCACACCTGTTGATACATTCTTCATCTTAACGAAATATAGCTTGTATGTGCATAAAAAGGAACAGTGCCGTCTTTGATGTTTTCCAAGTGATAGCAGATTGTCTGTCAATATCATCAACCTGAAATATCAAGCCAGCAAAAAAAGCTCTCAGGTACAAAAGTGTTTTTCCTTCCATAGCATGGGATAGATTTTCGCCCACCGCGCTTCTCATCAAGGAGCCTGTTCAATACTTCGATAAATTTTCACACCGAAATTTGTACCATGAAATCCCCTTGATTTTTCATTATACAATTTTCTCTAATTTGATGTTGAATTTCAGCTACTGGCACATTCTGTGTATCCAAATACCTATATCTACATCTACAGTCTGTCAAAAAGATTGAAACGTGTTTTAATTTTTTACCTAATGGAAATACCTAGATATGATGTTGCATCATATATGTATCTTAATTTAAATTTATATTCAAAATTATATATTAATTTTCATCCCTTCTTTTCAAAATTAAAATCCCATTATTATAAAAAGAAAAGGTCATTTTATTTAAACTAATTTTATTCTTGAATGCAATCTCTTAGCCTAGCTCTTCTTCTAGCCTAGGCGACCACATATTACAATAAAAATATAAAAATGTGAAAGAAAAGCGCAATATTAATAAAGCATTGATATCTGCATTCACCATATGCTTCGACTCTACGTTCAAAATGAAATAATAATTTATAAAAACAAAGGATGTTGTGGTATGTCACTTATATGTAAAACCCTAACCATTAAATATTACAGATGCCTTCTTTCGATAAAATATCCTGCATAAGCAGATGTTCTTTCGGCTTTTCCCATAAGGGTTAATGTTATAAAATTCATAGTTTTTGCGCTTCTGGTAGCTTGACTTCGCGCCAAGTAAATTCAAACCACCCCCATTTGATTAACATTAACGAATCTTTTCTGTTGTTCTTTGGCATATTTACACAGCTCGCCATGAGTCTATATTCCAATCTCGGCTGTAAAATGTAACCGCGATTTTTTTAATCACTACATCGCCTTTTCTCGGATAGGTAACATCTAATTAGAAAGCGATTACGAGGCCATCCCATGCTTGTATTGTATTCTCTCTCATGACTTCGAAGTTATTGTCCTGTCTTTCCAATAAATGATGAATATGCAAGGAAATTAATATGCTTGGACTATTATTTACATCTTTGCAGGATTTTTCATCTCAGGATTACGGATGACTGATGGTTATTTTGCGGAAACAACTAATTTAAATGTTTTCCTATGACTCGGTCACATATCTAACGCCAGTAAAAGAAATAATTACATAACAACTGAAAACAAATCGGTCCCTCTACATTATACTAGACAATGCAAATTGCAAAAATGTTCCAAAAATCAGTTAAGAAGTAAGACTATTTTCATGAAATAGTCCTTTCACTAATCTTTAAAGAGTTAATTTTTTTTTAATTTTTATACAGACTTTGTGTCCTATAAGTATATATAGAATCATTTTCCCCATGCTATGACAAGTAAAATAGCAAAAATTCCATTCTTCTACGATCTGAACTTTATGAAATTTTGGAGCTTTTCGGCACTAAAAAAGAAGGTGTCTGTTTTTAGTGCCGGAAAGCTCCGAAATTTCATAAAATTAAAAGTATCATAACTCGATGAAATTTGGTCGTAGAAGTAAGGAATATTTACTGTTGTACTTGTCAGACCATGGGAAAAATCTTTCAAAATATAACGTATAGGAAATAGGACCCAGGAACCGGATAAAAATTTCAAAATTGTAACTCTTTGAAAATTAACTGTAGGATTGTTTCATCAACATAATCTTAATTCCTACCTTATTTTGGACATTTTGGAAAATTACATTGCGTATACGTATCTCTAACAGGTAACAAATTAAAACTCGATTCAATCTTTTGAGGTATTAGACTAAATTAAAGTCAATCAGGATAATGTATGATAGGTATTATAAGTCAAACATTAATTTTTGTAATAGACACTGAGTGGCCGAAAAAAGAGAGACACCCTGTAAATTAATGAGCACTCTTCGTAAGGAGCGTCGTTTCGATTTTCATGAATAACCTATTACCTAGCGTTTGTACTGCTATCTGCCATAACACTGGCGTTCCAAATTTGCGAGTGGGCCCAACTATTCGGCTCACATGCGCATTCTTGAGATTACAAAACAGCTGTAGGATAAATTACAAACGGAACTTACCTCCTGAATACCCCATGCACTAGTTCTACAATGATACAGTTTTATTTTTTTTTAATTTGTATTAGGAAATTTTATTAGATTGTATTTCTTATATATTATATCGTATTAATGTGTAGATTTGTAGTGATATAACTGTATTTTGGAGAGAGTAGTTATGGCCTCTCACATTTGGGTAAATTTTATTAACAGTGCATGAAGTGTTTTAAAGTACTGTTCACTAATAAGAATTTTAAAACCTAAAAAAAAGCTAATTTAAAATTTAACCAAATTATATGAATTGGTATTAGACTAAATTAAAGTGAATCCGGATAATTCATGATAGATATTATAAGTCAAACATTAATTTTTTAATATATGTATACAGTCACCTCTCACTTATACGCGTTTGAAAGGATTGATTTAAAATCGCGCATAACTGAGAGAATGTTGTATATTGTAACTCTTCATACACATTATGGGAAAGAAAAATATTTTTAAAAATAAGAATTGTGATTAAAACATTTTATGAAACAAGCGGGAAAAATTCTACCTTACGGCAGAATATAGATTGGCCACCCACGGTTTTTATCGTTGAGATTTTTTTCAGCCAAGTCTAACTCGTCAAAAAAAAGTGTTTGTTAGCATAAGCCAGCTTCTCCCCTTTAGAATTTAGTTAGCGCTCTAAGATTTTTTGTGAGGCTGGTGGAATATATTAGGCACGAACACACCAAGTTTAAAAATATTCGGTGACTAGAAGTATTTTTAATAAATATAATCGTAAAAAGATGTGGCTCCAATGGGCTGAGACGTGGCGATGTAGTTGTTGTTTACAAATGTGCTGACTTAATGACACCCTTTAAACTAATTTTAATGGTTCAAGGCATTTTTGCACTTAATAGATAACCTAAAAAAGGTAAAGAAAAGTTCTATGATAGCAGCTTTTATGATGGATACAGCTAAGAGAAGTTGTTTTACAAATGATGAGTTAGCATTAATTGACGGGATTTTGGAGAGCGGTGGGGGGAAGGGAGGGGGAGCTATACAAAACACAAGTGCTCTACGAGACCTTTAAAATGAATCCTCACTTGCAATTGAGAGATGGGACTTTAAAAGGGATCCCCCTTTTCGCCCCTCTGACGGACCCCCTCGAGAGATACGTGAAAACCGCGGGCGCCAAAAGAAGGGGGGTACCTTTAGGCGGTTTACAGCTAATTTTGGTGAAATTTTGAAGCTGTCCAGCCTATAGGAACTGTGAAAAATGGGAAAAACTAAAATAAATATGAGAAATTGAAAAAAATAAATAAGAAAAGTGCTCCTGACAGGAGACGGGAGAGAAGGAGGGGGAGAGTAGAACCAGACAAAAGTGCTTGATGAGATCAAACTGTTGATATATTACATGACGGGGTTAGAACACCTTGAAAGTCTCCCCCATGGGAGGAGGGGGTAACTCCGGTCCTATGGGAGATAGGGCCTCGGGACCGTCTTAGAAATGTCGGCCTCTACGATTTTAACTTCGTTGGATCCTTTAGAAGAGGCCTACGCCCTCTGGTGGGGCTTACAAGGGTTGAGAAAGATGGGAAAAACTAAAATTTAAAAAGAGTTGAAACGGAGAAATATGCTTCTTAAGGGAAGGGGGTTGAGTGAGAGGTGGAGAGTAGGACCAGACCATAGTGCTTGACGAGATCTATCAATTATTGATATGTTACATGAAGGGGTTTACATGAGGGAGGAGCACCAAAAAGGTCTTACTGAATCCCCCCGGAACTTACAAGAACTTACCCCCGGGGGTAACTTCATTCCTATTGGAGATAGGGCAACGGAACCCCCTTAGAAATGTCCGCCACGACGGGTTTAACTTTGTTGGATCCTTTATATTATTGTTTAAATGGGGTCTGTGCCCGCTGTAGGGCAATTAGGTACTGAGAAAGGAAATACAAGCGGAAGTATCGGCATAATACAGAGAGACAATTTGATTTTTAATATCATCAGTAACAACCATTTGTATTGCTATGTATAAAGGGTGTCTTCTTTTATATATGGAGTGGCTGTGACTTTTCATAAACATGAATTTTACTGTACACTGAAAGAATTAGCCCTGTATGTGGCTAAAAAAAAAAAAAAAAAAAAAAAAAAAAATACCGTACTTTCGTGTTATAGCGGCTCCCACAATTATGATTATGTCAAGGTTGCAGTTATGATTTCGCCAAGATCATCGCAAAACTTATATAAGCATCCTATATATGCATATATATATTCCAAACACTCCTATATGTGCCATATACGTCCTTATACACATATTATTGATGTCTTATATGTCGTATATACATCATATACACATTTCATATACCGGGTGTCCTAAAAAGGACTGACTGATTTTAAAAATCAATAACTTACAAACGATGACTGATATTTAAAAAATTCTTGCAGGAGAGTAATGTACGATGTCAGGAGTTTTTTTACTGCGATTCCCAGTTTTAGTTTGAATTATCTTCAATAGATGGCGCTGCGAGCAATAGGCGCTCAATCGAGGCCAAAATTGAAATCAGGAGGTTACATGTATGGAGTGGGTTTCGTTCACCAATACAATATTTTTTAAGGCCCGATTCTGAACTGGCACGGTATTATTTCAATATTGTAGGAGTCAGAGCAACAATAGAAATAGTATTGTTTCCACGGAAATGATTTCTTCCAAATCGAAATGTGTAACGACAATGTTCAAAATATCGAATTTCTTAAAACTTGTTATATTCCAAGAAGGATAATTTTTTTTAAAAATGAGTGTCTTCTTTATCAATCAAATTTATTCTTTCTAAAACTTTCCAACACATTTAAAAAGTGTTTATGCACTCGATTTATCTGGCCGTCTTCTCGTGCTCTAACTTGTGTAAATATATTTGAATTGCCATGTATGTATCTGAAGTGCACTACAAGATGCTTACGATCGAAGATTGTATATGTAGAACTTTTAATATTGAGGTTTACCATGGCATGCTCTGTATTGAAAATGAAGTTTGTAGCAATTATGGTTCGTTTACAGGGGCACTTAAAAGAATGCCGTTTTATTATGGTCTATGGTATAAATCATTTGCAGTGTATTTCAATGATGTTACACTATTTCAAACCTATTGAAAATAATATATAGTACTGAAGTGTACTACAAAATGCTTACTATCGAATATTGTATGTGTAGAACTTTTAATTCGTTTACAAGGTCACCCAAAATAATTTCATTACATGATGGTACATGGAAAAAAATCGTTACTGTTTATTTATTTTTGTAATATAATTAAAAAGTATTAATGATGTTAAACCGTTACAAACATAACGAAATTGATTTACATTTATGAAGTAAACTAAAACATACTTTCTGTAGAATATGGAGTGTAAAGCATTTATCATTCATTTAAAAGGCTACGCGAAAAATTCGGTTACATAATAGCCTACGGGGAAAAACTGTTTGAAGCGTATTTTAATTATGTTACAGCATTTTTAATATAATGAAACTGATATACATTACTGAGGTTTACTAAATGATACTTGTTGTATAATATGATGTACATAACATTTATCGTTCATTTACAGGAACATGCGAAAGATTTCGGTTGCAGTACTATATTCGGCACATTGTCTATAAGTGATAATTGCTGGAAGTGCACTTTTAGTTGTGGTAAGCGGTTTTAAAAACATTTTTGCATACTACGTGATGTGCATAATGTTATAGATCATATAAAGGGCTACACAAAAGAATTCGTAAGCGCTACCTAGTATGAGCGTGAATTGTAGAAAAGAGTTTTTTATTCGAGCTATACATTTCTGATATTTTCGAATCGTGATTAATAACATTTTTAATACCATCCACGATAGATTCAATCATGGCCGATTTATGTCGTCCAACATTGTTTACCAAACCGTCGGCAACACTACTGCTCTTTACAAATTTCTAATACAATTGTTTGATTGTATTCCGATGCGGAGCATTTCTTACGTTAAATTTCTTTTTGGAAACTATTTCTAGTCACTATTATGCTTTGATCCAAGCGGTAGTACTCCAGTATTATAAATATTCTTTCTTCCAAAGTATGAAACATTTCCAAGATTATTATGCATAAAAATCTACTGACAAACTTCCTTAAAATATATAACATTTCTTCAAATTTAACAAATTTTATGAAATTTTTAACAATAACAAAAAGAAAAAAAAATCTGAATCTCTTCTACTAGTTTTAAGATGCAATGCACAAAATTTTCTTTAAATCAGACAATAAAAAGTAAGTTAATCCAGGAAAATAAAGCGTCATAAATATAAAATCGTCTGCTCACTCGCATATTGCTTATTAAATTCATGCTCTATTCTAAATGCTGTGGTTATATCGAAGAATTCTTTATTTCCATGGCAACAACACATTTCATCGAAAATATAACGACTGAGTTCAGAATCGGGTCCCCAAAAAAAAGATTGTATTAGTGAATGAGACCCACTCCATACATGTAACCTCCTGATTTCAGTTTTGGTTTCGATTGAGCGTCTATTGCTCGCAGTGCCATCTATTGATGATAATTCAAACTAAAACTGGGAATCACAGTAAAAAAACTCCCGACATTATACATTACTCTCCTGCAAGAATTTTTTAAATAAATGTCACCGTTTGTAAGTTATTGAATTTTAAAATCAGTCAGTCCTTTTTAGGACACCCGGTATATGCATCATATATGACTATAACTTGGCCACATACGTACAGAAATGTTATATATATATCATATATTATTATAATGTCATACATGCTTTATAATTTGGCGATAAATCTTGGTCGCTTGGCAGTTCATCCTTGGAAGCCGCTATAACACGGAAGTACCAAATTTACAATATATTAATGAAAACAGAAACAAAAATATTTCATGCTTGGTGGCTGCTATAACACGAAAGTACCAAATTTCTTCTTTATTTTTCATATCTGATAATTTGCATTTATCCTTTTTTGTAATTTTAACATTTTTGTAACGAATTTATGCGTTTCTATTACCTATTTAAAGAAAAATTCTTCTAAAGTTACAGAATTTCATTAAAAACGGTAAAAATAGTAAAATGCGGACATCGTTTGGTCCATTCCCGACCGAAAGCAATAATCGTTATCATTATCTTTTTAAGCGTGAAGGTTTCGTTATGGTACTTTATTGTAAAGTTTGGTAATTTTGGAAATTCATTATTTGAAAAACGGCATAATCATTCGATTTGAAATTTATATCAAGAGAGATACAATTTTTTTCCTTTCTAACGCAGTTTGTCTAACAATTTTGTGACAAATACTTTTTGAGCTATTAATTTTTTCATAACTTCAAATGTTTCATTTTCCGAGATTAACCTGTGGCAAGGCAACGATGGATTGCTGTGACTTTTCATAAACATGAAAAATGATAGAGATTGAAAGAATAAGCCTCCCTGTGGGCGGCTAATAAAAGGGGTGTAATATTAGTATAGTATACTTTAAAAAAAAATCCTTACACTTTCACTATAAAATTTAGTTTAAAAAAATACAATAAACGTAAAACTTCATTTTACATAGAAGAAAATATACTTACATAAAAAAATGCCAATTAGTCTTCTTTTAAGAAGTCATCAATGCTAGTTTGTTTTTGTTTATGTTGCGTTTGTACAACAACCTTTTCTAATGCATTAAAATGCGTATTTTTATTTAATGCTACATCAGCATTTTGAAGGTAACATCTCAAAGTGTACAGCGCTCCTAAAGCAGTAGCATAAGATGGTACAGGTACATTTTCATCTTTATCATCATCTCCTTCTTTATCAGCTTTCATGTCATCCAAAACAGTTTCAATATCTCTTACTGCCGTTGATGTTAAGTTTTCATCAATATTGGCGAAATCTTGAAAGAAAGAGAATTTTGACTTATGCTGTTCCCTTCTTCTTCGTCTATGTTAAAATCGTTGCTGTTTTTTTTTCAGTTTCTTGTAATGGAACAACTTCAACATCATTTGAATGAACAAAACCCGCTTTTCTAAAGCAGTTAGAAAGTATTGTGGCTGTTACGTTAGTCCAAGGGAAAACCAACATATGTATAGCATCAAGAATCCAAATTTTCTTGAATTCCTTTTTCTGCTCTAGTGATACAAACATTCTTTGCGCCAAATATTTCCTATACTGTGCTTTAACTGACATTATTATACCGAGATCTAATGGCTGGAATCTGCTAGAACAATTTGCAGGGAAGAATATAACTCGTGTACGTATCAGCAATGGAAGATCTGAAGGATGGGTGGGACACTGATCCATAAATAACAGAACTTCTCCTTTTTTTAAGCCGTCTTCATATCAAATTCCTTTAAAAAGTCTAAAAAAATTTTCAATGTCATCCAGGCTTTGGTACTACTTGCATAAGAACATGGCAATTTCTTCACAATTTTTAAACAATGTGGTTTCTTGGATTTATCAATCACTATTGGCGGTGACATTTCTTATCCCTCCACATTGCAACATAACAGCACAGTCACTCTTTCTTTGCTGTGTTTGCCGCCATGACATGTTTCTCCCTTAAAATCCAGCGTTTTGTTTGGCAAAAGACGATAAAATAAATCTGTTTCATCACAGTTAAAAATGTCTTTAACATTAAAGTTTTGAATTAAATTTAGAAGGTCTGCGAGATCCATTCATTAGCAGTTGAATCTGAAACGGCTGCGCTTTCATCACTCAGACAATGATTTGTTAAACCGTATCTTTTCTTAAGTTTTCTAGCCATCCCCAAGAAGCCAAAAAATTTTTGATTCCATTTTTGATGGGAATCAAAACACAACACTCAGCAGTGAGCGCCTTTTTTTTTAATAACTCACCGATAATGGGTAAATTAGGAGTCCTCATTTCTCTGAACCACTGAATTAAAGTGATTTCTAAAATCTCAAATTTTCCATTCTGAATTCTTGATCGGTTCTTCGCTTGTATAAAATAGTCTCTGTTCAATTTTTTGATCGAGTCCTTGTTCTTTAAAATTCCTCTGAGCGTTGATTCTTTCAAATCGAATTTTCGAGATAAATTTATTTTTAACAGTTTAGGACCATTTTCTACTTTTGTATAACTTCCATTTTGAACGAAATTGTTAATTTTCTTTTGCTCATTTTTATTTTTTTTAATCTAAATGCTATCGTAACAACGAGGAGGGAAGGGAACACGCGCGTGGCTTGATAAAAATTGAGGAGAAAGAAAAGAAGGAACCATTAGAACTGAGGGGAGAGTGTAAAAAGTCGAATTGTAACACCCTCTCCACTCTCTCAGGTGCTTTGCGGAACGGTCTTTTGACCTTGAAGCGTGCAGAAAATTCTTTATAGATAAAAAAAAAAAATTGCACTTAACTCAGAGTTTATGAATTGCACTGTTATTTCCGCGTATAACTGAGAGAGACAAATCAAAGTGCGCTTATAAGTGAGAGATCTATAGCATTATTTTCCTATTCCTCGTGGCCGGACCTTGCTGAATTCGGGTATAACTGAGAGATGCGTACAACTGAAAGGCGCATAAATGAGAGGTGACTGTATTTTACTCTTCTTTGCTCGAACTTAAATTTATTCCCCTTGAAAATTGTAAAACAATGTTTAAAATCTTATGATATAATTCGAATTTTCGAACTAATTATATGAATAATTGGAAGATCTTGTGTTGCACATATATCGTAATTATTCACGTATTTTTCGCAATTTTTTGCCACATCTTCAGTAACAAAAGTAGAAGTTGCAAAAAATGCTCAAGTTTTTATTTTTATTTTTATTTATTTTTTTTTTTTAACAGTTTTTTTTTCCTTGAAGGAATACTTAGAGTAAAAAAAGATGAATGACAGTTTATATAAGATGAATTAAACTAAATATATAAGTGGTTCCACAGTTCATTGAGAGTATTTTAGCAAAGCGAAAACAATACTTGAAACAATTTATAATAAAATAAAAACCATTCTAGGCGAACGAAGACAGAGCGAATTTCAAAAGATTTGTTGTTATTCTTTTAATCGTGAAAAGATTTTAGCACCTCTTACTGAGATGTATTTTATCACTGGACAGAAGAACCTTTTAATTGATTTTATTGGCATATTTCATTTTGAGTTAATATTCAATATGTCCTTCATTTACTCCGAATTCTCTTCCAACTGCAACTGCTCTGTTAATAATCTGTTTTAAACTAAGCAGTATACGGCGTTATACAGAGAAGTAAAGAGTGTTTTTTTTTTTTTTTTTTTTTTTTTTTTTTTTTTTTTTTAAAGTTTTTAGCATCTCTTACTCAGATATATTTTCCATTCGCCACTTGCAAATTCTCATAATCTTTCAATTCCTTCTACTAGAACATTTCATTTTAAGCTGATGTTCAATAATAGCTGACCCGACCGGCGTTGCCCGGGCCCGTGTAATAAACTTAAATCTCTTAGAAATCGAAACTGTAGCCGGGGTCTACAATGACTTCGGCACTGTATACCGGGCATGATCGTACGCTCCGGAAAATCTTTTATTTACACCTTTCATCGCCAGGGAGCATTCTTTTCTAAACAAATCTCTTTCCGAACGAACTTCTGACACAGGTTCCCGCTGACTGCGGCACCGTATAATAGGCATGCTGCAAAATTGAGCTGGTTTGGAGAACATGGGAACATTATTAGACGAGTTATTGAAATAAGGCACATTTAGAGAAAATAACCTTGAGGAAGGTGCCGGAAGGTGGACGGGATGTTCAAGTGTCCTTCAGCAAATGACTAAGGAGGACCAATATGCATTTTTAAAAATTTGTTCGTTTGGTTAAGCTTGGAACTTAATTACAAATTTGGCTTGAACTATTATTCAGAAATTGTAGTAACTTCTACTCATAAATTTGCTTTAATGTTATAGAGGGTGACTATTAAGTTAATTATAATGTTTGGAATCAGTTGCGTTGAAAGATGGTTGCTGAGTTATGGAAACAAAGCATACTTAGAGAAAAAACCTAGAAGGAGGGAACGGCGGGAGATGTCCAAGTACCCTTCAGCAAATAACTACTTAGGAAGACCACTATGCATCTTTAAAAATTCAAAATTCATTCGTTTGGTTAAGCTAGGAACTTAATTACAAACTTGGCTTAAACTATTATACAGAAATAGTGGTAACTGCTACTCATAAATTTACTCTAATGTTATAGAGGGTGACTATTAAGTTAAATATAATATTTGGAGTCACTTACGTTGAAATCGGAAAGATAGTTGCTGAGTTATGGAAACGGGGCATAGTTCGAGAAAAAACCTTGAAGGAGGAGCTGGGGAGGAGCGGATGTTCAAGTGCCCGTCAGTAAATAACTAATTAGGAGGACTTTACGAGTAATCTTCGTTCGTTTGGTTAAGCTAGGAACTTGCAAAATGTATACATTTTAACGTCTGAATGTGAAAAATATTAAAAACACCAATTAAAATAATTTAAGACAGACATGAGTACACATAAAATAAAAATTTATAAAAAAATATATACTTAAAAACAGTTAAAAATACAAAGTAGTAGACGTTTCGCCAAGCGACACGCAAGGCATCATCAGTACAAAAACAATCTATTGCATAACAAACCACAGAACAAGGAAAAAGAAAAAGAAAAATTTTTCAACTTTCCTTAATTTCAAAAACTTTTCTTTTTCCTTGTTCTGTGGTTTGTTATGCAATAGATTGTTTTTGTACTGATGATGCCTTGCGTGTCGCTTGGCGAAACGTCTACTATTTTGTATTTTTAACTGTTTTTAAGTATATATTTTTTTATAAATTTTTATTTTATGTCTACTCATGTCTGTCTTAAATTATTTTAATTGGTGTTTTTAATAAGCTAGGAACTTAATTTGAAATTTGTCTTAGACTGTTATTCGTAAATAGTGATACCCACTACTCATAAATTTATTTTAATGTTATAGGGGTTGATTATTAAGTTAAATATGATGGTTAGAATCAGTTGCGCTGAAATCGGAAAATTAGTTGCTGATATATGGAAACAAGGCCCAGTTAGATAAAAAGCCTTGAGAGAGGGGCCGGGGGGGGGGGCGAATGTTCAAGTGTCTTTCAGCAAATGACAAATTAGGAGGACCACTATGCATTTTTAAAGATTGATTCATTTGGTTAAGCGAGGAACTTAATTTGAAATTTGGCTTAGACTATTATTCGGAAATACTGGTAACTGCTTTCTAGAAATACACTCAGAAGCTATGAATGCTGATTTGTATGATAATTTAGCAAAATGGAACTGGTTTGTAGAAGTTCGGAACTTTATCAGCTGAGTTATGGAAATAAAGCACAGTTAGAGAAAAAAAAAAAACTTTGAGGGAGGAGGCGTGCGATCAAGTGCTCAACAAAAAATTTTTAACTTTGACTGTTGGTATGGATCAACTGAATACGGGCTGTGTACTTTTATTAGGAACATAAATTTAATTTTTACAGAAACTGTTAATCTAAAATAGCGGTATTATCTATATAAAACAGCAATTAAATGCTACGGGAGAAGCTAAAAATGCTAAATTTGTTAAATGTAATTAGTTCTGTTGAAATCAGAGCAGTAGATTTGTATTTATTATTAAGGGGGATGAGGGTCAATTAAGGAAAATACGCCGCCAGGTGGCGCGCGGTCAAGTAAAATAAATGCGATATTTAATAAAAAGTCGTTTACCCCCGCGCCTCCCCATCCCCGCAAACATAACAAATAATTTGTTAAATAAAGTTTATTGTCTACATGTCATTTATAATCTCTGATCCATTGATTTTAAACACTCGACTCGCAATTGCAATGATGCCTATCTTAATCTATACAGTGACTTGTGCGGAGACTCTATACAACCAACCAACCGAAAAAAGCATATTTTTGATGAGATCTCTTTGTGGGTTTTAATTAATATCTCAGTAAATAATTAAAATATTAAAATTCTGAGTCTCAGGTGCAACAGGAGAGGCCTTGGACTATCCACACCTAAATTTTCAGACTTCTACGTGCGCTGGATTTCGCTAGCCATCGCCGAGAGACAGACACACACAGACAGAGCGATTTTGTTTTTAGTTAGTAGAGATGATCCTTCATTCACTACGAAATTCAACTGTTCTCTTATAATTTGTATTAAACAGAGCAGTATGTCATGAATATAAAATCTTTAGTAAATACATTTTCTAAGAAATAAATTAGTACAAATGTATCACATGGCTGAAAATCGCATTAGTTATAATACCACCTGCATACAGTGCATCTGAAAAGAAAAAGTCGCAGTTTCCTGACTCTAAATACATAATTGAGTCGGTAATTTTTTTTAAAGGAACTAAGTCCATATTTTAACATTTCTCATTATAGGATGATTTCAATGTTTTTTTCGTGTTTATTAACCATTTCGTGAAGAAAAGAACTCAGTCCGAATACAACCTCTGCATGTTTGGGAGGGAGTTTTGAAAGGCACTGCGTCCATGACTTGAGAAATGTCCAAATAAAGACTTACAAGGAGAGGTTCGGAGAACGGGGTCACAGAATGCGGTGAACGTATGGGTATCGATATAGTTAGTATATAAATATATGAAATCCATAAAGCGCAATACCCAGGGGGTCTTTAGAAAAAAGGTCTCAACGTTTACGTGACAGTTTATGATCGCACAGCCGATCTTCATAAAGATCTTTATAAAGATCGGCCGTGTTATAATTGGGTAAATTTCTCTGACAGGAGGCTTCGTAGCATGGTTGGCAGTACGCTGGTTTCCAGATTTTTCTATTTGGGTTCAAATCCCAGCTAGACTTAGTTTTCGCAGCGAAAAGGTTTATCAATTACTTTCAAATCACAATTGAAAGAATGTATAATCATTCAAATTTATGAATAATATAAAGTAAGGATATGTTTTGTAGCATATAAATACAGTCTTAACTATGAAATTCTGCATGTTTAAATATTTAATCAAAAGTAAAATGTAGGCAATTTATATTTCTATGGACCAGAAATTTTGACTGTTATTTTGAATTATTTACAGTTATTTAAATAAAAAATAATCTTCTATTTTTTTTTCACAAACAAATAAATTAAAATACGTGATATAAATTTATAATATATTATTTTAATTTTGTTTCATTATCCAAACATTTAAAAAATTTCATGACTTATTAAAAATATGATTTTATATTTTTAATATGATTTTTTTTAATCTGGGATTTTTTATTTTGTAATTAGAATAACTGTCTACGTAATAATTATTTTTTGCAATTCAAATTATTTTTTGTTGTTTAATATGTTTTTATAATACAGTTTAATTGTATAGATACAATTTAAACTATGAATTTTTGTATGTTTATATATTTAATGACCCAGGGTTCGTACGGTTCAGGGAATTTTCCAGGAGTGTTACCAGTATTTTTTTTTATAAAAAAAGAAATCTAGGTTAAACTCCCGAAAATTCTCCTTCTTTTAAGGAGAGATTTTTTGTAAGAAAATACTGGTACCGAAGAATTTCCTGGTCGCAAAATTCCAGGAGCCGTACGAACCTTGATGACAAGTAAAGTCAAAATAAATAAATAAACAAAAAAATAGGCTATTAGTACTTTTATAGATCGCAAAATTTATATCATTTTAAAATTTAATTACTATTATTTACATATATAAACTACTATTTTTCACAGTGAAATAAATTAAAATAAGTTACATAAAATTATAACACGCTACTTTAGTTATTTTTTTAATTAAAATTTTTCTGTTTATTAATAGTATTAATAGTATTAATAGTATTTTAATAGTATTTCAAAATATATCGTTTTTCAAACAACTATTTTTTTTTAATCTTAGATTCTCGTAATTATAATTAGAATAACTGTCCACATAATAAGTTCCGTGTAATAAAAATAAGTTCTAAAAAGATATTGAATTGCTAAAAATAATTCTTACATTTGCAGTAAAAACAAAACCACGAATCCGAGATTTAATCTGAGAAAATATTTGTACAATAAATAAAAATAAAAATATTATATTATATATTTATATCACGTACTTTAATTTATTTCTCGGTGAAAAATAGTAGATTATTCATTTAAATAACTGTAAATAATTTTAAATAACAGCAAACATTTCTGGTCTATAGAAATATAAATTACCCCCTTTTTTTGCCTTTTCCTTTTCACTATACATTAAAAAAGGCAAAATTTCATAGTTAAAACTGCACTTATATGCTACAAAACATATATTTAATTTATATTTTTCGTAAATTTCAATGATTATACATGTTTTGTTTTTCAATTGTGGTTCGAAAGTAATTGATAAATATTTTCGCTGCGAAAAATAAGTCTAGCTGGGATTCAGACCCAAAGAGAAAAATCCTGAACCTAGTGTTCTGCCAACCAAGCTACTTAGCCACTTGCTAAAGGTAGAAATTTATCTGATTATAAACTGTGACATAAACTTTGAGACCTTTTTTCACAAGACTCCCTGTGTATTGCACTTTATGGCTTTCATATATTTATATACTAACTATATCGATACACAAACTTCATTGGGGTCACTGCATTTTGTGACTCCATTCACCGAACCTCACCTTGTAAGTCTTTATTTGGACATTTCCCAAGTCGATGTAAAAAGGCTCACCACATTCTGTAACCCCCGACCTCGGAACCTCTCCTTTTTAGTTCCTTTCAACAATCACCGCTTACCTTTTATTTTTAAAAGCCTAACTAATATGTTGCAAAATATACTGGTGTGAAAAATTAAAAGAACTATAAAAATATTTATGTTAATTCTATTAACCCTTCTTTGCATGAGTTTTTCTTTTACAATTGTGTTTTTTTATACATATATTAAATATTAGACACCAGAAATTTTAAGATGGATTTTTAACTTTTTTCAGCAACATAGTTCACGGGAAATTTACTGGATTAATATTTCTATATAAATATAGTGGTGGCGAAGAAGTTGATTTATTTATTAAAAGTTAAATAAAAAGTGATGGAAATTTACATCACTTTGCAATTAAGGGTTAACCCTTTGATTACGGTCCAGAACTGGCGACTATTTTTATATTCAATCGTACCACAATTTACGAAAAATTTTCTTGGTGGTATATTTCTCTTGAAAATATCGCAGGAGCGAAAGAGAGAGTTAAAAGATTATTTTTCAAAAACTGGGTCTATTGGGACGTATATGTCCCGACCCGTAGTCAAAGGGTTAAGTGAAGTCCAATGAAAGGTAATAGGTTATAGTAGCTCAATCTTAACGTAGTCCAATCGCAATTAACTTCGATACACAGAAATATACATTTGGAACGTTGGAGCATGTCGTTGAAAAGATATTTGATGGCTTGTGAGAAATGAAGTTTAATTTGAAGAATCGAAGGAGGACAGAAAGCCGGTAGGTAGAGCTGTAAAGATTACATTTCAGTCAGGGGTATCCCGAAGCAACCTTCTAGTTGTTTTCTACTTATTTGTAAAAAGTTGTCAAAAGTAGCAAAAACTTTCTATCACATTTTCTATATTCTGATTTAAATTTATTTTTGGCCAAAATAGGATAATCTGCATTTTGAAGAGATGTCAGACGTGACAAAATAAAGATCTTGTGCAATTTACATGTTCTTAGCTTCAAAATCATTCACGTTACATGAGTTTTTATGCCGTAATTTCCGACCTATAATCCTCGGATCAAACAATCATTTTTCGACCAAGAAATTTCATTAAGCAATTGAAGTGAAATATTTACAGCGATCCAATAAGTTACATTTCATTAAATAAAATTTCTGGGGCGAAACTTGATTGTTTTATCCGCGGATTATAAGCCGGAAATTACGGTACTTTTATTTTTTCCCACCAGTGTAAATGCAGTTAGGACACACGTTGTTCGATCAATATTAACCACTTAATCGTCGCGCCAGACACATTCACGGGCAGTATAGCATACTTTTTTTTATTCAGATTGTTTAATTCCCACCAGTTTCTTAAAATAATGTAATTGGCTTTATTCTCGCATGATTTTATCTGCCATTAAATAAGGCGACTATTTCTATTTCATAAAAGTGGTGGCAATCAAGCGATCTGAATTTTTAAAAAAGTTATCTACACTTATCGGGCGTGACGATTAAGGGGTTAAATACTCTTTCAAACACTCAATTAGTAAAACAAATTTGATAGAAAATGCAACTTTATGATACTAAATCTCTTTACATAGTAAACTTCAGACCGGCAGAATGTTGCATTTTAAAGTACTTTTGGTAGTTCGTAGAATCTTGTTATAAATTTACTGAAATTTTTCACGGCACACTGGTTGAATATTACTGATTTACAAGAAATCGCGTTTAGATAGACGTTTATCTATTGTTGCCTGGTTGGTTAACAGCAGAGAAATGACGTATTTAAACCCAAAAAATGAAGGAGTCTATTACAGTACAATCTGTCAAAACGAAACCTATATACAAATGAATCCCATCTCAAACGGAAAAAATCCATGGTCTTTGCCAAAAAGGTCATAATTCATTCATCTGTTCAAACATAAGCCTAAAACGGAGTTTTCAACTGGTCTCTTGTGATTCCATCTTAGCAGGATTTACTGTATTTTCTTTATGGTGTAAAAACAAACTAACACTATTTCATGGGATTTTGGCAGTTAACATTGCTTTGTTTTACGAAAAAGAAAATATTTGCAGAAAATAGATACTCTTGAAGATAAGGGTACAGTAAATTCTGCCAAAACGAAATTATAAAACATCAGAAAAAATCGTTTTAGACAGGTTTCCGTCTTAGTGGGTATTTTTGTCTCTTACAATTATATTGTATTTCTTGCAGCGGGACCATGAAAGTTTCCGTTTAAGGTAGATTTCCATTGTAACGAGCTCCATTTTAGCAGGTTTTACTGTATTTTTCCTGTTTCTTGACACTTTTCATTAGTGTTATCATTTTGATTACGAGCAGGAATTGCGATTATTTTTATATTCAATCACATCAGAATTTACAAAATATTTTCAATGTGGTATATTTATCTTGAAAATATCCAATTATATGTGTAGGCAGATATTATTTTTAAAAAAGTGGTACGAATAGAATAAAAAATAGTCGCTTGGACGACATATGTCCCGACCCCATAATCAAGAGGTTAAACTTCTTTAATTTTGTTAATTATGCGAGTTTTGGTTACTTCAAAATGTGGACATTTCTAACATTTACGTATCTCTCCAAAGTCCACTGTATTTTTTTTAGATAAATGAGGTCTATTCTATTTTGTTGAATTTCAACGTTTTTTTGTTAACACATTCGCGACTGCATGTTTTCGTTTTTTTTTAATAGTGCGCTCCACCTATGGGCGTTACTGTTACATGTCACATTATTTTACAAAATCATTTGGTACATTCGCGTTTATATTACAAATGGACATGGATAAAAATGATAGTGTTTCTAATCGATGTGTTTATATGCATAATACTCTAATAGTATAAATATGTATATTGTGTACATTTTTCAAAAATAATGTAAATAATGCCCATAGGCGGAGTTTCAGATATCTACATGACGTGAATTTAAGTCAGCAGTATCAAATGTGTTAACTAAGGACATCTTTCGTTGTCATTATAACAAACGAAAGACACATCTTCATTATGCTCGGATCCCTCGGGCTAATAAAAAGCAGAAACATCGTTTGAATGAAGTGCATTGTGGCTTGCAGTAATCGTTAGATAGCCAGAATACAAAAACCTTATTTGAAAAAGAAAACTGCTATGAAGTTTGGCAGATTCTTAAATTTTCAATGCTTTTTCTAGGACGCAAGAATTTTTAAGGATTCTTTCATTATAAGAAGCATTGAAAATTCCTGTCATTTTTGTCATGCATGCCTTTTATGGTAAGAGTAAATTACTGTATATCTCTAACTGGATTATTTTCTTACCCTTAGTTAGGTACAAAATCTAAACAAAGAAAACTAGTTTTGAAATTTTAAGGATGTGACGCTTTAAAAAATGGAAATTGAAATTTTTATATTGTGATGATAGGAAGTGAAATATATTTTAGTTAAATAAATATGTTGATACAAAATTTATCTTTCAGCGATTTTGTGTTTTAAAATTCATTTTTTACATGTTTCCTTTAATTCAAAACTTTTAAACAGTTTTATCATGGGATACTCGTTTTAATATTGCGTGCGGGATTTCTTTACATTCACCTTTAAAGCATTTAGCGCATTTATGCATCAATTCAGGAATTTCATTTTTATTAAGAAAATCCGAATTCATACCAGAAATTCAGAATAGTAATTTTTGTTTTATGTAATGACAGAAGTTCCGTGATTGCATAAAGTAAAAATTCTTTTTTCGAAATTACTGAATAAAGCAGAAATTCCTGAAATGATGCAAATGGGTTAATATGTCTTGAAATTTCCATAAATCATAAGTAGTGTAATTACCTAACTAAATTTTTTTAATAAAAAATAGTTAATATTAAAATCTGTAAACTAATATTATAGATAAATTGAGTATTATTAGTTTTTTAAAACAATTTCCGGCATAATAATTCTTTTTCTAAAATTTCTATATTACATCTTTTTACAGATAATTGTAAGTTTTGAAAATTTCAATTCCTTCATGTGAAGCTATCCTGTTCGGAATACTATAATTTACTCATGCGATCACAATCAGTTCATCAGAGACTTCATTATTTAATAAGTACTTTTCCTGTATTCGTACGGCATTCTTCGTATTCACACTATTTAGCGCATAAAGAAATTCGATATCGAACTTTTTTTTCTTGAATATTATCATTTCTTCTCACTTTCATATTTTACAAATTTATTAAATTTTAAGTGGCAGTTTATATATGTATTTTGTTTTTGAGAATGACTCCATCATTACTGCCTTACGATCATGATAAACGTGCCACTGTATGAAGATTCATTCATCAAATGTTAATTACAAGATCGGAGAATCGTATAAAAAATTTAGTAATGAAGTAAAATTACAATATGGAGTGAAAATGAATACGCGAAGAGCTCGAAAACGAAAAGTTGTACATTGTGGGAGTTCTATACGATACAAAAAATTTTGCGAAAAATTTAGAAAATAAAATTTGATCATTTTTTGAAAATAGCACTTTTTTCATAATTATAGGCTTTCATAACTTTGCCTTCTTAAAGAATTAATCCTCCGCGACGAGCGGCACGCATAAGTGTCCTGTAAGATTCTTGCCGTAAATACGGGTTAGGATCCCTTAGAAAGATCCCCACGGAGGGCATTCCGCCCTAGTGCCTATATCCCTCGTGTAGATAATCAGGCGTCATAAAATCAACGAAACAAACCGTGTAAGGTTCACGAAATCTTTGAATTTGAACGCCAGTATTTTAATACAGAAATTTTTGCCTTATCTAATCTCAAATTTTTAACCATTCAAGAAAGAACAAATCATAATATGGAAAAAGAAAACTGCCCAGTTAAACTGAGGGCATTGAGCTCACAGGCTATTCACACTAATTGTATATTATACTCTTATTTCAAAGAATTTGAAATATGCCCCTTGAAAAATAAAGAAATCAACAATATATTAAGGGGGGTCATCCCCCCGTTACCCCCCCCCCCTCATAGTTAACTAATGAACCCCTTAAACTAATCAGGGAAGTCTCTAATTACAATGAATATATATATACAAATTTTGAAGAAAATCGGATAATTCTGCATGAAAAACCCATTTATCTAAATTAAGGGAGGGGGATTAGCCCCCCGGTCCCCCCCCCCTTTATACTTAACCAATCAATCCCGAAAACTAATCAGGGAAGCGTCTTAACCCAATGAATCTATAAACAAATTTTGAAGCAAATGGGATAATTCTGCATGAAAAACCCATTTATATAAATTAAGGGGGGGGATTAGCCCCCCGTCCCCCCCCCTTTATACTTAACCAATCAATCCCGAAAACTAATCAGGGAAGCGCCTTAACACAGTGAACCTATAAACAAAATTTGAAGGTAAACGGATATTTCTATGAAGAGTTATCGCGTTACGTACATACATACATACATACGTACGTACAGAACCGGCGGGCACATAAGCTCTCAGGCTTTGATAGCCTGTGAGCTAAAAACTAGTGTCGAACAAATAAAAGAAGTAGAAAAGTCACTTGTCGCGAAGGAGTTAAAGATGTTTTATTTATTTTGGGGGAAATAATCTTGTTATCATCTTTAATAAAGACTTACACATACTTATCTTTACACATCTTTAATAAACGCATATTTCTGGATATTTTTTTTCTTCTTGCAAATATTATTCAATTTTAATTTTCGCTATTGATATGTATGCTTTTCTAACTTACTTCTTTTATTACTAACATAAAATAACTTTTGTTTGTAACAGCGAGCTAAACAAAATATTTGTGTTATGAAAAGTACGACGCACGCCTGCTCCTGAAACAAATTACAGTGAACCCACTGACAGATTAAGAAAGAAATTAATTGAATATGTCTGTTTAACGTTTTATATTAAAGCAGCAATTTTATAAAATAATGGAAAGTCTTACTAAAAGATGTGTGAAGAAAAAATGTTCTCTTTATTTAACGCTGAAATTCTGCCGTTAAAAACGACAAAAGATTTCTATTCAAAATTACTGGCATTCAAAAATATGTAAACTTGACAACTCTGTAAAATGTGGTGAATTTTCATAAAAAATTATGAAAAATTGTGAAAGTTAAAGTTAGTAGGTGTTTTTTATCTTCTGTTCTATTGTGCTAGTTTGTGACCTTAAAAGGTTCAGGACACCACCAGACCAATTACTGCTCCAAAAGGGTTCACACAAATCATGTAACATTATAGTAAATAAAAATAAGAAGAAATCAATAAAGGAAATTAAAACAAAACTGAATATGTAATAAAAATCAAAAACAGATCTTGGTTATCCTGTACTGGATGATTAAAATAATAATAATAATAAAACCTTCCGGCCTAGATCTGTGCTTAGTAGGTTACAACATTTCAACAACCTGATCGATTCAAGGGTCGTGTTACTTTACGCATAAATTTTCAGTCAGCTGCTCCTATTCAAAAACAGGTTATCTGTATGAAATTACATGTGTTAAACACTCTGCTTCAGATTTTTATGATGTAATTCCTGACAATGAAACAATATCACTAAAAAAAAAAAAAAAAAAAAAAAAAAAAAAAAAAAATCACAACTTTGTAATTTTTATCATACACTCTGCTGGTTATATGGCGCGTCACTAAAAAGCAGTGCCCCTTACAATTGTTTAATATTTAGTGACTTGAATTTAGGTTTTATTATCGTGTTATTGTTAGGATCATTTTCAAATGAACTGCCCTTTTCAAGATAGAAAATATACCGAAAATCAAGTTGGTGTTAATGTAAACAAGAAAGATAACATCATGCCTCAAGCATAGAATATAAAACACTTTCCAACACATTCAGAATACTGTGACAAAAGTTCGCCATTTAATAAGGTGAAATAGGATGTCTAAGTAAACAACTTCGAAAACGCATACCACATTTCAAAATCCAATTTCAGTAATTACCATCAATAATCGGAAAATATCCGAATTATTTTGTGCAGCCCGGTATATGATCTATAGATGATTTTTATGCATACTACTTAGTGTGCAAAAATTTAATTCAGTTGGGAAATGCATAACACAGTTGAAAATTCCCTTTCGGCAATTTCTGCCAGCGCGGAAATGTATTTCAATTTTTTTCTGAAGCCCGGTATATCATCTATAGAATTTACACACGCTATGTAATATGCAAAAACTAGTTAAATTTAGAAACGCATACCACAAGTGAAAACGCACTTTCAGCAATTATCGCTCATAGACGTAACCGAATTCTTGTATGTGTCCAAATAAATGGTGATAAATGCTATGTACATTATATTCTACAGTAAGCCTCTGGTAGTGCAACTCAGTGATGAATATCCATTTTATTATGTTTGAAATAGTCTAACATCATTAAAATACGTCACAAACGATTTTTTCCCATACACGGAATTCTTTTGAGTGTCCCTGTAAACAAATTATAAACGCTACACTTACCATTTTCAATAACATAGAGTAATTCCGGGTGAGATGCCGCATATTTTTTTGAATTTGTGTATAAAATCCCATGGTGCGCATAAACTAAAATAAATCATGCTGTGCTCTTTAATGTTAAATATACAACATGTGTATTGCGACAAAAAATAATAATAATAATTAATATAATTTAACAATGTTTTTCTAAAACATTAAACTGCGGCGCGTCACCAATACATTCAGGGTGACACGGTTGTGCGGGAGTTCTCTTGTCATAAGAACAGAATGAAATTATAAATAAAATATATTCAAACATATATTCATATCTGGACTATAATTAACTATGTAAAAACAAAAAGAAACTAAATGAGTACAATGAAATGCACTAGTAGGTTCAAATCAATATTAGTCTGCCTACTTTGTTCCACTACTGAAATTATCTATTTATTTTTTTAATTGGATTTTAATTGTTATTTCAGCAACAACGTAACATCAGTGTATAAGAGAGGGAACAAACAAAAGTAAAATAGTTTCACATTCATAATGAATAGAGGAAAGTATATTCAACTAGGTAAATTATATCCAATGGTTGGAGTATCATAGTCGAAAACCTAATTGAGTCATAGTTGAGACCATAGATAACCATAGTTGAGACCTAATTACATGGTATACAGGAGTTTCCGTGCTATTTTAAGATTCATCATGTAAATGCTATAGTTATAGCTCGGATGAATGAAATTAGCGCTGCAGTTCGCAGCCTTGTCCAACAAATGAGAGTGAAATATGCCAGTCCACGATGTCGTCGGGATAGCTCAGTAGGGAGAGCGTTGGTACGGCAAACCAAAGTACCCAGGTTCGAGTCCTGGTCCCGGCATATTTTCACTCTGTTGGAAAAAATCTCAACTATGATACTCCAACCACTGGATATAGTTTTACTTTGTTTATAGATCTGTTTTTTTCGACCGCAATCAACACAAAAAGTGTCGGAAATAGTACAGTCTTCATGTAGCCACATTTAACATATGATGCAACGAAGCCAATGGCACTTTCTCTTAGTTTTGGAGTAGTCTACACATTCCTTGCAAAGAACGTCTGCGTCACATGTGTAATCCAACTTTTCATTATTATCATCTTGACTTGCATCTTTCTTCGCCTTCTCACTTTTTATTTTTCCCTTTTTATCCTTAGGTGTAGTAAACTCCATACTGTTTGAATATTCATTAATGTCTGATGAACTGAATTTTATTAATAGCGACAAAAGAAACTGCGGCATGTATCCCATTTTGTACGGTACAGCCGTCACACATCACACTTGCTTGCCCTCGCAAAGGAAAATTGCGTAACCATACACACACTACTATATACAGACTCTACACTTAGTTTTGACTTCGAAATCATGCATGCATTTCGTAATTAGCGTATAAAAAGTATTTAAGCCTAACGTTTTTAAAAGTTTTTATAGTGAAATCATGCGCTTACCTCAAAATAAGGACTGTACAGCTTCAAGTAAACATCGAAATGGGATTCACGCTATACACTGGTTAAAGTAATTTCATTGCGCACCTATACTGTACGACAGACTGTCAGGTATCGATAATTACAAGAAATAAAAGGGGTGCGGCATGTATCCTGGATGCGGCGACTCTCCCGGAGTTACTCTATATCAATTAAATGGCAATCCGAGTATATTTACACGAATTAGAGTACGGACAGACAGGCAAACAGCAGACTGACAAACAGAATTCATAAACACATTTCTACTATGTTAGAAAGTGTTAAAAAGGGCGGTATTATTGATTTCTTGTAAGTTCAAAACTTAGTAAGAATGTTTTTATTTATGAGTTTCTTTCTTAAATAACAAAAAAAAAATGTTTGACAGGGGATGATTTTGATTAATATTGCTTTTAAAAGGTAACACTCATAAGTTTTTCTAAAGAATTTTGACAAAGTAAGTCCTACTAGATTCTTAAACAAAACGAATTATAATTGAATAAATAATTAATCCTTCACCTATCAGACGGGTCCAATGAACCCGACAGGTATATTCAAAATGACTATTCGAACCAAAATTTTTTTCATAAAAAAAGTTAAATATAAACGACAGAGAACTGAAGTAAATAAATAAGTTAAATAGTTTTAAATAAAAATTCTGGTGTAAAATGTTTTTATTAGAGGTTAAGTAAAATTTAATGACGTTCTAGGGTTAATCAAATACATAGGTAATAGCACTCATAAGAAAAAATAAAAGCACTTACCATATTTATATGAATTTTTCAATAAATAAAAAATTCAGTAGTGGTTTTCTCGTTCTTTGTTTATACTAAATATAAAGGAACAATATAGCTTCTTCCTTTGGTTTTGTATTCAACTAAAAAAATCAAAACCTATGTAAAATAACTATGGTAACACTCATCAGATGTACAGCGGAAGGATATTAAAATTAAATTTTAAATCATTATATAAATATTTTTGTAGACATACTTACATTTTTATAGATTATAATGCATTGTTATACTTTTCGTTCGAATACAAAAACTAGTCTACTTAAATATCTTTGAAAAAAACTTTGTTAAAGTAGATATTCTGGGCACAAAATTTTCCGAACTTTAATAAATAAAAAAATCTAATACTGAAATATTTAATAACCTATAAACATTTTAATGAATACATTTTATTTACTATGAAATGATGTACTGACGTATGTTTAAAGCTGTCAAAAGATTACTTTTTTAATGTGAAATACGGATTCAAAGGCTGAAGCATAAAATAGGCAATTCATTTGAAAATGACATATGAAAATAAAATACATATACATGCTAAAAGTTATTATAGTACATATAAAAGTGTTTTAAAAAACTTTTTAATGAACAAACCAACTAGTTTCGTTCACTCAATAACGGTGACATTCTTAAGGTCTGCAAATGATAAAATAAACTCTTTTTGCATAAAATTTAAATAGTAAAAAATAATTTAATTTTCAAATTTTATACGAAAATAGTTTATTTATCATTTTCAGACCTTTAGAATGTCACCGTTTTTAATGTACAAAACCAGTCGCTTTGTTTATTAAAAATTTTTTCTAACTTTTTTTATATTTACTATAATCACTTTTAGCATATAATATGTACGAGCAGGGAAGACCGAGCTATGCTCGGTCAAAATTAAATTTGAGTTCAAATATCATGCCCCATGACCAAAATGACCCACTAATTGAATTTTCTCGAACATGTGACTTAGCCCAACAGTCTTCCCGTGCCTGAAAACCATAGGATGCAAAATTTAGTGTAAATTGAGCCGATTTTTAGATCATGACCCACAATGACCCAGAAATGACCCACTAATCGAATTTTCTCGAACATGTGACCTAGCCCAAAGATTTTCGCATGCCCGAAACTCGTAGGATACAAAATTTAATCAAAATCGTTAGAGCCGTTTTTTAGATAAAATTACTTTGACCCGCTTTGACCCAAAAATGACCCACTAATCGAAAGTTCTCGAACATGTGACCCAGCCCAATAGTCTTCTCGTGCCCGAAAATAGTCGGATACAAAATTCCGTCAAAATCGTTTGAACCGATTTTTAGATACAATTAGCTTGACCATGACCGAAAATGACCCAAAATGACCCACTAATTGAATTTTCTCGAACATGTGACCTAGCCCAACAGTCTTCTCGTGCCCGAAAACCATTGGATGCAAAATTTAGTGTAAATTGAGCCACTTTTTAGATCTTGACCCACAATGACCCAGAAATGACCCACTATTCGAATTTTCTCGGACATGTGACCTAGCCCAATGATTTTATCGTGCTCGAAACTCGTAGGACACAAAATTTAATCAAAATCGTTAGAGCCGTTTATTAGATAAAATTAATTTGATCCGCGTTGACCCAAAAATGACCCACTAATCGAAAGTTCTCGAACATGTGACCCAGCCCAATAGTCTTCTCGTGCCCGAAGATGGTCGGATACAAAATTTCGTCAAAATCGTTTGAAACGTTTTTTAGATACAATTAGCTTGACCATGACCCAAAATGACCCAAAATGACCCACTAATCGAATTTTCTCGAACATGTGACCTATCCCAATGGTTTTCTGGTACCCCAAAACGGTAGGATACAAAATTTCGTCAAAATTGTTAGAGCCGTTTTTAAGATAAAATTTGCATATATATATTTTTATATAACCACACATAAGATTTGCTCGTATTAGAATATATGATTTTATTTTAATGATAGAAAGCGGGGGTTTCTTTTTTTTTTTTTTTTTCAGATATTATTCTGACTCTCGAAGTTTTATATAAAATCTCCAGTTTATTATTTTAGTTTTTTTCTGTAATAGTTTCTGACACTGAAGAAAGACGCTTTAATTGTCTTTATAATTTTTATCATTGACTCTGGCTATACGGAGCGTCATTAAAAAGCCTTGGCTATTATATGAGTCTAATATTTAGTGAATTGAATTTAAGTTTTATTATCGTTTTATGGTGAAGTTTTAAATACATTTCATTATTTAGTATTTTCTTTCTGCAATAGTTCCTGTCATTAAAATCATCACTATAATTTTCCCTGTAATTTTTTCATTGATTTCTCAATATAATTTATATGATGCGTGACTAAGAGAGCGACAACAAATGTGACGTTACATGTAAAACAGCTGACATTGATGTATCTTTATCTCGAGAAATACTGAAACGATTTCAATATTTTTTAATACTTTCGGCAGAAGGTGGGGTATAAATTGATCGCTCAGCAAAAAATAACTAGTCGGATGCGCCAATCCCAAAATTTCGCATACACTAAAAACGAATATCAAGACCAATTTATATCAAGGTCTAACTGAATCTAAAGTTTTACTAAATTCCGTGCTTGAGATAGAGCGCCCACAATTTTTTTGTCACAGACAGACATTTTCTAAAAACAGTCAAATTGTGTTCAGGACCTTTTAAAACGTATAAATCCGTCGAAAACCGAAAGTCGAAAATTTTCATGAATACAATACTTTCTTCTTGTGAAGATAGAATAAGAAAGTAAAAATTAAATATGTAATATAGTTATGTTAATTTATAAAAAACTAGGTTTCTTTTGGTTGAAAAATTGTACAACTATTTAATTTTTTAGTTTTATTTCTTGCCGAACGATGAGATTATAGTTTAGCTACTGTCAAAATTATTTTTAAAACGTATTAAAATCACTTCAGTAGTTCTCAAGTAAAAGGCATATCAATGTCATCTGTTTTACATATGATTTTCTTGCTGTTGCTGTTCGTTTGTTCGTTTGCGAAATCGCGTAACTATTGTATTTTTATTTTTATTTCTTCTTGAATTGTCAATTTATAGTTTAAACACGGCAAAAATCATTTAAAAGGAAATATTGAAATATCTTTAATAGTTCCCGATAAAAAGGAAGATCAATCTCATTTGTTTCACATGTGATTTTTGAACTGTTATTTCCCCCCTTAAGAAACGATGCTCTTATATATATTTAAAATTTGGTGACTTAAATTTATGTATTATTATCTGTTTATATTTAAATTTTAAATAACATCTGCTGTTTATTTTTTTTCTGTGGGAATTCCTGATGCTTAAAATGTATCACTCTAATTTTAAGAGTCAGGATTGTATAGGATTGTTGCTTTGTAATTTTCATCACTTTATTCTATATGTTGTATGATACGCTATTTAAAAAACAAATATTTAATATTTAGGAACTTAGATTTATGTATCATTTTCGTTAAATAAATTGTACTATTTATTATTTCAGTCTTTTTACAACTTCGATAAAGCGGATAAAAATACATATTCAAATGTGTAAAATAGAAAACAAAACAACCTTTAGGTTTAAAAACCTTTAGGTTAGGTTATAAAAATTATATTTTGAAAAATCATTCGTGTTACTGATATTATAACATATGGAATGCTCCTTTCTTAAATTTATCATACATTTCAAGGTAGAATTTTACTCTTTTAGACTTTTTTTTATAAATGCAATAATCTATCTATGAATATAGATTAGAATCTCGTTTTTACGTTTCTCTAAGAACGAAAGTAATAAAATGTAAATACAGTAATTTCCGGTATGAACACCGTAGATAAAACAAATTTATTTTGCACCGGAAAATTTGCATAATAAACGAAGTCAATTGTATACGAATATGACAAAGGAGAAGGTATAAGAAACTTTTATGACAGTATTTTCCGGTTTATAAGTCGACCGCAAAATTTGAGAGAAATAACATTCTTTTTCATTTGAATATCAGTATTTCCTTTTAGTATCATTTACGTTGTATAATTACAGAAATTTATCACGAATTCTGTAATTAAAAAATGCGGATAAAACTATTCGAAAATACTGGTATTCACACGCAAGGACATTTTATTTCTCTTGAATTCTTGGGTCGACTTATTTACCGGAAAATACGGAAAATAAAATTTCTGGTTCTAAACACCTTTGTTTCATCTGCGGCTTTTACGCAGAAGAGTTTTGTATTGTAAAAACGTAAATTGCTTGAGAATGTAAAAACTGTTAACGCCTTATTAGTTATATATATATATATATATATATATATAATCAAGTAATTATTTCTAAAAGTTTAAAATCGACTTTCAATGCTCTTTTAACCTTATAACTACTCGACCGAGTATTACGGCGTGTAATTTTTTTTATACATTATGCAAATCTATTGTGGTAGATTAATTACAATTTCAACTCCAATAATGTTACTAAATCTGAGTTCGTGTGATTGATAGCTGAAGAAAATAGTCCTTGTACAGCACCCTATATTTATTTTATGAATATTCCAGAAAAATCAGGAATTCACAACAATAAGCAAATATTATTTCGCAAACAGACAAATGCCTCAATCTTACAGCTAAGCAGCTACAAGCAGGAACAGAGGTAATTTCTGTTCTAAAACTCGGCCAAAAACAAAGAGAACACTATCTATACATTTTAGTCTACAAATTGTTCAAAAAATATTTTTTTCGAAATAAATTTTTCAAAAAGATATAAATTGTAACCTGTGATTTTTAACAGAAATCGATTTTTAGAAGCTTCAAATATTCGAAACCAAAATTACAGATCTTTCCGCAAAGTAGTTCTTGAGTTATGCTTAAAAAAACCACACACTTTGCAATATGCTTTGCAACGATTACAAATGAATTTAACATTAAGCATTCAAAACTTTAAAACTTCCTAATTTCTAAAATTCTTGACCGAATGACCACTTATCTGATTTATACTTTTTAATTAGATAGTGGATATTTGTTCTTAGTTTTTTTCACAATTTCAGCAATAGCATTTTCTGTTTTTCCTTGATGAAAATGGTGAATTATAATATTTTTTAGTTCAGTTGGTATCTCTTTGCTTTTTTGCAAAATTTTATCACAATTTCTTAAACAAAATGCATCAAACAAACACAAATTAATCTTGTCAAACTACATATTTGTAATTTTCAAAACTTTATAGGCTGATTTTTGGCAAAGAGCCAGGGATTTCCAACAATATTACCGCTGTAGAATACTTTTTTGGTCTCGTAATTATAGGTGTTAATACATTGATTGCTATTTCTCGTTATTTCTTAATTTTATTAAGATAATATTGATTGAAATAAAAAGCAGCTATTGTTAGTTAATGCACATCAACTGGAACCTAGAGGTTTTTCTAATTTTTTTTAAAATATGAGACAAAACATTGGAAACTTCATGCATGTCGAATACTTATTTTGACCACTGTACATAAACAAGATATAAAACAATAATGTTGTAAGAAATATATAACATATGTTTATACAAATAAAAATATAATAATGTCCATTTAGCAATACATACATATACAATTTTCACACCAAATACCACCTAAATGCACTGTTGTGCAGCATTTTCCCAGTGTTGCAGATATATTCCCAGTGTTTCAGTCTAAATGCAGAATTTTTCCAGTGTTGTTTTTCGTTTTACGAAGAGGCATTCCATGATTCGATATCCATGATTTTACTTGGCCCTCCTTTTTAACACTTTCCAATCTAGTTGAAAAGTGTTTATGACTTCGGTTTGTCTGCCGTATGGCCGTCTGTCCGTGCTCTAACTCCCGTAAATATGCTCGGATTGCCCTGCAATTTTTATATGTTATTGTCGTTATCTATAGCATGTTCCCTATTTCAACTGAAGTGTGTAGCACTTATAGTTTTTTTACAGGGACACTCAAAAAATTTCGTTACATTACGGTCTATGGGGAAAAATCATTTGTGGTTTATTTTAATGATGTTACACAATTTCAAACACATTGTAATTGATATATATCACTAAGGTGCATTACAAGAAGCTTAATATGGGATAGGGTGTGCATAGCACTTAGAGTTACCTTACAGGGACAGTCAAAAGAATTCCGTTACTTTACGGTCTATGGGGAAAAATCATTTGCGGTTTATTTTAATGATGTTTCACTATTTTAAACGCATTGAAATTTATATATATCACTAAGGTGCATTACAAGAGACTTACTAGGGAATATTGTGCGTATAGCAGTCATCGTTTATTTACGATTCTGTCTGTGGTTGGGTATAAATAACAAAATTGCTATTTTAAGCAAATTTTCCGTGTCATGAAAATCAAAAAGCGTTGTCATGAGGTATTAGTTAGGATTAAAACTTATTTCTATGTAAGACGAGGTATTTAAATAAGAACATTAATCTTGAAACAATTTTAAAATATTACTAACAATTTTCTATTGCGTACTTTCGGTATCCGACTCAGCTATTATGATACAAATGTTTTCGGGCTCCGGCTCCAAAAAAAGAGCCTGAACTCATCTCTAGTGTACAATGTGAGGGCGGTGCGTCCACGAAGATGGTTATAAAATTCAAATACGGCAATAATAGGGAAAAGTTTGATGACAGCAAATGTTGCAAATTGGGATAGTTTTTATTCAAATAGCTACTACTATTTCTGAATGGTGATATTCACATTATTTCATCACAGAATAAACAAGTCAACTTATCTATTTGAAAATAATGGTAGATTTTTTAATTAAAAACCTCGCCCGATTAGCATTACTGGTTGGTAACTCACTGGTTGTAAGGAAAATCTCATTCACATTTCTCACCATATCTTCACTATGAGGGTAGATTTCGATGTTGTTTAGATGCGAATATTTTCCAGTTCTATATTTTGTTATGATGGAATCATATAATAATAGAAAGCAAGGAAAGTCTGCTGAAAATTTAGTTACAATATCATCTTTATTGTCAAAAATGTTAAAGAAACCACGATTTGGTACCCTGTATAAAAGGAGTGTCGAATACGAAATTTTAAAATAAGAAATTTTTTAGCCTATGAAAGAGGGGGAGGGGGCGCGAAAATCAATGCTTAGCTACCCATATACTTCAAATATTTCCCTTGTAAAACCCTGCAGTATTAATTAAAAACTGTTTTGCTACTAGGACAGTTCAGAAACTAATTTATTTTTCTTCTTCGCATTTATTTTTAAGTTTTACTTTTTCCCATTTTGTTATTGTACTTTAAAATTTTAACCTTTTTCAAATGGAAAAATAGAAAGCATTCTTTAGAAACCATTATTAATGCCAATCAGAGTCCTGCATCTGATCGGGTAACACGATTTTACTCGAACCCGACCCAACCCGCGTTTCGGATCAGGTCATTTTGACGATATTTTTTTTTCGTTCCACGTCGGATTGACTTCAATTGTTTCAGATTCGGTTTGGTTTAGGGTAGATTGTGACTCTTCCGAGCCAGGCTCAAGTTGACCCGATTTATCAAAGAATCTTCTGAATATTTTCAGACAACACGTTTCACATGATTTGACATTAATGAGTACACATATATGTTCATTTTTCTACATAAAAGATAACAAGAAAGAAAAATCATGCGTCAAGCATAGATTACGAAACACTTTCCAACACAGCCAGAAAACTGTAACGAAACTTCACCGTTAAATAATGTGAAAGAAGATATGTAAGTAAACAGTTTAGAAAACACATAATACATTGAAAAATACAGTTTTCGAAATTACCTTCCAGTGTCAAAAAAGTAGTCGAATTATTTTGTGCAGCCCTGTATATGATCAATAGATGTGGATATATAGTATGATAAAATTTAGTTCAGTTAGAATATACACATTTAGCAATTTTCGCCAATCGATGGAAATGCACACGAAATATTTTGTACAGCCCTGTATATTATCTGAAGACTTTTGTACATACCACCTATTAAGCTAAAAGGCAACTTAAAACTCCCTTGCAGCAATTACCAAACGTAAACGACAGTGTATCTTTTTTTTTCATAGCCCTGTATATGAATTTATTTATATTCCACAAACTTCTATTAGTTTACTAAATATAGTTCAGCAGGAAAATGCGTAAACACAATTAAAAACTACCCTTAAGCAATTCACTCCCATAGTCTGTAGTACTTACGAATTTCCTTGTGTAGCCCTGTATATGGTCAACTGAGTTTATAAACACACACGTACTATGAAAAAAAAGTAAAAAATGCAAACCAAAGTTGAAAACGCACTTATCATACATAGACTGTAAATATCGCACATGTACTGCAACCAATATCTTTTGTGTGTCTCTGTAAATAAACGCAATGCACACAAGAGAGAAATTTATAGTGCACCTCAGTAATGCATATAATTTTCATTGTGTTTGAAATAGTGAAATATCACTAAATTACACTGCAGACGATTTTTTCCCCACGGAACGATGTGTAAAAGAATTCTTTTGTTTGACTCTGTAAATGAATAATAAATGATTTGCACCCCATATTCTACAAAAAGCATGTTTTGATGCGCTTCATAATTATATATCAATTTCATTAAGTTTTAAATGACGTAGCGTCATCAAAATGCACTTGAACCGATTATTCCCCATTGACTGTAATATAACGGAATACTTTTGACTGTCCCTGTAAAAAAACTATAAGTGCTACACACTTCCGTTGAAATAGGGAACATGCTATAGTAAACGACAATAACATACAAAAATTTCAGGACAATCGAAGCATATTTACGGGAGTTAGAGCACGAACAGACGGCAGACAAACCGAAGTCATTTACACTTTTCAACTAGGTTGGAAAGTGTTAATAAAAATGATATTAGAAATATAACTATAGTGTACTTTCTTCTATCTATAATAGAAGAATGTATTGTAATCGAAATTTTTTTTTTGACTTCCGGTTCTCGACAGATTTACCCGTTTCAGGGGTCACAGATTACGAAAAACATGTTTTTACAAAATGTCTGTCTATCCGTGTCTCTATCCCCATTTTATCATCGAAAAATATATGAAGTTATGAATAGAATTGAGCCAAATTTGATTTATAGGTTTGTGATTATGGCCAGCAGGTCCTCCTTTAATTTGGAGATATTCCGCTGGAAGGGGGTGCTGCGATAGCGACTTTTGTGTCGTTTTCATTATTGTATCATCGAAAAGTGTATGGAATTACGCATAGAATTGAACCAAATTTTATGTATATGTTTTGACTATGGTCTGCAGGTCCCAGTTGAATTTGGGGGGTATTCGGCTAGAAGGGGGCGTAGTGATAGCCCCTTCAAAATTTAAAATTCAAAAAGATGTACAAAAAAAATTAAAAATACTAAAAGGTTTTTCCGTTAAGTATTCGATCTTGTTCCATGGATTCCGGAGCAACTTTTATTTTGCCTCTATCTCAAAAAATGTCCGAGATATAGTACTTTGAAATTTCAGGGTGGCTGACATTTTCAAACAAGACAGCAGAATTTATCCATAAACGAGTTTAATTTATGAGTTTTAGTGAGCATGGCTTCGGCAAATTTTATTTCATTCTTGTAACCATTATTCCAACTCTTATATGCTTAACACTATGTATTTATATTCGCCAACGTCAATTTCTCACCAAATTTGGCGATAAAAATAAGTTGTTATAATTAAGCCAATTTGGCTATAGCGGACTAATTTGGCGATATTCTCATTCGAATTCAATATTTATGACAGCTGCTAATGGATCTTCTTTAATTGAGTTCCACGCATTTTAGCTTCATGTTTTCCAGTAAAATTAGCTAAAATCTTAAAACCAAGGAATAGGGAGGTTATCTTTTCTTGCCGGTACAGGCCACCAGGACTTTTCGTAGTTTAGTATGCATCGGCTGATCGCATCCAGGTTACCCGACGATTTGACGTACAACAGAATGACGAAAAATATTGATTTTATTGGCGATGTGATAGAGAATTTTGAAGTATTTACATGATTGAGATAGAAGAAAGTTTTGGGATTAGTACATCCGACTAGTTCATAATTGTATGAGAAAGGATTAATTTTCATTCACTTCGAGTCGGGTTCGTGTTTAAATATTTCGGATTCGCGTCGTTTTCTGATTAAAGTGTGTCGAGTTCGGGTCGGGCTTCAGGTTTTCTTGAAATAGAAATCTTGGGCACAGGACTTTTCGCAGGACTCTAATGCCAATATATCACTTGCGAAATCAATCCAGTAAAGAGTTTGTGAAATAACTAAACAATCTATAGCGAATATTCTCCTTATTCTGGAACTCATAAACATGACAAGAGACAGATATATACATGATATAGACAAACGAGAAAATATTTCCGAATATAAGATTTAAATGGAAAAGTTTATAGTACATAAAATTAAAAGAGTTATACATTCTATACAAAAAAATGGGCTCATAATTAATTTAATTTTGCTCAAAATATGTCTTTCTTAAACCATTCTTTTATCAGTACTAAAACTGGGTCGGTATCAATTTTGAGTTTCAACTCTTTTATTTAAAAACTAGTAGGCTATGCCCGCTGCGCTGGTCCATTTCCCAAATGAACCTTGAATCAAACGAAATGGTGAATTCGACCTTGCATTTTAAAGTAATATGAACCTTCACCTGGAAAGTCCGTATGCATTGCTGAATACAAAGCGAACCCCATTGCGCTGTTATATTATCGTATTCGTTAGACAAAATTCGGGCTATTAAGAAGCAACTCTTTTATTTGATCATTTATAGTATAAAGTTTGGTGGAAAAATGTGGCCGTTATTACCAACATAAATTAAAATGTTGTCTAGCCATCGAACTACTAAAAAAGAGAGAATTATAATTATTGCAGAGACTAACCATTGAACGTAAATAATGTTCGGGTTATTAATTTTCGTTTGTTAGTTCTTGAACTTCGGGCCTCTCAGCTTGGTGCTATGTGTGGTTCTGGTAGCTTAAATATAATCTCACTCTACGTTACATTATATTTCGTAATATACGTCATCTTCGATTCAGTTTTCTATCTTTGGATTCCAGCAGAGTAAATACAGTCAAAAATGTAATACATTATTTTCGGATAAAAAACACTGTTTAACTTTCACATAAAAAAATGGAACCGTATTTTTAATGCTGAATTGTTTGAATAAAATTAATATAACGATAAGATTTTTTTTTAATTTCTCTAATGGTCATAATGACACGAATAAATAAAGCCTTGCTATTTCTTTTATTTTCAAGATTACATTATTCTTCAGTCTGTTGTCTAAATAAACCCCATAATGTACATAATCCGTTAATTTGACACTAAGTTTGGCGTGTAGGCCTGTGCGTTCGCCGAAACTGCTTTATAATAATCACAATTTTTTCTAATCTGAATTCCAGGTACTTTTTTTCTTATCTTAGGTCAAAATGATAAATCAGAAAATATTGTTCCTTGACCACGACTGACATTTCAAAGTATTTTTCGTACATTGCAAGTATTGAATTTTTTAGTGATAGTAAAATAACTGTAGATGGAAAATATGTAATAGTAAATATTCTTTTGTCCGTTTGCTTCATAATGAAAAACCATAAATTTACTAATCACTGAGTTCAAATTCGCTTCAATCGTATTCACCACCAACATCCCCCTTCATATATATATATATATATATATATATATTTATAAATTCCAACAATATAGTAAATACGCTAATTGGCGGGTGACTCGATTACAGAAAATTAGTGCAATATGTTTAAAAACCTTCAAAAAGAAGAAAGATATGCAAAGAAAACTAAAAAGAAATGAATGGTGAATTTTTTTTCTTAATGTGTGATAATAATTAGTGTGTCGCAGACATTTACACTAAAATTTAAATATTTGACTCTGTTTTTATAATATTAACTGTTATTTATATAATATACATTTGAATATAAAAAAATACTCCAAAAATGCTGTCGTATACTTGAAAAAACACCATTATTATGGACATGCATTATTGTGCTATTATTGTGACCGATGTCGTGCTTATGCCTTTATTGGCATAAAATCAAGTTGTTTGGCGCGAAAAAACAAAATCAAAATCGTAAATAAACAAATAACATGTGATTCAGAATTACAGTTATTTTTATAATTACATCTGCTCGTTTCTTCTGTTAGTGACATGACGCAAGAGTTAGATAAAAATTTAAATTAAATTAAAAAATAAAGAAAAACTCAAAAATAAAATTGTATCTCAGATTTTGTCTTGTAAAATTTTCAGATGCATTTTTCTTAACCTGACGCAAACGATATATCGCCAAATATGGTTTCAATTGCAATATTTCACATTGAATCTTGTTTTAAGCATTGTGAACATTCCCTTTCACGTATAAGTTAAACATTTTTATTTTATAACATTATTTTTCATCAAAACTGTTTTGCTTATTTTATTTTATATTAAATTAGTAAGTTTTTCTTTTATTTTTTTAGGTGTTTGTATTATTTTGTAAATGATATATCCCTTTCAGTTCTTTCCCCAACGATAATGGTCGCCAAAAAATAACCAGTGGTAACCTTTTCGTCCAAAATAACAGAACTTTCCATCATAATTCTATAACTAATCTAGATAGAACGTTGTGTTATATACTAAAACCTTCCCTGAAAAAATATCTATCGAGCAGTGCAAGTTCCATCAAAATCCATTCAGCGGTACTCGAGTTATAAAGGAACGGAACAAAATTTCCGTTTGTGTTTTATATATATAGTAGATATTGCATTTAAAGTTCATTTCTGCAATTTTGCAAGATTACTAAAATTTTCTTGTAATGCCATTCCCTACGTTATTAAAAGATTTTTTATGCAGAAATTACACATTTCTAACACTTCCTATACATTTCTATAAACTATGTAATTGAGACTGAGCCCGATAAGAAAAATACTAATATAAGGAGCATATCGAATATCATATCTATACGTTATCATAATCCATATGCTCTAAAGTGTATACTTACCCTTAACAGAATGAGGCTACAGCTGTCCTTATAGTCACTTACCAGATATTTTCATTGGCGAAAAAAATCTAAATTTGGGTTTTATTATTATTATTATTATTTCTTTCAAAATGTTACGGCTTTGTCAAATGTTAAAGAAATCATTTGAACTTTTTTATAGGGGAACATAATATTACAGTTAAAATATTTAAGATCCAGAATTTAAATGTCTTAAAACTCTTCAAAAAAATTACGTGTGTGATTATTCTATTTTCCCGTAGTTTAACCTGCTTTTCTTGAAAACTAATAGCATTAAACAAAGTACAAAACTAACATTTTTAGGTGTGTTCGTAATTATATAAATACGTAGCACCTATAGTCGTCGTTTGGTCTGTCCGTCTGTCCGCATATATCGGTGCAAAAACTACCCAACCGAATGGTTTGAAATTTAATATATATAACTGTTGCAGAATTTTGTCGAGTCATTTATAATTTTATGAAAATAGAATCAAAACTTTAAAAGATATTAATAAAAGTTTTCTTTATTCTATTAAATCCTATCATACGTATAATCTATATAATAAAAGCGGATGCCATATGACTGGGGAAAACAAATACGGGCTAACCACATCTTTTTTCCATATGCCAAGCGGCCATTTTTATTCAAAATTATTTTTTCGAATAAAATTGTAAAAAGTTACATTTTTAGAAAGGTCGTTCAAAAAAATTCTTCGCTTGAGAGATGAGTTACATTAAAAAAATTTATAGATTCTGAGATAACTTCAGTGAAAATTAGATTAACAGCCGAATATCTCAATCCATTAAAGTAAATAAACAAAATATTCGTTCATCGTGAGTTATACAAATATTAACCATGGAGATAATCATTCGCAAAAAAAGATCTCCATGGTGAATTTACAGAGCTGTCTGGAGTCGAAAAAAAAAATAGAATCTGTAAAATGGCATACGTAATAAGAAACAAGTGGGTAAGTGTTATCGAAGATCGCTCGAAGGGTTTCGTTTAATATTCCTTTCAAAATACTTTATTATTTCTTTAATAAATCCAAATAAATTTCATTTAGCAAAAAAAAAAAAAAAAAAAGAGTCATGTTTTTTTATAAAGTAAAAATTTACCGGCCTATTTTTTTTTCGTTTTTTTCGAATATCTAAACCAGCCCGATAACGGGCAAAGCCCGCTATTATATTCTGTCATAATAATATCTGTCATGCGGACTAAATGCGATATTAAAAAAAATAATAATTTCAAAATTAAACATGTTGTACACCTTCAAAATGTTAAAATATTCGAATATTTCCATAATCGGATTTTTATCATGATTCAATATGTTTCTCAAACTCATATATTTACTATTCTCTATAGTAAATATATGAATATTTAATATATATATATAAATATAAACATCTGGTTACTCATATTGATACTCGCTTTGTATTATTCTCAAACATTTGAAAAATTCGTTAAACTTCCAATATGACGTCAGATTTTCTTTTTAATTCTCTAATGACGTAATATTAATCTGCTTTGTGTACATACACATACTCATACACCTTGTAATATTGAGAAATCTTTGAAAATTTCCGTTTTATTACCATTATAATTTTATTTCATATTAATCTTTTTTTAAATTGGTGAAACATTTTATTTCATTTTCATTTTTCACGTGGAAATCGTTCAATAGAAAATTAATTATTGTAAAAAGAATTTCATTGTGGGTTTTTAATTTTGGCAACTGCTATAACGAAAAATGTCAAATTTAATAGGAAAAGGCTGTCAGAATTTTGGTTTTTTATTTCTATTTATTAAAATAATACGATTTTTTCAAATTTTAATATTTTGAGCTTCATAGTTGGTATTCAGTTATATATAAGTTTCAACTCTGTAAGTTACATAGTTTCTGAGAATGGCTCTGTGACGGACAGACAACGGAGCAGGGAGTAATACGGTTTCGTGAGATGAACGAAACCCTAAAAAAGGCATTCTCATTTCGTTCATAGCAGACGATATAATTTATTTCACTGAAATAATAACGATGATTTTTTACATTGTAAAACTAGTTTATAGCACGAAACGAACGCACCTCATTTGTCACGTTTAACGTACAATTCCCAACTTGTTTTTACTGTATTATATTACTGACAACATATAAAACATATAGCAAATAACTTTTAATATTTGCAAAAAAAGATGTTTTTTTATTTATTTTATTTTTTATTTATTTATTTATTTATTTATTTATTTTGAAAAATTAAATATTCCTTGTTAAATTATTTATTGTTTATCTTTTAATTCAAAATATCTAAAAATAAATTATTAAATGTTAACAATAAATACTGAGTCTTCTTAAGTGAAAATAAATAAATAAACCTCATTATAATTATATTTTATATGTTATATTACACTGTCGTATATTCTGTAGTGTAACATAGGCAGGCAATAGCTTTGACTAATGCATAACTGCCAACTTTTACGCTTTTTTCTTACCACTAAACTTTAATAGTAAATTTTGGCTTATTTAATCACTGAAATCTGCGTTTGAATAGGGCAAAAAAAATCCTATTACGTTTTAGTGGAAACAAAAAGTATACAAGCTGTCAGCTATGTTATAGTTAGTATGAACTAAACATCACTTATTTCGTAGAAGCTCTGGTAAAAATACTTCTAAAGAAACAAGATTGGATTTTCAATGGATCTTTCAATGATCTTTGAATTTTCAAAAACACACTAAAAAAATTAAATAATACGATTTTATCTGTAATGCAATCATTTTCAACTATTTTTCCATCATATAAAAATAAGTATTAGAGAGGTACATTTAATTTGTTTTTTAATGTAGAATGGCTGTATAGCAAGCTACTGTATTAAGTAATTTTCCAACACTCATTTTTCAGATTATTAAACGTACATTGATACCACATTTTTTTACTTTATTCAATGATATATTTTTAAGTGAAACTTCAGTTTAAAAAATATGTGCCTTTGTAAAACTTTCTTAATTTTTTTAATTGTCTTCTCACTCTCTCTCTTTTTTTTTTTCTTGAAACATATATATTCTGTACTGCAATTGGTCATACATAAGCTAAGACAATTGAAAATGCTCTTATGCCCAATTAACAGGGAAATTATTATAGAGAAATACTTATACATTCCCTTACCAAATATCAGCCAGCCACCTATGATAACCCTATTTTTTTAACTAAAACTTATACTGTTCTAATCATGACATCATCTCCTTACATACAGGTTGGCAAGATTGATTGGCCCATTTTAAAAATCAAGTAATTGATGCACAATTGTGCGGTTCGGACAAAAATACTTCCCATCACGGAAAAAATATTTCAGCAAATAAAAAATTTTAATTCCAAATTTCAGCAATATATTACGTTTTGCATAAGAAAACAGAGAAAAGGCGCAAAAATGTTCAAATATGGCCTTATGTTTCTGAATTGCGCAAAGTAAATGCTATGTAACAGCTTGGGACAAAATAAACACTCTATAATTGAATGTTTTGTAATTTTTATGCTTTTTTAACTTGTTTATATATATAAGGAGCTAATCCTCCTAATCAAACTGAGCTTGCTCTTTCCTTATTGTATAACTTAATACAACTATATTACAAAATTACAATACAAAATAGAATAAAAATAATAATTTATTATAGCAAAACTCTGTTGTAACCGAATTCTAATAAAGAAAGTTATATAATTCGTTTATATGTATATGAACATATATTAGGGTGGTCCTTATTTACATGTAAAAAAATTTTGGAAGGGGAATCAAATTTCAGCGCTTCTTACATTTGTTACGTTAAAAAACTACAGGTGCAAAATTAGAACTCATTTGGACATGAAGAACACATGCCTCATCGACGTTGAATGTTAAGATTTTTTTTTTCAAATCTTTGAATATTCAATTCATTTTATGTACATTCTATCCAAGGCTTATCAAATTAATTTCTATATCAAATAAAACTAAAAATTGTATAAAGGTTTCATTGAAAAATTCAAGAAATTTTTTCGCTTGATTTTTGTTTTTAGCATGCAGGGTTTTAAACCAAATTTAGAACCAAAAAAGAATTATCAAAATCGAAGCATCCGTTCCAAATCTGCTCGTTGACTGGCATATATCCAATACTCACTCCTTTGTTGGAATTCAGTTAATAAAAAAAATCCCTGACGGCTCGGCCTACAGGCACAGGTAGATTTCGAAGACGCAGAACGTGGGGTGCCTGTTTGTCGGGAATTGCGAAAGAAATGACCTTTTTGCGATGATGCTGCAGTTGGAACCGCCTACTTCGAAACGAAACTTGTTTGCAGGCGGAGCCAGCAAGGATTTTTTTTTTTTTTTTTTTTTTTTTTTGCTATAAGAGATGGTCCTATAAAAAACATGTCACTATAAAAGTTTTAGATAATATTAAGAGGATTTATAATATATTTAAGCGGATTCGAAATATTGGGAATTGACGAAGTTATGAATTTTTTTCTTCTAAAACCCCCCTTCCCTCCCCCCTTAAGGCAATTTTTAATTATATTAAAAATCTGTCATACATAAGTTTTTGGCACTGTTCCTAGAAGTAATAATAACATCAAACGGATTCGATACGTATCATAATTAAGAAATTATGGGTTTTTTTTTCTGTTTTCACAAAAAGCCCCCCCCCCCCCTTGGTTTTATTTTGCCCATTAACGAACTTAACCGATATTTTATGTCCCTTGATTTTATGTATCAGTTTCGAAAAGATGCGGGAGTTGGAACCGCCTACATCAAAAAATAACTTGTTTGCAGGCGGAGCCGGCAGGGATTTTTTTTTGCTATAACGGTTGGTCCTATAAAAAACTTGTCAATATAAAAGTTTTAGATAATACTAAGAGGATTAATAATAAATTTAGACGGATTTGATATCTTGTGAATTGACGAAGCTATGATTTTTTTTCTCCTAAAACCCCCCTCCCCCCCCCTTTGGGGTCATTTTTAATTATATCAAAAATCTGTCATACATACATTTTCGGCCCTTTTCCTAGAAGTAATAACTTTAAACGGATTCGATACGTATAATAATAAAGAAATTATGAGGATTTTTCTGTTTTCACAAAAAGCCCCCCCCATTTCCCCCCCCCCCACCCCTTGGTTCGATTTTGCCCATTAACGAACTTGACCGAGATTTTATGACCCTTGATTTTATGTATCAGTTTCGAAAAGATGCGGGAGTTGGAACCGCCTATTTCGAAAAATAACTTGTTTGCAGGCGGAGCCGGCAGGGATTTGTTTTGCTTTTAATTTTTTTTTTGCTATAACGGTTGGTCCTATAAAAAACATGTCAATATAAAAGTTTTAGATAATACTAAGAGGATTAATAATAAATTTACGCGGATTTGATATCTTGTGAATTGACGAAGCTATGATTTTTTTTCTTCTAAAACCCCCCCCTTTTTCCCCCCCTTGGGGCCATTTTTAATTATATCAAAAATCTGTCATACATACATTTTCGGCCCTTTTCCTAGAAGTAATAATAACTTTAAACGGATTCGATACGTATAATAATAAAGAAATTATGAGGATTTTTCTGTTTTCACAAAAAGCCCCCCCATTTCCCCCCCCCTTGGTTCGATTTTGCCCATTAACGAACTTGACCGAGATTTTGTGACCCTTGATTTTATGTATGAGTTTGGAAGAGATTTATGCAGAATTTTTCCAGTTATCGTGGTCAGAAAAAAGTGACATAGATAGATAGATAGATAGATAGATAGATAGATAGATAGATAGATAGATATATAAACTTTTGAACTGGGGGTGGTTTTGGGTTCTGGGAGTCATGATCGGCGTAGATCTGCAAAAATTTTTCAAAATTTCCAACTTAGGTGAGAATGTAATAGGTAGTATTTCATACGAAATCTACCTAAAATAACAATTCGTGGAAAATCCTTACCACCCGGCAACTTTTCAAAGGCAACCGAAATTCACCGATATCCTTAGAAATTTTCAAGGATTTTGATTGGCCTTTTTATAGTAGTTGCTCTATAGAGTTGGCTTCCAAATCAGGGAAAGCAAATCTTTAGTATAATTCGAGTATATGCGCAGTTAAAAATTATTTCATACAACTGCTCATATATTTCATTAAATATTTATAATATTTATATTATATTTGCACTATAATGTTTCTACTCTATTTTGTAATTTTTTCTGAAACTGGTGTTAAATTTGTTTGGAAACCCTGCATGGTATAAACAAAAGGCATGCAAAAATTTCTTGATTTTTTTCTTGATAAGGTTTTTCTAAAGTTTATTTAATGATACTAGAAAAAATAATTTTATATAAATATATAAAAAATTATAAAATAAAACTATAAAAATACAGTGCGGGAAATAATTATGGCCCTTTTGCTAATTTTAAGCAAACACAAAAAATATAGTTCAATTTAATAAACACATATGGAATATAAAAGATTATACTCTACATTATGTACAATGAACATTCAAATCTCGTTTGTTCAAAAAATAGACTTATACAGGCTTTTTACATGTTTAAAGGATACATAAATTGCGAAATAATTATGGCCTCTTTTAGTTTAATGTCTCCCCTATATTAATTGTTGAAACAAGAACTCTTTAATATTTGTTCCACATGCCTTCAGCATTGTAACAAGTTTCTATTTGACGTGGAAAGCTTTCCCGTATGTCTTGAATATATTTCATATCAATAGAGTTTTATGTTTCAAGAATAGCTGTTTTCAAATTATCCTTACACATAAAATGTCGGCCATTTGCATAAACTTTTTTTGCTATTATATACCAAACATTCTCTATTATATTCAAATCAGGCGATTTGGTTGACCAAGGTTTTAGCAGTTTCATTTTTTTCCGACTTGAACCACTGTTGAATGTTTTTGACACATGAATTTTGCAGTTGATCTGCTGAAATAACCAATTTCTTCCGGCCATTTGAAGTCCATTTCGAGGAAACTGTTTACTTAGCATATTCAGGTAATCATAACTGTTCATTTTTCCATATAGGAATTCAATATTGCTTTTGTTTTTCCTTCTTATTGCACCCCATTTCATGATCGAACCTTGTTTTCTAGTGGAAACACTACAGGCTCTTTTTAGGGTTCGTTCATCTCACGAAACCCTATTCGTCCCGCTACGTTGTTTGTCAGTCACAGAGCCGGTTCTCAGAAACTATATAACTTACAGACTTGAAATTTTGTGTACTTATAGCTAAATACCTACTATGAAGCTGAAAATCATAAAATTAAAAAAAAATCGTATTATTTTAATACAGAGAGATAAAAAAACAAAAATCTAACAGCCTTTTCCTATTAAATTTAAACATTTTTAGTTATAGCAGTTGCCCACAATTAAAAATCCACAATAAAATTCTTTCTACAATAATTAATTTTCTATTGAAAGATTTCCACGTGAAAAATGAAAATGAAATAAAAAGTTTCACCAGAAAAAAGATTAATATGACGTCATATTGGTAATAAAACGGAAATTTTCAAACATTTCTCAATACTACAAGGAGTATGAGTATGTGTAAGTACAGAAAGCAGGTTAATATGATGTCATTAGAGAATTAAAAAGAAAATTAATATGACGTCATATTGGAAGTTTAACTGACTTTTTCAATTGTCTGAGAATAATGAAAAGAGAGTATCAATATGAGTAATAGAGAAAGCACGTAGATATGACGTCAGCAAGTGTTTATAACGTCATATGAGTTTGAGGAACGTATTGAATCATGATAAAAACCCGATTATGGAAATATTGGCATATTTTAACATTTTGAAGGTCTTTATACAACATGTTTAATTTTGAAATTGATTTTTTTTAATATCACATTTAGTCCACATGACAGATATTATTACGACAGAGTATAATAGCGGGCTGAGCCCGCTATCGGACAGCTTCAGATTTTCGAAAAAACGAGAAAAATAGACAGATAAATTTTTACTTTATAAAAAACATGACTTTTTTTTAATGTAATTTATTTGGATTTATTAAAGAAAGGATAAAGTGTTTTGAAAGGAATACTAAACGAAACCCTTTGTGCAATCTTCGATCACACTTACCCACTTGTTTATTATCCTTCCAATAGGTGTGCATACCATCTGGACGTTCCAGATTAAACTTTTTCTCATCAGAAAAAATAATATTTCGCTATTCAGTGCTCCAACTAATATGGCGGAGAACGAATACTTTCCGATTAGTTTTAGGAATTGAAGACAGCATCAATTTTTTCTGGAGTTTCCTCGATATAAGTCCAGATTTCTTCGGCAAGTGTTTTGTTCAACAAGCAGTAACTGACAAATATAATTCATCTCGTAATTGTCAAGCTGTTAGAATTTTATTTCATGTTTTAAGCCTCAGAAGACGGACTTCTTTATTCGTACCTGAGGGTAGTATGCCCGTGCTCTTCTTCTTTTCATACCCTGATGGACCTTTAAGGTAATTTTGAACGCCTTTAGGACTTCTGCCAATAAATAGGGCAATATCTGTAGGATTCATATTCGTTTATGCTCTCAAAACATCGATTTTACCCGTTGAATATCAGAAAGTCGTGAACCAGATGGCATATTAATTATTTTTTAATCTACCATTTTAAACAAATTATCTAAACTGTTGTTACAATTTAAAACAAAAATGTTTTTGCTAAAAGACATACATGCAGATGAACTTTCGATTGTGTAAGGTCATAATTTCTTCGCTTCTGAAATCGAGATTTCACTGATAAACTTTCACAGCGCATGTCCACGTACTTCTACAACCACCAATGAATGCCTGTTTACTTTGAATGTTGCAACGGAGGAAATAAAACATTATTTTTTTTTAATCATTATAATATATCAGTTAAAATTGTGAGAGGCATAATTATTTCGCGCACTGTATAATACAATATTTTTTTTTAATATTATAAATACAGTTCGAATGAATATTCGGTTTCGACATAAAATCTTAGTTTCGGCGAACATTCGTTTTCTGAAAAAATACTGCCGAATTTTCGGCCGAAACCGAAACTATCTATATTCCTAAATTTTCATTTCTTCCTTCAGGATTTTTCAACATTACTCATCGATTTGAGCTATATTGGCTCAAGTGAGACCCTGTTTATTTATTGCTATGAACTTCGCTGTTCATAATTATCAGTTAGCACTGACTCCAGTCATGAGCGCAAACTATAGTTAGGAAATCAATTTGTGTTAGTAATGAATTACTTATATTATATTTCATACGAAAATAATAAGGTTTGGACAGGGGCACAGAGGGGATAAAGTTTCCAATCAAGAGCACCATTTCAAAACTTTCTTGGGGAAAGGGGGGATTATTTTTTCTTTTTTTTTTTTAGGTGAACAAACATTTATTTTGATTATGTTTTGTACATCTGAGAAGAAACTGATACAATTTTATTCTAATATATATTTAAAAAATTAGTTAAAGTACTCAATAATGTTAAATATGTCTTCTCAGTTTGAGAATATTGAAACGGCAAATAAAATTCATAATTAATAAATTCTGCACATAAAGTGTTGTTTTAATGTTAATGTTCCTATTTTAGTCAAACTGTACACGTTATTTTCGCTTCTGTGCAGTTTTTGTTTGTTTTTTGTAGTATGACCTGTGATGACTGATACATTCTTAAATATCACATTCCTTGAGGAGACAACATCCCTTAGCCTCCCCCAAATTGTACTCCTGTTTCCAAAGAGCCATGCATATGTATTATCATAAAAAGGGGGTAAATCTCGAAGGTACCAATTTTATTGATTAAATTCGTTATTTTTAAATTATATCTTTTTTAATCCGTTTATATGTTTATAACAACTAATTTTTAATTAAATAATTTGAATTAATGTTTTTTAATTAATTTCATTTTAAATCAAATTAATATTTAATTAATAATTATGTACAGTCGTTTCTATGCAAAATATTATTCAGATAACATGCATATATAACTGTATGTTTGCCATTTTGATTTATGAAGCAAAGTAGATGTATTTTTCCACTCCAATTTATACAGAGGTTTTGCATCTAGCGGGTTACCTTATTTTTACATAGAATGTTTTCTTGAGAAGTCAGAGAGAGAAAATTTTCTTATTTCAAATAAATTAAAAGCAAAATATTAAAAAACTGAAAATCTATGCATAGTTAAAAATTAAATATTCATTATTCAATTAGTTCTTCATTATTAACTACATTGTTAATTAATTATTGATAAATGCATTTGATTATTGGTTATTATAGTAAGTGTATAAGTAATAAAATATAAAATATATATTATTATTTATGTTTTGTTTTATTCGAAACTTATTCTCGCAAACATACACACATGTATATATATATATATATATATATATATATATATTTCATATACATTTATTTTTATAACAGTTTTGTTTTCGTTTTCGGTCGAAACTAGAATGATAACCGAAATTCGTTTTCGGTTGAACACTAATTCTAAATGAAAAATTCGTTTTTAATTATGAGTGAATTAAGGTATCAATTTAATTTTAATGGTCTATAAATCTTTATACACCTAACATAAACTTTCGTTTTCTTTGCGCGTAATATATAGATTATATGCGAAAAAAATAGCCGAAAAATATTTTCAAAATGCTTTTTTTTTTCTTCAAGTAGGGGCAAATTGACGAAGGAATTTTATTTAATGTTTATAAATCCATACACCCTTAACAAAAACATATATAATAAACAAAATAACACCTTTGTTTTCGCTGTATGAAGTAAATATATAATTTTTTTTTTTTAAATAGCAAAATATAAAAATAGCCACGTTTCACCACAAAAAAGTAACGAATGCAGTGAATCTAAATATCATATAATATTGAATAGATAGAATAAAAAAATATTATAATAAAAAAAATTAAGAACGATGTTCACCATTAAATGAAGCTAGTTTCATAGTTTTATCGACATTAACTTTTCTTTGTTACCGTTATATTGCTTTCGCAAAAGATATTCTCAGACGAATAGTTCATAACATTAATCACATCAAGTAACATGCATTATACATTGTCCCGGTTTCCTTATCTCATAACTTTTGATTTAAGAATATGACGAAAAATATTATTACATATTCGTAAATTACAACTCAAAAAGTTTTTTTAATAATACAAAGTTACATATGGGTAAAGTTGCAACTCAAAACGCTAATAATCAAATAACGATTATAATCAAATAATTATTAATATTAAAATTTTATCAAATTTATCAAAAATGCTGTTAATGAATTATGAGTACAAAGTTATATAGATAGATATTATATAATTCATTAATACTTTTTTGATAAATTTGATAATATTCTAATATTAATTATTATTTGATTATAATCGTTATTTGCTTAATAACGTTTTCAGTTGCAACATTACGCATATGCAGCTTGAATTGTGTTATTAAAAAAAATTGTCGCAATTTCCGAATATGTAATAATATTTTTCGTCCTATTCTTAAATCAAAAGTTATGAGGTAAGGAAACAGGGACAATCATTTATGGACACCCTGTATAATCTATACACCGAATACAATTCAATATTTATTTTAAACATCAACATATTTTAGCAAATATGGCATGACAAAATTTGTTAAATAATTTATAAATATAGAAAAATAAATCTAATTTTAATACTTGGACATTTTTTCAGAGAAAATTTCTCACGCCTTGCATTCATAATATTCAAATTTTAATTGCTTAAAAGGCGTATAGCCAACATAGTGAAGAAGTATCCAAGCCGGGACTCGGGTCACAGTATAGCTCACTGGCGTTCTACCCACTGAACCAGTTGGATCGACACCCAGCTTGGCACTTCTCACTACAACATGTTGGCAAAGCTACAAACGCAGCACAAGATGGAATATTTTTCCGTCAGCCACCAACCCTGGGGCAAACACGAAACCAAAGAGAGAAATTTTCTCTGGAAAAATTTCCAAGTATTAAAATTAGATTTATTCAATTATCGATGCTGGATTCTCGCTTTGGTTTCGTGTTTGTCCCAGGGTTGGTGGCTCACGGAAAAATATTCCATCTTGTGCTGCGTTTGTAGCCTTGCCAACATGTTGTAGTGAGAAGTGCCAAGCTGGGTGTCGATCCAAGTGGTTCAGTAGGTAGAACGTTAGTGCGCTATACTGATGACCCGGGTTCGAGTCCCGGCTTGGATATTTTTTCACTATCTTGGCTATAAGCCTTTTAAACAATTAAAATTTGAATATAGAAAAATAACTTTTAATTTTCTTAATCATATTATATTTATAAACTTAAGTTTTGAAAAATATATATATAGTATATTATATATAGTTAGTAATACTAATTTTGATAAAATCACATTACTTTCTGTAAATACAATGGATTTTTCTACAATATGCGATCAAATTTTTTTTAAAAAAACTACATTCCAATATTAGTCACTTTAAAATGACAGAGTACTTTCAAAATTTACATTTTTTTTTTTCGTTAACAGTTTCACATAGCTGACAACTTTCCGTTGTTTTTTTTTTTCTTTTACAGAAAAATCATGTATGGAAGCAGAAAATGTATTTAATATAATTATTTAATAATATGTCTAGTTTCTACGTGTCACTTATTTAATTTCATTTAGTAAGAAGAATTTCTGGTAAAAAAAAAAATGTTTATTTGACTTTTTAAAAACGGATGGTTGGTAGTTACGGATTCGTTTAAAACATTGAAACATCATTAATTAAAATCCAAAATAATTCTAGTTAAACGTTAGAAGAAAAATATTGAAAGGATTTTTAGTTGTTGAATTTAAATATAATATTAAAATTTAAAGTGAAATTTAAATTCATCCATCTTCATTTAAATTATACGTATTTTCACGAAACTTATTTGTAATTTGAATGTCCTAGAATTATATTGTAGTAAAAATTCCTTTATTTTGTACAGAAAAAGCTGCCTTCAATGAAAATATCAACTTTTGCTTTGGTTAATCAATGATAAGTGTTTCAATACCTGTAACTTGTAATTCTAAATTATTTTTGAAGTGTACTTACATAAATTATGCACTTCACGCCATGTATTATAGATTATTATTAATATAAAATTTTTAAAAATATCTAACAACTAAGAATGCATCTGAAACATTTTTAAATTTACAAGAAACTAGTTACCAATTGAAAAAAAAAAAAATATATATATATATATATATATATATATGTATATATAGCATATGCATTTTTTCATGTAAATACTTCACTCCCCAGAAAGAAAAAAAATTAAAAAAAAAATTCTATAATCATATATCTATAGGTACAATAACTTCATATTTCACTAAAAGCAACAGGTGAAATGTTCAACCAAAATTCAATACAATTAAAGATCATTGTCGCTTTAAGTTCTTCAAAGAAAAACTAAATTAAAAGCTAATTTTAAAAGGCGCTGCAAATCCTGAAGCATGCTAAAAATTATTAATTTTTTTTTAAATCTAACTTTATATATATATATATATATATATATATATATATAAGTGAAGTTTTTAAACATACGCGAAGTTTCAATACTTTAATAAAGATACTAAATTTTTTTCCAAACTTTCAAACGAGATTAAATCCATTTACAATTGGTTACGATAATTTGAATTTTACAAATGTCAGTTAGAAATTAAATTTTTCACTAAAACTGACAGAGCAGCAAAAGAAAAACAAAGTCAAGATAGGGCAAATTCTTTTCTTACCGTTTGAAGAAACTATTTAGGAATATTTTTCGTCATATGCCAGTTTGAAAGTCTAGTGCATCTTCAGATTTCTCCTTCTTTCTCCGTATTTTTTCAATGAACTGCGCTACCTGGTGGCGAGCGCAACTTTCGCTGTAATTCTTAGAGCCTAGTTCAAAGTTGCCGCCTTGCTGCTGGTTAAAAATAATAATAATAATAATAATAATAATAATATTTAGACGATTTTTCGAAGGGATTTGACTGGAATTTTACTAAACAGGTCTCCTTGGATTACTGCAGTTAATCAGAATCCTCATCTAGGAGGGATTTTGAACCATTGTTACTCATAAAATGAAGAATTTCGTAGTGTTAGATGTCCATAAGGTAGCGTTTAGTAAATATTCTACACTTAAAAACCAACGTAATGAAAAGCACAAACAATCATAATAAATTTAGCATTTATGTGTTTAAAGGTTTCATAAAATAGCAACTTCTTCAATCTTCAGAGAGAAAAAGGAGAGTGGGAGAAAGACCAATAGCAGTAACATGCATACTACTTTGTTGCTATTACTCCTAATACTTTCTTTCATTAAGTTAATTAATTGAATTATTCATATTTTCATTAATTTTCTGTTGAAATAGAGGCTTCTTTTATGAAGCCTTGAAACAGCTGAATGGTAAAAATATTATGTTGTTCATGATTTTCTTTACTTTGGTTTTAATATATCATATTTTTATCTTAATACAAGGGGGTTTGTAAGCATCTGAAGAGTTTTTAAAGGCTCTGGGAGGGGGTTTAACCCCGAAATCCCCCTTCGTTGCGTCAATGGGTTAATTGACTTCACAATATTACCGTACTAATTAAAACAGTAGCAATCGAAAACAAATTAAGGAGATCCGGGGACTGAAATTTCATTTTCTTTATTTATGGGCATTTTTTCAGCATTGCATCTTTCTATAAAAAATACCTTTCAGATAAAAAAGTTTTTGAAACTTTGAAATTTTGTTTAATTTTTTTTAATTTTAAATTTTAAATTTATTAAATTTTTGATATAACTCGTAAACCCCTTCTTCGATTTCATTACTTTTTTCACTATTGTGGGCAGAAAAGGTCTTCTGTTAATTCGTCTTCAGGTTTTTTTAAAATATTACTCACAAAATTTATAATAAATTTAAAAGTAAAAAAAAAAAAACAATTTTTGAGAGTGTTTTTAATTTTGAGGAATATATTTTTAAAATTTTCACATGAAATTAAAAATCCTGAAGACAATTTATTAAAAATATAACATAAAACCCTGTACAAAATTCCATCTCCATTCCATCTTGGAAGAAAGTTTAGATATACCCTTTTAAACATGACAAGTTATGACAAAATCCATTCTGAGATAAAAGGACTTAAATTTTTATTGTCTGGTCTGTTAGTACAATTCAACAATTGTTATATATGCTCATGAAATCATCGTGAAAAGGAAAAAAAAATAGTTAAAAAAGAGAAAAATGCATTTTATGTAATATTAATCTTCATTTTGTTTGTATTTTACAAATAAATGATACGTACAAAAACAAAAAAATAAAACAATTTATTAAAATAAACAAAGCAAGAAAAGTTATTTTTCTGTTCAACACTACTCTTTATATTTCCCATATTTATAGTCATTGCAAATAAGACCTACGTGCAAAAACATGAAATTAAAAAAAAAAGAGTTTAAAAAAATTGAAAAATATGTGTTCTTTACTGAATAGAAAAATTAGTTCAAGAATATGTCCTTGTACATACAAGAACATAAAATTTTAAAAAGTATCAAAATCAAACATTAGAAATTGATCTATATTATTTACTGAATATGTTTCTTCATCTTCTCGGCATTTATAGACATTGCAATTACGAGAACATTAAATAAAAAGCATCAATATGAACAAAGAAAAATCGTGTTTTTTTTTTTTCAAATATTAATGCTGATCTGGCACAAAAAAAATAATCAGTTAAATAATATAAAGCAGAAAAATGCAACTATGTTTCTACTCAAAATAATTATCTTTATCTTCCCTATATTAACAGTCTTTGTAAATAAGGCCTGCGTAGAATAATATAAAATTATCAAAATAAAACATAAAATTTTTTTTTTGACTTTACAGAATATTTCTCTTTTTCTTGTCTCTGTTTATTGTAATTGCAAATAAAATATGTGTTATTTGCTGAATATTATTCTTCATCTTGTCTGTATTTATAGTCATTGCAAATAACGGCATACGTATAAGAACATAAAATGAAACAAAATATAGCAAAAAAAAAAAAAAAGCACTTTTTTAAATATTTTTGTTTATTTTGCCTGTATTTATAGTAATTAATTGGAAGTAAGACCTGCGCACAAGAGCATAAATTTAAACAAACAATATCTCAATTAAAAAAAAAAAAAAAAAACTGTGTTTTTATTAAATAATATTATTTATCTTTCCTGTATTTATAGTAGTTATAGAGAGCAAAAAAAAAATACATAAACTGTGTTTTTATTTCAATATTAATTTTTACATTACCTGTATTTATAGTCGTTGTAAATAAAACCTAAACATAAAAATATAAAATAAAACAAAAATATGTATCAAATTATAAAAAAGTATTAAAAAAAATAGTCTGTGTTTTTATTTAATACTACTCTACCATTCACGTATTTATTGTCACTACAAATAAGACCAATGTACAAGAAAATAAAATTTTTAAAAAGTATTAAACTAAAAAAGTAGGACAAATGTGTTATTTACTGAATAATATTCTTTATTGTCTCCATATTTATAGTCATTATAAATAAACTATACGTACGACACCATGAAACAAAATGTATCAAAACAAACAAACAATTTTCTTTTGTTTTTATTCAATATTAATTTTTGTATATATAGTCATTACAAATAAGACGTTCTCTTGAGAACATAAAACAAAATAATGAACAAAATAAACAAAGCAAAGAAAAAGCAACTGTGTTTTTATTCAATAATTATATCTATCTTCTCTGTATTTATAATCCTTGTAAGTAAAACCTACGCACGAGAATTCTTTTTTTTTTTAATATCAATATAAAACTGAAACAAAAAAAAATGTTTTCTTTGTCTTTTTATTCAATACTACTCTTTAAGTTTCCTTTATTTATATTACATATAAGACCTACATATTACAAGAAATAACATTTTTAAAAGTATCAAAATAAAAACAATAGAAAATAATGTATTCTTTACTGAATATGTTTCTTCATCTTCTCTGCATTTATAGTCATTGCAAATAAGTCATACGTACGAGAGCATAAAATAAATTGTATCAAAATAAGCGAAGAAACAAATTGTGTTTTTCTTCAATATTAATGTTTATCTGGCCTGCATTTATGGCCATGGCAAATAAAACCTACTTTTGAGAACATAAAAAAATCAATGAGTCAAAATATAGAAAGCAAAAAAATACATCAATGGTTTTATTCAAAATAATTGTCTTTATCTTTCCTGTATTTATAGTATTTTTAAATAAAACTTATATAGAAAAATATATAAATTTAAACATTATCAAAATAAAAATAGAAGCAAAAAGTGTTTTCTTTGCAGAATATTTTTCTTTTTCTTGCCTCTATTTATTGTCATTGAAAATGAGACAATCGTACAAGAACAAAAATAAAAAATAATAAATAAAATTTAAAAAATGAAAAAAAATCCCTTTTTACAGAATATTATTCTTTATCATGTTTTTATTTATAATCATTGCAAATATGTCATACGCATGAGTACACAAAATAAAAGAAAACGTAACAAAATAAATAATGCAAAAAAAAATTAAATAAAGAAATAAATACAAATTGTATCAATTACTCAATATTAACCTAATATATTATTCAACTAGCTGACCCACCCGGCGTTGCCCATTCCCTTGTAATAACCTTAAACATCTTAAAAAAGAAACTCTGGCCCGGATCCCCGCTGTCTTCGCACCGTATACTGGGCATGCTGCGTGGAAAATTTCTTAATTCCATCTTCCACCGCCAGGGGTGCATCCTATTCTAAACAAACCTCTTTCCAAGCGAACGGTTCCCGGCTGCCTAACGGCAACGTATAGACATAATAAGAGAGTAAGATTATTAAATTTTTAGACTTTTAAAGGACTTCAGAACACGAAAATAAAATAGGAAAGCTGTAGGACAAATTCTAGAAAAATTGGAGTTTATTCGTAAATGGTGGTGATACAATTTATCTGTTGTCGACCAAAGGTGCTGAAATGGAATGGAAATATTATGGAGTTATGTACAAATACTTAGGAAAATCTGAGAATTATTACTGTGAAGAAAACGTGAAACTGAAATTAAAAGCTCTCTCTAGCGGTAAAAGAGTAGTACTAAAATTAAAAGATAGTGAGAAAGTTTTAAAAAATCCCTATGCAACAAAAAATAATTACAGAAATCGTAACAGTAGGGATGAAGAAATCACAAAAAAGCCTCAAAAATGCATTATTCGGAAATAATAGCGATTTAGATACTAAGTGATGAACGTAAATTAATTTTTAGACTTTTCAAGGACTCCCATAAAACGAAAATAAAACCAGGAAGCTGTAGGACCACCTGTAAGAAAATTTAATTTTATTCGGAAATGTTGGTGATACAATGTATCTGCAGGCGATCAAAAGTGCAGGAATGTAATTGAAGTATTGTGAGGGAGTTATGTTTCAATGCTTAGGAAAATCTGATAATTATTACTGTGAAAAAAAAAGAAACGCCGAAACAGAAAATTATTATTCGAAAAAGGTGGTATCTGGGGGCTAAGTAATTTTTTTGTACTGCGTATAGAAGCTGGAGTACGTAAGAAGTTGTTAGAAAAAACCTAGTAAATCAGGCCCAAAAACGGAATAAAAGGGGATAGTTATTAACATGCAAACGATATTTAATAATTAAAAAAACGTTTAACACCTCCCCCATCCTCGAAAATACATCAAATAATCTGTAAAATTAAGCTTTCTTGATCAATTACTATGCATTGTCAATCTTTTATTGTATAATTTCTGAACTTTCGTTTCGGAAAATAAATAGAAGAACGGACCCCGAAGTGCCCGAAACAGAAGTAAATTCAATACGGTCCCCTCTTCTGCCTGGGCCATTTTTATTCGCCGAGCAAGTTTTTTGGAAAAATTAAGAAAAGCTACCAACCGATTTTCACAAAATTTGGATTTGTGGAATTATAAAAATACTTTACGTATATATTGTGATTTTCAAAACTATACATCTAATAGACATCATAATACATCTTTTAATATTTCAGGATACGTGAAAATGGGAAAATTTCGCCGTCTGCGGTTATCAAATCATTTATTAGCTCACAGGCTATCAAGGACTGAAATCTAATGTGCCCGCAGGTTCTGTATGTACGTATTCGTATGTATGTACGTATACGTATGTATGTACGTAACGCGATAACTCTTGATAGAAACATCCGATTTGCTTCAAATTTTGTATATTGGTTCATTCTGATAAGGAGTTTCCCTGATTAGTTTTGGGGGCTCATTGGTTAAGTATAAAGGGGGGTTAATGGGGCTAATCCACCCTTCTTAATTTAGATAAATGGGTTTTTCATGCAGAATTATCCGATTTGCTTCAAATTTGATAGGCTGGTTTATTATGATAAGGCGCTTCCCTGATTAGATTTGGAGGTTCATTGATTAAGTATAAAGGGGGAAACGGGAGCTAATCCCCGCTTAATTTAGCTAAATGGGTATTTCATGCAGAATTATCCGATTTGCTTCAAATTTTGTATATAGGTTCATTCTGATAAGGCGCTTCCCTGATTCGTTTTGGGTGTTCATTGGTTAGGTATAAAAGTGGAGAACGGGGAGCAAATCCCCCTTAATTTAGATAAATGAATTTTTCTTGCAGAATTATCCGATTTGCTTCAAATTTGGTATACAGGTTCATTCTGATAAGGCGCTTCCCTGATTCGTTTTGGGTGTTCATTGGTTAGGTATAAAAGGGGAGAACGGGGAGCAAATCCCCCTTAATTTAGATAAATGAATTTTTCTTGCAGAATTATCCGATTTGCTTCAAATTTGGTATACAGGTTTATTCTGATAAGGCGATACCCTAATTAGATTTGGAGGTTCATTGGTTAAGGATAAAGGGGGGAAACGAGGGGCAGATCCACCTTAATTTAACTAAATGGGTATTTCATGCAGAATTTTCCGATTTGCTTCAAATTTGGTAAACAGGTTTTTTTTGTCGATTTCTTTATTTTTCGAGGGGCATTATTCTTTGAAATAAGATTATGATATACAATTAGTGTGAATAGCCTGTGAGCTCAATGCCATCAGTTTAATTGGACATTTATGCGCCATTTTCAGACAAAAACATAGCATTTTCACTATTTTAAATGAGTTTTTAATTAATATATCGACTAATTATCAAAATATTAAAAATCCGAGCGTCAGGTGCATCAGGACATTTCTTGGACTTTCATCACCTAAATTTTCAGACTTTAAGGTGCGCTAGATTTTCCTAGTCATCGCACACATACACACACACACACATGTATATATATAACATAATTTAATTTGTAATTTGACTCTGCTATTTGATATAGTGATTTCATAGTATTTGGTAAATATGTTTCAATGGTTTAATTATACGAAAAGCTTATATATAAAGCCGTATATATATATACGGAAATTTGTTAAATTAGCCGTTCCAAAATAAATTTTTGACTTAATTAACTCTTGATTAATACTCTGTAAATAATCTGTAAACTCATTAAATTTGACACTGTGTTTTTGACAATTAGGTTTCAATTTACAAAGATTTCAATGTGCTTTATGCAATTAACCTTTTAATCTGAATTTCATCTAAAAATACAAAGTACAATTTAAAATTCATATAATTTTATGGACTACTAGAGTCATTTTACTTCTTTTCTTTTCTTTCTTTCATCTTCTATATTTTAAATAAATAATTAGATTATAAAAGACCAATAATTTGCACAGCTTGAAATCAAGCGTTTTGCGGATTTTTGAAGATGTATAGAGATAAAAGGGTCGTCTTTGGAATATCTAGTAGTCCTTTCTTACTGAGTGCTACTTTAACAAAGTTGGTGAATGACGTACCTGAACATCTTAAATCAACGGCGAAGAAACTAGCTGAATCTTGGTATGTTGACAATTTAGTTACCAGTGTGAACGACGAGGATGAACTGTATGAATTTAAAATTAATTCTATTGAAGTTTTGGCTAATGCTAAATTTGAATTGCAAGATATGGCTTGTAATTTGCCAACAAAGAACCAAATTGTAAAGAATGAGTCTTTTTCAGAAATTTCGGATTCTGATAATTCAAAATTTGAAAGTTTTGATATTTATAATGAAAATAAAACTGTTCCTATTCTTGGTTTCGTTTGGAATTTAAGCGATGATACTTTGAGTTGCGATATAAAGGCATTAAATGAATCCGACGATAAATTCATTTCGAAAAGGGTTATATTGTCCGAGGTACACAGAATTTATGATTCCGTAGGTTTTACTTGTAGTATAACTCTGATTCCAAAACTTTTATTACAAAAATGTTGGGAACTGAAAGTTACATGGGATGAGCCTCTTCCTGAGGATATCGGTAAGAAATTTATTAAATGGAAAATGGATTTGTGCCATTTGACAGAATTAAAAATTCCTAGGTATATGATGCTTAACCCTATATCACATAGGGATTTGTCCTTTCATGTATTTTGTGATGCATCGCAAAAAGCATATGCTACTTGCATTTATTTAAGGTGTAAAACCAGAACAGAGATATCATGTCAACTTGTTCAAGCTCGTGCTAGAGTGGCCCCTCTGAAACATACATCAATTTGTAGACTTGAATTATTGGCTTGCACTATAGAAGTTAGACTGATGGAAACTGTTAGGCAAGATTTAAAGTTGGAAAATATTCCTTTATTTTATTGGACTGATTCGATGAATACACTATATTAGATTAAGAATGATGAAAATTGGCGGGTATTTGTCATGAATAGAGTAAGGGAAATTAGAAAATATAGTAATCCTGAAAATTGGAAGTTTGTTCCTGGTGATTTAAATCCAGCTGACATTCCTTCAAGGGGATGTTCTGTAGAACCCCTCAGTTAAGAATTGGCATCAGGGTCCGACTTGGCTAAAATTTGAGCCAGACTCTTGGCCAACTTTTGATTTAGCTCCGAAAAAGGATGAGGTTGATAGATTGAGGAAGAAAATAATTGTATCATCTTGATTGCTTTGGATGAAGAATTTCTATATTTTACTCGAGTGTCACAGTTTCACAAGCTAATTAGAATCACTGCTTAGATAGACAGATTTATTGAAAATTGTGAAAGTGATAAGGAAGAACGAGTGTTAGAAAATTAAAAATGTGAGGACATTAAAACAGCAGAAGGCATTGTATGGAAAATCGTACAAGAAAGTTGCTTCAAATCGGAAAAGGATGAACGTTTATGTCATTTAAAGCCTTTCGTGGATCGATACGGATTTATAAAACTTTAATCAAAAATATTTATGAGAGAAGATTCAGAGGATTTTAGATTACCTATAATTTTGCCATCTGACCACCCGGTTGTTATGAAACTAATAATGGAGAAACATAGACAATTACTGCATCGCGGAGTGCAAAGATTGATGGCAGTCTTACGTGAGAATTATTGGATTTTAAGGAGCCGTAAAACGATCCGAGATGTTTTGAAGAGTTGTGTAAAATGTAAAAAATTTGAAGCAAAATCTCACGATGTCCAAATGCAACCTTTACCAGAAGATAGGATTAAAGATTCTTCCGTTTTTGAAATGGTGGGTGCTGATCTGGCGGGACCTTTGTTTTTGAGGAATGGATCAAAATCTTGGATTGTTCTGTTTACCTGCGCCGTGTATCGAGCTATCCACCCCGAACGTGTCACTTCGTTATCCGCTGAGAATTGTTTGCTTGCATTCCGCCGGATTATATCATAACGAGGGAGACCTCAGATTGTGTATATAGATAATGGAAGTAATTTCGTTGGTTCAAGTTCTCTATTAAAGAAAATAGACTGGGAAAAGGTGACTAAAGATCATACTGTTGAGCGCATTACTTGTAAATTTAATCCTCCTGCATCTCTTTGGTGGAGAGGATTCTGGGAACGTATGATCGGATTGATGAAGAATATTCTTAGGAAAGTATTGGGAAATGCGTCATTGAAATATGAAGAAATTATTACTATTCTTTGCGATTTCGAAAATATTGTAAATTCCAGACCGTTGACATACATATCTGAAGATCTTGAATTAGAGCACTTAACTCCTGCTATGTTCCTTTGTGACATAAAATTCGGTGGTGTACGTGATCTGGACAATATAGATGCAAGTAATTTTCAAAAGAGATATGAATATAGAATAAAAATGCGGGAAGACTTGAGAAAACGTTTCCGGTAGGAGTATTTGGGACAACTGAGGAATTATCGGAAAAAGGCAAATCGGTATCCGGAACTCTCAGTTGGAGATATTTAATACTGGCGTGGGACAGATCGGTCTAGCAGAGCCAGACCGTGGACCTTTAGCGTCCCACCCGGGATGTTCCCCGACACACGGGGATTCGTATAGGTTGGAGTCCAGTCTCCGACGTGTAGGGAAGGCCCACGCCGAGGCCGCTAATGCAGCGCGCACGGCCCCGGACGACCATTTATTTGAGCAACAAAAAGGTTACAAACTAGGCCAGAGGCCGACACAGGCCAGGCATGATCAGTAGGAAAAATAATAAAAAAGAAGAAAATATGTACAATTTGTGACTCAGCCGCTGGAGCCAGCGCTCCTACGCGACAGGGAGCAGTGGGTAATAGCTTGTAGGATATGAGCAGTCCTTGACAATCCTGTGCCATAAACACAGTTCATGTCCAAGGCAGCCCTTGAAGCAAGAAGTAATATAGGTGTGGACCTACGTCTATGGTGGCATCAGAAGCAACTTGCAGGAGGAAGAACAGATGAGGTGCCGGAAGGGCCTGCAAGGCTGAGACTATGAAGACCTGCTAACCGGGACAAGATTAAAATACTAAAAAGAAGTTGGCTCAAAGGGATAGAGAAAGATTTGCTTTAGGATTAAAATGCATTATTTAAATTTAATTAAAAGAATAAAGGTTAATAAAAAACAAATTAGCTTAGCAAAGTTTATTGGCTTACTTTTAGGAATGCTTTAGTATTGTTGTTTGATGTGAATTGCTTTTGCTTAAATTAGTGTTAGTTTGTTAGGTTCAATAGATCCATTAAGTGATTATATATGTTTTTGAGGCTATTGAGCAGAATGGGGCGAGAAAGAATATTAGTGAGCCAGGATGGTGGGGCATTAGCAAGAGAACGCATGTGCCAGGCATTAGTGAGGGGACAGTGGCAATAGTAGTGTAGGGGGTACCCTGTTGTCCGCAAGGACACACATCAGACAACGTTCTTTTGTAGTAACTTAAGTAGGTGGGGAAGGGACCATGCCCTATGAGGAAAGCTGCTGTGTGTGGGGGGAGAGGTTGAGTAAATTAAGGGAGACTTTAGGGACCAGCTGGTGAGTGTGTATACCTTTAACAGAACCATCCCAGTGGACCTGCCACTGTGGGATGATTATGTATTTAAGAATCCTACGGATGTAGGAGGAGGGGACTGGGAGATGGTGATCAATGGTGGGGCGTTCAGTTGCTTCCTTTACCAGCTTGTCTGCATGTTCATTGCCTGTTATGCCGATGTGCGCCTTAACGTGACCCAGGGCAATGCGTCTTGCAAGGACTTTTAGTGTTTGTTTGATTTGGAGTACTATGGGGTGTTTTGTTTTATGTGCGAAGATAGCTTACAGACCGGACAAGCTATCAGAGTATACGTGTGTGAATTTATGTGAAGGGTTTGAGGCTATCCTTTCCAAAGCCAGCAAAATCGCGAACAACTCCGCTTGAAAAACCATGTTGATATCTCCTATTCTGCAGGCCCACTCATGGGTCACGACTTTGCCCTCCATGGTGCAGAAGGCTGCTGCCACGCCGGCATCCGTACGCGACCCATCAGTGTAAATGGTTGGACAACGGGGCGAGAAGGTATGTTCGAAACCATGCCTAGCTATGTTGACTTGAAGGTGTGAGGTCTCTTCCGCAGGGTGCATTTTCCAGCTAGGAACTTTCCTCTGTAGTGTTGTTTGTGGAAAAAGTGTGGTGCTTGTCTGCTCGTGTTCCAAGTGTGTGATTCTGTTTTTCTGGTATTCGTGTATCAGTGTAATTGTAATTGGAGGGATACCTGTGATCACTGTGAGCGCATCTGTCGAGATGGTTTTATAACCTCGTGCCATTTGGCAACAAAAAAAACCGCTGCAGCAAGGTCAGTTTGTCCTTCACGTACTGTGTCGGACTTTCTCCCCAGACACCCGCACAGTAAAAGATGATCCTTTCAACTATTGTGTGGTACCAGATTTTTAACATTGTTGGCTTAATACCCCAGGATTTGGACGTAAGTTTACGTGCGTTATGTTGTAGCTTTTCTAATTTTATCCTGAGGGTGTTGATGTGTTCCACCCAGTTTTGATGTTTGTCTATTGTGAGACCTAAAAGTTTTAAATGTGAAACATGCTTGACACTGACCCCATTGACTTTTGATTGTCGGCGGACGGCCTTTGACGTCATGTGGCTTGGCAAATGTGAGTGATTGTGATTTTTGTGCTGAAAGCTGAAGGTTGAGGTTAGCAAGTAGCTGGTAGAATGCAGGGAGAGCTCGAGCCACCATATCGTCCATGTCCTCGCGCCTACTGCTCCAGAAAACAAAACTGAAATCATCAGCAAACGCGTACAGGGTGAAGCCTAATCTCGCAAGATTAATTAAAATTTTGTTTGCTATAAGCAGCCACAAGATAGGACCCAGGCAGGAGCCTTTAGGGCAGCCTTTTTCAAGCTGGTGAATTGAGGATCCTATGCCCCAATCGATTAGGATACTGCGGCTTCAGAGGTAGGAGGCTATGGCTCCAGCTATGTTTGCCGGGCAGTGAATTTCGATAAGTTGTTGTATAATGTCCCTCCACTCTACTTTGTCGAATGCACCTTTAATATCTAGTGAGACTAGTGAGGTGTAGTTCCCTTTACTGATCCTGTCATTGCAGGTGGATAAGATGTAAAATAAGGCTTTGTCGCATGACTTACCCTCACGGAACCCATATTGCCTATGGTGCAATATGCTATTTGTTTCCAAGAAGTGCACTAGTCGAATGACCAGCAATTTTTCTAGCAACTTCCCCAGAGTTGGGAGGAGACAAATTGGCCTATAGGATGTGGGTTCCGAGGCATCTTTTCCTCCCTTCAGAAAATAAACGACCTCACCCCGTCTCAGAGTGTGAGGGAAGTAGTTAAATTTTAAACAAAGATTTGCCCATCTGGTGAACAATTTTGGTATGATTTTGAAGGTTAGTTTTAAAATTTTGAAGTCTACGCAGTCTGGGCCGAGGGCTTTTTTGTCATTTAGTGTATGTAGTGCTGATGCTACTTCTGCTTTGGAAAAGGGTTTGTCATCAGGGGTATTAAAGTTAAGGTCCGAATTATCCTTATCAGGATATGAGGAAGGTCCAAATAGTGCTGTCGTAAGGTGCTCCATGTTGGCTTGCTTGTATGAGCTTGAGGGAGGCAAATCGAGCTTAATTTCATCGGGTGTGAAGTATTTGCCTGTGAAAAATTTTTGAGCCGTGCCGAAAGGTTCTGTTTGATTACTGCAAAAATTGCGCCAGTCTTTGACCCTGGCATCCAAAACACTTCTCTTGAATTTTTATGAATGAATTTTGTATTGTGCACCGAGATTAGCAAAATAGGGTGTATTTTCATGGGTTTCTCGTATGCGTTTCATTTTTTTCCGCAGCGCAGTGAGTCTGTTTCTTTGTGTTTTTAGCTCGCAGGTCCAGAACGAGAAAACTGGTGTCCTTCGAGTGTTCTTTAATCGAAAGGATGCCTTTGCTGCTGTTTGCATTGTTTCTACTAATTTTTGTGTGAACTCGTTTATGTGTGTGGTATTTGTTGCATCCCTTAGCTGTTGTGCCAGGAGTGGTCTGTGTGTTTTTATTATTTGTGCGAACTTTTTGAAGTTGCGTCGGGTAGTGTTAAAACGTCGTTGTGTTGTAACCAGTGGTGTGATGTCAAAGCCAAAACGTATGTGTTTGTGATCCGAGGCATTGTGTGTGTCCATTACTTGCCAGTCCCTTATTTTCTGGGCCGCTATCGGATTCGCCAGAGTATGGTCTGGAAACCCCCGATGGATGATTAGGCCCTTGTTATTATATCTTACAAAGGTATGTGTTGTGTTTTCTATATTAACTACTAGCAGATCCGCCCGGCGTTGCCCGGTCCCATCAAAAAATACTACGAAATGCGAAATCACTCTAAAAATCGCTGCACGAAACCCTTCCTCTGGTAACTGTTTGTCTTTCGGAAATTAAATAGAGAGATGGAAATCCGAAGTGGAAATAAATTTAATACCACCTCCTCAAATGTCTAAATCATTTGATTCAAAACGTGTCAGTTTTTGGTAAAAATTTTTAAAAAGTTACCTACGGATTTTCACAAAATTTGTATTTTTGGAATCAGAAACATAAACTGTGAGTTTCGATTCAAATAATCCAATACTTTTCTTAATACTCGAGGATGAGTGAAAATGAAACTTTTTCGTTGTCTGGGATTATCAAATAGGTAACTTTCTGTTGCGGTTGAATAAAAATAGCCATTTTTGGCGCACGCGCAGGAAATTATTTTAGTTCCACTGCCAGGGGATGCATTTTGTTCTAAACAAATTAACCGAAACGTGTCCCCGCTGCCTACGATACCACGTATAGAAGACGTGCTAGGCACGCGCTGCAAAATCTTTTAGTTCCACTTTCTACCACCAGGTGGAGCATTCTTTTCTAAATAAACCTATATACGAACGAAACTCCGGCACTCGTTCCTACTTCTTACGGCACCTGAAGTGACTGACTGACGAAGTGATGCTTCCAGGCATTGGACCTGTATGTCAAGTGTTTGGACTGTTATTTGTGAATTACGTAATTCTCTGTGTGTCTGTGTGTCTGCATCGTCAATACTGCTGAGCAACGTTGTTAGTTTATTAAATTTAGATTTTAGTTTTTTGAGTGTATCGATGTCCAGATTATCTTGCATGGATTGTATAATGGCTCTTGCCTTGTCCGTACAGCGAGCGACAGTTACCGCCTTTTCGGAAGATTTCGAAGATGAATATCGCGAGGGTTTGGCTGGGGTGAAGGGTTTCTGAAATTTATAATCTGAGTCGCCACTAGATTCTGTCTCCTCGATGCCGAGGTAGCCTATAAGACAGCCATCTTCTGATTCGCCCATGACTGCTGCGTGGAAGAGTGGAAAAATGCTAATGAATGTAAGTAAGTACAATAAAAATACGCACTAACCTTAGGACACTGACCGCATTCGACTTCTCCCGTCCACAACATCTCATCGGGCCAGCAGCATGTTTCTAAAAGTTGACCTGTAGAAGAATTGATGAAGGGGGGGGGGGGGGGTTGTCATGCACTACTAAGGAGAAATAAAAAGTGGGGCGATGAACCTAGAAGTGATGTGAGTTGAAGAAAGAATAATGGGTTGGGGAAAGTGTGAAGGGGAACAGACGGAAAAGGGGAAGTGGAGGAGCCTGGGACAGGGGCTAGCACCAGCAGGGCTCTTGCCGGCAGAGTGTCCGCTCAATAGAGAGTGAGGGGAAGGTACTTTGGAGGTAGGTAAGCTGAGTAGATACAGGGATCTGAGCTGCTGTACCAAGTCTGCAAAGCTTGTTGCCATTGCAACACGGATGCAGTGAAGTGAAATTTTGAATGATGGAAAAAAGTAAGTGCCAATTCGTAGAGTCCAAAAAATTTTGAAAATAAGTTAAAGATTTTTTATGGGTCCAAAATGTGTTGAAAATAAGTTGAAGTTTTGGGGCAGTACGGTTTTCAGAATTTTGAGGTGAAAATAATTTAGAGTCCAAAATATGTCGAAAATTTGTTAGAGTCCGTTGTTCCCGTGTGCTGAAAGACTTTATAAATTTGCAGAGGGGTTTGGACTTAGACGGATTTTGGCACTTAAAAACTTTGACAAAAATACAGTAAACTGAGAAATTTAAAAATGATGCAAAAAGAGTATACTTTTAGGAGGTGGTAGAGAACTTTATAAAAGATGGAAAAAAGCAAAAATTAACTTGAAATAACGGAACTCAGCCATATTTTCGAGGTGATGAAAAAAGTAAACAATAAAAATTAAAAGTGTGATAAAACTGAAAATATACATAGAAAAGTTTTAAATTTTTTGGTGTACAATGCAATAAATATAATTAATAGGAAAACCAGTTTGCAGGGGAATTGTATGTGCGGAAGTTGAGATATTTAGTGAAGATTAAAAGATGCAAAAAACGTGAAAGCCGTTAAAAAATTAAAATGTAGTTAGAATAATTTTGGGTGGGGGAAGTGATTCTGTTATGTTTAATTAGATAGAAAACCAATTATGAAAAGATTTGTATGAATAGTTTATTAATTAGAAGAGATTTAAGTGTGAAAAGTGTAGTTCCGACGTACGACGCCCCCATACGGGTCGACGGCTAATTGTCCCCGAGCCCCGGTGAATGACAATCGCCGTACTCGGAAAAAATATTTGAATTATAAGAAAATAATTGGAAAGATAAATTTAAATAAGTTAATTAGATGAATTACAAGTTGTGGGGGTCGATAGAGAAAATTTTTTATTTGATGGAAAAAGTGTGAAAATATGGTCTCGCTAAAAAAAAAAAGATGATGACTATATGGCTAAGTTTAACAAAACAACTAAAAAACACAAATAGTACTGGAAAAAAATAAAAATTCAAAAAATGCATGAAAATAAGTTAAGTCCAAAAAATGTTGAAAAAAGTTAAAGTTTTGGGGCAGTACGGTTTCAGAATTTTGAGGTGAAGATAATTTAGAGTCCAAGATGTGTTGAAAATAAGTTAAAGTTTTGCAGTTGGAGATATTGTTATAATTGGTACAAAGGGGAAAAAATAATAAATTGGCCTCTGGGAAAGGTAATTCAAGTGTTTCCAGGAACGGATGGTATAGTACGCCTAGCAAAATTAAGCACTAAGTATGGGGAAATACTTCGTCCGGTACAAAGACTATATCCATTACAGGCAAATTTTGATTCAAATAATTTTTCTCGGAGAAATATCAAGTGTGCTCCTACTAAGGAAACGCCAAGAAAAAACTCCGGATTGTGTTATTTTTGAAGAGAATTCTCCTAGAGTGTCTAAATATGGACGAGTAATTCGAAGTCCAGAACGTTTAAACCTAATGAACCTGTCCTCGAGTGTGGTTCAACGGGGAGAATATGTTGCGGCACGCTCCATCTGTCACTCTTCGCAGTTACTTGTGAATTGGATTGAAAGTTTTGTAAATCCAGAGTTTTTCGATACCAGTAAGTTAAGGCCGGCTCCATCTGAAACACTTCGTAGCCTCCTGAATTGAACTGAAGTTTCCGTATGTCTCGGGGTTTTGGTACCCTGAATCAGAACTGATGCCAAGGGGTCTTTCAATAGAGTGTAATCTCGTACAACCCCTTCTGTAATCAGTGTAATCGTACTGTAATCAATTCTTAATCACGTCATCACATATAATCGGTGGTAATCGAAGAAATCTTAGTGTAATCAGATGTAATCAATTGTAATCTGTATAATCTTAGTATAATCAAGTGTAATCTCGAATTGAAAATCTAGTTTGTACCACTACGCGGCGCTTCTCACGAGAATTTTTCAAGGGAGAGTGTTTTGGTTTTATTATTTGTTTTTGTGGTTTCTGCTTCCTTATACCCTGTTCACATCGGACATTTAAGATATCTTAGACCGCCATTTTTGAGGTGGTACCCTCCCGAAATTGAATACCTGTCCACACCGCAAAACTCATCTAAGATAACTCACTGCTCATCACTGTGACCGATATCTGAACAAACATAGAATGTGCGCATGCGCATATGTTAAAGGCAACCTCAACAGCCAATCGGCCTCCAGAGCCAATCAGAGTGAGTGGTGCTGGCTGCATCTAGCAATAGAAAGCTCGAACTCACTAAGTGAGTTTCTGGAACTCCCTCAATGAGTTCGGCGGTCTAAGATATCTTAACTATCCGATCTGAACGTAGTATTAGAAATTGCAAGTGCAACACACGCTGAATTTTTCCTTTCTGCATCATCCATTCTGATTGTTGAAGAGGAGATTCATCCAGTCACGTTAACTTGCCCCCTCCCCCCACTATCGAAAATTTAAATTTCAAAGATACCAGGAAAAGGGCGGCGCCAAGATTTGACCGACGGGGGCATGGTCTCCTCGATAGAGGGGGGGGGGCAAAATGGTTATATATATATACGTGTGTGTGTGTGTGTGGATTAGAGTCCTGCTCGGGTCGTATTATACACGAAAATTATAATTGAACCCGACTCGAACCCCACAAAAGTATTTTCATCGACCTCAGCCTGAAATGATAAAAAAATAATACATATTTTAATATAATTATAGAAAAGTAGTCTCCAATTATATCTCTAGTTTAAATTTTAGTTTTTAAATATAAAAATAAGCATACATACACTCATTAATATTCAAATAAATAATTATTCCTCTGAAAAGATATTTTTAACTTTTTTTTAAGAAATTTGGTCAGCCACAATCCCAACCGTAAATGTAATTAAAGTCAACCCACTTCACATTCACAATGAAAAAAATTAGCCCCGGGTCGGTTTGAGTAGGTAAAATAGGGTCACCCGACTGGATGTAGGACTTTAATATGGATGGATGGATGGATGTGTATATATATATATGTGTCGTAGGCTAATTGGGGAATTTGGAGAGTCATCTCCCTTTCCCCAATCAGCCTGTTATTTTTCAGGCCGATTGCAAAGAGCCTAGACAACGTTAGGCTAATTGGAATATGGTCATTTATTTCTCAATCAACCTGATGATTTTATTCTTATTGCAAAGAGCCTAGATAGAGTTAGGTTTATTGAAAAATGGCCATGCCTATTTAGAAAATGACCAGTTCTTTGTCAATATATAGTGTTGTACACAACTCGAACCTGGAAATTCGATTCGAAGTCGACCGGAACCCGACAGAAAAATTCCATCGAACCCAAACCCGATACTTGAAGGACAAAATAAATTATTTCGAGTCGCAACCCGACCCGAACCAGAAAACTGAAGTTAACCAGAAACCCAAGCAGAACCCGACAAAAAAATCCATCGAACCGTAACCCGATCCGAAACCGACAAAATAAATTTCTTCATATCCAACCCGACCCGAAACCTAAAAATTCGAAGTTAACCAGTAACCCAACCCGAACAAGATATAATAATTCCATCGAAGCGTAACCCGATCTGAACCTGAAAAAATAAATTCCTTCGTGTCGCAACCCGATCCGAACCTAAAAATCGAAGTTAACCCGAAACCCGACCCGAACCTAAAAATCGAAGTTAATCCGAAACCCGACCCGAAACAGGAAAAAATTTCCATCGAACCGTAACCCGATCCGAACACGACAAATTAATTTCCGTCGTCATGCAACCTGACCAGAGACTGAAAATTGAAGTTAACTCGAAGTCCGACCATAACCCGAGAAAAAAAATCCATCGAATCGTAACCCCATCCAAACCCAACAGAATAAATTCGTCGCAACGCAACCCGATCCGAAGCTGAAATTTTAAGTTAACCCGAAATCCAACCTGAACCTGAAAATTTAACTTTACTCGAAACCCGACGCAATCCCGACAAAAAATTACCATCGCCCTGAAATTGACCCGAAACAGACAATAAAATCCATTAAACAGTAACCCGATCCGAACCCGACAAAATAAATTCTTCGTCTCGCAACCCGATCCGAACCTGAAAATTGAAGTTAACCCGAAACCCGATCCGAACCAGAAAAATAAAAATCCATCCATACGTAACCCGATCAGAACTCGACAAAATAATTTTCGTCGTCACGCAACCCGATCCGAACCCGACAAAAAAAGTCCATTGAACCGTAACCCGATCCGAATCCGATAAAATACATTCCTTCGTGTCACAATCCGATCCAAACCAGAAAATTTAAGTTAACCCGAAACCCGACCCGAACCAGACAAAGAAATACAACGAACCGTAGACCAATCCGAACCCAAAAAAATAAAATTCCTTCGTCTCGTAACCGGACTCAAACCTGAAAATTTTAGTTAACCCGAAACCCGACCGAACCCGAAAATGTATGCTAACCCGAAACCCGACCCAAATATGAAAATTTAAGTAAGCCCGAAACCCGACCGAACCCGAAAAAATTAATCCATCGGACCGTAACCCAATCCGAACTCGACAAAATAAATTCCTTCGTCTCGCAACCCGACCCGAACCTGAAAATTTAAATTAACCCAAAAGCCGACCCGAACCAAACAAATACAAAACGATCGATACGTAATCCGATACGTAATCCGATCCGAACCCGGCAAAATAATTTTAGTCATCACGGAACCCGATCAGAACCAGAAAATTGAAGTTAATCCGAAACCCGACCGGAACCAGACAAAGAAATCCATCGATCCTTATCCCGATCAGAACCTGACAAAATAATTTCCGTCGTCATGCAATCCGACCCGAACCTGAAAATTTAAATTAACCCAAAAGCCGACCCGAACCAAACAAATACAAAACGATCGATACGTAATCCGATCCGAACCCGGCAAAATAATTTTAGTCATCACGGAACCCGATCAGAACCAGAAAATTGAAGTTAATCCGAAACCCGACCGGAACCAGACAAAAAAATCCATCGATCCTTATCCCGATCAGAACCTGACAAAATAATTTCCGTCGTCATGCAACCCGACCCGAACCTGAAAATTGAAGCTAACTCGAAACTCGACCCGAACCCGACAAAAAAATCTATCGAACCGAAACCCAATCCGAACCCGAAAAAAAAATCCCTTCGTCTCGCAACCCGAGATGAACCAGAAAATTTAAGTTAACCCCAAAACCGATCCGAACCTGAAAATTTAATTTAACCCGAAACCTAAAAACAGAAAATTATTTTGTCAGGTTCCTATCAGATTACGTATCGATGGATCTTTATTTGTTTGGTTCGGTTCGGCCTTCGGGTTAACTTCAATTTTCTAGTTCGTGTAGGTTTGCGAGACGAAGGAATTTATTTTGTCGGGTTGTGATTGGGTTACGGTCCGATGGATTAATTTTGTTAGGTTCGGGTCGTGTTTCGGCTAACTTATATTTTCAGAACTTATATATTCAGAATATTTGGGTCGGGTTTCGGGTTAGCATAAATTTTCAGGTTCGGTCGGGTTTCGGTTTAGCTTCAATTTTCAGGTTCGAGTCGGGTTGCGAGACGAAGGAATTTATTTTTAGGATTCGGATAGGGCTACGGTTCGTTGTGCTTCTTTGTCTGGCTCGGGTCGGGTTTCGGGTTAACTTGATTTTTCTGATTTGGATCGGTCTGTGACACGAAGGAATTTATTTTGTCGGATTCGGATTGGGAACGGTTCAATGGATTTTTTTGTCAAGTTCGGGTCGGGTTTTGGGTTAACATCAATTTTCTGGATCAGATCGGGTTGCGTGACGACGAAAATTATTTTGTCGAGTTCTGATCGGGTTACGTATGCATGGATTTGTATTTGTCTGGTTCGGGTCGGCTTTCGGGCTAACTTCAATTTTCAGGTTCGGGTCGGGTTGCGAGACGAAGAATTTATTTTGTCGGGTTTGGATCGGGCTACTGTTCAATGGATTTTTTATCTCGTTCGGGTCGGTTTAGCGCCAACCTAACCCACAAGTCGTTTATTTTAAAAACACTAACCTCGAGTCATTTTTTAAAAACTAACCACCACCCGATTGTCGAGTGGTGGGCGTAAAATTGGTTACCCGACTCAACTCTACTCCGAAATCAAAATATTTTCCAATGCAGAAATTAAATTTTAGACAAAGAAGTACAACGAACCGTAGCCCAACCTGAACCCTAAAAATAAATTCCTTCGTCTCGCAACCCGACTCGAACCTGAAAATTGAAGCTAACCCGAAACCCGACCGAACCTAAAAATTTATGCTAACCCTAAACCCGACACAAATATTCTGAATATATAAGTTCTGAAAATATAAGTTAGCCGAAACCCGACCCGAAAAAAAAAAATCTATAGTTTAATACAATTATGAAAAAATAATCTACAATCATTTTTCTAATATCAATTCTACCTTTTATGTAGGGAAATAAACATGTAAAAAGACTTTCTTATTTAAATATTTAGTTTTTCATTTGAAACAACAACGTTAGTGTTTTATTGCAGAATCAGACTAACCTGAACACGACGCAAAAGTATCAAAACTCAACCAGAAACAATTACAGTCAACCCGACCCGAATCCAACTGCAACCACAACAAAAAAATCCCTCACGGCTCGGCCTACAGGCCACAGGTAGATTTCGAAGACGCTGACTGTGGGGCGCCTGTTTTTTGGAAATTGCAGAAGAAATGACCTTCATGAAATGATGCGGCAGTTGGAACCGCTCACTTCGAAACCTAACTTGTTTGCAAGCGGAGCCGGCAGGGATTTTTTTTTATTATTATTATTTTTTTTTTTTTTTTTTTTTTACCGTAAGAGTTGATTTTATAAAAAACTTGTCAGTATAAAAGTTGTAGATAATATTAAGTAGATTTACAATAAATTTAAGCGGATTTGATATCTTGGGAATTTACGCAGTTATGAATTTTTTTCTTCTAAAACCCCCCTTCCCCCCCCCTTGGGGTCATTTTTAATGATATCAAAAATCTGTCATACATAACTTTTCGGCCCTTTTCCTAGAAGTAATAATAACTTTAAACGGATTCGATCCGTTTCATAATTAAGAAATTATGGGTTTTTTTCTGTTTTCACAAAAAGCCCCCCCATTCCCCCCCCCTCCTTGGTTCGATTTTGCCCATTAACGAACTTGACCGAGATTTTATGCCCCTTGATTTTATGTATCAGTTTGGAAAATATTTGTGCAGAATTATTGCAGTTATCGTGTCCATAAAAAAAGTGACATAGATAGATAGATAGATAGATAGATAGATAGATAGATAGATAGATAGATAAAGTTTTGAACTGGGGGTGATTTTGGGTTCTGGGAGTCATGGTTGTCGTAGATCTGCAACAATTTTTCAAAAATTCCAACTTAGGGGAGAATGTAATAGGTAGTATTTCTTACGAAATCTACCTAAAATTAGCTCCAACCCGAATCGCGGGTCTGGTCGGGTTCAGGTACAATCGGTTTATCCGACCCGATACAGGATTCTAATCTGAATTCCTAACATCTGTAACAAGAATCCAATTACAACCTTTTAGTTCAATATAGTAAATGTTGACTTCTTTTCAATAATGTTTATTCGGAACTCGTTATAGCGAATTTGAATTCGTTCGCGAATTTGTTATGCGGGGTTTGGCGTTTTTTCGCGCTTTGCAACGATTTTTTTTTACATTCGTAAAATGAATCTAGCTACAATCTTTTAACCTAATATAATAAATTTAGTTCTCTGCGATTTTTAAGTTTTTCGTGAAATTTTTTTCAGTTTTTACACATTTTGAAGCGATTTTTCTAACATTCGTAAAATAAATCTGGTTTCAGTCTTTAAATACGATACCGTCAATTTTGTCCTCTGCAATGTTTTAATTTTTCGTAATTTTTTTTTATGTGAATTTTTTTTTCACGTTTCGTGGAGATATTTTCACATTCGTAAAAAAAAATCAATCCAGTTTTAAACATTTAGCCCAATAGAGAAACTTTTTTTTCTCTTTTCAATAAACTTTATTCGGAATCCGTACTATGATTTTAATTTTTCATGAGATTTTAAAGCTTTTTCGCCTTCCGCGGCGATTTTTTGACATTCGTAAAAAGAATCCAGCTACAATTTTTTAACCTAATGTAATAAATTTTGTTCTCTGAGATTTTTAAGTTTTTCGCGATTATTTTTTTTTTTTTTTTTTTTTTTTTTTTTTTTTGCACATTTTACGTTTTTATGCGTTTTGCGGCGATTTTTCTACATTCGTAAAGGAAATTTGGTTTCAATCTTTGAACATATAGTAAATTTTGTCAACTGTGGTTTTTAAATTTTTCGTGCTTTTTTTTTTTTTTTTTTTTTTTTTTTTTCACGTTTTGTGCAGATATTTTCACATTCATAAAAATAATCCGCTTTCAATCTTTTAGCCCAATACAGTATTTTTTTTTCTCTTTTCAATAAAGTTTTCATCCGTAAAAGTCATCATCCGTAAAATGATTTTAATTTATCATGTGATTTAAACTTTTTTTTTTTTTTTTTTTTTTTTTTTTTTTTTTTGCGTTTTGCGACAATTTTTTAACATTTATTACAGGAATCGGGTTTCAATCTTTTAGTCCCGTTTAGTCCAATATAGTAAATTTTGTCCTCTGCGCTAAAAGAAAAAAAAAAGAAAAGGGAGAGAGAGACTTTTGGCGTTTTTTCGCATTCTGTGGCGAAAGGAATCCAGTTTAACTATATTGTATTAAAATTGCGTACATAGAAAATTGTACACGATTTTCTGCGGTTTTTTGCGGTTAGCTTCAATTTTTTAACACTTGTAAAATGAATTCGTTTTCAAGCTTTTAGACTAATATAGTATATTTTGTCCTCTGCAAATTTAGAATTGCTCCCGAATTTTTTGGTGATTTTTCGCTTTTTCGGCAAATTTTTTACCTTTTTTTTTCTAAACGGAAAGAAGTAACTCTGTTAAATTTTGCTTTCCTGCGATTAAATTAAAGTTGGACGAAAACAAAATCGTCGTAACGTGAACTACGATGCTCAAAATATTAAACTAATTTGGGTCGAAATAAAAAAATTTAAAAATTCAATGTTAGTTTGATTTGAGACCAGATCCGGTGTAGCCTGCACGGTTGTACACTGTTGACAGCAGTTGCACCCCACTACTAGGTTCATTTAATTCGAGGTTCACTTGAAAAAAAAAACGACCAAGTAAATGAGGAAAGCTCCACTAGATCATTTTATCGAAATTAATATTTTTGTAACAAATATAATAAACAGCACCACAGCAACTGTATCTGACGCCTGGTGGGGGGGGGGGCACCACCCGCGGTACGGCCCTGATAATAAATAAAAGACATTTATAAAACTTTTAAGACATTTGAAATAAGTTTAAACGGCACTTTTAAGAAGTAATTAATCATGTAATGTATGTGCGCCTGCAAAATTGTATGGAAAATTGCACCTTGGATAGCAACAGTTTTGTTTAACAATGGTATTTCTGAAACGGATTGCCATCGTTTACCAAGGTACAGCTGTATATTAACTTTAAAACAGTTCATTCAAGAAGGCTTTTATTTTGAAAAAAAAAAAAAATCACAACCATTGCATCTTAAAAATGCGGAGGTATAGTAGAAGATTAAGTGCTGTCAATAAAAAAAATAATAAGCAAGAGAGAGAAACATATTTAATAACTAAATGAAGGAAATATTAATTATTTTTTATAATCTTAGTGATGTGTGGTTGCATTCCATTGATAAATAACTCCAACGACACAGCTTGGAAAAGCAGGATATGTATGACTTGATTAAATTATAATTAAAGTTACAACAAATGAAATGAAATATACATTGCGGGGAAACAGAACTCCCGCTTGATAAACACAACTACATTTTCTAAAATCTACAGACGGAATGAGAAGAAAAGAAAAAGTACATGTAGATACTAACAGCAGACGATCGGAAAAAAACAGCTGACACATTGAAATTGTCCGCAGCTGTAATAGAGTGATAGTTCAAACTTTTGTTTAATGAATGTTAGTACAGTAAAACCTCTAAATAACGGACACCTCGGGAGAGCAGAAATTGTCCGCTATTCGGAGGTGTCCGCTATTGAGAAAACTTCAGAGATTCACAAAATAGCTAAGAAATGCTTAACATTTCATTAATTGGCTTTTATATGTCCGAGAACTCTTATTATATGGTTAATCAGAAATTAAAATTACTTTTTTAAGCAATAAAACTGAAATGAAATTGTTACATACATTTTTCCATTGTTTATTACATTCTTACGGAAAAAATCTGTTACTTTTGTTTGCGATTACATGTAGTTAGTTTTTCTGTGTGAAGTTTTAATGCTATCAGTAGTTTTAATCCTTCTGAATCATCTTTTTTTTTTCAAAAAGAAAAAAAAAATGTGTAACTGCTCACTGCATTTTGCCGCTTCTTGGAAATTCTCGATATTGCAGGAAACATCCCCTGGATTCAATATCTGATTCATATCACTAATAGAGTCAACTTTTGTCAGAAATTCTGAAGGAATATAATCGCCTACGTCAACTGATTCTTCTTCAGTAGGTCATCATCAATGTTGTTGGATATTTCGGTATTTCTTCACTCCTGATACATTTCATTAATTCACTTATTGCGATAGTTCTTCATTTCTGTCGGAAATAAGTGTTTCATTTTCTTTTAATATAAAGCCTGCCTTTCTGAAACATTATCGTACTCATTCCGGTTATATGTTTTTTACAGCTGAAGAAATCCGAATTCGAAAACATGAGACACATTAACTAATTTTAGGCTGTTCTCAACTGTATTCATAGAATCTAACTTCGAAAGAATGTTGCTTAATAAAAGCTTTCTCTACCAGGCTTTACAATTGTGTATAACGCATTGATAAAGGGGCTGGCATATGGAAGTTTTTTTTTTTTTTTTTTTTTTTTTTTTTGGGGGGGGGGGGGGGGGGACAGTTTGAACATTGTCTAATTTCAAATATTTTGGATGAGAAGTTGCACTGTCCAAAAACAAGATAACTTTTCTTTGTTTTGTCATCCTATTATCGAAGGACGTTAACCATTTAATCACTAAATAACTGGTTACCCACGCTTTATTATTCGCTTTCCACATAACACCAAATTTATTAAATTGGATGTTCTTTGAGAAACACATGGGTTTCAGAGATTAAAATTCTCCTAATACATTGCAACATAATAAAATAGTGATTCGCTCTTTTTTTTTTTTTTTTTTTGCCGATACAGCCATCCTTTTTAAAGCACGAAGTCTTATTCGAAAAAAAATCTGAAAAAGAGTACGCTTTCCTCGGCATTAAAACTTTTTCTCTCCGCATAACCATCACAATTGATTGCAGTCGTTCATGCCAATCCTCCACTTTTATCAGAGCTACATATTTTGCTTTTCTACATATTGTTTTGAAAGAGATGTTGTTCCGAGACCGATGCATTTCCAGCCATCTACCCAAAGCCTGAAAATCATCTAACGAGTTCTTTGGCGACTTCTAAAGCCTTTTCCTGAATCTAAGGCCGGCTGATAAGAATTTTTTTTTTTTTTTTTTTAACGAAGCGAAGTAAACCAATTTTAAATTATGGAATCAATTTCAATGGAATCAGTATACCTCAATTTCACATTTTTGGTGTTCTCCTTGAAGTTAGTAATCCACAAATTCCTTATTTCGTAAAATCTATCCCTCTTGTGTTTTACCTATTTTAAAACATTCGGAAAGTATTCGTAAACTCAATTTCTGTTTTTCAGATTCCCTTACACTTACAATTTCAAATTTTTCTTTTAAAGTTAATCCCTTCCCTACGTCAAAAGAGGTAATTCTCAAAACATGAATCACAAACAAGACACTAAATTCAGAATACGTAAAACTCAATACATTCAAAAAACGATAAAAATGGTTTTAACATATTTTGAAGCTTTGAATAACGTATGTCAATTAAACCTGAAGAATTAAACAGTAATCGATACAAAATACATACGATATTGGGGGTTTCCCCAGGCCACTGGGAATTTTCCTGAGATCACCCCCTACATTTATCTGTTGTCACAAAATTTGTGACACATTGCCCTGATAAATTTCGAGGTTTCTTACTTTTTTCCCATTTTCTTTCTCGCTAAAAAATCATTTTTCATCCTTGATCGCCAAAACTACTGTCCGCTATTCGGAATGTCCGCTATTCAGAGGTTAAACATACAGAAATTTAGATTTTGGGAGTGGGGATTTGAAAAGTGTCCGTTAAATAGAGGTGTCCGCTATTCGGGAGTGTCCGTTATGGAGGTTTTACTGTATCAGGTTTTGCACTGCACAACACAATTTTTGCTACCAAATTCATTACTTCAAAGAAAAGGAGTTCAGCTATCTATACTGATCTGACATCTGATTAAGTAAAAAAAAAAAAAAAAGGCAGAAATATAAAATGAAAATTAGATATGAAAGTTATTTCATTTCCATTTTGGGTCAATACAAGACAGGTCTTAATCGACTGTATCAACATATTTTAGAAATTGATGTTCAGAAAGATGGAAAGGCACGTCCCCCCCCTCCCCCCCCCCCCGCCTATGCTATATTGGAATTTGCTCTCTGCTTCCGGTATCGAGATATTTCACTTACAAGGAGGAGTCGAGTGTTAACTTAGTCCCCCCCCCCCCCCCCCGCAATCTCCACTTTCAAATATCGCAATGGCCAAAATCCACGTTTTTAAAAAATTAACTTTAAAAATCAAATTTCCACTTGATCATTTAAAAAGAGTTCAAATTCCTTTGTATACTATTTCTCTACGAAAACGAATTTTTGCATGGGGGTTCTTAAGTTTCGTAAATACTTTTAGCACACCTAACAATTACATTCATGCTAGAGATTTATGCATTCATACATTCGACGCCTTTTTTTGGAACCCAAACCCAACGACTCTAAAAACCCGAGCCCGAGAATAAGCAGCAGAAAATCATTACTAACATTTTAAAATTTTTTAAAGATTTATTTTTTTTATTTAAATATATCTCGTTACATAGAAATAAATATTAATCCTAAATACTCTTTTACGTTTCGTAATTTTTCATGTCCCTGAAAATTTGTTTAAAATAACAAATTTGTTATTTACTCCCAACCACTGGCAGAAATCAACATTCTTATATTATTATTTTTAATATAATTGTACAATTATGGCAGAAAGACGTGAATTAAATTTCCCAGTAATTTTAGAAAATGACTTCAAACAGAAAGGGACGATAGACAAAGGATATCCCAATGTTTTAGGTAGATTTCGTAAGAAATACTACCTATTACATTCTGACCTAAGTTGGAAATTTTGAAAAAATTTTGCAGATCTACGACAACCATGATTCCCAGAACCCAAAACCACCCCCAGTTCAAAAGTTTATATCTATCTCTCTATCTATCTATCTATGTCACTTTTTTATGGACACGATAACTGGAAAAATTCTGCATAAATCTTTTTCAAACTCATACATAAAATCAAGGGGTATAAAATCTCACTCAAGTTCGTGAATGGGCAAAATCGAACCAGGGGGGGGGGGGGGGGGGAATGGGGAAGCTTTTTGTGAAAACAGAAAAAAACCCATAATTTTTTAATTATTATACGCATCGAATTCGTTTAAAGTTATTATTACTTCTAGGAAAAGGGCCGAAAATTTATGTATGATAGATTTTTGATATAATTAAAAGTGGCCCAAAGGGGGGGAGGAGGGGGGTTTTAGAAGAAAAAAAATCATAGCTTCGTCAATTCACAAGATATTAAATCCGTGTAAATTTATTATTAATCCTCTTAATATTATCTAAAACTTTTATACTGACAAGTTTTTTATAGGACCAACCGTTATAGCAAATAACAAAAAAAATTAAAAACAAAAAAATCCCTGCCGGCTTTAAAAAAAAGATCTGCCTATTTTTTCCACCGGATTTTTCTATTTTAACCTATTTTTTACTCCGGATTTTTCGTTTTTACAAGATTTTAGCTATTTTTCCTCTGTATTTTCCAATTTTACAAATTTTTAGATATTTTTTTGTCTGGATTTGTCTATATTTACAAATTTTTAGCTATTTTTTCCTCCGCATTTTTCCATTTTTACAAATTTTTTGCTATGTTTTTCCTTTTTTTTTTTTCATTTTTATAAATTTTTAGCTGTTTTTCCTTCTTTTTTTTTATAATTTTTACAAATTTTTAGCTATTTTTTCCTCTCGGATTTTTCCGCTTTTAAAAATTTTTAGCTACTTTTTTCCTCCAGATTTTTCAATTTTTAAAAATATTTAGCTGTTTTTGCTCCAAATTTCTCAATTTAAAAAAAAATTATCTATTTTTTTTCTTTTGGATTTTTCATTTTTACAAATTTTTAGCTAATTTTTCCTCCAGATTTTACCATTTTTAGAAATTTCTAGCTATTTATTTCCTCTGAATTTTTCCATTTTTCCATATTTTTAATTTTTTTTCTTCCGGATTTTTCAGTTTGATAAATTTTTAACTATTCTTTCCTCCTGATATTTCCATTTTTACAAATTGTTAGCTATTTTTCCTCCAGCTTTTACAATTTTCACAAATTTTTAGCTATTTTTTTTCCTTTATGTATTTTTTTATTTCTACAAATTTTTAGCAATTTTCCCTCTAGATTTTTCATTTTCATAAATTTTAGCTATTTTTTCCTTTGGATATTTACATTTTTAAAAATTTTTAGGTATTTTTTCCTTTGGATATTTACATTTTTACAAAATTTTAGCTATTATTTCCTCCGTATTTTTCCAGTTTTACAATTTTTTAGCTATTTTTTCCTTCGCATTTTTCCAGTTTTACAAATTTTTCTCCAGATTTTTGCATTGTTAAAAATCTTAAACTATTTTTTCTTCCAGAAATTTGCCCTTTTACAAATATTTAGCTATTTTTTCCTCCGGATTTTTCCATTTAAAAAAACTTTTAGCTATTTTTTTCATCCAAATTTTTCCATTTTAAAAAACTTCTAGCTATTTTTTCATCCTAAATTTAGATAATTTTTCAATTGTAACAAATTTTTAGCTATTTTTGCCACCGTATTTCCCCATTTTCCAATTTTTTTGCTATGTTTTCCTCCGGATTTTTCCATTTTTTTATGAATTTTTATTTTTTCCTCCGGATTTTTCCATTTTTTTATGAATTTTTATTTTTTCCTCCGGATTTCTCCATTAAAAAAATGTAACTACTTTTTCCTCCGGATTTTTCCATTTTTCCATACTTTTACCCATTTTTTCCACAATTTTTCTATTTTTACATGTTTATAGCTTTTTTTCTTCCAGATGTATCCATTTTTACAAATTTTTATCTACTTTTTGTCTATGAATTTTTTAGAAATATTTATCAAGTTTAATAATTTATTACCTTTAACAATTAAAAAATTTTCAGTAGTAAAATATGGCTTAAACTTTGAAAATTGTCACAAAACGGAATAAAATCCACGTTTACTTCATGAAAGAAATTCTCATAAAAACTCTGTAAATAGTCGATTCTCTGCATCAAAGCACACACGTTATAATTGGGGAAAATTTCGATATTCCTCATTTTTCTAATGCATGAAATACATGCAAGACGCGGTTGACTATGCTTCGCGTACATTAACCGAAAGAAAACATCACTGGACGCATGAAACTCGCCTTACAGCAATATCTACAAAGCATGAAATTCATTCAAGCCGCGATCAGTAACTTATGTATGTACGCTTCGCGTACATTAACCGAAAAAAAAACATCGCTGGACGCATGAAACTCGCTGTATAGCAATCTCTAGAATGCATGAAATTCATTCCAGCCGCGGTAAGTAACTTATGTATGTACGCTTCGCGTACATTAACCGAAAAAAAAACACTGGATGCATGAATCTCGCTGTACAGCATTCGCTAGAATGCACGAAATTCATTAAAGCGGCGGTCAGTAACTTATGTATGTACACTTCGCGTACATTAACCGAAAAAAAACATCACTGGACGCATGAAACTCGCTGTATAGCAATCTCTAGAATGCATGAAATTCATTCCAGCCGTGGTCAGTAACTTATGTATGTACGCTTCGCGTACATTAACCGAAAAAAACATCACTGGATGCCTGAAACTCACTGTACAGCATTCTCTAGAATGTATGAAATTCATTCAAGCGGCGGTCAGTAGCTTATGTATGTAATTAAAATGTATAAGGAATATATAATACCGTATATCACATACATTAATTATATTAATGCAGATCGAATTTTGATTTTTAACATAGTAACAATTGAACTTAACTATGTAGAGAAAAAAAATTGTAATTTAATAAGAGAATGTGAAAAAAAAATTCAGTCATTGCAACTAATAATTACACCAGAGTTAATTTACCTATAAGAGGCCCACTCCCAGACGAGAAGGCCTAGGGCGAATCTGGTGGACATCCGACCTCACTCCGAGGAATACGTGTACATACTACACGGATAGGTCAAAACAGGAGAACAACACCTTCGGGTGTGCGTTTCTTGCTGTGTCAGAGATTCGGATCGTAGTCGAGAGCCAGTTCCGTATCACAAATGGTGTGGAAGTATTTGCTGCCGAAGTCATTGCGATTAAGGAAGCAATCTCGAACGTACATCGCTCGAGATCGGCACTGCAATCTTGGGCCTCTGCCCAGGATCATAGCCGAGATCAAGGACTTGATCAAAACGACTGAAGTCGAGGTCCATATGCATTGGATAAGTACTCATGTGGGACACGCTTACAATGAAAGGGCGGGTTTGCTGGCCAAGGCCGCCACGACCATTTTATCGACGTGGGAGTCAAAAACACGCGCCACCAAGCCAAAAAAGAGCTATTTGTCCGTGCCTTGTCAAAGTGGCAAGAGAGATGGCGTAACACGAAGATCGGTCGAATTGCGTATGGATCCTTCCCTGGCGTTGGCACTCGCCAACTGCAGAGCGACTTCTACGTCAACAAAGTCCTTAAGGGACACAGTATCTTCGGTGACAATCAGGGTCGCTTGTTTCAGAAGAACCCCACATGCTTTTGTGGGCAGGCGAAAGCACAATTAGCCACACGCTGTTTGTCTGTGCCCTCTCGATGTCCACACGGGAAAAGTTGTTTCCCTGGGACTTTCAGACTCGAACACCTCGTGTTCTGTGTCTAGTTAGGTACGCCCATAATGCCTGGTGCGTATACCCCCGGTGCGGGTAATTATTCACCAGCTCCGCCTGTGGACTCTTGATCGCAACCTGGGTCGACGAAGATTTGGCCGATATATCCTAGTTCTTTGCGGTAAGAGACCGCGTTTGAAAGCAAACCAACCTGCCCGCGGTGCAGAAGTGAATAGTACAAAAGTCTTCAGGCGCGAGACTCGAATTTACAAACCATCATTACTACCGCGATTAAGAGCGATATCGAATGTTGATTGGTTGATTGCCCAAGACATTGTAGGAGGGCCTTAATGCGCTTGAAGAGGATATTTTCCATTTCGTTGAAAATTCATAACATATTCAGAGGTTGCATATTCACATTTGTTTTATTTTTACTCATGATTGTGATATATTAAACGTGTCAAACAAATATTATTAACTTAATCCATTTAAAAGAAAACAATCCATATGTGCAAGTATCATTTAATAGGAAACAGGTTGAATTAGCAAATACTTCACTTCTTGTATTATCTTTTTTTAAGAAAAAGAAAACTAATATTTTAACTAAAATCCTCAATGAAAATTAATTTAAATTTGTAGCAACTTGTGTAATTATTTTTACTAATAAACTATTCATTTAGGAAAATTTAGTGATACATAGCAAATGTTGTATAAAGTTAAAAAATAAATAAATATTAATATTTTTTGCATAATAATAAATTTTAAATAAAATTTACATAATAAAATTTTTTCTGAAGAAGCAGCTCTTAATTTAAATTTTATTTATAGAATTTATTGTAAGTAGCTGGAACTAAAGGATTAAACTTAAATAAATATACTAAACTAGCATTACACAAGAACTAAATTAAGTAAGGTGCAAAAAATTAATAAATGTTTTTGTCATAATTATAATTGAAGTAAAAGTAAAGATAAATTAATCTTATAAACTTTTTGAACTGTTTCATAAAAATGATATACAGTTAAATTGGCATATAAATAATGCAGTTTTATACTTTTATTTCTATGGGAGAGAAGACGGAGGTTTAATTCAAAGGTTTTTAAGCCATAGCTTTAAATCAAAAGCGCATAAAATACAAAATGTTTCATGTAAATTTATTCATTTTTTTAAATAATTATTTTTTAGTTTCACAACGAATAAAACACTGCAATTATTTTCCCATGTATTCACAGAAAAAAAAAAATAAGTGAAATAAAGCTTATTCAGTAATTAAATAATTCATTTAGCTATACAAAATATTTAAAAAAATTACAAGGCACGATATATAATTAAAATCAGTTTTTTAAATAATTTAAGCATCTTATTGCATGCTCTAGCCAGTATTCAATAATTAAACCCCTTACTGCATGGTTGCGCCATCTATTAACAAAATTCAACATAAAAATAAATATGACTTCTAAACATATATTGCATTAAAACTTTCTTATCAAAATTGAAGCAGTAAGAAGTAATGTCATAGGTGTATTTCACACAGCTGTAGTAAAAGCTAATGAACCCCCCCCCCCCCCGAAAAAAGTGTTTCTATAGACCCCCCATCCAACTAAAAATTAAAGAAACTAAAATAGTAAACCACTTTTCAAGTTCATATAAACTATTATTTAATAATAATTTACACATTAATTTTTTCACAGATTATTATTAACTTAATTTAATCACTTATACGCAAAATTGAAGTAATATTTAATCAGAAGTAAATTTCAGTATAAAGTAAAGTTTTATTTCAATTTTATGTACAGTTTTCTTAATTAAATAAGAATTCAAAAATCTTCATGATTCAAATTCATATTTAACAATAAATATCTTTTATAAAAAAAATTACAGTTTTAAAGAATCCATGCATAGGTTGGTCGGTTGATTTTATGTCGACCGATTATCTGCACGAGGGATATAGGCCCTAGGGGGCAGTGCCCTCCGTGGGGGTCTTTCTAAGGGATCCTAACCCGTATTTACGGCAAGGTTAGAAGATAACCATGGAAAACTCCGAACGGTTAGGTCGACGAGCGCGACAGGGGTTCGAACCCAGCACCTCCCGTCTACCAGCTTTGAGAGCAGAACCTCTCAGCCACTGGTGGGGCCCCATGCATAGGAATACATAAGAAATAGTATTTCCTATGTTTAAAAAACTGTTAGTTATCCAAATGCACAATTTTGCTTTTTACAAACAGAATAAATTTAGATTATTACATACTTTCTATATGCGAAATTGGTTCCTAAAAGGGCACAATATAACTGCCCTTCCTCCCCCTTCACTGTATTGAAATATAAGTTGTAAAAATATTCAAAATACCATAAAAAATAGAAACATTGACGATAAACCCTTCAACTCCTCCCCCAGCCTCACGTAATCATGTTTCAGCCAATCATCATTTGTCACTGCTCATAATCGCGCTAGCAATGATGGATTGTAAAATCGCATCGGAAATACTCAGAGCATCTTTAAATTCTTCGGGAAGATTATTCTTATTTTACAAAAATTTATTGTCAATTTTCGTAAGTTTCTCTCAATCGCAATCGGATTTCTAATATTGTAAAGTTAATTTTTGGATCCCAGTCGCAATTTATCTGTGTAAAATTAAGGAAACATTTAGCCAAGGCAACACTAGATACCGGGCTTGCTCATTCACTCTCAAAACGTCACAAATGGTGGCTGGCCGCGACCAGCGATTGGTCCAAAGCAACGCGCCCATAGTTTTGTGCCAATCGCTGTATGTCTTTCCTCCTAGTCAGCCACCTTTTGTGACGTCATCATAATGAATGAGCAAGCCCGGTATGTAGTGTAGCCCTGATTTAGCATATCTAGATTTTTCGCTATTTTTGAAACTATACTGACCAATCTGCTCATTGCCTGCATTTTCGCTCTTATCAAAAAACTCGTAAAATACAGCTTCCTGATTAGTCAATATCAAGCGCGTTCAATGTTGCTTACCAAAAGTGACCAGTCTCACTGATTACTTGAGCTCAATTCTGAGAAGGTACGAGTGTGTTCAGTGCAAAGTCAGCCATTCGACCAATTAGATAACCGTGTCGTTAAGTAATCGGTGAGATCAGTCAATTTGATTAGCTCCACTGAATGCACCCCAACCTTACCGAAGTAACAGGTGAGATCGATTAGTTACCAACGCGTACAGTGGAAGTGGCCTAGGTCACCGTAAGAAACTGAATTTACAGGAAATATTTTTCGATTAATTAGGTCACATGATCGGTGACATTTGACATTTTGACATTTTATTAACATACATCTGGCCTGTGTTCTTGGCGTCAAGCGCCCGCTTATAAGTCATCGTCAATATAAACAGGGACAGGATAGCACACACACAAGAAAATTTACAACACACAGAAATACAGCCGCAAGCTCCACAAAGAGTGTGCAATGGAGCCAGCGAGATTCAAACCCGCTCCCACCTACACTCGTAAGCGATTACTGGGGTGATGCCTTGACCACTCAGCCACGGAGGGCCCCACATGATCGGTTTGTTTGTTTTATTGTGAAATTACATCTGACTTGTGTACTTGACATCAAGTGCCCGCTTATAAGCAGGGCTACACTAGATACCGGGCTGGCTACACTGTAAAAAATCTTCAGCTTTTGCTGCATAGTCACTTCACCATTTTTATAGAATATCTCTACTTCGATTAATGAAAATGCTCCATAATATAGTAAAGTCATCGTTTTCTTTAAAAGTGGTAGAGTGTGTCTGCAGCAAAAGCTGAAGATTTTTAAGAGTGTAGAACTCCTGTAATAGAGGCTGACGCATCCTCGCAGATTTGGCACCCGAATTGGAGCCCAATCGAAAAACCAAGCTAATCAGGACCTGTTCTATTATAGAAGTCTTAGGCAACCCTAGCTCCGGCTGCGGTAGATTGATGCTGAACTGGGTACCAATAACCCGAAACAAAATGGATATGCGTCAGCTTCTATTATAGGAGTCTTGGCCGCGACCAGCGATTGGTATAAAGCGACGCGCCCATCGTTTTGTGCCAATCGCTGTATGTCTTTCGTTTATTCGTTTCGCTTTTTACCAATCGCTGGTCGCGGCCAGCCACCATTTGTGACGTCATGATAATGCATGAGCCAGCCCGGTATCTAGTGTCAAGGCAACACTAGATACCGGGCTTGCTCATTCACTCTCAAAACGTTACAAATGGTGGCTGGCCGCGACCAGCGATTGGTCCAAAGCAACGCGCCCATAGTTTTGTGCCAATCGCTGTATGTCTTTCCTCCTAGTCAGCCACCTTTTGTGACGTCATCATAATGAATGAGCAAGCCCGGTATGTAGTGTAGCCCTGCTAGTGTACAATGTTAAAAATCTTCAGCTTTTGCGGCAGACACACTCCACCGCTTTTAAAGAACACGGTTACTTTACTATATTATGGAGCATTTTCATTAGTCAAAGTAGAGATATTCTATAAAATTGGTGGAGTGACTATGAAGCAAAAGCTGAAGATTTCTTACAGTGTAGCCCTGTTATAAGTCATTCTCAATATACAAGGACTAGATAGTCACAAGGAAATTTACAACACCAGAGAGAATTACAACCGAAAGCTCCAAAAAGTGTGTGCAATGGAGCTGTCGGGAGTCAAACTCCCCGACCTGACTCCTATGCTCACAAGCGATTAGCGGAAGGGTGTCTTAACCACTCGATCACGAAGACCCCTGATCGGTTACATAGTTAAGTAATGAAATTTACAATAACAAAACAATAATCGAACTAGGAAACTACTAGAAAATCTACAGATCAGAAGCCTCAACGTCAGCTCTACAAATCATTGTTCATTAATATCACTAATTTTTAACATTATCTGCATACTATTTGATATCCAAAAATTCAATTTTTTAAAGTTATTTATACATTTATAAGAATCTAAAATTTATCGTAAGTTCCGGAAATTTTAGAAGTATCGCATTAAACACAATGTTATGCAATGATAGGATAAACTACTTATTACTGTATTTTTTCAGAATAACAATACATTACTTCAACGGAACTCCACACCCCCCTTGAATCCCCCGTTGTCGCTTTAATTTTATATTCTCAATTTACAGTAATTGTGCTATTTCCTTTCTTTAGTGTATGTATGAATGCATTTAATATTTTAATTTCATTAGAATAACCCATCTCTTTATACAAGGTATTTTATCCTATCCTTAAAAGAATACTTATATTTCAACCACTAAGCATTATATGTTGCTGAAATCGAATAAAATTTCGTGTATAAAATATACTTATACAAATGTAAATTCCTCTTATGTGACCTATATTCAATTTACACACTCAACGTTTTTATTATTTTCATTTAGAAAACCGATTTGGTAATCTTTCTTTAGTACTTAAAATAAATTTTTATCTATTTCATTAAAAAAGGCATATTAAAAACTTAAATCACCCGAAAATTAGCTATTTTGTTAATAAAATTTCGTGTAAAAATAATGCGATTCCTTGAATTTTGCTTTGTTGATATTTTTTGAAATATAGTTGCTTAGCAACCATTTAATGAAAAAAAAAATGCTTTGGAAATTTTTGTAAAAAATGGGAAATTAAAATGTTTCATATCTTTCAAATTAATGCATAAATTTTCCCAATAATTTATACAATTAATTTCGAAATTCTAATAAATATATTGGCAAATTTCCAAAGTGATTGGATTAAATTAAGATCTCAATTTTGTAAATTTAGCATCCATAATTTAGCATTTACAATTATCCCAATGCGACATTTTCTTTTCGGGGAATGTTAAAATTAAAAAAATCGTCTGACTTCCCATTGAAAAGATTATGACCTAAAAAGAAATGTTCTATATTTTTCGAACGAATGAACCAAATGTAACTACAAACTATACAGCTAATTCCGGGTACCTCACCAACATACCCAGCAAAAACTAACCTATTAGGGCGATTTTTACGGCAGTTATCGCGTAACAGACAGACAGACAGATAAACAGACGGAAACCAAAAACTGTTCGGGTCTCCACAGTGAGCCTCGAGGCTAACGAAAAAGAAAGGCTACCGCGGTGCGTTAATCGTATCTTTTTTTACAGACCGCGGGAGTCACGTGATGCTCGAATGCACCAATGCAGGTGTACGAAAAGAGCACACGTCACTCTAGCGGTCTGTAAAAAAAGATAAGTGGAATATACCGCGGTAGCCTGTCTTTTTCGTTAACCTCGAGCGCGACCTACGTTATACACGGCCGGTGCATAACGTTTAAAACGTCACATGGAGTGGATCCGAGGCTAACGAAAAAGACAGGCTACCGCGGTTCATTCCACTTATCTTTTTTTACAGACCGCTAGAGTGACGTGATGCTCTTTTCGTACACATGCATTGGTGCATTCCAGCATCACGTGACTCCGGCGGTCTGTAAAAAAGGGATACGCGTAAAGCACCGCCGTAGCCTTTCTTTTTCGTTAGCCTCGGAGTGGATCATTTTTACAAGGAAATAGGTGCAAAGCGGCGCGCCCACTGTTTTGCACCAATCACTGTGTAAAAATGATCCACTCCATGTGACGTTTTAAAAGTCATACACCGGCCGTGTATAACGTAGGTTGCGCCTCGAATGAGCCTCAACTGACGTTTCGGCAACTAGAAGTAGCTAGGGCTCCTATAATATTAGCTTATAGGAGCCTCAGAAGTAGCATAAGAAGTTACTTTCGTTCTCATTTCGGCCGGGAATTCTGCGATCGGTATTCTAGTAAACCTAGAGCGCTTGGCTAAGTTTTGGCGTTTTTTTTCCCTTGTTCCGTGTTTTCTTTCAACTACGATCTATATGACTTCTTTTAAGCACGAGCTCCTCAGGTGTCTTTCAAGCCATTCAGCTTTCAAGTTTACTTAACTGTCTTATTTTTATTTAAAATTTCTATTTATAAAAATGTAAAAATTGATGTATTTAAAGAGAAAAAGAGTGAAAGTTCTGCAAGTAGGGGGGGGGGGGAGACTCCTAAATTATCCTTCACTGTGCCACTGCTTATCATAAAAACATAGGATAAAGCTTCAACCTTCTTTTTACGGAATACATGTTTATGTGAGCATTAAAAAAAAAAGATAAATGTATCAATAATGGGCATAGAATCTTTTCTAATTTAGCTGAAAAGCTAAGAAAACAAATTTAATTTTTTAATTGCACTTACTAGAATGTAATATGAAGAAAATTTTTATATATACCTGGTTTTAATTAATTTCCAAAAATTGAACCAGATTAATTTGTTTTCATAACACTGCCATACCTATTTTCTAATCAACAAATAAAATTCATCACATATATATATATATATGTATTGCTTATATATTTCTACATATTATGTGATACAACGATAGGGTCAGCCGCAAACGGGTGCAGCAGGTGTCCAATGTGAGTAAAAATATTTTTTATACACTGCTGTTAAAAAGGTTTGCACTGAGGCCTTGCACCTAACGAATGTATATGCCTTTTTTTTTACTTTGAAAAAATGTTTATCCGACAACTGTAAATATTTCTTTACAGTTAATAAAAAAATATTTACAGTTGAATTTTACAATAAAGCTAGATACTAAAACAGAAGTTACCATAGAACAAAATCCTGCCTACATTTTTATGATTCCGATGAAAAAAATGCAGTTTAATGCCAGCTATGATAAAAAACCGGTTTTAAATGGAATTTCCCCAATCCCTTATAATTCCATCTTAGCAAGTTTTACTCTATCTCAGTCACTCTCCCCCCCCCCCTCCCCTCCTCGTTTTGAAATTTCTAGATACACCACTGATAGATTAATATAGTATTAAAAACGGAAATATAATTACAGCTATTAATTTTTTTTAAAAATTAAAGAAATTTCTAAAGGTGTATATAAAGGTGTCCTTATTAGAGAGCAGTGTCGTTTTCAGGGTATGCCCCGGGAAGTATATTCCCCCGGAGCATTGAAATGTCCTCCCCCAGAAGATTTCCGATTTTATATTTTTAATGATTAAAAGGTGCAATTCTCTCCCCCCCTCCCCCCCCCCACCCTCCAAGCCACAGAAATCCCTCCGGAGAAAAGTGTCTGAATTCAACACTGTTAGTGACTCTCTATATATTTTGGATTTGAATTAGAATTTCTGAAACTCTTACGCACAAATTGTCAAAGTATTTTTGAATGTGTTTGGATTTTTTAAAAACAAGCATTTAAAAAAAAAAATTGAGCAATTTAGAGAAATGTAAAGTTTTAGAGAATTCCATACTATTTTTTCTTTTCTAATTAAAGTATATATTTGCTGATATCAGAAATAAAAATTTCATTTTTTTAATAATGTCATTTTGTAAATGTATTTTTGAACAATAATTGAGCTAATAAAGTTAAAATAATTGTTTAATTTGATATGAAGCTTGAACGGAACATTACACGTTTAACCCTTCAGCGGGCGGTGTCCACAAAAAAGACACCTTATTTTAATTCCAAAATTGACGAACGACACCAAGAATATTTAATTAAGCTTTTCCTTTTATAAGGTACGGGAAAATAAGCAAGTTTTTATTTTCTAATGAATTCTTTTGTAATTTCTGGTGTCAGTCCATAATTTCATCATTTTAAAGACAGACTTACTCCGCGCCGGAAAGGGTTAAACAAATTACAAAAAGGTAAAAATATCACTAGAATTGAAAATAAATACATAATTTCAGCAGAATAATAAATAAATATCTTGATCAACTTAAATCACTAAAAGACTTTAACCCTTATCAGTTTAAAAATTGATAATCCTCAGTATCAAACTGTTAAAGTTTAGAATGATTCTCTAATAAACATTAAAATATTTGAATCAACAATTCGCCAAGCGAAAATAAGAAATGAGTTATCGGTGAACTCGGAGTAAGAAGCCAAACAGCGATAAACCAAGCGATAAACTATCCCCGTCTCCCGCTATGAATTCTGGGATTAATACTCCACAAGCTCAAACATAGTTCAGGTAGAAAGCGGCTTATGTTATGGTATTGACGTTATCCTTCCAGTTATAGCAGGGCTACACTAGATACCGGGCTGGTTCATTCATTATCATGACGTCACAAATGGTGGCTGGCCGCGACCAGCAAATGGTACAAAGCGAACCGACAAAACGAAAGACATACAGCGATTGGAACAAAACGATGGGCGCGTCGCTTTGTACCAATCGCTGGTCGCGGCCATCCACCATTTGTGACGTCATAATGAATGAGCCAGCCCGGTATCTACACTGTTAAAAATCTTCAGCTTTTGCTGCAGACACACTCCACCACTTTTAAAGAAAACGGTGACTTTACTATATTATGGAACATTTTCATTAGTCAAAGTAGATATATTCTATAAAAGTGGTGGAGTGACTATGCAGCAAAAGCTGAAGATTTTTTACAGTGTAGTGTAGCCCTGGTTATAGGCACAGATTAAATATAGTCATACAGATTTGACAGTGGAGCGAAAACCCGAACCGGCGTGATACAAGCGCCACTACTGAGCACAGTCAAGAACTAACGCACACGCGCGCGATCTATAAACTGTCAGATTGTCACGGTCACATGTACCTGTTGGCAGTTCTGTTTATTTAATATCGACACGACAGTTTCTCAGTTTAAATTATTTAAGAAAAAAGTGTAAATCTGTAAGAAACTCGTGTAAATATGTATATTTGTAAGTATTTGTATGATAAAATAAAATATGTTTGATGTTTTAAACAATAACAAACTGCGGCGACGCATTTACATAAAAAAAAGGTAGATACTATACAAATAAGATAAGAAATACCTACCTGTGGCGACACGCCCGGAACGTTTGCGACTGTTGGCACTAGGGGCTCTGAAGTTGCGATTCGGTTACCATTGAGCTTATGGAAGTGTCCTATCTGGTGGAATATATTTAATCTGTGGTTATAGGTTCCTACTTCCATCAAGGCAACACCAGATACCGTGCTTGCTCATTCATTCTCATGGCGCCACAAATAGTGGCTGACCGCGACCAGCGATTGGTACAAAGCGACGCGCCTATCGTTTTGTGTCAATCGCTGTATGTCTTTCGTCACGACCAGCCACCATTTGTGACGTCATGATATTGAATGATCAAGCCCGGTATCTAGTGTAGCCCTGCTTCCATGCAAAACAATAATGCTACAACGACGACGCTAATGGACTGTATTCCAAATCTGGGTTCAAGGCTGAAAAAGTCACGTGGTACCATTAATTTACGAAAAAAAATTCTAACTGATAAGAAGGGAAGCTACTACTGCTTTACACCATGAACTATTTCGCTGGCTGGCGGGCGAAATTTGACTTTCCATAAGACATCTCGCATTAGGACATAATACTGTAAGTTTATTGGTTGTCGGTGAATTATGATAACCATAGTTTGGAAATAAATTGTTTCAGGCCTGAAGATATGGCACCAACTTACGTTTCAACACCGTTTAGTTTATATTTACTGATCAGCCTTAACTTGAACCGGGGCTACACTAGATACCGGGCTGTCACATTCATTATCATGACGTCAAAAATGGCGGCTGCTAGGCTAACGAAAAAGACAGGCTACCGAGGTGTATTCCTCTTATCTTTTTTTTACAGACCGCTAGAGTGACGTGATGCTTTTTTCGTACACCTGCATTGGTGCATTTGAGCATCACGTGACTCCGGCGGTCTGTAAAAAAAGATATGCGTAAAGCACCGCGGTAGCCTTTCTTTTTCGTTAGCCTCGTGGCGGCTGGCCGTGACCAGCGATTGGTACAAAGCGAAACGGCAAAACGAAAGACATACAGGGATTGGCACAAAACTATGGGCGCGTCGCTTTGTACCAATCGCTGGTCGCGGCCAGCCACCATTTGTGTCATCCTGATAATGAATGAGACGGCTCGGTATCTAGTGTAGCCCTGCTTGAACTGAATATGATGATATGGATACTTTAAAAATCGATTATTTGAATAATTTTGTTGCGCTATTAACGAAAAATTTCAATATTATAAGTTAAATAAAAGAAGAGTCATGATTTAGTTTGCAGTTATTTTTAGTTATGTAGCTGCCATGTGTTTCGAAAAGTGGAGTGATTCTTTATTTCTCTAGTGATTCGTAAAGCTCATATTATCTTTTTTTATATCTATCTTATTAAATTTTCTAAAAAAAATATTTATATTTTACTCATAAATGGAATAGCTAAAAAATAAACAATTTAGAAATTGCCAATTTGGCATCTTTTAAAAAAACGTCAAACGGTCGAATGAAATGGGATTATGCCTTTTACCATAAAATTTATTATTTAAATATCAAATAAAATATTTTAAATCTTATTTTCAATACGAAATATTACTGTTTTTCTTATATTAAAACGAGCACGAGATATTTGATTTTCCAAAAGACTTTTATTAATATCGCCAAAGACATTTTTATTCACGAAAGCAAGGCTACACTAGATACCGGGCTTGCTCATTCATTATCATGACGTCACAAAAGGTGGCTGGCCGTGACCAGCGATTGGTGCAAAGCGACAAGCCTGTCGTTTTGTGTCAATCGCTGTATGTCTTTCATTTTGTCGTTTCGCTTTGTACCAATCGCTGTAGCGGCCAGCCACCATTTGTGACGTCATGATAATTAATGAGCAAGCCCGGTATCTAGTGTAGCCCTGACGAAAGCCAAATCGCGATATCGAGACAAGTTCGGTTATCGGAATTCACCGAAAGCCAATCAAATTGTAGTATTCTGTCTTAATTCAAGATGTTTTACGGAAAGTCAAATTTCGTGGCTGGAGGGGATTTACCAGGGCTACACTAGATACCAGGCTTTCTCAATCATCATCATGACGTCACAAATGGTGTCTGGCCGCAATCAAAGACTTACAGAAAGGCAGCACTAGATACCGGTAAGACTCCTATAAGAGGAACTGACGCATATCCATCTTGTTTCCCAAAATAACCACCATTTTGTAACCCACCTCAGCATTAGGAAACCGCCCGAGCAGGTGTGTGCCGTGCCTGTTACTCGCCGTCCACTTCTACGATAAGCTAACGAGTTTTAGCTTCGTGTTTGGTGCGTTGGGTTATTAAATGGCGGTATGATTCAGCCTGTAGTATAGGAGCTCTAGATACACGGCTTGCTCATTCATTCTCGTGACGTCAAAAATAGTGGATGGCCGCGACCAGTGATTGGTACAAAGCGACGCGTCCATCGTTTTGTGCCAATCGCTGGTCTCGGCCACCCACCATTTGTGACGTCATGATAATGAATAACCCAGCCCGGTAGCTCATGGAATATTCTCCATTCCAAACACTGTTAAAAATCTTCAACTTTTGCTGCAAACACACTCCACCACTTTTATAGAAAACGGTGACTTTACTATATTATGGAGCATTTTCATTAGTCAAAGTAGAGATATTCTAGAAAAGTGGTGGAGTGACTATGCAGCAAGAGCTGAAGATTTTTTACAGTGAACGCTAAAGTAAGAACAAATTGGCTTCAGCATGAATAATACGCATTAAAGAAGTAATTGCTAAAGAAAGAAATGTCTCGAATTAAATATCCTCTGTATTCAGTATCGAGCAGTAAGGTACATATTTATGTAAAATTAAGAATTTTGTAAATTTGAATATATCTTTATTTTGAAAATATTTTGCAATATTTGAAGAAAATATAAAGTTTTTGGCAGCACTAAATAAATTGAAGCAGTATACGCAAGTAATCACGACAACTTATATATATAGGTTCAAGAACAAATGATAATTTATGACTGCTGTATGTATCCTGATTTTAATGTAGCAAAGTTTAGTTCACTAAAGGAGCCTTTTGCCCACATTGAAGAGTTCTGTTGGAGGAAAGTAAGGAGAATTTTTGCAATATGTCACTTTAAAGAAAAATTCTACCGACAGTTTTTGACTTTGTAATTAACCTATTCCCGTTATTTCGCGACTGGTGTTAGTCATGCAATACAGAAACTTTGAACTCTAGAAAATTGGTTAAAGCCGATTGTCTACAACATTGTATTTAGTAAACTTTAATCCGTCGATATTATCTAAATACTTTGGTTTTAAACTACCGTTGTTAATTACTAAAAAGAAACTAAATCTTCTCCTTCCCACCCTTCAAAACATTCTAATGGGTTAATAAGTTCACACATTCACCTGAGCTACATTGACCTTTCTCGCTATTGCAACTGTTATCCACTGCTGTATTTCTATTGATTAAAGTAAGATATCTCAGTAGTTAAGACAATTCTGTTAATTTAACAATATTTAGTAACTATAAACTTCTGGATTGGAAGTGTTCCTGTTTGTATATTTTTAGTCTAAAGTAATATTTCTTTCTATAAAAATCTGCTTTTGAAAATGGATGGTTATTACTTTAATAATGTAACACAACCTTCTCTTTTAAATGCGTCAGGCGACACGAGACATTAACACTAGAACTACCGGAAATGTTATTAAAGTTTATAAAACTATTTCACCCCAGAAATTTTATTTAACTCGTTCATTTAACGTATTTCTGAGAGTTTATATTTTAAGAAATTTCTGGTTCGAATCTTAATATATTCATTTGGTAACCGTCAAAATGGCGCTAATGGTAGGTCTAATGTTAAAAATGTGCACATTTTTACAAACTAATGAATATTTATCTAAAATTCAAACCTCCCATTTTTTTTTCCTAAAGTTTCTTTTCAAAGAGTAGACTAATTTTGTTCTAAAGCCTGTTAATTCTGGTTTTAAAATTTCATGGATAGGCAATGAGTCAACACTCGTATAATTTTTTTCGAACCTTTCTGAACATAGATTTCAAAACCTATTCATTGTTTAAAACAAGAAATCCGAAGCTGCTTTCAAATTCATTTGTTAGCTACAAGCTGGAGAAAAGCTGCCTTATTTGCAGAAGATATAATAGCTAAACCAATTACTTCGCTACTTTAAAAAGGATACATATTTAATTTAAGAAAATAGGGTAGATGTGCCAGTAATAGACATCTCCTTAAATGGTTTTTGGTTTATAAAAATTTGTTTTTTTAACTCCAATTAGCATGTTTTATAATCTAGGTTATTGACAGACTTAATCAAACCAATCTGAAAATGGTTTGCTGTTTTTCCGTGACAATCTTGTTGAACATGCTTCACTTAATTTATATCTTGTTTTCTTGCAAAAATTGCATGTTTTTGTTTAGTAATATATGAGACTTTGAATTTCATATCAATGGCCATTTACAAAATTTTAAGATTTTAGGACCGGTGTCATTATAGGAATGCTTAGTTTTTCCAGTAATGGTTCCTATGTGGCCAATACTAAAAGTGTAATATCAGTGCATAAAATGTTTTTAATTGAAAATCTAATCTAATTTTACTTTTAATTTTACTTAGTAGAATGCAAGAAACTTTTTTTAATCCTTCAATGTCAAATCAACGAATTTAAATATTCAACCTGACCATTTCGGATTCTGATACTTTCAAGAATATTGTCCCTGATATAAATGAGATTTTTTTAATTTCATTATATTTTCATAACTTTAATTTCGAAAAATGTTTAGGCTTGCATAAATGTTTTTAATTTTAATTTTTCTCTGGCTCTATCTAGCGTAGGAAGTTGTTTGACCATTATTTTAGACAATTTCACAAGGTTTCATTTCATGTGCGTGTTGACTATGCTTGATTGAAAGAATTTTAAAAATTAAATCTGGTTTTTTATTTGAGTTTTTTGAAATTTTGAGTGGGACCTCAATCGGATCAGGAATTATGATATAAAAGCCGAACACTATCGTACAAATAATGAATAACAAAATAAGCCAAGAGTTAGATTATTATTTGTACGGTTATCTCTAGCTTTGGTCATAAATGCAAACAAAGAAGTGGGTAGAATGGTAAAAGTGCAAGAACGTTTATTTTAAATGAATTCCAAAAGCGCATATTGAAAGCTTTGGATTATCATAAAGTGATAAGGGAATTGAATATTTGGCATTTGAATGCCATAATTGTACAGTACATCATTTGGACAGTAAGTGAAGATAAATTGAGGCAAAGTCACCAAACTTAATTATTGTGAAAGTAAATCTTTTCATAAATCCTTTAATGTAGTAATAAATTTCTATTTTTAAATTTAAATATTTACTTATCTATTTCATTAAGTTCTGAACCTAAATCCTATCATAAAACTATATATAATTTTTTGCAGGGTGTCCATTACTGGAATTTTGGGTGTTTTTGATACATTTCTATTGCTTAAAATTAAATTTTGAATCTCAGTGGGAAATCAGACTCAGGTGGATTAAATGTTGATCGATTAATATAAATAGAATATAATTTTTAGATTCCTTAAGGGTGTCCATTACTGGCACATCTATCCTACATCTTTAGATTTTTATTACTATAAAGCAAGCATGGGAGACTTTGAAATACGTTTTCTTGTTTATGAAATCTCAACTGTTATTTCTTGCCGAACGATTTAGTTTAACTACTGCCGAAACTTTGAGTGTTAATCACTGCAGTAGTTTCGAGAAATGTACATAAATGTGTTTTGCATGAGATTTTGAAATTGTTGTCGCCTTTAAAGTCTTTTTCTTATAGGAAGTCGCATCAAGTCATTTTGTTTCCGTGCACTCCAGGCAACATGACTACACTTGTAAAATCTCAACTCAACCCTTTAGCTGATGCATTTGTTCCTGCAAATTGCCTAAATGGTTTAAAAAATTCGAGAATTGTTAAGGTTATCAAGGCTAAAAAAACTTTTAAGACAAGTCTGCAAACAAGTGGGAAACAAGACTCTAATGACCGGGATTATAAACGCAACTTTTTTTCAATGTATTCATTCTATAAAATAACTTCAATAATTACGGATTCAAAGATTCCTAGTATAGACCAAACATACATGCTTGAGAGTTTGAGTTTCCCTCGACTGCCACAGAAATCTTTTGTGGAGAAAAACTCGTGCATTTTTCAGAATTCGCATCTACCTAAGTTGGAATATTCTAATGACTATGATCAGGCAGTGGTATATAAACCTAATAAAACTTCTAAAAATGAAACTCCAATTGAAGAGAATGAGTGTATTTGTCCACCTATGTTTGGATGGGTTGTACCTCCAGATTTTCTTGGTAATCCTTTTAATTTCAAATACGAGTGCAGTAAGAAACATCCTCACAGCCCTTTCTCGGATACAGATATAAACAGATGGACATTGGATCAATGTTATTCGGGGATGTGGGACATTCTTAAAGACGTCGTAGACTCTATTACTGTGGATTCGGATTTTACAAGAGAGTGGGACGAAGAGAATGAAGTCTTAAAAGAAAAACATGAAATGTGTGCTACAGAAATAGAGGACGCAGAAAGCAACGAAATGGAACGTGATGAAACGGAGAGCTCTGGTTTAGATCCTACATCTAAGGTAAGTAAAATATTTTACGTGGTGAGTAAAAAATTAAACTAATTGGATATTTGTTATGTTGGCTTCAAAACAACTTGTAAAGTTCACTAAAGGTTTTAGATACGGGATTGCTATGAAACTGTCAAATGGTAAAACTTTTGCTCAAGATATATTCGCTACAATTCATAATTTTCCAATGTGAAACGGTTCCATTCTTTATAGTGATGTTTCCTGGCCATCCTTAACTAGTGTAGTGAAACTTGTTTGTACAACCAACGTCATGGTGTCATTTCGTCCCAAGCTACTATCTTATAAAAATTCTTTTTATAAACTGTTATTTTTACATGATTTTTCAGTTTAATAAATCAAAGTATATCCTTTAATTTTTAACCGAATCTTGCTGATAGATTAGAAATTAAGAGTAGAAAAATGCGTATGGACTAAATGGCACCACAATACTAATTAAGCGTTAGCTATATTCCTTATAAGCGCCAATGAGACTTTCTTATTCAGATTACTAAATGTAAATAGTCTTAACTGTTTAGCAATTTTCTCCATTTACCTATCTATAATTCTCTGACGATCCCATGACACCTTATGGAAGAAAGTTTTAAGAGGCCAAAATCTATTTAAATGTAGAATGGAAAATCTTGGCTACTTTGTCAAGCTTGTTCGGTGCAGATAAGTCTTATCGTTCAAACTTTACTGTTGTATGCAAAAACTTAGTTTCTGAAAGTAAAATTAGTACTTCACGTTAAACATCTTTGTATCGGGATGTTTCCTGCATAGAAGTTAATTTAAGAAATCTGTATCGAACGAACCGTAAATGGGACCCTAAACAAATATTAATTTGGAACGTTACTCGCGCACCGATGTTTGACTACTTTGATTGGCGCCTTTTCAACGTACGTGTCAAACCAGTAACTTAAGAGCCTACACTAGTCACACGAAGAAACGCTCACGCTAATGTTAAATCTATGGGAAGGTTATCCCGCGATTTCTCGCTCGCATTTTAATATTTTTAAATGATTTTTTTTGCGTAGGATAGCTGAGGTTGATCTTCAACGTTGTTAATTTTTACTTTTTGATTTTGGTTAAACTTTTTTTATAAGCGGACATTTTAAATTTTGGAACCGGTTGGAACCGGTTCCGAAAATGAAAGTACCCTTATATAAAAAAACTGGAGCCAAAATAAAGAAAGTAAAAACTAACAACGATAGATATCGACGTCAGCTATCCTATGCAAAAAAAATCATTTAAAAATATTAAAATGCGAGCGAGAAATCGCGGGATAACCTTCCCATAGACTTAACATTAGCGTGAGCGTTTCTTCGTGTGACTAGTGTAGGCTCTTAAACAAGCATAACAGCATGGTTACCATTTAAAGCGGAAAATTCCAAAGTTTGGCGACTTCTTTCAGATTAAAGAACTGCGCAAGTGTGACATCACAGCTATTTGGGTCACATGACACTTTTGTAGCCGCAATTCCTACCAGTTTTGGAAAAACTTTTTAGTGTTTAGGTTACCTTGCGTTTAGTCCCAGGGCAGCTGCCCCATTTGTCTTGGTGATAATCTTGATCCCAGCTCTAAAACCCATCACTAACTACGCACTGAAGAGTGATTAATAGATAATGATTTTTCCAGTCTCTTAGTTTCTGATAAATTTGTCCGGTAACAGTTGAGTAATTTTTACTTTCACTCTGGGGTGTTACTTGGACCCAAAACAATACTTTAAATTTGTCCTAATCTTCTGTTGAGAGTATTGACGTGTTTCACCTGTATTCTAACGGTTAACCCGGGAGAACTCGCGCATGGCCAGGGTATGAATCGTTTTTACTTTGTCACCAGTAAATAGAAATAAGTCGCCTTATTATTCGGGGACAATTGTTACAAATTCTACAATAAAATATGTTTAAGATTACTTTTCGAAAAATAGTGGTGATATTCCTAAAAGTGTAAAAAACGTACGTACCATGGGTATGTCATACCCGGCGCGATTGCTCCCGGGTTAATAGCCTTAGCTAGCATCAGTAGCGCTCAACTACGTTCAGCTCTTCTCGCCTCCTAGTTTAGGGTATGTTGCTTTGTAATAAATTGATCTTATAACCTGAACTTCCGCCTCAATCTTTGCACACAGCAGTTACACACAAGGTAAAGTTTACATTCCTTATTCGGTCCTTAAGAAAATAAGTATAGCTAAAAAAATTAACTAAATTTTAAGTAATGACTAGTTTTCTGATAAGCTAAAAATAGTTATTTGGACAGAGGCCAAGGATGAATCCAAATAACCCCTAAACATTCATTAAATTTGTCTGTAGAAAATATTTTGTTATTTTATTTAAATGTTTAGTCTATTTACGAAGTTTATTTGCGTTTCTGGAACCAAAATCTCAAATTGCAAATAGTCTCTCTTGGTATTGGAAAGCAATATCTTGAAGTTTAAAAATGTTTAAATGTAAAAACCCTTGGATAAGATCGTGAGATGTTGTAGATACAGCTTGTTTAAAATGAGTATCTCTATGAATATCTTTCACTAGGTGAAAATATTAAATTTTATCTGTAGTTTAAAATAACTTTTCGCGTGCTATTAAGACTAGTTGGTAAGAAAAAATTCTAAAATCTTTTAAGTTTCGCACAATTAAAGAAACTTAATTTTCAAATTTAATTTAAACTTTTATATTTGAAATGTCTTAGTCTGTCCCAAAATTGAGTATACACTAGGTATTCGCTTGGAATTTTACGTGTAAAAGATTGAAATTTTGTGTAATCGAATTGTAAATTTTTCAGATGGTGCTGCATATACTCTGAAGAAAAAGTTGAAGTATCCACAATATTGAAGTAAAATCGGCAAAAATTCCACATTTAATTAAAGGCGGAAATGAGTGTCAAATAATTGAGTATACAGTAGAATAAATTCGTATTAACCACTTTTTATTCAATGTTTTGCATTTATATTTTTATCTACTCTTGTCGATTATAACTCCCATTAAGTTTTGCAGTGTAATAAGTTTCGTGCCAAATTAATCTAAAATGAGCGACCGAAAGGATACTTAAATAGAAGAGCGAAATTTGGTTATAAAATGGTCAACTGACGGCAAATCTCTCAGAAATCGCTTCTTTAATTTGCAGAAGTCATGGATGTATTCAAAAAATCATAAAGAAATGAAACAAAACTGCAGCAGTGGTGAATAAACCTGGAAAGACTCAAATCCTCAACGATACCGCTGAAAGATTATTCGTAGTGAAGAAAAATCCAATAAACAGTGCCCCAAAAATTGCATCTTTAAGTTGTCATAGAAAATGGTTTCTGCAGAAACTGTGCGAAGGACTCTCCGACAAGCAGGCTATAATGGTCATGTACCTAGGCGAAAGGCATCGGTGAAGTTAATCGCAAGACTTTGATTTGCTAAAAATCTAATCTCTAAGTCCCAAGACTTTTAGAAATCTGATTTTTAGTGGTGAAAGTAAATTAAACCTTTTTGGATCCGATGTTCGTGGCAAAGTTTCGAGGCAACCTCTGACTGAGCTGGATCCTAAGAATATAATACAGTCAAACATGGTGGTGGATCTGTCCTTGTCTGGGGTTGTACGGCTGCTGCAGGAGTTTGGGAACATGTCTGTATGGATGGTATTATGGATAAGATGTATCTAAACATTCCTAAGAATCATCTTGAAGCTAGCTCCAGCAAGCTTGGTTTGGGATCTAACTTAATCTTCCAGCAAGATAACGATCTAAAGCATACGGCTAAAATTGTGAAATTGTGGCCTCTATATAATTGTCCCCACCAGTCCCCGGATTTAAATGTAATTGAAAATTTGTGGTCTCAATTGGAGAAAGCTGTTCAGAAGAATCTCAAGTAAGGATCACTTGAAAAGCGTTTTGAAAGAAGTGGGCCAAAATCTGGAAACCACGAACTCTTGTGGAATCAAATCCCTACACTATTACAAGCTGTAATTCGAGCAAATGGATATGCTACAAAGTATGAATTCATTGTTATAATATTTAATAAAAGTGTATACTCAATTTTGTGACTTTTTTTTGCTTTCAAGTCTTTTGAAACTTTTTTCATAAACCATTTCAATATTTAAATTTTTTTTTATCTTGTTAGTTATCTTGTTACACTTATCTCGTAATATTTGAAAATATTTCCCTATGAATTTAATTTTTTTACACATTTAGGAACGATCAGATTGTGTATACTCAATTTTGGGAGTGACTGTATATTTCCAGATCAGATTTCTTAGCTTATTTAAATAGCTTATTTTATGGGAAACTTAATGACCATGTATTGGAATTAGAGGTTTAACCCCAGACCGCTGCTTTTTTTTTTTTAATTTTCAATTAAACTTGTAATTTGCAGTTTAAATATAGATGCTAGTGATTTTGTTTGGAGCAATAGACTTCCGAATAGATGAATTTTATAGTTCTGTGCATAAAGTTTAGTACAGAAAGAATATCCTATGAGTAAATTGATTCTTGTATTAATCTTTCGGTCACGCGGTTTCTCGGACCGCTCACAGTAGCGATGCAAAGATTTTCACAGCAGTTAAAGGATTAACTTTAATCTAAGTTCCAATAAACCACACAATTCTGTTAAATTCTGCGTTAGTTGCATGTTTATCTGTGATGAAAGCCGCCAATTTCCTTAGTTTTTCACGAAGTTTATACGAAACCTGTGGCTTTTTACCTCCCCTGTATGGTTTTCAGCCTCTGCAGTTAAGTCTGAAACAGCTAATATTTTCAGAACTTTCACTATGAAAATGGCGCCTTGTATCGGACATGCACATGCGACTAACGCTGGGCTTAAATACGCCGAAGGTCTTTGAAAATATCCCAAGTGTTAAATTCTGTTATCAGCAATATTTTTAGGATAAAATTTGGAAAATTAGTGATTGTCACTTTTGGGTCAAAGTAACGAGTTACTTTTTAACTAAACTATTTGCAGATTTAGATTTTAATGATTTTTAAATTAAAAAAATTTTCAACGCTTAACAGGGTAAACTTATTTTAAGCTTAAGTTCGCACCGGAAGCATGATCCGAAACTATCTAGCAGAGCGTTGAAAAAATGCGGAGGGTAGGAGGAATCTAAATTTCATTTATTTGGCCTCGCCCATAGTGATGGTAATACAGCCTTATTCATGTTTTAAATTTAGACTGATGCAATACCTACTAATTGTCGTAACGGTGCATTCTAGCTTCATTTATAAATTCTGTTCTGAAATGAATGCTGAAGTCTTATTTAGCTGTATGTCATTTTCTTGGCTGTTTAAAAGGATGTAAATATAAATCTGGCGATTAAGAACTATAATGAAGCTTTTTTCTACCTTTTTAAAGGTTAGTATTTACTAAAAAACATCGGCTCGGCGATTGCAACGCCATCTGTGTGCCAGACCGGGAACTTATCAGCCCATGTGTTAGAAATTGGATCAAGCGATTTGATTAAAATTTTCATGCTTTTCTAGTATAGTCGGTCACAAGTCTGCATACATCAATCAAAATAGCTTTCACCAAAACTACTCTAATTTACAAGCAAAAATGGTCTTTTCTAGCCTGAAATGCTTCTGAATGCTTTGTAAAAGCTTAAATAATTAAAAGTGAAATTTGCATATTTACCGCAATCAGCATGTCTGAAAATCTACATACACTTGGCTGTTAACAAAATTTCCATACGAACCTCTTTAGTTTTCAATTTTACCAGGCACGTGAAGTTTAGTTACGCTGATCATCTCCCAAGATAGTCTGAGTGTTTAATTATACGTAAACTGTTGTGTATAATGTAAAAGATGAGTCGGGGGGGAACAACATTCTTAGAACTGCGTAACCTGGTCGTGAAATTAAAATAAATATTATGGCAATATTGCCGAAATTATAGGAAAAAGCCGTGCAACTGTACAAACTATACTTGGAAATAATTTACGTGGAAATGTGCTCAATAAATCTCGATGTGGTCGTCAAAGGAAACTTGACAGTGGTGCAAGAATTATTGCAAGAAAAGTAAAACAAATTCATAAAATTAGTGCCCCATAATTTACGAAGCGCATTACGGTGTCAATATGCATCCAGAAACTGTTCGTAGAATTCTTCGATCGGTAGGCTTTAATGGTAGTTCCCAGAAGGAAACCTCTCATCTGCAAACATCAAAAGCTAGATTTTGCATAACATTAACAAGGACTTCTGGAAAAGTTATTTACTGATGAAAGTTTAATATTTTTGGCTGTTATGGGCATGGAAAATTTTGGCAATAAAAAACCCCTACAGAAATCCAACCAGGAAATTTTGACAAATTAAACACTGAAGAGTGTAATGGTTTGGGACTAAATGGCTGGGGTAGGTAATTTAGTGTTTATTGACGGTACAAGGGATAGATTCGGATACTTAAAAATGCAGCAGAGCAATCTACTCATTCGTTCAGAATTTAGGACTGGGAAATAGCTGGTACTTCCAACAAGATAATGTCCCGAAGCATACTGCTAAGATCGTAATGTCTCCTTTTATAAAGTACCCAAGCAACTGTATTCGCCACCAGTCACCAGACTTAAACCCACATTGAGCAAATTTGGGATTAACTTGATTGTAGAATTCGACAACACAGAATTAAAAGTAAAGAAACCTTGATCTCAATACAACGTGCATGGTAGGACATTACTCCCGATACGACGAAAAATCTTTGTCAATGCCAAAAAGAATACTAGCAGTTGGATTCCAAGGGAGGGCCTACAAAGTATTTTTTAACTTTGAACCCTTGTTTATGCATAAATGTAGTATACGTTATTTGTATTTACTTTTGCGAATATATATTTTTGAACAATTGTTTTTCTTTAATGGACACCAGTCAATGTCTAAACTGTTTACTATTTTTCCAAAATATTAGTATTGTTAGATTATTGTAATTTTATGAGTATATACTTTTGTCACTATACTATTTTGTAGTCCCTCAGGCACGCGTTTTTCAATATTCGAATTGTAAATACTTTTTGCGCGATAAATTTTTGTCTAAAATCGACAACTTTAAATTTGAACAGCCGTCATTTGCTTCCGGATCCAAAAACTGAAACCCATAGGACTACAAATTACCGTAAATTTTTAAGGTTTTGTTTTTTGTTAGATTAGCAGATTACGCGATTCATCTGGTACCGCAGAACGCTGCAATTTTTGCACACCCCTGTATTAGACCGCCAGAGGACCATTTTTTTTCAACCAATTTCCAAATAAAATATCTTTAAATTTTTAAGATATGCTCTTTCATTTGCGAAAGCCACATTGCTGCAAAATTCCGCTAAAAAATCGCAAGGACATTTTTTTAAAGTTATGCCTTAAGGTTTAAATTTTTTTGGGGTTTGGATTTTTCAAATTTCAGTGTCCAATATAATCTAAGATGGCTTTCTGGATTGAGCTCTAATTATTGTATAGCTCAAATTAGTCATGTAAAATTGTAAAGCGAATATCTTTGACTAAATTTGTTGAGGATAATTTCCTGCTGGATGTGGCAAGTTTTCTCTAGGCATATTTCTTGGCACGTCTCTGCGAGGATCTATATTCAAAAGCTGTGGTTTTGATCGGTGATCTAAAAATACCCGGGAACTTTAAGGGTTTACACCCGGGTAAATGCCCATTTTGGATATTTATCTGGATATTCTTCAGTTACAGCTGTGAAAAAAAAACCTTAGGTTGATATGAAATATGGATTACTGTAAAAGAAATTTAGAACTTAAATATTTAAATTAAGTGTAGAGTTAAAAATTTAATTCAAATGTCTTTCAATTATAATGAAGAATGTGAAGCTAATGAAGTTATTCATAAGTTTATTAATGACAAGATCAACTTGCATAAATTTAGTTAAAATTTGCGCAATCCCACTTCAGCTAATATATTGGCACTATGTAGGTTACTCTAGTGAAGTAGACATGTTCTCACAGCTTTTCTTTCCCGGATACTTTCTCTGCAAGAAAAGTTAAAGTATGAAGTAAAGTATGGCAGTTTTAAAGTAGATTCGGCCAAAAGAATGAACATTTTATACATTTAATCACAATTGTACCAGAAAGAAACCATAATAGCCATTCATAAGAAATTGTGCATTTAGATTTACATAAAAATAGCTACATGCAGAAATTTTATTGAACGCTGAAATTTTTAATGCGAACACATAATTTGGACATTTGTCTTTTCCTAAATTTTTCTTTAGGATGCCAAATGGAAGTCCTTCAGTCAAGTAGTTTATGAATTATGATTAAAAAATTAACTCCAAATCGTTGCAGAACAGATTGCAATGCGGGTAGTTTTCAGCGTAACTCCAGAACTACTATGCGGAATAAGTTATTTTATAATCCACATATTTTAAAGCTATTGAAATCTCTAACAAAATTCGTAAGCCATAATATTTTCGAAAAAATATATTTTTGTAATTTGCGTGAAATTATCAAATATAACCTATAGATTTCTAGAAGCTTAAATTATAATTGAAAATAGCAGCTCATTCGGCCACGTAGTTCTTGAGTTGCATTTAAAATACTCATTGCAATCTATTTTGCAACGATTGCAAATGAATGGAACATTAGGAGTTTAAAGTTTTAACCCTGCATAATTCCTAAATTACTTGACCTAATTACTTTCCGTTCCCACTTACAAGCAGACCGCCAAACATAGTGCGCACAGATTTTGAGGATTTTAAGGTATGTTATAGAGGTCAAACCCCTAACTATCCCGGTAAAAGGTTTCCTTCAAATGGCCCTTAGTTTTTGAGAAATTCGGGGTTAAAGTTCACCATACGTTTGAAATACCCAATAGATTGCTACTTCGAACGAGGTCTGTGGTGCAGCGCTAGCATGCGGGATTCCTGAACGCAATGCAAGGGTTCTGTCCCATCCTATGCCTTTTTTTTTTTAATTTTTGGCGCATTGTACGTTTTCAGCAGAAGTGGGAATTCTGCATCTTTGAACTTTTTTATAATTTCATAATAAATTATATTTACATTTTCGAATGTTTCATAAAAATTTATAGTTTTTAGCTCACAGGCTATCAAAGCCTGAGAGCTAATGTGCCCGCCCGTTCTGTATGTATGTATGTATGTACGTATGTACGTACGTAACGCGATAACTCGTGATAGAATTATCCGTTTTGCTTCAAATTTTGTTTACAGGTTCATTCTAATAAGGCGCTTCCCTGATTAGTTTTGGGAGTTCATTGGTTAAGTATAAAGGGGGGAAAGGGGGGTTAACTCCCCCTTAATTTAGATAAATGGGTTTTTCATGCAGAAGTATCCGTTTTTCTTCAAATTTCGTATATAGGTTCAATGTGATAAGGTGCATCCCTGATTAGTTTTGGGGGTTCATTTGATAAGTATAAAGGGGGGAAACGGGGGGCTACCCCCCTTAATTTAGATAAATGGGTTTTTCATGCAGAATTATGAAATTTTCTTTAAACTTTGTATATAGGCTCATTGTGATAAGGCACTTCCCTAATTAGTTTTGGGTGTTCATTGGGTAAGTATAAAGGGGGGTAAACGGGGGTCTAATCCCCTTAATTTAGATAAATGGGTTTTTCATGCAGAATTATCAGATTTTCTTCAAATTTTGTATATAGATTCATTGTGGTAAGGCGCTTGCCTGATTAGTTTTGAGTTTTCATTTGTTAAATATAAAGGGGGGAACGGGGGGGGGGCTCACCTCCCTTAATTTAGATAAATGGGTTTTTCAAGCAAAATTCAGATTTTTTTCAAATTTTGTGTATAAATTCATTGTACTAAGGCGCTTGCCAGATTAGATTTTGGGGGTTTATTGGTTAATTATAAAGGGGGGGGGGTCTAATCCACCCTTAATTGTATATATCTTTATTTTTCGAGTGGCATTATTTGAAAAAATAGCATAATATACAATTAGTGTGAATAGCCTGTGAGCTCAATGCCCTCAGTTTAACTGGGCAGTTTTCTTTTTTTATTCTGCAATTATTAAACTAATATTTGTGTCGACGAAAATCCAAGATAATTAAAGTCTCTAGAAGTCCCGTCTTTTTTTTTTACTTACTATTGTTGGCATTTATGTTTATTTATCATAGTTATAAAATAATACATACTTTTTTTACTTGCATTTTCTATTTTTTTTTTTTAAAGTAATTGAGGAAAACATTTACAAAATATATCCTTTTAATATTTGATTCGTTCTAAACATCTTGCAACATCTTAACTGATGAGATACAAAAATGTTTATCATTACCGTCATTGACATTTTTAATTAAATATAGAATTAATTGGGTGATACATATCGCAAAAGTATTCAAAACATAAAATGGCATTAAAAATCGCCATAAAAAGAATTTCTTAAGATGAAATTTTTTTAACAATGTTGGAAGAATGTCTTAATTAACATTATATATTTTTTAAATCTCTACTTTTATATATATATTAAAATGCATTAAAAGTTGCAAAAGAAATGCTAATTATCACCCGTATAAGTCCAAATAAATACACATTTAATAAAGGATACTTATTGTAAAAACCTTTAAAACATAAAATGACATTAAAAACAGCACAGTTTATAAAAAGCGACTTTTTTTGCATGATCATGAATGTTTTTAACATTGTTGGAGAAAAGCATAAATAAATTTAATATAATGTATATATTAGTACTTGATTTACGATAAATACATTAAAGGTTAAATGAATATAGTATGTATGCTTTTTAAAACTTAATTTGCGGTAAATAGTCAAAAATACGTTAAGATGAGAAACAAATGCTTAATCATCACTAGTAAATACAATTAGTTGGATGATACTTATCGTAAAAACATTCAAAACATAAAATTACATTACAAACAGCACAATTTATAAAAGCAACTTTTTTACACGAACATGATTTTTTTTTTAACAATGTTGTTGGAAAGCATAAATCGTTGATTCATGAAAATTTCTCTATCAATTTTGATGCAGACCATGCGTATCTTATCATAGGGCGGAAGTGAGGGGGAGCTAAATTGATGTAATATAATTGAATGTATTTTTATAATATCTTCTCGTGAAGATATTTCCCTCTGGTTTTCTAGCAAACTTGTTGCATTTTGTAACCTTTTCATGAAATTTTTTACTTGGCGAAAAAAAAGACATCACATGGCTGGCAAACAGGGGTACATTTTGGTGGAATTATTTTTTTTATGCATGATACCTCTTCATTTTCGAAAATCTCATCATAGATTGTCGAATCTGTCTGACCTCCCCACGAATCGATTATCAAAAGAAAAGTATTTTTCTTAACGTAGGGAAAAGTTTTTAAATATTCTGCATAGGTTTGCTTTGTCAACTTACCGGATTTTGAACACGTAACGATTACGTTCTTAAACGTGGCGCTCAATTCACTTACCTTCTTTTGAACAATTGGACCAAATGTTCCAGATTGTTCACGTAAGCAAATGAACACGAATGGTAAAACAATTCCAGATGCTGTAAGAGTACTGTGCTGCGAAAGAATGCGTTAATTTATTCATTTTTTTTTTTTTTTTTGACAAACGCTGATTTAGCTCCTCGCTCAGCAAGTGATCTGTTGTAGGTTGTTCGGTACTGGCATCCAATTTGATCCGTATTAATTACGTAATCCAAGTCAAATTTACTAATTAGCACTTCTGTTTGTACACGGAATCTTTCAGCCGCTTCCATTATTTCTTCAATCGTTGTAATTTCTTTGACTGACAAATTTCGTCACTTTACGTTCTCTTATCCGATGGTTCTTTTTAAATCTCTCTACCCATCTGGGACTTGACAGGAAATGGAAATCATCAGACTGAAAACAAGCAGCCGCACTCATTGCCCAGTGTTGTAAAGTCCGTGTCGTGACCTGTATATTAGTAATAAAAAATGAGTTAATAAATTAATATATTCAATTTTTTTTTGCAGTTACATCAGTAATTGAAAAATTTCGTTTTGTTTTACCTGTTCCATATTATTTCGAGCTTAAACAAATCTTTCATACGTTTCATAATCGATGCTTTTCAATTTGTCAAAATAAGTACCTCCACGATTTACATAATCTTTCCATCTACGTAAGAGATGCTTTTGTTTTAAGCGACTTGCTCCATTAGCTTGCAATGATTTTAAACTCCATTTTGGATGGGCTTCAGCTAAAGCAACCGCATTCTTTTTGTACCACAATGGGATATAGTCACGTGGTTCGGGTGAATTTTCCTCAGCCACAAAATTCGCTTCATCTTGAAATCCCGGACACTACATAAATAAATAATTAAAATTAAATTATTTGATTTAGATTTTTTTTATTGAACAATAGATATAATCAATATTTTTGGTAAAGTAACAAAACATACCTCTGTAAATTCGTTATGTTCATCTTCATTCATCATTATCAATTCATCTGAATAAATAATTTGCCGACTGTCCAATATGTCTAAAATTGAGCTATGGAATTCTTAAGCCATTGCTATAGAAGCACTAGAAATATTAACAGATGGCGAATGTGTAAAGAGATAACCATTTTCTAACAATGTCTCGCAATATTTTAGAGCATTCGTTACTTCATATTTTAGTTTTTCTTCAAAGCCAGAATTGTCCATATCAGTGCTTGTTCCTTCCATTATATTACAATCTAGAGAATTTTCCTATATACAGCATTACTCCAAACATTGCAACTGGCTGCAAAAAAAGCTTATGCCAAGGAAAATAATTTCATTCTGATATTTCCATCAAAGTCGCAGCAGACGATTTAAAAAATATATATTTTTTGGTATGTATTGCAAATTTTATCTCATTTACAGACTATTTTTGCTTTTCCAGTTAAATTTTTATGCGTGATATTGGCAGTGTTTTTACTTGTTAGATTGAAAACAAATCTGAAATGTAATCTGTCATTTTTTGTGCGATTGAAAAATGATATTGAGTTTGAACTTTAATGATAAATGTATTTAGAGTGCACTAAATATTTATAAAACTGGGAAAAAACTTAAATATAAGTGTTACTGCTTTAGATATTTTCAAAGAAATAATAAAATTTTAATCTCGCATACGTTTGGGAGATTCAAAGTGAAAATTATTTTGTATAAGTTATACAAAATAAAATTGTATAACATTAAGAAAGAAAAGTGTTTTCAGAACTGTGCTTAAAATATAAAAAAAGTAAATAATAAATCTATACATTAATTAGCTTGGAATTTCGTAAATAGAATATTGGTTTAATAATTGCAGAAAAGCTATAAGATTTTATGAAACATTCTATAATTTATTAGGAAAAATAGAAAAATATATATAATATATATATAAAAAAGTTCAACGTAGAATTCCCACTTCTGCTTGAAACGTACAATGCGCCAAAAAAAAAGGGGGGGGGGACGGAACCCTTGCATTGCGTTCAGAAATCCCGCATGCTAGCGCTGCACCAGAGACCTCGCTCGAAGTAGCAATCTATTGGGTATTATAAACGTATGCTGAACTTTAACCCCGAATTTCTCAAACTAAGGGCCATTTGAAGGAAACCTTTGACCAGGATAGTTAGGGGTTTGACCTCTAACATACCTTAAAATCATCAAAATCTGTGCGCACCATGTTTGGCGGTCTCCTTGTTAGTATCCCAAGGTAAAATTTACAGAAAAGCCAAATCTAATAAGTACTTGGAATTTTAAATTTCAATTTGGTACAATTTTAGTATGAAGACTCTTAACCCTTTTTTAACAAATTCTAGTCAAGCAGCTAATTAAGTTTATTCTGACAATTTTGGAGATCAAAATGTATAGTTTTTCTGACAAACTTTTATCAGTAGATTTTAAATTCCTTGCATCGGTAATTTAAAATATGTTGCAAGATAGAAAGGACTAATGCCACATTTTTTTAAATAAGTTTTTATATATATTTTTGTAATAAAGATACAGGAAATAGTTATATGCAATATATTATAGTGTTAAGTTTTTATATACCAAATGAATGTGGTTTATTTGATTAAAGGGATTAAATTGGTTCTACAACTGGTATAAAAAAAGTTTCCTTTTTCTTTCAGTATCAATCCAAAACACAATTTTCTCTATGAAGAGCTTCATTAACTACCATAATTTGTAATATAAACTTATCACAAGGAACTGAAGTGTCAAAAGCATAAAAGATAAGTTTCCCACCATAGGTTAATTTTATCGCTATTGCTTGCTAAAGAGTTACCGACTTATTGGTTCTTTTGTGCACGTTAATGTGTCCCAGTATTCTCTTCTCCGTACAGCTGGGTGGTGGTACAGTCTAGTTTTTACACACGCTGTCGGAGCATTAACATTTTTTTGTTTTTGAAGTAAAAATCTGCAGTTTACCTATACAAACTGCTATAATTGATATGTAAATCCTACTTCTATTTATAACCACTGCGAGAACGTAAAAATCTGCTTTCGTACTAATTGGTATGACTTCCTATTCATGATTGAAGAAATATATTTTTAAACTCGTTGCATTAGCTGATTTTTGTGTTTAAAGTCTTTGTCATGAGAACTTTGGAAGTCCTTTCTTTGATGTTCGAAATATATATTTAGAAAAATCACTAAAAACATTCAAAGGGCTTAACATTAAAAGTTAAGGCAATGCAAATAACTTTCTATTTAGTGTTTAGACAATTTCAAGGAATCCGTCTTGAATTAGACTGAAAATACCATGTAAATGGTAACTTAGTTTGATCTGCAGTATCTGTTACCCTAATATATAAAACAAATTGACTGGCATCTTAAACTCTGAACATAGTAAATGTAAGATAGTCAAGGCTACTCAATCGGACGACAGGTAGGTATTTTTAACTAAAGTGAAAGCTGCAATCGTATTTAAAGCATTGTAACCAATGATTTGAAGTAATTTTTCCAGATTTTTTTTTTTATAGTGAAATTTTAAAAAAACCAATTTTTGGGCATTTACCCTTCCCACATCGCTGGTTGTATTATCTATGAATGTTGGACTGAAGTCCATTAGAAGTTTCCCCCCCCCCACACACACATATATATTTACAATGTTTTAGATTGAGAAATAGGATCAGAATTTTTTATTTCGACGTATTTTCAGACTACTTTGAGGGTAGAAAATTTTAAATTCTGCTCTTCTCTGAAATTGTTTTAATCTTATCTCTTCGGGCAAGACATTCCATGTTTTCTTCAGAGCATTTTGTCCAATTTTATGTCTGCAGTAGGAAACAACTTAAGATCACCGTGATACTAAATGTTGGCAAGTCTTCTGTCGATTTGAGTAGAATACTTTATGGTTTATAAAGCTGTTTTTATGAAGATCTTGTATATAACTTACTGAAACTATCTAATGAGCTTATTTTACACATTTAATGTGTTATTTTTTCACTGTGTAGCCAACAGCTGTAAATAAGAATTTAAAACGTTTTCTAACTTCCCAGAAATGTTTCTTCTATCCAATGATTCTTTAGTTCAATGATTCTTTAGTTAAAGTTCTCAACTCAGCAGAGGATGACGTTTCATATTTAACCCTGTTGCTGTGTTCATTTCAAATGAAGTGTTCGAATCCAAATGGACCTAATTTTTCTTATTTCAATTACTAAATACCCTTTATATTTTTGAACAAAATTAATGGAACAATCTTTTGCTTTTTAAGAAAGTATTGTGCATAAAATAAATTTTTAATGCATATAATCCATTTAATTGAAGGTACAAAAAATAAATTATAAATATCAAACCTTTATAGATTTCTTGTTAGAAAAAAATTATCCGATAAATGTAGCAATTTATCAAATCTTCAATAATAAAAAAATGATCAAAATTAAGGATTCGACATGCATGTAGTATTCAATGTTTTGTCTTGCATCTTTATTAAAATGAACAAATGCATTCTAGAAGTCAAAATTTAGATTGACATCTACCTTTTTTATTGCAATCCATGGTATGTTACTTTCAATAAAAATCGTGCGTCAAGCATGGATTGACACGTTCCGTTAGTTTTCTGGATGTGTTGGAACTTCACTATTAGGTGAAAGATATGGAAGTAAACGGATTAGAAAATTATCAAACATTGAAAAAGTTATTGAAAATGCCTGCCGTTGTCAAAAAAGTAGTCTTATTTGTGCAGCTAGAAATAGATGCTGTCCGTAAATTCAACTTCGGGTTCATCGTCAGAAGCTTCAGAAATATCTTCAAATTCCGATAAAAAAATTTACATCCGAAGCAGCTAGTACCATATCGATTAAGATCTATCCATCATTGAAGTAATAAAACAAATCTGTTATGAGCTGGCATTGGTATTAAAATTGCCAATTATGACTCTCGGGCCAGTTTCAAAACTGCGACTTTTCAAAATAAAACGGGAAATCCGCTCAACTTTTAATGCTCATGACATTCATACGCCACCAGGCAATCGTCGACTAAAGGTTAGAGGGGGAATTACCTCAAACTTTTGGAACTTCTAATTCTAAACGTTTGTCTAGACCAGTGGTTCCCAAACTTTTCGGCTCGTGGAGCCCTTTTTGGTAAGAATTTCTAAGGCGGAGCCCCTTAAACCCCACGGTACTCTATGGTTTACAAATTAATGTTTTTTGTGCCTATGGAGTAGAGAAAGATCTGCTGCTGGATAAGAGTCCGAACCAGTAGTTTCCAACATGGGGCCAAGGTTCTTAGTTTGGCCCTTTTCTTTATACAGAAATTCTGAATTCATCTAGAAATTTTGAAAATCAAATTTCCTATTTAACCCCTTAACAGTTTTATTTAATATTACTATTACTGAACACAATAAATTAAAAATAAGGACTATAAACCACATTTTTTGTATTAAGCCTTGTATAATCGAAATACGTCCGCACAAATTATAGTTAAAAATTTGATTTCTGAAAGCTTTTAGTAACGAAGAAAACATTCTTGTTCGAGCAATACTGTTAAGAGGTTAATGACATCCATTTTTAAAATAAAAAATATTCTTTCGGGATTTCCAGCAGGAACTCTGAATTGAATATCAAAATGGTAACCCTGTTTGGGTCATGCATTGCAATGGGGCTTACGTGAAACTATTATTTATGGCGCACACATAGAAAAAAATTAATTTGTGCAGTTTTCGTTTACAAAGAGACTTCTGTATAATCCCAAAAGGCTACTCGAGAAAAGAAAGAAAATGCATAAGCTCAGTCGCCCATGAGTAATTATATAACACGTCTTAGCTAGTTCCGCCCACCCCTAATAGAATGATGCGATTACGGATTCTTTTTTCGTACTGCTTTACGTTTCTAGTACTTCTAAACATGAAACTAAAACCTCTCTTCTGAGCTTCTTTTGAACCATTTTTTAAAAATACATTTAGAAGCAGATCATCGTTTTAGTGTTTAAGTGGGCGGGGCAAAATCTATAACCAGTATTGTTAGGTGCAGCATCGTTCGCTTTTTTGGATGTTTTATTTGAAGCATTTAGCTATTATAGTTTTGAAAGAAACTTTCTTTCACCATTGTTTTTGCCTCAAAATAGATACACGGTTAAAAGCTACACATGTTAAAAGAACTGCAACTAGTAGAAAAACTTTACTAAGAAAGCGTGGTATATGGGTGGGGTTAAATTTATGGCAGGATGGGTACTCATTGACCAAAAGTCTAAGCAAGGGGTGGAGTTGAGCAAAAGTTTAGATTGTTAGTGTGATGGCAAATGTAAAGAACCAATATATATTTTTAAATTGCTACAGCCTTATTGCTACAGCCTTACTCTGTCAGGAAAATGTGGCATCGTAACATAAGAATCTGCTTTGCTAATGCCAAGACCAATTAAAACAAAATTTTAAAGAGGGGTTGGTAAGTGATACAAAATGTTAAAAAAATGAGTTTTCAGCAACATACATTGCTTTAAAAATTAAGTACAATTATGTAAAATCATAAAGAACAACTAAATAATAAAATTATTAATAAGATATTGTAAAGTTAAAATAAAAACGCTAAATATTGCAGTAATAAAAATGTTGGAGTAAATTATAAGTTACAAGAGTAATTTGACTACAAATTTTAACTACAATATAAAATTTAGACCAAGCCATTATAAAAATGAAACATAAATATTTATTTCGTAAATGTATATGCATAGCTGCCAACTTTTACGCTTTTTTCTACCACTAAAATTTTACAGAAAATTTAAGCTTATTAAATCGCAGAAATCATGTGATTCAATAAGCCGAAAAATTCTATTAATTTTTAGTGGTAGCAAAAAAGCGTAAAAGATGGCAGCTATGCATATGTTTCATTTTCACGAACAGGGTGTCAAAATTAATTACAACTTCTGAAAAACTGAATAGGTTAAAAATTGAAGCAATTTTGAATTTTAAACTGAAATAGACTATGAAATTTGAGATTAAACCACTTGCATTAAAATATTAACGAAAATCTAAAACCAATTAAGCTTTTATTGTTTCAGTGATACTTTTAACTAACGCATTTCTCAGTGAATATAGCAAGTAATAGACTATAAAATACCTCATTTTAAAGATCGTAAAGAGTGAAGCGATAGAAAATAAACAATGTGAGACACACTTACATCATTAGGAAGTTAGACCCTGGTTACAACATATGAACAACATATGGAGTATAAACATATGAATAGGCGGAGATCCAAAGAACAAAACTGTTCTCCCTTTCGTTCGGCAAGCAGAGATACCAGCTCTGGCGCGCCTTTGCTCTTTCGATTCACGTTGTGCATTCAATTCAGAATACTATTTCTTATAGCTTATTTTGAATTTAATTTTTAAAACACATTAAATGCAGAAACAAAAAAATAAAGTAGCTCAAACCAAAAATATTATATAGAAAATAGATGTATAATGCAAATTTTTATGCAATTTTTAAAAATGTATTGCAGTATTTTCAACCCAGTGTTAGATGTAATTATTTGACACAAATTCCTACATACTTTCGAAAAAATTTCCCTTGGAATATGCTAATTTGTTTCATGTTTTCTTTATTTTCCTGGAACGCCGCGGAGCCCTTGAAAAGTATAGGCGGAGCCCCAAGGGCTCCGCGGAGCACACTTTGGGAACCTCTGGTCTAGACTGTCACCATTACGTTTCCAGCAATAAAATGTAACCATATAAAATACAATCTAAATTTATAATATATTGATATTTTAGATTTATAAATATGTATTCTTCATATTACAAAAGAGAATGGTGCTTTTTTTTCTTTTTAAATCTACGCACTTTAGAATAAGGGTAAAAAAAAAACCCGAACAGTGTATATCAACTTTAGACAAATAAGCTTATGTTGCAGTCAAAACAAACGAATGTTTCGCAGAATAGCCAACAGAACACATTCCTGCAGCTACAACGCAATAGCAATGTTTATTTTTAATTTTATTGCAAAATTAAATTTCTTTTTGGGCGAAATGTACCCTAACACAGCAGCACGGTTGTATAGAATAGCATGCATGATGTGTGTATGCAGAGTACATTTGCCCACTTTGGATACTTTTTCCACATTTTTTGTTAGATTTTTCAGTTGCAGATTTTTTGTATTGATAAACATGTGAAAAGAATTTAAATTTATCTATTGCCAAATTATAAATTTTAGGGTGTACAAAAATGACTACGTAAGAGGGGGCAAGACGTGTTATTTAAAGGGTAATTAAATGAAATTCGGAGGAATTTAATATATAGCTACTTAAAGTAAGAGAACATTATGCTTCTTGTAATCCGCAACACTTGTTTCACTCTAGAGATGTTTTTAAGTCTTCAAATTTTGTAGCGGAACAATAACCGAACCAACGAGTTAACTAGCTTTTATTGAATTTTTCACTAATGTTGCATTATTTTTAAGAGGTCTCTCATTGGCCTAATCCTTCAGTTTTGCATAGTTTCACTAAACTTAGCCTGAATAAAAGTTAACTCTCTATGACCACGATGGAGGACTCAATCTTGCCATCTGTTAATTTTTAGTTTCATTATTTCAGTACATTATATTTTTTGGATTGAACCCTTAACTGCTGATAGCGGTCTTTCAGAATGCGGCATTTGTTTTTCGTAGTTTAACTTTCAGATTAACTACAGATAGTACTAGGGCTCCAAACGAAGCACTAATATCTCTAGACTTCTGGATATTTAAATTGCAAAAATCCTATACATATAGTTTAGTATATAAACGCAGTATCTTAGGAGTTAATAAAGCCTTTTTAATATTTCTATAAAGTGATCTCTAGTACCGCTCACAGGAGTTTTGCTAAAATGCAGTAAAAGGTTGGCAGTAAAAGGCAGTAAAAGGTTGAGTGACCCTCCGCTGCATCGCGCTGCTTAAACCCATGTTCACCATGCTAACAGGTAATGAATTGGCATTTGTATCCATATTGCACTGAAAACATAACTTCGCAGTTGAGTATATTTGAGAAAGTTAAATTTCAAATTCGGTTAAATTAACTGTTTATCTCAACTATGGATACCAATCTCGCATTTACCAGGGAATGGAAAATGTCTTTAATCTCCTAGTTCGTAGAGGGGGGGGGGTGATTAAGAGAAATTCAAAAGACACTTAGACTTTAGTTTAATTTTTCAAGAATAAGTCTCAAATGACTGTCTAAAGGAAGTAAACTGCCCCTTTTTGATTTTAACCATTGACATGTGCTGCAATATAACACAATGATGTTCTTTGTATAAAATAGAGGCCAGGATAAGAGGCCCGGTATACAGAAGTACAAATACTTAAATTTTTATTTAAAAGTAGTAAATACAGACTATAATACTGGACATTCGATAGTTCACATGTGTTATTCATAATCTGTATGTACTCTTAAATAAAAATTTGGTAAGTATTTGTACTTCTGTATACCGGGCCTCATTTATCTTGGCCACTCTGTAGAACCAACCCTCATTAAAATAAATGAAGAAATATCCTCATTAAAGAAATAAAATTTGCAATGTGCAATAAAGTAAAATGTAGAAAAACCGGCAGTTAACTCAAGTGTTTTTTAAGGATTTGGCTATATTAGGTATGTTCTTATGCTAGTAAAATATTGGATGAGATTGGAGAGTTAGCGTTTAAGTGTCCCTTGGGAGCTTGCGTACAAAAGTCTGGCAAATTTTAAAATGAAGGGTGCGGGCCTATAATTAAAATATTACTCCTATACTCCCGGCCTATACTCCTCGGCTCTATATAATTAAAATTTCTATAAACAAGTAAATATCTTAACTCTTGTTTTTAAATCTTGTCTGATGTATCGCGAATTTTATTATACACCTATATTACTCGATGGACGCCTCTGCTTTTTAAAAAAATTTAGCTTAGTTGGAGAGCGGTATTAACGATTGAACTAGTAGTGGTACACACGTGTACCAGCCGTTGAAAAAGGTATTCAAATGGTAAATTAGATGTATTCCAACCGTGTCAACATGTTAAAGTACTCTGTTCAGATAAAACATTGACCAACAGCCTTAAATTTCTACCGACGCTATACAGAGTGTTGCAAAAGGTTATGGCGACTCTTAAATTTCTGAAATATTCCTCCAAAGACAAAACTTAAATGGCTTTCAGATATAACGTTTGGTTTTTGAGACTGTACACGCATTAAAATGCTCAATTTTGTTAAGATTTCTTGGTCTTATAAGCTCAAGTTCTCTCTGTGTTTTGACAAGTAAGACTAAATTTTCGTAGACTAAAACCTTGAGTTTAACCCTTAACTGCTGGGATAGAAATTGTCAACTACTGTGAGCGTTCTGAGATCGCTTGATCAAAAGATGAATAAAATGCTCTATTAACTCGTAGTATACTGTTTTTGTAAACTTCATGCATAGTGCTATTAAAATTCACCTATTAGTCTCTAGCGATAGTACTAGGGGTCCAAACAATCTCCAGTAAATTAAAAGTTCAACTGTGAAAAATTGAAAACTGCGGTCTGACAAGGAGAGGACCAAGCTTGGTAATCTGATTTTTATGTTGTAGGGTAGAAGCCCCTTAGTCTCAAATTCAACGGACTTCACACAACGCACCTTGATCCTCGAGAAAGTCTAATTTAACACAACTTGAATACTTCGTAACGAAATTACTGCGTTGGTCGTAGCTCAGGTGTTATGGCATCTGCTCTTTGATCCGCCGGTCCGGGTTCGAGACTGGGACGAGCTGAGTTTTTCTCATTTTCTGTTTTATAAATATACTTGTAATTATTTAATGTCTATTACAAATTTTAATATCTTGCATTAAATGTTAACGTATTTTTAAGCTATTAAAAAAAAATTTCTAGTTTAGATTTTTTTAATGGATCCTTTATTGACTAGTAAATTCCAAAATCGTTACAATCTTACCTTATTTTATTAATTATAAATTAATTCAAAGCGCAAGCATACTTAGTGCAAATTTAAAAATCTTTATGCAAAAAGTTAAAATTTAATTCCCATGTTAAACTTTAATATAATGATGCTTCTTGCTTTAAAAACTGTAGTATTATCGCATTGACTTAAGGCAATATATAAATGTTTCTTTAGAATCTCGAATTGACACAACTGTTCAATATCATTGAATCGATAAAGCGTATATGAAATAAATTTTATAAGTGAATAAAATTAACTGTTTAATGATTTATACGACTATTTAGTTACAAATAAAAAATAGATTAACATTATAATGCACAATATAATTTTTTATTTGGTTTATATAAATACAAGTATATTTATAAAACGTAGCTCGTCTCGAACCCGGGCCCGCGGATCAACGAACAAACGCCATAACTAAGCTACGACCAACTCAGCAATTTCGTTAAAAGTATATAAATTGTGATATAATATTAGACCCCCTATTTCTCAAACTAAGGAGCGTTGTAAGAAATCCGTTGAACCTGAGACCAAGGGGCTTCTACCCTACAACATATATAAAAAATAATCTGATTACAAAGCTTGGTCCTCTCCTTGTGAGACCGCTAACAATTAAGGTTAAAATGCTTTGAATTTTATGAAATTTGTTTTCTACACTGAACTAGGGTTCGGAAAGCGCAGGAATTTCACAAACTTGGATGTATCCTAACTCTAAGTTTAGGTCGTAGAATTGAATTTTTAATGTTACTTCATGCTCCAACAATAGTTTCTTAAATCTCATAGGAGCTGGGATTACATAAAAATTTCCTATTTAACCTCCTTTCAAATACTTGCAATATCTAAAAGCTACTTTTTCCAATTTGAAGTATTTCTTTAATCAGCTGTTGAAGAAAAATAGCCATAAGCTTTTTGAATCGCCCGGTATAATTTCGGATCTTTAAGGGTGTAACATAGCATTGACTTAAGTTACGAACATTTTTTTCTTCTAAGGTACACTTTATACACCGGAAGATCTAGTCTTATTAAAAAGATTTAAATCGAAAGGTCTATTTTGAAACTAGAAGTAGAGTGCACCATAGCGATTAAATAAACTTTAATCGCTCGGCTATAGCCCCGAGTGCTGGCTGTAATCTAGCGAAACTTTTTGGTTGGATTACAGCCAGTACTCGGGGCTATAGCCGAGCATGGTTCTTTTGAACCCTTTTTAATTTGTTTTTCCCACCTTACACTGATGGAGATCTTTGTTTAGATCTTCGAAGTTTTATAATTTGTGTGCTTCAATGTTTTTAGCTTTTTCGTATATTACACTTTACTAAACGGTGAAGATTTGCGAAACTTTCAAAATACTGTAATGTATGCTTGACTCTTGTTTTTGAGTCTAATGGCTTTCGATGGTTATCTTATTTCAAATACTACCCGACTTGTTTGACATAAGTAGTCTAATTTTAAGGATTTGGTTTCGCAGAATGAATTTATTTTCTGAACATTTACATTATAGTAACTCTTTGCTCGCAAAATTTAACCTCTTGGTGTGTACAATAAATTGAAAAAGGTGGAGATTCTTGTCATATTTGTTCAGTATAGCAGTTTCTTGCCTAAAAACCATAGGCAACATTAAAACTTACGTTGCGCATTGATTGTTCTGCTTAAATTCGCATTTCTGCATATCTGTGCTTGTTGCTTTTTCCCCCCCCTTAAGATAATAAATTTAGTATAACATTTCAAAGGGCACATTTGAGTTTTTTTGCACGAGCAAAGATGGGCATAACAAATTTTTCTTTGTGGAAAGTAGTTGCGCTGTTAAATGAAACCTGAAAAGCAATTATGTGTAGTAAAGTTTTATTTTTGCTTTCGGTGCCGTTTCAGGACAAATATTCCGAAAAATGAAGTCTGTTACAAATTTTGAGAGCCTGCTGGAAGGTTTAAATAACTGAAAGTAAGCAGCGTTTTAACACCTTCCTGCTGTTATGCAAGAGTTCATATGAATTATGCTACCCATAGGTTAGTTTATTCTTGCTAATCTTGTTTTCTTTTTTTTAGACACACTACCTAGAACTTAAGGACGATGGTGTCCATCCATTGCTTATGAAGGCACCTGCCATCGAGGAAGGTATTTAATTTTTTAATCTGAAATAAGTTCGCATGATATTCTTTTGTCTTTGAGTGAAATATAAAGCATACTAATTGAGACAAATGCATGATTTGGGGTGAGGGGTCTAAAATTGTGCAATGTTATTTTTAAAATTAGCGAAAATACTTAAATTTCTTAACACTTTTTTTAAAATGTCTAATGCTGTTCATGTAATTGCTTATTTTTCAGACCTCCACTACGTATAGAAAAATTAGTTTGATCAATTTCTACATAAGTGTTCTAATTTTAAAAAAGAAAAAAAAACTATAATTATGAGCTTGCAGTAGGACATTCGCAAGTTAATGTAAAAATAAAAATGAGAGCATTCTTCATAAATTGCTCATTTGGATTTCAATATTTTAACTAACAAGGGACGTGCAATCTCGGCCAATCTCGCCAGGAAAGTTCCTAACTGGTAATGTTGCGTGGCAAATTTTGGCTCTGGTTACAAAGTCTTGTAAAAACGGTAATTATATATTCAGCGTTATTCAATGACATATAATCTTTCTATTAAGGCTATAATCCTACGTACTTATTTTCTTGAATTAACATTTTTATTGAACTTTAAAAATTTTCTTGTCTGCTATTGCTCGACTGAGCGCTAGTACGTATTTCAGTAACATATTCATATGCATTTAACCTATTTAATTGGCTTAATCTTTAGTAATTAACTTGCTTACCCTGCAATTGTTCTTTCTGTTGCTTTTGGTTCAGTTATCTTGTGTTTTTGGAGTTATTAGCAATTTTATGTGTTTTGGTGGGAAGTTCCCGGTTTTAGTTTTGATAGCCATCTTGTTTTAGAGTGGAGCTGAGTTGTGGAGCTGCTGTTGTGGTCTAGCTTTTATTATTGGGATTTTGGGTGCCTTTATTTTGGAGATTTTGTCCCTTTTCAGTTGTAGCTGTTTGGTTTTGTTGCACTGCTGTTGCCTTGTTTAGAGTTGGCTTGAATGCCTGGTTTTGAGGAGAGTTTTGTTTATCTTTACTGTGTCAGGGTTGCGTAGTGGTTTGTGTATTGTAGTTTCCGAGGGTACTCTGTGTCTGGTGTTTTTTCTCTTGGACGTAGCAGGAGTTGAGTTACTGTGGTCTGTTCAGTCGCCATTTTATTGCATCATTTTGTGCCGCTTTATTGGTTCATTGCTGGTTTTTGTTTGTATTGCTGTTTTGGGTGTTTTGTTCTTCGGGTTTACTATTGTCTACCACGGAGGAGAAATTTGAACTTATTGAGGAAGCTGATGAATTGGACTTCATGGGGGTGATGCAGAGTTTGTGTGCCCAGGTGTATGAGGCGCGGGAAGGTATGAGAGTGAGGCAGAACAGGGTGTCCGCGACTATGGTGGCAGCGACAAAGAAAACTCGAGACTACCTGACCATGAGATCAAAGTTTACAGAGAAAATATAGTTTGACACCAAAATCAAAGCAATGGAGAGGAATAACATGGAGCTGGCTGCAAAAATCTCTCGCGATCCTCGTCTAGTGTAGAGGTTTCGGCTAAAAGTTAAGAACCCCGTAGACAGACAGGATGAATTTTCTGATATTGTTTCACCTAAAGATAAGGAAATGGACGTTACCACAGTGAAGAATGAGAGTACGTAAAGTGGATCATGACTTGGGAGAGCCTAGTGACATTCTGATAACGAAGGTGGGACAGGTTCTTTTAAAAATGAGTAATAAGACACGGACGCTGCTCGGACTCTATTGCATTGAGATGAAGACTTGAAAGATTAAATACTGATAAATATACAAAGTAGAGGAAGGGTAAGGATCTTGGTTCTTCGTGTGTGGACCCTGGGGTAGAGAAGTTCTCCTGAAGAGTTTTGGATGTGATGAAGACTAGCGATGTGCCTATGGATAAAATTTGGGAAAAACAGATTGATCCAGTCATCCTTGTGCATACCCTAGCCTATAAATATGACAATCTGTATTTAAATTGAAATTTTTTACTTTCAAAAAATGTATTTTGAAAAAAGGTGGAAGTGTAATATTTTAACTTTAAATCCGATCACTAAAAGACTAAATTCGAAAAATATTTGAAATTAAACATTCCTTGGAAAAATGTCGCACAAAATGTATAAAAGTCAGCAATAGTTCTTTTCAGTCATCTTCTGCAATCTGTTTCACAGCCGATGTTGCCTACGATCTCGCTAGCTCTAAAATCGCCTGAAATATTTACTTTTTGTCTATTTGTAAAGCGGAGTTTCACATTCTTGCTTAAAACTGCCGCTGAGATTTGGCACAATTACCTAAGTGTGCCCCCCCCCCGTCCCTTAATGGATTATCTAAAATTGTTGAAATACATATTTAACTATTTTTTAGTACATTTGTTACCCTAAATTTTACGCTCCTACCTATTACTCAGATGTCAAAATGACATTCGACCCCCATTTAACCTCCTTTAGTGGCTGAATTTCTAATATTGCAGAAATACATGTTAGAGTTGATTTGTTATCCTGAATCTGCGATTTCAAGCTCCTAACTAAAAATGCTGCTGCGATATGGCGAACATTCGAAATGACCTAAAATTTTAGACTCCCATTTAGCCCCCTTAATGGGTGAATTTCCAAAATTTCACGCTGTTATACAAAACTACTGATGAGATATGGTGAAAAGGTGAAACATCGAAAAATTTCGACCCCTGTCCTCCATTTAATCCACTTAGTAGTTGAATTTCTAAAATCGCCTAAAATACATGTTTTACTATTCTTTAGATTTGTTATCCCGAAATTTACGCTCCTGCCTATAACTTCTATTCAGAAATGGCAAAATGACACAACATTCGATCCACTATTTAACCTCCCTTAGTAGCCGAATTTCTAAAATTGCTGAAATACTTGTTTAACTATTTTTTAAGGAATTTGTTATCCTGAATTTCACGCTTTTTGCTAAAACTGCTGATGAAATAGGGTGAAAAAGTGATCTCAAATTTTCGACCCTTCGTCTAACCCCCTTGGCAGTTGAATTTCTGATTTCGCCTGAAATTCATGTTTAACTATTCTTTAGTAGATTTGTTATCCAGACTTTCACGCTTCTAACTTCTACTGAGATGGCAATAGCGTAAAACATTCTACCCCCATTTAACCCCCCCCCCCTTTAGCGTCTGAACTTCTGAAATGCGTGTTTAACTATTTTTTAGTTGATTTGTTATCCTGAGTTTCATAATTCTACCTATAATTTCTCCTGAGATGACAATGACCTAAAATATTTGACCTCCTATTTAACCCCCCCCCCTTAGTTGCTGAGATACATATTTATCTTTTGTAGATTTGTTATCCCGAATTCCGAGCTAACTAAAAATGCTGCTGAGATATGGCGAACAGGCAAAATGACCTAAAACTGTCAACCCCCATTTAATTCCCTTAATGAATGAATTTCTAAAATCTCTAAAACGTAATTTTTTATATTATCCCGATTTTCACGTTCCTACCTAAAACTGCTGCTGAGATAGGGCGAAATGACTCGAAACTTTCGACACCCCATTTAACGCCCTTAGTGGCTGAATTTTTAAAATTGCTCAAATCTAACTTTTAGTAAATTTGTTATCCAGAGTTTCGCGCTTTTCACAAACTGTTGCGAAAAGGCAAAATGACCTAACTTCAGATCCCCCCCCCCCCCATTTAACCCCCTTACTGGTTGAATTTCTGAAATGTGTTTATTTTTTAGTGGATTTGTTATCTTTAATTTCACGCTCTTACCTAAAACTGCTGGTGAAATATGGTGAAAATGTGAAATCAACGCAAATTTTCGACCCCCCCTCCCCCATTTAACCCACTTAGTGGTTGAATGTCTAAAATCGCCTGAAATACATGTTTAACTGTACTTTATAAAGAATTGTTATCCCGAATTCCACGCCCCTACTTAAAACTCCTGGTGAGATATGCCTAAAAGACAAAATTATCTAAAACTTTACTCTCCATTTTAGGTTGTGAATTTTCAAAAATCCTTTTAGTGGTTGCTTACATTGTGTAAAGATGTCTTTCAAATTTCATTGTTCTAGGACACTGTTGAGGCTCGGCGTTAATTATGAGAAAATCAAGCTTCTCTTTTTTTTTTTTTTTTTTGTATTGATAAGTATAGCATATTTTTTTAATTGCCAAGTTAAGTTTTTTGCTAATTAAGGATAGAATTTTTTTTACACTGGATTTTATAAAAGCACATTGCATTTTTAGACAAGTAATTATGTATGCTATCTTTTTTTATCTGCCCAATATTTAAATCTGTCGGTTGTTCGAAAAAAAGTTTGACGAAGAAAAGTGAATTTTAAGTAACTCGGCGTTTTTTTAAAAAATCTGTTTATAAATCTATGAAGATGAGTTTGGTCTCAAATTTAATTTTTTCTTTAGATTCTTCTAATTTTAATTTCTTTCCTGCGACGCTTGTTTAATTTGATACCTGGATTTTTTTTTTTTTTTTTTTTTTTTTTTTTTTTATGGCATGTTTGGTCGATCTAACATTGCGAAGCTGTTTACTGTAAGTAAGCAGTAGTGGTCTGTAGTCCAGTTCTTGGCGTTGTTTGGCTTTTTTATAGCTTGGCTTGGCAGAGCAACCACCCTGCTTGATGTAGATGTTTTGTCCAAAAATAGTCCCAGCATTTAAAATTAAAGAATTTTACCTGAACTAGGTATAAATGAGACTTCCTTTTAAGGTAGCTCATTTTGTCTGCAATAGCTTATAAGTAAACTTAAGTCAATAGATTGCGTTATCGCAACCTACAAAAATACAACATTAAATGTACGCTTGAACTATCATTATTACAAGTTGTCTATGCAATGCCGTCTGTCGATGAAAATTTGAGTAATTTTTTTAATTGCAGCAAACAAAATTTGGGTTGTGTTCGAAGCATATCGCTTATTTAATCTCTGAAGTTCATAATTAACTTTGATAAAGTTAGTGTCCATCTTTGCATAGCCTGTATATTTCCTAAGTATATTTTAATTTCTACTACTAAAATCTTTACAGATGAGAAGGATCTCGTTGAGAAAGTTGAGAAGATCCTTGAGAGAAGTTTGTCGCCTCTTCCAGAGTCCATCCTGACTTTGGAACTAGGAGCAATTGGTGATCCGTGCAGCCAGGTTCCTTGCACCCAGTGGTGCGATTGCTTGCCATCGGATGCCAGAGAAACTTTTAACAGATTTATTCAGAAGTCTGGAAAGACAGAAGACTATAATGAAGTTTGTCATCGGCGACAGTCTGTTATGCAAAGGCCCTTGTTCAAACGGTCTTTCTCTGCTGATGATGCTCCTATGTATGGTCGCCTTGGTGAAACTTCAACAGTAGAGTCCAAAGATATGTTATTGTTGCGTAGGAAAGATCCTCTTAATTACTTTAAAATTCATTCTTCAAACTCCTTAGTAAACGGAAGGAAATACAAATCCTGCGATTTAACAGATCAGCAGTTGTATACAAACTCTAATGTGAAATCCAGTATCTGGGGCAAGTTTGATGGTGTCGATAGTTTGTGGCAACCTCTACCAGAATGTACGCCTCTAAATGATGTTAATCAGAAACCAAATATTCATAAAAGAGGTAATTATATTCCAGTCTTTTACTTTAAGTTATCGCTAAACTGAAAAGGTAAACTGAATTTTTCCTATTTTTCAAAATTTTTTTATTTTGAAAATTAAAATTTTTACTAGTTTTTTTTTTTCCTTATTTAAGAAACAAATAGCTGGAAATTCTTTTTAATTTCGTAACGTTCTTCTAAAACTTTTCATATCTGCAATGTTTGAACATTCTATCTCTTACGTGTCATTTTTATACCATGTTTCCACCCCTTTATGCCTAGCGTCCCCAAATGACTTTTTCTCGTAAGGAATATTGCTTTCTGGACACATTGTGTAAGGAAAGAATTGTGAACTAAAATTGTTCTTCAGATTGGTCTCCCATATGGCAAATGTTTGTTTTAAACTATTGTCGCAAGAACTGTAGATTTTCGTAAAAATCTGACGATGGATTATATATTTAAATTTTTAAACTACTTTCCAAAATTTTCTCTACGTTCTATATGGAAAATCAAGGAACTGCAACAGGGTATAAGTGGTGAATATTGCGCAGATGGAATATAGAAAGTGGTAACGTCTGAAGTTTTAAAACAGGAGATAGGCATTCGAATACTTTGAGATTTCATTCTCAAATTTATAAATCTCGGTGTACTACTTATACTCTTCAGTACTCTGAAAGTAAAGTGGAGTCGCTCCAGACTTTACGATTTCTGTCAGTTTAAGCAATTTGCAAACAAAATATTGATTATATAGTGACTGAATGCAATACAGAGAATTCGGATACAAATATCTTAATTTTGTAGTTGTAACTTGTCAACATTTGTGCGGGATTCAGATTATAAATTGAAGGGGTGGTCTTTCAAGATGAGCAAAAACGGTCTAGCCGGATAAGCATAGCAAAATGGCCCCCACGGACAGTGTTTCAAATAACATGTATGGTAATAAAGCATACCATGAGAATATAATGGTGTTTTTAGCCCCTGACCTTGAACTGTCCTTGAGATAAGCGGGGAAGTCTGAACCGACGCCACTATTTTTCAAATGAGTTTTTCTCAAAGTATAAAAGTTAAAGAAATGAAACAAATTATTGAAAAATATATATTTTATATTTTCATATTTTTACACAATTTTTAACATAAAAAAGTAAACGAATATAGTAATATTTACACCAACCTAAAAATTACAGTAATGCTCAAGGTATGTACTTTAAAATAATTCGTTAAAATCAAAGATGCGCGATTTGAGTTATAACAAATACTAACAACGTGTTTTCCTATATTCCGGTTTGAATTTGTGAAATTACGCGCGTATTATTGGTACTGCAAAACAAATGCAATAAGTGAGTTGTAAGTACATACCTAAGTCTGTAAATTAGATATCTCGCTCGTTTAATAGAAAATGACAACTCCAAAAATAACATTTTCTGTACAGCTGTTTTTAAAAATTTAACAATCTTTTGTTTATTGATACTTTTCCCCTTGTAATTTTTTTTAGGTTGCTAGATTTGTTATTCTAGTAGCAATAACTCAAGTGTCACCTCTATCGCAAAGAATAATGTAAACACGTTGGAAAAGAATAGTAACACTTTTGCTCTCTGACGGTATAATAGAACTGCCACTGTTAAATTTTTCCAGATAAAAGTAACCGCTCTTAAAACTTAAACTGTATCTCAAATGGAGATTAAGTTGTCACTTTTCTATTAAATGAGTGTTTATAGGCCCTATTTTAACAATGGATTAAACATTGCAATATTGACCAATTGTTTCATATAACAGTACATTTTTAATCTGTTATGATTAAGAATTCACTTTATACTATAAAGGAGAACATTTCAGAAAAATAGCCTTTTCGAAAATATTTGAATAATCATCTCATTTATCATAACATTAACAAGTCTTTTCGATTGATATTAATGTTTCAGCAGGGCGTGTATTCGTGATAAATCTTCCATGAGATGGGTAATATATTACACTTGCCACATGGGAGCAAAACCAAAGTCCTGTTACCATTAGGACAATTACAGCAGTACTTTTGAATGCAGTTGATGTTGTAACTAATATTTGATGTAATATGCGGATCCGGCGCCAGAGGAAGGTTGGAGCAGCTACCTCTCATAAGTAGAGGGTGCTCTTCCTCCGGAGAGCTCGTACTAAGAAAAAGTAAAATTAGGAGGGGTAAAAGACAAACTGTACAAAATCGGGAATTAGTCCTGTACGTCTATGCAACATAAATTATCTATTTTAAGCAAACGTTGACTATTAATGATTCTAAATCTATGAGATGACTACATTTTACAATGAAGTTGTCTGATAAAGACTGCTCATTATCAATAGTTATTTAGTGGACGAGTTGGTACCTATTGGTCCCACAACTTTGTTCCAATGAATTTCGGTTGCAAAGCATTCAGATGAAGACCTTCAGGAGTTTTTGATATACGATCTAGGCCCTTATTCCTTATCCGTATTAGACAATGGTTTAAGAATATGAACCAAATCTACTCTCTACAAGGCATTCAAACAAGTGGTTCAGATTCAGGATTCAATTCGTCATTGATGGTGGTTTTATTGCATAAGGTTGTTCAGCTTAAGAATCGGTCTTTTTCAACAATCTGCGACAAATATGTTGAGTATGTACAGTCAAAATACAAACCAGTCTTTGACTGCTAACCTGATGACTTACAAAGGTGGTACAAAAACTGCTGAGCGTCTGAGACGAGCAAAGAAACATTCTTCAGCTGACGTTGTTTAACGGTACAATACTTGCCATTTCCAAAGAAGTTTCTTGCCAACCCAAAAACAATTTTAGATTAATATCAGATTGACAAGTTATCCGCATAAGACGCCAAGCACCTTGATTGTAAACAATGCTTTGTCCTCTGCATTCAAATGAGAGGGTGATCATAGTTGGGGAGGATGTAGAACTCTTCGTCATTTTGATAGGTTTCTGCAAGGCTGAAAAAGTTATCTTTTTAAAACCCGGGAAGGACTAATTCTCCAGCGACACTTTCTCAAACTAATGCTGTGAATTCAACGGTTGAGATAACATCCTCTTCCTATATTCTATGAGTGAGATACACTGTCAGTACCATTTATGCAAGGAAAATTGAAGTTCCTCAAAACTCTTGTGAAGAATCCAGATGTCGCTGATGTTAATGTCTTCAAAGATTCGAACGCTACTCTGGAGAGGATTACAGCTGCTGGGGAACGTTTCCTTACCTCGCTGTACGGCTATAGTGGCGCGAATGTGCCTTCGCTGAACCACCTAAGGTATATTTCTACAAGCAGCCAGCCTTTAAAGTTTTTAATATTGCTACTTTACCACAATCTGCAGCTACAGCACGACAGCAATCTTCAAGAGTATATCACCAGGGGCAGCAATGGCTGGGAGTTTAAAAAATGCTGAAGAGTAGGGGTGGAAGAAAACAAATTGGCCTTGAGCCTGTATTTACTGTACTACCCCATGCTTTGTTGAAGCTTGTATCCTGTAAGTGCAAAAAGAATTGTCAACAAAATTATGGGTGCAAGAAGGCAGGACTTTGCTGTTCCAAAATGTGCCTGAACTGCGAAGGGAACTGCAACATCTCAATGGTAAATCAAGACTAGTTATACTTTGAAACTGAGCTGGAGATGGATTGCCCACCCATTGAAGTCGTAGACTCCATCGGAAGAGAAACGAGGCGTGCAACAAGGTATGAAATATTTACCATTAAAACATTTATTCAGTAATTGGTAGTAAATACCCCCCCCCCCCCACAACTTCCATAAGTCTATTTTCTATGTTGTAGATGTCAATGAACAGCAGGGGCCTTCAAATAAAGGAATGCGGAAATAAGATTTTTGCTTGTTTACTTAATGTAAATGTTTACTATTTTTTTACATTATGTTACTAATGTACATAATTACTTAGGACTCATACAGTCGTCGTATTTATCAGACAACGTCATTGTAAAATGTAGTCAATCTCATAATTTTTAGTCAACGTTTGCATAAAATGGTTAATTTTCATGTTACAAAGAAGTACAGGGCCTTAATTAAAGTTTCTCCTTTACCCCCTCCCAATTTTACTTCTCTTAGAGTACGAGCTCTCTGGAGGAGGAACACCCTCAACTCATGATAGGAGGCGGATCTGCTCCCACCTTCCCCTGGCACCGAATCGGCACTTTTCCTCTACCTCAAATGCATAAAATATAGTCAATCATATAATCGTTAGTATCATTAATGGTTAAAACGTTTGCGTAAAATGGTTAGTTTCATGTTGCATCGACGTACAGTGCCGTAATACCCCATTTAGTTTCTTAGCTCACAGGCTATCAAAGCCTGTGAGCCAATGTGCCCGCCGGTTCTGTATGTACGTAACGCGATACTTGATAGAACTAACAGTTTTGCTTTAAATTTTGTTTATAGGTTCCTTGTGATAAGGCGCTTCCCCGATTAGTTTTGAGGGTTCATTGGTTAAGTATAAAGGGGGGAAGGGGGCTAACCCCCTTAATTTAGATAAAGGGGTTTTTCATGCAGAATTATCCCTTTTTTCAAATTTTGCATATAGGTTCATTGTGATAAGGGGCTTTCCTGATAAGTTTTGGGGATTCATTAAGTATAAAGGGGGTAACGGGAGTTTAATCGCCCCTTAATATAAATGGGTTTTTCATGCAGAATTATCAGATTTGCTTCAAATTTTGTATGTCATAAGACGCTTCCTTGATCAGTTTGGGGGGGGGGGGGGGTTCATTAGTTAATTATGGGGAAATGATACCCCTGTTAATATATTGTCAATTTCTTTATTTTCGAGGGTTTATTTCAAATTCTTTGAAATAAGAGTTTATATATAATTAGTGTGAATAGCCTGTGAGCTCAATGCGCTCAGTTTAACTGGGTAGTTTTCTCTTTATTGTATTTAACACCCATTTTTGCGGCACTCTCGCGGCTAAACAATTGATCAGAGGAAAAAAACTTTAAATACATAAAATGTAGGAAATTTTTATTCCAATTCATATGACTATTTTCACGCAGAATTCATTGTTTGAGTTATTTTGAAAAGCAAGTCTGTAGATAATTTTTTTTACAAAAAACCTGTAAAAAAAAACAAAGAAATAAGTTTTTTCAAAAAACCTGTAAAAAAACTAACTTTGGGTTATTTTGAAAAAAAAAAAAAACTATGCTTTTTGCGTGAAAAGTCAGTATATGAATTGGAGAATAACTCTTCATTTTATATATTGTCAGATTATAGCTATTCTACAATACCCCCGCGTACTTATACCAATCATACAGTCTAAATTTAAACCACATCGAGCGCTTATGGAGTGCCTTGCAGCAGCGGGTGAACAGTTCTATCACAGGTGAGTTGAAAGAGGGTACTTCCAGAATGAAATAGAATTCAGAAAAATGTTGCAGAAAATATAAAATCTGTCAGACTTAAAGCTTGAACCCTTCGCGACGAGCGTTCTTTACAGAATTTTTAATCTTTTACCACCGGTTTTTCAAAACGGAAATTTACGCCTAATTTAATCCCAGAAATGCTATCGTTCAATAAGGCAAAGCTTAGAATAAAAACTGGTGGGAATAATCGAAGATTCTGAGAATCTTATGCGGCACGTATACGTGTCGCTCGTCCCCAAGGGGTAAAATGTCCTTAGAATAAAGGATATGGCAAAACAATTTAATACTTAGATGCATAACTTTAAAACTTTACGTTTACCATTACTTTTGTGGAAACATTTTTAACTTTAATTTTATATTTATTTTGACTTTCTTAAGGATACTATTGTATAATATAGCAAAGGCTGTTACTAAATTATTTGGATTTTATTTATACTCATAATGGTTATTTCAATGTTTCCTGAAAACTGCCTGTACACTTTTCGTGAAAGACTGTACGTATTGAGTTTTTTTGGGGGGTAGGGGGAGGGTCAAGCGATTACTAACAATTATGAACAAATTTGCCACTTTCATATTTTTCAACATCTTTAGATACGCGTTAAACCTTTCCAAAAGTTAGTTTAAATATTCAATAAATAGAATTCTGAAAATTATTACAAATATTTTACGGATCCGTTGATTAACGCATAGTAAAATTTGTCTAAAACAGCTAGATATTTCATTGGCTTAAAGATTGCAAATCTTGTTTTAACGTGTACAAATGGTAGTTTGATAGGTTACTCTAAGTTTAATAATTGCATTTTTTTAATAAGATGATTAATGTGGAAACGTTATAGCTTAATAAAAGTATTCTTGCAGGTCGTGACACAAGACGGCAAAAACCTAACTAGATTTTGAGCAAGCTTGAATGAACGAGCTACACTATTTTTCAGATAAAGGTGAGTACTAAAATTCGGTATTCGAATAAGTGTCTGTCTGGGCAGTAAGAGGTGTTGCATGACTGATATCGGAAATTCCCAACTAAATCATTGGGTTCCTTTTTATAATAAAATTGGGGCTTGCAATTTCTACTCTAAATTCTTGTATTAGTGACTACTAAAGTTGGAGCGACAGTTATTCCGGCAGTACGCGCTCGGTGTATGACCACGGAGCTCCATAATAAAGGGCGATTACAAATAATATCCCAACTTTGACTCCTATCTTCTGAACAATAAAAAGTAGTGTTCCATTTCACCCATCGAAGTGAGTGAAGTTATGAAGTTTCATAAATGTAAAGACTTTTCTTTCAGCGGCGGGTTGAAAGTGAACCGACATGTTCCGTTGCAGGGCTTCCAAATGGTCCGCTTTTTGAATACTGGGTATTATCTTAAATTTTTTTTAGATTTTTCTTGTAGATTTTGTAGAAACCTTCGGAGGTTATTTTTTTGCGGAAATGTTGTTGTAGAAACCTACCATGAAATTTTTTTAAAATTAAATTATTGGTATTCAGTTGGCGGACCATTTGGGAGCCCTGCTTTGCGGTTCATTCAATCAGTTGCTTCAGATTTGACACCAGCACAGACTTTCTGTGTAATCGGCACTGCTGAACTGAAAACGGGGATAACTGCTGCTACTGAAACTAACACCCGACATGCTAAAAACAGTGTGGGACGAATTCTCCTACAGGATGGATGTCGTTACTAGTTTCTACTAGTGGTCACATTGAACATTTATAAATTTTTGCTATTCGTAATTTCACCCTTTATGTATTTTTCAAATGTATGTATATTCTATACTTTTAATAAAGCCTTTCTAAGTTGGGATATTCATTTGTAATCGCCTTGTAGAACGGAGGATTAACTCGCTGGTCCCTTTCTATCACAACCGCATCACTTTAAATGCGCACAAGCAATGAATCTCTTTTTAATATTGCCAGGCGTTTTTCACTCTTCCTCATACTTTTAATCACTTTTGTTTATTTCTACACCATTTTCATATTTTTAAGTTTTTCTTTCGTGGAACTTGCATTAAATTTACTTAAATATTTAATTTAATATTAGTTAAAGATTAATTTCGATGAAATAAATTTTTTCTCAAATCTCAATTGTAGCAACTTGTTTTAAAAGGATCAAATTAGAAAATATCTACCCCATACTTATCTATGAAAGGAAATCTGTTCTGTCAAATTTTCCTCTGAAATTCTTTGGCATTGTATTTATGGGCGGACCGCTGGATTCAATGCATCTGAAGAGATAGTTTTCCATACTGTTGTGGAGCTGGTTGAATACGCTATTTCAGAGTACGGTTTCTACATTTTTCACTATTTTATGAAAAGAATAACTTTATTGAAAATTAGTTTTTTTGCGAATTAAACAAAGCGACTGTAATTATTTGGAAGTATTGGTGGCAAAATATACTGCCAAGCACTCTGGTTAGGTCATACTGTTGGTGTGCTCCTGAGTTTAGTGGGGTTTTTTTTCTCGGAGATGCTGTCATCTTTGCGTAAAACCTTCATTCTAGGAAATTTAACCGTAAATGGCAGTCTGAAAGATAGTTGGAGTTTATGGCATTTGCTAAACCTAATTTTCTGCTTTTCAATTAAATTTTGGTCCTGTTAATGGATCGGTATTGAATATTTTTATGGTATGTAATACTTTTCGAAATCTTTTTAAATGTTTCCAAGATAAGTACGTTACTATTTGCGTACATGCTATATTTCCTAATAAGGGTTATCGAATCAAGTCTTTCTGTCAAACGCTACTAAAATTAATTGCATCTAAAATAGCGTTTCGGTAATGTGTTTAGGTTGATATTAAAGTGCAACTTGTTTCATCACTGAAATGCTAAATCTTGAGCGTTCGTAGCTTTTTATTTTTATAAAACTTCTATCTTTAGTAATGGATTGACCTTGAATCCTTTAAAAGCCATTTTACTTGTTCTCGTGGACAAAATGGAATTTCTAGCGTGAAAGAAATGAAATTCTGCAGCATCTCGCTCCTCTACCGCTTGGATCGCGCTGCAGATTCCACAATCTGTATTCCGCCAAATACTCAAGAACAAAATTAATGGCTTCCGGTTTGCATTCAGATCCCTAACGTTGTTGGTATTTACTTTTTGATTTTAGTTTTTTTATAAGCGGACATTTCTAAATTCGGAACCGGTTCTGAAATTGAAAGTACCCTTATATAAAAACTGGAAATAAACTCGAAAAAGTAAACTAACAACGTAAGAGATCGACCTCAGCTATCCTATGCAAAAAATAGTTTAAAAATATTAAAATGCGAGCGAGAAATTGCAAGAAGTTCCCCCCATAGACTTAACATTGGCTTGCGCGTTTTTTCGTAGGACTGATGTGGGCTCTTAATCCAGAAATATCTTTAAATTAAATAGAAATGAAATTGCATGTCTCTATTTCAATATTTCTAATAAAAGGTGGGTATTGCTTTCACTCGCTTTTCTTGGAAACATTTTCTGTAAATGGACGACTTGGGCAATAAGAAATGTGGATGGATAAGCAATTTGCCTAAATTGACATTTTTGTTGCCTTACGCACACAGAAGCTAAGATTTGTATTCTCCGGAGTCGTTAGAGGTTTGTCAAAAATGACGATTTTTCATGTAGATATGAAATGTTATCTTGCTATAAAGACTAAATTGCCAGTCAAATTATTGAAATTGCACTAAATTTTAACAATTGGTAAACAAATCAAACTAGTGTACATTTCAAATTGAGTGAAAGTGTCCATGTCAGGATTTAGAGCAGGCTTCTTTTGGCTTCAGCAGCCAACACTCTACCAAGTGAGTTATCCTGGACAAATCCGGTGGAACGATAGCTTAGTTGGTAGAGCTTTGGCTGCTTCAGATCAAAGGAGTTTCAAATCCTGACATGGACACTTTCACTCAATTTGAAAATTACTAGTTTGACTTGCCAATTGTTAAAATTTAGTGGAATTTAAATAATTTGACTGGCAATTTCGTCACTACAGTAAAATAACATTTCATATCTATATGAAAAATCTTGTCATGTTTATGACAAACCTCTAACTACTGCGGATAAAATTCTTAGCTTCTCGGTATAAGGCAGCAAACTGCCAATTTGGGCAAATTGCTTATCCATCCACATTTCTTATTGCCAAGTCTGGTTTTTTTTAAGAATGTGGTTTTTCAAATGTTAGAATTGAAATTGCATGTCGATATTTCATGTAAAGATATTTCTGTATTTTCCAGTGGGCGCGCTTAATTTATTTTGCACAAGCGTAACTTTCTCTGAAGTAGTAACGTTGTTACAAGAGTTCATAACAGTAAGTCACGTTGCATGGATTTGAAGCGGGCATCTTTATGGGCTTAATCAGCCAACACAACAATCTAAGCTATCCTAGACAAATCGTGCGAATTTAGTGAATTGTCCACCGAATTTTTCCAGAAAAGCTCGGTTGATAGAACGTTGGCTACTTAAACCAAAGGTCCCTGGTTCAAATCCTGGCTGGGACACTTCTCGCTCAGTCGGAAAACTACTCATTGAAAATTAGTTTATTAAATTTCGGAGGTTGGCATCTGCTTTATATATAGTGAACACTTAAAGTTTAATTGGAAATTAGCAGTTAATTTTTGATCGAAATGTAATCCTAGCAAGTTTTTAATCTAAATTTTCTTTTACAGAAGCTTTTTTGCTATTGTGATTGCAATCGTGCCAAGAGACCTTATGCGGACAGACTTCGGCCACGTTGTGGCGTAGCTGACTATAATATACTTCATATAAATGAAATCATCTGGACTTGACCCTACTGGATTTGGATTTAACCTAAAACGACGGTGCTGGACAACTTGCCAGTCAAATTTTTAATGCTTTTATCAGTAGTCTTATTAAATATTGAATTTTTAACAGCCTGGAATAAAATTTAATTTTCATGCAATGTGTTCTTTCCATTTAACTTCAAATACCATTTGAAACAAGTCGCCTTTTTTAAAGGTGAGCTGTTTAGTTCCCTATCCTTTTTACGTTGTCTTTGATGTCAGAAACTGAAGTTGGGACTTAAATCCTAAGATTGAAATACTAGCCTAAAAAAGAAAGCTAGGTCTGAAGCTTTATCAGAGGGCAAACTACTCGTTCCGTAGCTTGCAAAACCAGTTCCGGACTCTACCGATCCAGCAGACGTGGAGAAAAAAACGCTCAAGCTAATGTTAAGTCTATGGGAAGGTTCTTGCGCGATTTCTCTCTCTCATTTTAATATTTTAAATGTTTTTTTGCATACGATAGCTGAGGTCTATCTCTAACGTTGTTAGTTTTTACTTTTTCGATTTGGGTTCCAATTTTTTTATAACGGTACTTTCACTTACAGAACCGGTTCAAACCGGTTCAAAAATTTGAAAAAGTCCGCTTATGAAAAAACTAAAGTTTGATTTTGGTTAGATCGACCTCATCTATCCTATGCAAAATAAATCATTTAAAAATATTAAAATGAGAACGAGAAATCTCTCAAGAACCTTCCCATTAGCTTAAGCATTTCTTCGCGTGACTAGCGTAGGCTCTTCAGAGCTTACATCAGTCATGCGACAAAACGCGCGAGGTAATAAGTGTATGGGAAGGTTCTTGCGCGACTTCTCGCTCACATTTTAATATTTTTAAATGTTTTTGCATGGGATATCTCGGGTCTATCTCCAACGTTGTTAGTTTTTACTTTTTGATTTTGGTTACAATTTTTTTATAAGCGGACATTTTAAATTTTGGAACCGGTTCTGAAAGTGAAAGTACCCTTATAAAAACTGGAACCAAAATCTAAAGTAAAAACTAACAACGTTGGGGATCGACCTCAGCTATCCTATGCAAAAAAATCAAAAAGCGAGCGATAAATCGCGCAAGAACCTTCCCATAGGCTTACGCGTTTTTTCGCATGACTCTTAAGTTGGTTGTATAGGGTTTAATGGCGCAAGGTCACTTTAGTGATATGCTGCGCCAATGCTTAAGAGTAACGACTGTACAGTGCAGGTTATTAAAACGAAATGTATATACTGGGCTCTTGCGGTTCCAACTTTTATGTAAAATTATTTTAGAATGGTAATCTTAACTTTACTCAACCTCTTGAGACATGAAGTTAAAATAAAACTGCAACTTCATTCTTTGCTTTTGCACAAACACGCCGCAGATGACAACCTTTTTTCTGAAATTTATACTGGTACTTTATGGGACTTGTAATTTAGATCTAAAATTTCTTAGCCCCCTCAAAATATAAATTTAATTATCAAAACCAAAATTCACGCAATAACAAATTTAGACTTCGAATGAGTATTTATAGATCATTCGCTTGTTTAATTGTACTTTCCCATCATACGTAGTATAGGGAAAGTCTTGTAATAGTTTTGAAAATATAAGAAAAAATTTGATTTATGTTTCACACTAGATTCCAAAAAACATTTTTAAAAATTTGCCGTCCGTGTGTGTCTGTAAACGCTCGGTCTCCCAACAGATACTTGAAATTTGGTATGTAATGTTTATTGAATTTCAGTAACCTCGATTATACTTTACCCCGGAACTATTTTTTTTTTTGGACTCTCGAAATATTCGTTCTGATAAAAGGTATATAAAAATTTTCGAAATTGTTTATTTTAAGGAGTGAATATAAAAGACTAAACAAATTTTGCATGAAGAATGAAGTCAATCGGATAATTAGTTGCCGAGATATTTGTAATCCTATTTTCAACTCTTCGATTGTTCATGACCCTGTATTTCATTCGAATTTCAATTCAAAGATGTTTTAATTGGAAATGACTCTTAATCCGACGCAGTAAACAGTTTATTATCATTTTTGGAGTTATAAGGATGTTTCTTTTACGCAATTCAGTAATAGAGCATTTAACGTTTATGACGTCATCAAGCCACGATTTTATTAGAATTGAAATGAATTTTATAGTTACAACGTTTTATTTTCATATTTTTTATATTATGCATATCCATGATGGGCAAGTATTACGGTGGCCCCCAATGACTAGTTTTCTTATAAGTTAAAATTTTTAGTATTTTCTTGGCCAATACCGTCTTGAAGGCATTTTGACAATTAACATTTTATGAGGAAATAAGAATCGGTGCTACCAATTTTTTTTGTTAAAACTAACATTCCGCTTTACAGAAACCGTTTGAGGTCCACATTTTGTGTACCTCTGGTCTGAAGAGGCTGACAAAGTTAGATTACTATTCGGAAATAGTGGTACTCTATGGTGAGAGTTCCCTGCATATAGCTGTCTAAATATTCCAAAATAAATATTTGTTCTTATTATGAAGATTTTTAACCTCATTATCCCCATGGTGGCTTCCAGTGGCGGCTCGTAAATTGGGGAGGCTGCTTCAGAAAAATGCGGCCTTTTATTTATATAAATTTTGTAAAACAATTTCTCAAAGTAAGGTGAATTAAGGATTCAAGAAACTTAAAAATTGCAAAATATTAAGAGTTTAATGAAAATGAAACTATATGAAGTTAGTTATCATTAGAAAGTACTTTAAACTTTTTAGGACTTTTACTTTGGTTAAAAAGGGTATATCTGCTTGAACACTTTTAAAACAATTTAACTCAATTAACGCAACATTGAAATCTCTCCATAACTGACATCTAGTTTGATTTTACTTTGCTCTACGCTGAGCTCTTAAAGTTTACTTTTAATGCAGAATTTACTAAAGTAAAATTTTGAATATTGTTTTTAAATACGGTTCTATGCTTTCAATTTGAGTCATACCAGGGCCAGCGTAATGCCGTACGGGCCAAAGGACTCTATAATATTCAGCTAATAAAATGTTCTTAGTTTTGTATTCTATAATATATAAAACTTAAATTAAAACAACGCTCGTTAACATTTTTGATATTTCAAAAGAACTTTCTAAAATTGAAAAGAATAAACATGAAATTTCTTTCCTACTTAATATTTATTACATATTCTACTTATTCTTAGTTTATTCTACTCTCAATCTTCCAGTTAAAATTGTTTTGTAGTAACTATTAACAGAATGCTTTGCATAACGGTATAATAACGGATACCGTTTTATTTTTATGCATTTAAAGGGTCTAGCCGGACAAGCATAGCGAAATGGCCCCCATGTCCGATGTTTGAAATAACAAGTGGTAATGAGGCTTAGCATGAGAACACTATAGTGTTTTTAGTCCCTGGCCTTCAACTGTCCTTGAGATAATTGGGAAAGTATGCGCCGGCGGCACTATTTTTTAAATGAGTTTCTCTCAAAGTATAAAAGTTAAACTAACGCCAATCATTGAAGAATGTATTAGTTTACATTTTTACGCAATTTTAAACATAGAAAAATAGACATATTTTCAAAAAAAATTAATATTTACACCAACCAAAAAATTCCACAATGCTCAATGTTCTTTAAGAAAAAATTTCGTTAAGATCGAAGATGCGCTTTTTGAGTTATAACAAAAATTAATGCTGACTTGTTAAAATATTCCAAACTTTTCCTGTTCGTATTTGCAGAAATACGCTATTGATTGATGGTAGATTCGTGGTTCAGGATGCGCAGTATGCCAAAATAAAAACTTTTCCATACATACCACTTCCTTATAGGCTTGTTTCGTGTTTGTAAACATTCTGTTAATTTGAAGTCCTGCGCTTCCTTCTCTCATAAAAACTGACAAATCAAATGGTGACTTTTTGCCTAGCGCGATTGTCGCATAAAAGGGCAGCTGACGTCACTGTTGGTTAAATTACTTTTGGATAGCAAGAAAAACCGGTTTATTCTTTTGACTAACGTACATATGAGATGGGGCGATTTGATTAGTTTACGTTAAACAAATCTGACTGGCCTACGTCGTCTGACGATTGTCGTCCGACGTGAAAAATGTTGTATATTGGTTGATAGTTTTTATAAATGTGCCCTTTCTATATAGAACAAGCCTATACGGCTTCACACAGCACAATCTCGTGGATGTTGACTATATCCCTAACAAGGAGACCGCCAAACATGATGCGCACAGATTTTGATTTTTAAAGTATGTTGTAGGGATCATACCCCTAACTATTCAGGTCAAAGGTTTCCTTCAAATGGGCTTTAGTTTCCGAGAAATTTCGGGTTAAAGTTCAGCATGCATTTCAAATGCCATTACTTCGCGATCCTGGCCATGGTCTCCGTGGTAGCGTTCGCGATTTGAGAGCCGCAGATGGGTGTTCTGTCCTCTCCTGTGACTTTAACCTTTTTTTTAACAAATTTTATATATTTGTCGCGTTATAAGTTGTATGCAGAATTATGAATTCTGCATCTTTGAACTTTTGATATTTTCTTAATAAATTCAATTTACATTTTCGAATATTGCTTGAAAATTTATAGTTTTTGCGCAATTTTTATTCGAATATTTCTGCTGACGAAAATCCAAACTAATTTATGTCTTGATATCTCGCCTTTTTAAAATGATTGTTTACATTTGTTTATTGTATTTTTCTATTTAAAAAAAATTTAAATGATTAAGAAATTAACAAAATAATATATCCTTTTAATATTTGATTTGTTCTAAATATATTGAAATATGTTAACTGCTGAAATACTAAAATATTTATCATCAGACATCGACATTTTTAGTTTATTAAATATGGAACTAATTGTGTTATACTTATCGCAAAAATATTCTAAACAAATTTCGCATTGAATATCGCCTTTAAATTGTTTTAACAATATTGGAAGAATGTATAAATTAGCATATTATATATTCTTTAATTACTTAAATTGTGATGAATATATTTAAAAATGCATTAAATTTGAAAAAGAAATTATTTCAAACGTGGTATTTGTCTGCAAAAGAAGCGAAACGAAATTGATAAGTATTTTATTTATTCTGATATTATCGTAAAAGTCGTTGCAGACTATTTTTTTTTTTCAGATATTATTGTAATTTACAAACTATTTTTCATTTCTAGTTGAATTTTTCTGTATGGCATCGACTTGTTAGACTGAAAAAAAATTAATTGTAATACATTATTTTTTATTTGTGCAAATCAAAAAGGATGGCGAGTTTGAACTTTACAGTTAAATGTATTTAAATAACATAAAACATATATATAACTGGCTAAAACTTGGATATAATAGTTATTGCTTTAATATTTTATTACTCCTTTCAAGATATGTTTTTGGAATTAGTTAGTTTGGAATTTCGTCAATAGAAATATTAATTTCAAAACTGCATTAGAAAAAAAAGCGTAAATTTTTACGAAATATTCGAAAATGTAAATGGAATTTATTAGGAAAATATCAAAGTTCAAAGATGCAGAATTCCTAATTCTGCATATAACTTATAACGCGACAAATATATAAAGTTTGTTAAAGGTAAAAGTCACAGGAGAGGACAAAACACCCATCTGCGGTTCTCAAATCGTGAACGCTACCACTGAGCCACTGAGACCTTGTCCAGGATCGCGAAGTAATGGCATTTGAAATGCATCCTTAACTTTAAAACGAAATTTCTCGAAAACTGAAGCCCATTTGAAGGAAACCTTTGACCTGAATAGTTAAAGGTATGATCCCTACAACATACTTTAAAATCATCAAAATCTGTGCGCATCATGTTTGGCGGTCTCCTTGTTAGTTTTTAACCGAAAAGGCTGGAATGACGACACAAGATTTTATCCACCGCCCCCTGAGTATTGGGCGTGAGCGCTGACATAAATGGCGGCTGCTGTAGGCAGATTTGTGTTGTACACTCCCCTGAATTTACACAGCGGTAATTTCTTAGTTTCCTTTGATTTATTCGGTCTTAGAAAAATAAGTCAAAATATAGAAATTATTGGTGTTTAAAATTAGAGGGTCCGTACAAACGCTGAAAGAAATCAGCCTACGGCAGCCGCCATTTTTGTGTCTGCGCGCAGGCGTAGTATTCAGGGGCAGTGTTGTATCGCTAAACTCTGTAGATGTTTCTTGGGCATTTCTGACTCTTGAGATTATATCAAGGGAGAAAATCTCCTACAGATAATTTAGTTATTTTGGTTATAGAATGAAAAGAAGCTTGCTTGGATCTTTGATTTTTCAGGGGATTGTTGACTCCTGATGGGCGTAAATTCGATCATTAATGGAAGCTTTGAGAAGAATAAGGTTGTGGAAGGATAATTTCCTCCGTATTTAGTATTTTTCTGAAAATTAACTTGCTCCATTCTCGTTTTTAAAATTTTCCAACCTAGTTGAAAAGTGTTTGACCTTCGGTTTGTCTGCCGTCTGGCCTTGCTCTAACTCGCGTAAATATACTCGGATTGCCCTGAAATTTTTGTATGTTATTGTCGCTTACTACAGCATTACTGAGGTGCACTATAAATTGCGTTTATCGTTCATTTACAGGGACACATATCTGTTACAGTATACGTGCGATAGTTATCCTATGTGTGATAAGTGCGTTTCAAGTTGGGTTTGCGTTTTTAAGTTTAACTTGTTGAGCGCCACGCGTATTTTTAAGGAAATCCACGTGCGTGCCACTAGAGACCATTTTTATATTCTACTCTCACCACTATTTTTTTTTTAATTTTAAGATATTCCACCTTTCAGTATTGCATAAATTTCTGAAACACCACAAACTCCAAAAACGACCCTGAAAAGTCTCTGCAGTGCAAAAATATTCTAAATCATGCTAAGAAGAAATTGTGACACAATCTGGTAGAGCAATGCCCAGAAAAATGATTGAACATGTTACCACATTTTGTGATACATGCGAAGGACAAGATTTTATGTTTTATATCTATGAAATTCATTAACTTTTTGATAAGAAATACATAAATGCATTAAGGATACAATCCTGTAATAAATAAAAATTAAATAATTTTTAAATTTTCTGTAATTACTTGTAAAAAATTATATTGTTTAAGGGGTCAGGTAACCTTTTTACTCGCAAAATACATGAAAAAGAGACCTATAAGAATTACAGTAACTCCGTAACTAATTGACTGAATTATAAAATTTTAAAATACATATTCATAAAAGTTTATCTTATAAATTTCTATTCTTCAAAAATATATACACTCGTATAAAGCTCTTAAAAATATCATTTTTACGAAAAAATTATTCTTGCATGTATTGCGCGAATGATTTTTCACATTTAAATTCCTTAAACCAGCCAAAATTTTTTTTTAACGAGTGCATATGTGTTTTCAAAATGTCCTACGATAAAAAAAAATGTGTAGATCCTGAGAATTTAAGAGAAATTCGATATATCGTTTTTTTATGCAAAAGTAGTCATGAATTCTAAACTTGGTACTTGAGAAACATAATAGGTCATTTTGTGAATCTATATTGTTACGAGTCATTCCATTTTTAAGAGTCACCCAGGCTGTGATTAAATGGTAAACGGATTCATGTGATTTTTTTTTTATTATTCGGTGAGATGACCATTAGAAAGAAATCCAAAATATTAATGCTGTGGGACCATTGGTTTTGATTTGGTAGGGGGTCAAAAGTCAGTGACCCGCCTGAAAAGTTCAAATTTTATGTTTTGCACAGTATGCATTGAAGTTATCCCACAAAACAAATTACATGGCTGTATTATATTAGGTTGGCCCTTTGCTATTCAAGAATAAAAATTATGGGATATGTGTAATGCAATGAGCTAAATGGCCACAAAAATTTAATTTTTTTCGAAATTTCACTATAGTTTTGACACGTAGCTCTTTGCATTGAAATCATCCCATCATTTTTAACTGCTGTATGCTTCCCTATGGGGAAATGAAACGCAGAAAAGTAGGCCCCACCACAGGTAAACTTTAATGCATTCCAAAATTTTATGCCAAATTTCCAAAACTTTTTGCCTATTTTAAGTGAGGTATACCTGATATGCATTAAAGTCAGAAGCCTGTAAAATAATAGAAATGTAGAATAGCTATTCACCTTTCAAAATCACCAAACGAAATCATGGGCACTAAAGCAGTTTACATAGGGTAATGAAAATCGCATTGTAATATAATTAGGAACTACGCTTCCCACGACCATAGCCTTCAATCATTGCCAAGAATAAAAACACTTCACAATTACTTCTGAAGTGCATATATTTATTTTAACATGAATTTCCACATGTATAACAAATATTTTTAATATAATTTTGTTACAGGCAGTGAAGATGTTTTAACCCTTTAACGGATAAAGCACTCGAATTGCCAAAATGTTGAAATAAATGATTGACACCGGAAATTATGAACAAATTTATTTGTATACTTATATACAAATAAATTTGTTCATAATTTCCGGTGTCAATCATTTATTTCATCCGTTAGAGGGTCCTTTATCCGTAAAAGGGTTAAAACATCTTCACTGCCTGTAACAAAAACATATTAAATATTTATTGTTATACACGTGTAAATTCATGTTAAAATAAATATATGCACTTCAGAAATTGTGAAGTGTTTTTATTCTTGGCAATGATTGAAGGCTATGGTCGTGTGAAGCGTAGTTCCTAATTATATTACAATGCGATTTTCATAACCCTATGTAAACTGCTTTAGTGCCCATGATTCTGTTTGGTGATTTTGAAAGATGAATAGTTATTCTACATTTCTATTTTACAGGATTCTGACTTTAATGCATGTCTGGTATACCTCACTTTAAAAAGGCAAAAATACGTTTTTTTGGAAACTTGGCATAACAGTTTGCCCGTGGTGAGGCCTACTTTTCTGTGTTCCATTTCACCATAGGGAAGCATACAGCAGTTAAAAATGATGGGATTATTTCAATGCAAAGTACTACATGTGTCAACTATAGTGAAATTTCGAAAAAAAATCTCTTTTTGGGGCCATCTAGCTTAATGCATTACACATATCCCATAATTTTTATTCTTGAATAGCAAAGGGCCAACCTTATATAATACACCCATGTAATTTGTTTTGTGGGATAACTTCAATGCATACTCTGAGAAATACTATGCAAAACATAAAATTTGAATTTTTCAAGCAAGGCACTGACCTATTGACCACTTCCCCCCCCCCCCCCCACCACCAAATCAAAACCAATGGTCCCACAGCATTAATATTCTGGATTTATTTATTATGGTCATCTCACTGAGAAAAATCACATGAATCTGTTTACCTTTTAATCCCAGACCCCCTGATTCTGGGTGATTCTTATATGGAATTACTCTTAAGACATTCAATCAAAATTTCATGAAATTCTAACAAACCATTTTTCAGAAATCGTGACCCATTGACCAAAATCAACGTTTTGAGTAAGTTTACTTCAAAGATCAAACTACTCCTTAATCCTATAAAAACTGACCTTTTTTAGACAACTCTTCTTCTAAAGTGAATTTTTGCATGGGGTTTACTTTAAAATGTTCCTAAGGAACCATATTTTAATTTATAAGCAAAAAAAAAAAATAATTCGAATTTTTGACACTTTAAAGGTTACCTGATCCCTTAATCATACCTTACTGTCAGTCACCGGTGACTGATGCGACCTAAATGGAAAGTTCAGTGTCAGTCACCGATGACTGACGTGGCACTCAACACGTTAACTAAATTTTCTCATGTGTGTATAAATTTTGGCGTCTAATCTCTTCATTTCGATTTCATCTTTAGCCTAGTTTTCTCATTTGGTAGGGGGACTCTCACGTAACCTTCTTCGGTATCTTCCCCTCTGTATATCCAAAGGGACAAGTTTGTTGGGTTCGTTGGTGGCCAGTCAATTTATCACAGATACTGTAACGAATTCTTGCTTTCATCCTCTCGTCTCTCCCGATAATCACTCGAAGAGTTTTAGCTTCGTATCATGTTGCCGCCTCGTGGGAAAACTCTCACAAGGGGACCGCCAAACATGATGCGCACAGATTTTGATTTTAAAGTATGTTGTAGGGATCAGACCCTTAACTATTCAGGTGAAAGGTTTCCTTCAAATGGGCCTTAGTTTTTGAGAAATTTGGGGTTAAATTTCAGCATACGTTTCAAATGCCCATTAGTTTGATCTTCTGTACGTCGTCTTAGTGGCGCGGAAGTAGTATTCAAAGAAGCTGTCCAGGCAGCGCGGGTTCGACCCTACCTTGAGACTTTTTTTTTCTCTACTGTAATTTATATTTTTGACCTGTTAAGTTTTAAGCTGAATTATGAATTCAGCAGCTTTGAACTTTTATACTTTCTTAAATTTACGTTTTTGAAAATATTTTATCTTGCATTTGCGGCGATTTTTGCATTTTCAGTTGACTAATTTTTTAAGAATGACATCGACAGTGATTTTATTTGTTAGAATGAAAAAATATTTTGAAATGTAATCTGCAAACTTTAGAAATAAATATGTATAGAGTATGTCAAACATTTATGCCACTGGTCAAAATTTACGTACGAGAGTTAGTTTTATTATTCTTTTGATGATTTGGTATTATCTAATCATAAATACGTTTTGTTGATTTGACATGAAAAAATATTTTGTATAAGTTAGACAAAAAATTTATGGTATTTTAAATGAAAATTCTAAAGTTAAAAAAAATATTTTAATTATTTTCATAAATTAAAAAAAAATTCTACTTGAAAGTTTGAATTTTCGTCTATAGAAATATTAATTTAAAACATTATTTAGAAAAAAATATATAAATTTTTATGAAAGACAAATGTAATTTCTTGGGAAAATATAAAAAAGTTCAAAGCAGTAGAATTCATAATTCTGTTTAAAACTTGTAACGTGTTAAAAATATAAAATTTAAATAAAAAAAGAAAGCCACAAGAAAGGGTCGAACCCGCACCGCCTGAACAGCGTCGTCGAACGCTACCTCCGCTCCACTGAGACCACGTACATATAATAAAACTAATAGGTATTTGAAACGTATGCTGATCTGTAACCCCAAATTTCACAAAAACAAAGTCTCATTTGAAGGAAACTTTTGACCTGAATAATTAGGGGTATGATCACTTCAACATACTTTAAAATCATCAAAATCTATGCGCATCATGTTTGGTGGTCCCCTTGTCAGTGCTAGGAATTTAGAAAATTGTTCTGTAAAATTCGAATCGTTGCAGCATTAACCTCATTTTCTGCTATTTTCGATGTGCCGCGAAAACTTATTAAATCTTATGCAGGTTTCGGGGCTTATTCAGGCTTTATGCTAGTTTCAGGACCCCGTTGAGCTTATTGAAATTTTGAACACAACTTATTTTATACGTTATTTTTTCAAAACAATAATGGAACCAATTATTAAATTTTATTATACATGTTTTAGGGGGATCTCTGTTGGTGCATAAGGGTTTTTAGTAGATTTTCCATTTTATACGTTATTCCCAAACTGGCGCTAAAACTAATCTTTAGATCATATAAGTATGAATGTCGTAGTTGGCTCATGGTGAAATTATTCTGGCATTGGCTTTTTTATTTCTTATATAATTTTCCAAGTGGAACTAAAACAAATCTTTGTATCCAAGACGGGTTTCGGAGGACCCCTCTCAACTTGGGTCATAGTGCAGTATTTTTTTCAGAAAAGCTTATCTTTTAGTTCATAAGTAATTTTCAAATTGATGATAAAACTAATTTCTAGACTTATTTTTTAATTATGTAAGTTTTGTGTGGCTTATAATGTACATTTTAAGCATAAGCTTTAGTTTTATATCTAGTTTCAAAGACACTAACATCTTATGATAAAACAGATTTCGGGAGTCTCCAATCGGCTAATAGAATAATTTTCAAAATACCTTTTTTAAAACTATTAATTTTCTAATTGTACATGTTTTTCAAACTTCCCACGTGTCTCATGGTATAGCAATGTTTCAACATTGGCGAAGCTCTGGTTACGGAGGGCCCAATAACCTCTTGATTTATTTTTAATAACCATATTTTGTTTCATATGTAATTTTCAAAGTGCCACTAAAACTATTTACAGGTTTCGGTTCACGGTATACTTGAGCACTTACGTATTTTTATTTAAAAGATAACTGGATTTGCTTATCTGAATGTAATGCATTAAGGATTGGGTTTCTTGTAAACTCTTCGCTGAATACGGCTTCACCAAAAATTGCATCTCCTGTACTAGAAACACACAGAGCAGTGGCTTTTTCAAAAACAAAATTTAACTGATGTTAGCGGTCTTGGCAGACTGCTGCTTTCACTTTTTAACTGTAGATACTAGTGACATTTTGCTTTGTTTGGAGCCTTAATTGAGAATGGCTAGACTATTGAATAGGGGAATTTTTAATTATTTAAGTACTGTACATAAAGTTTAATACAGAAGCAGTAACCTATGAGTTAATCGATCCTTTATTCATCCTTCGATTAGACGGACTAAGACTGCTCACAGTATCAATACGACAATTTTTGTTGCAGCAGTTAAAGTTTTAACCTCTTAGATACTGAAGGAATGGTGAATGATTAAGAGATATTAGTTTTAATAATTATATAAACTGTTTTGCATTTGAATGTCCAGCTAATTCAACCATTCAGGGGTTTTAATTATTTCGGGGCGATTTGTTGGCTGAAGGAAGAGGGTAGGATTCTTCAGTGTCGCTCGTTGTCTTTTTGATCAGCTCTTTATTTCAGACCGAAAAAGAATTCGCAAAGAAACTCATCCGAATATTTTCCTTTGCTCATTTTCCGGTAGCGATGAAGGAAAGAATGCAGTCGCTCACTGAGGCGACGAAAGCAATGGGACTGTGATAAGTCTTTTCCTTAAGGGTGTATTTCGAACAATTGTCGCCAAGGCAATCACTTGTCCGACAACAACTCCAGTAATTATCCAGAAAAATATTCAAAAATGGAGTATGTTATGCAAATTGACCTTATGGAGGTCCCCACCCAGATTTTTTAAATTTTAAATTTATTAAGTTTGATTTTTTGATTGTTTCATGAAAATTACTTTATACTTAAGTTCTCCGAAAATTTCCCACAGAAGGATTCAAAAATTCAGTATTATATGCAAATTGACCTTATGGAAGTACACAATAAAAATTGGAAAATTTGAAGTTTGTTAAGTTAGGTTTTTTAGTGATTCTCTTGGCGAATTATTAAAATCTTTGTGAGAATGTTTGATATGGTAACCCTATAGGTACGTGAATATTTCTTCAATACGATGACAGATGGCGCTACAATAGCTTTTCAGATATTTTTGTGCATTATTTGAGAAAAGGTGGAGTTTTATCCAGGGGTCACATCATTGGTCAATTCGTTAAATTCTTACATTCAATTGGCTGTGTGTAAGTATAGGTGCGGTTTATGAAATATCTAACGTTTGTAAGCTTATTGAAAGACGTAAGTGGGGGGCGTTTCATATTATTTAGGTTTGAATAAAGTTTATTTACTTTTTTGATTCTCATGGAAATAATTTTAATGATTTTTCTGATAAGGTTATGAGCGAAAAAAAGTTTAATCTTTTGACTTTTTCTTTGTTGTGTTATTGATATATGTTGACTGATTAATAGACAGGGTATTTGGAGCTTGCGCCATTCTGGTTTGCAACTGGTTTTAAAAGACGGAAAATAAGGGGGGGGGGGGTTATATTATTTAGGTTTTCTCATGAACTTTTGGTCAGAAATACACATTTAATTTGTCTAAATGTCATAAATTAAATTGGCAGTCATTAAAACGGAACTCCCATAGTTTGTTCGGATAGATTTTCGTAAAATAATAATAATAATAATAATCATACAAATTCGAGCGTGTACATTGCCGAAAGATATAAAATAAAATCTGCATATGTTACTATTACTAAGCATCAAAATACATTTTTAAAATGTTGAAATGCGTAAAGAAATGGGAATACTTGAATAAAAACAACAGAAACTTTGTGTTTGGTGCTGGGGGGGGGGGGAGGCGGAGAAAAAGAAACAAAGTTTTTTTCCACAAATTGAGAGCGACATATGGGAAATCGTTTAGGCACCTTACTAAACAATGTTAAACAGTATTTATATGTACATTTTTTTTATTTTCCCTTTCCATCTTTATTATTTATTTTGTATGCTATCATGCACGATAGGAGAAAGCATACATTTTGGCGAGAGAGGGTTAATTTACTTGATTATTAATTTATTATCACTAGAAAGCAGCAAAGAGGTCAAAAGTTCTATGCTATGAAAAAAAAATAAGATTTAAATTTTTTTACATGCTTTGGAGGGGGAAATGGGGGAGGTACGGGTCAGATAAGACGTACATAGTCAAACAAGACTGCATTTTGCTGAATATAATCGTGGTCGGATAAAAAAGATTTATTGAGAAAATTGCTATGGATTTTTAAATGCTAACAAACGAAGAACATAGTTTCTGCTACACAAACAGTGAAAACGTGCCCATGCTCTATTCTGGCCCTGTTGATTGAATGAATTATGCAGTAACAGAACTCAAATTCTTTTTTTCGTGGTTTTATTATTTAGATTTTCTTACGAGCTTATGTTCGGAATTGAAAGCTTAATACGTCTAATTGTCAGTGGCGTCCCCGGGATTTAATTTTGGGGGCGGGGTGACTTAAATTTCAATAACATTCTGAGTCTCACGAAAAACATTTAATTGTGTTGTAAACAGAAATCCTGTTTGCAATAAGGCCGTAGCCAGAGGATATCGGGAGGGAGAGTACGGGGCCGGTCCCAAAACGTCCCCCCCCCCCACTTGCCGATATAAGTTGAAAAGTGCTAATGGGTTCTTTCATATACTTCCATTTGAAAGACAGTCATTGTAACTTAAAATATATAAAATTGTCCTGGAGTCTCAAGTAAATAATATAAAGTATCTTCTGGCTACGATTCTTGTTTTAGAATAACTTGATATTGCTTTGGAAATTTCAAATGAAAATATTTTTTACGTGCGCGTAGGGCATATTTTGAGATGGGGAAAAAACAATTGAACTCGCGACACTGTTACTGACACCTATGTATATTTGAATTGAAAACTTTTTTAGGCGCGTTGGGCATTTTTTGAGATGGAAAAAACCATTGAACTCGCGACACTGTTACTGTAACAGACACATCTATATATAAGTATGTACATGTATTGTGTATAGTTAGGTATAAGGTAGGGCGAGAAGGGCGCGCCGCGCTCCGCATGCTTGCCTGTGTGCTATTGCACCGCGGTATAGTAAGCGCAAAAAAATGAAAGCGGTATAGTAAGCGCAGAAAAATGTAAGCGGTATAGTAAGCGCAGAAAAATGTAAGCGGTATAGTAAGCGCAGAAAAATGTAAGCGGTATAGTAAGCGCAGAAAAATGTAAGCGGTATAGTAAGCGCAGAAAAATGTAAGCGGTATAGTAAGCGCAGAAAAATGTAAGCGGTATAGTAAGCGCAGAAAAATGTAAGCGGTATAGTAAGCGCAGAAAAATGTAAGCGGTATAGTAAGCGCAGAAAAATGTAAGCGGTATAGTAAGCGCAGAAAAATGTAAGCGGTATAGTAAGCGCAGAAAAATGTAAGCGGTATAGTAAGCGCAGAAAAATGTAAGCGGTATAGTAAGCGCAGAAAAATGTAAGCGGTATAGTAAGCGCAGAAAAATGTAAGCGGTATAGTAAGCGCAGAAAAATGTAAGCGGTATAGTAAGCGCAGAAAAATGTAAGCGGTATAGTGTTGGAAATCTGGACAAAATCTTGTCCCCCTTTCTCTGTCAAGTGGTTTGTTCGGGAGTAAAATCGTTCCGAACCGGTTTTTCTTTTTGCATTTCGGTCGTAAAGGCACTCTCTTTTAACTGTAACTGTATGCATATTTTATTCTAGTTTGAGGTACGGAGTAAGTATATATCTAGGGTGAAACAACTCCATGGAAGGTGTGGTGATGTGATGGAAGGACAGTTAACCCCTTTTCTGAATGTTTATTTGCTATAATGTGATACCAAAGTTCCCAGCAATGGCTGGAGGTCTATGTATATATCTTTATTTAAGTTTAACATTCAAGTTGAATGAATAAATATAATTCTGATTTCTACATAAACTGTTTCTTCAATGTGCTATATACTTAGTCACACCACAGACCTTAACCACTGTGCTTTACAACTCTGCTCAATCTTTATCATGGTTATGGGCCATGTTATGCTAAAGGTCAAATAGATGCAGTGTGGTGTGTTTTAGATGAAATATATATATAGCTTAAAAAGTATAATGGCACAAGTTCCAGAGTTAACTTATTCTTTCCCGAAATTGTCGGATTATAACTACTCTTCTTGGAAGCTCGACGTCAAATGTGTACTGATAGATCGGAATTGCTGGGAGTTTATTACGAATCCCGATATTGCATGTAAAGAGGATGCATCTGATAGAGAGAAAAGTGATTTTGGATGGCGTAAACGCAGAGCTTATACCACGATTTATCAATCCATCGAAAGGAAATTCCAGATATTAATCGCTCAGACCGAAAGCGGAAAAGTTGCCTGGGATATCCTAAAGTTAAACTTCGAACCAACGTCACGGGCACGTTTAGCTGGATTAGTGGATGATTTTTTTGAAATGAAGTTAAACTCGCAAGAGGAAACCATCGGTTTATTTTGCAAGAGAATTGAAGAAAAAAGGTTTCAAATCAAAGATGCAGGTTTTGATATGCCAGAATTGTTAGTATGCTTCCAGTTAATCCGTCGTTTACCCGAAGAATATGATAATCTCGTTCAAATGTTATACAGGTTAGATGATACAGAATTTAAATTGGAAAATGTTTCTAAACAGTTAATTAGTGAATATGGAAGAATTTGTTTAAAGCGTAAGGACGAAATTAAAGAGGTTATCAGTGTAGGTGATGCTTATACAACCAAGTTTAAGAATCCTACCGATAGACCAACCATTCCAAAGAAGAATTTCGTAACCAGTAAAAAGCCATGGTTTTCAAGTAGTGGAAGCGACCTGGAACCCTCTCGATGCTCTAGTACTTCACCAGCTACTCGTATGGGGCCGAGTTTAATATGCAGTTACTGCAAACGACCTGGTCACACAGATACAAGGTGTTTCAAAAAAGAGAAACTATAGAGGGAAGAAGCAAGTTTTCTACAGTGAAACTACAAGGCAATCGGAATCCGCCCTAATGTCTTCAAATGAGAAAATTGTTGAATTTCTTCTGGACTCAGCAGCTACTTCTCACTTTACGAATGACAGGAGTTTATTTGTAACCTACAAGGACCTCCCCCCCCCCCCAACAAGTGCTGATTGGAGACAAGGACTGTTCGTCGGAAGTATTGGGTATAGGTGATATTGACTTCACCATACAAGATGTAAAAGGTAATGTAGAAATAACTTTAAAAAATGTTTTATATGCTCCAAATATGAGAAGAAATTTAATTGGTGGATCCAACATCGATATTGCAGGAAACCACATTCAATGGGGAAAAAATAAAATGATTGTGTATGATAAATTTAATCGATATTGTTTTACTGTACCTAGAGTAGATAAATTGTATATTGTTAAAGGTTATGCTTCAAAATGTGAAAATTTTGCCTTTTCGACTAGTTTAAATGCAGAAATTATACATCGTAGATTTTGTCATACAAATTTGCCTTTACTTGAAAAAATGAGTAAAAATAATTGTGTTAAAGGTATTGAAAATATTAACTATAAAAACAAAAATAAGATATGTGAATCTTGTGTAATTGCAAAATCTAATAGACATTCGTTTAAAAGGAATTATCAGTATAAACTCATTTCTAGTCAAATTCTTGATAGAGTGTATATGGATTTGTGGGGTCCTAGCCCAGTTAACTCGTTAGGAGGGGGGAAATACTTTTTGTCAATAATTGACGATTATTCTAGAAGGACTGAAGTGTATATACTTAAGGATAAAACGGAAGTTTTTGAATACTTTAAAAGGTTTTTAGCGAAAGCTGAGAGACAAACTGGTAAAAAATTAAAGTGTACGAACTGATAATGGGTTAGAATTTATTCATAAATTATTTGAGAAATTGTTAACTGATTTGGGTATACAAATAGAAAGATCATCCATTTATACGCCAGAACAGGTGGGTGTTGCTGAAAATTTCAATAAAGTAGCAATGAATGCAGTTCGAGCAATGTTACATGATAGCGGATTAAAACCATCATTCTGGGGGGAAGCTCTTTTAGCGTTTGTTCATACACAAAATAGAACCGAACACACTTTAACCCAAGGTCTTACACCCCAAGAATTATGGACAGGATTCAAACCTTCGGTAAAACATTTAAGAATTTTTGGTTCTTTAGCATTTGTTAATGTTCCTAAAGTTAAACGAAATAAACTACAACCTAAAGCTTTACCCGGTATTTTAGTTGGTTATGCCATGAAAACAAAAGGATATAGGATGTATATGCCAAAAGAAAGGCGAATTGTAGAAACTATTCATGTGCGTATAGATGAATCCAAAAAGGGGGTAGAAACATTATTTGGAGTAAATAAGTATAAGGATATTGTATTGAATTTTAATGAATCTCAAGTTGAATCAAATGGCTTAAGTAACGCAACTCTAGATCTTAATCATAAACTACCAGGAGTAAGTTTAAATGAAGACGAAGAGAAAAAGGGGAGTAAAATAACTTTAACTTCTATAAATATTTCAGAATGGAAAAGAATCGAAAAACCTAGAACTAAAAGTAACAGGATTGACGTGTATTGTTATACCCCGATAACAAATAAGAGACTGAGATCATTAAATGATGTAAAAAAATATTGTCAAGAAAATAAAATCGCTTATGAACCGGATAAATTTGACTTTAAACCTAAAACTACTCATCCCAATCTAGAAACTTTAAATGAACCTTCAACTAGCGATTCGGATGATTCATATTTAAGTGAGATATTCCAACATGAAACTTACAATACTGAAATCCCTAAATCGTTTGAGGATGCACAAGTTAACCCAGAAAGAGGGAAATGGAACGCCGCGATGAGGGAAGAACTTGAAATCATGAGTAAAAGAAAGGTCTGGCGGTTGGTTGATCCACCCAAAAACGCCACAATAGTAGGAAGCAGATACAAACAAACATAAAAACACAGAAAAAAATGGGAAAAAGTACAAAGCACGTCTCGTAGCTCAAGGTTTTAAACAGAAACAAGGTATCGATTTTAATGATATATTTTCACCAGTTTTAAATTTTTCAATTATAAGACTAATGTTTATTTTATTAGTTTCTATGATAAATTGGTATCATATTCAATTAGATGTAAAATCAGCTTACTTATATGGGTCCTTAAAAGAAACTGTATTTATGAAACAACCACCAGGATTTGTCATGAAAGGTGCCGAAAATAAAGTTTGTTTGTTAAATAAATCTATTTATGGTTTACGGCAAAGTGGCCGAGAATGGAATTTTGAATTGGACAATATACTACATAATTTAGGATTTTGTAAGTTAAAATGGTGTAACTGTGTATATAAACTAAAAAGTAATGCAATTTTAGTTGTCTATGTAGATGATTTAGTTTTGTTTGCTGAAAATATACTGCAATCTGTAACTAATATGTTAAAAAATAGCTTAGAAATTACTGAAATAGGTTTAACGAAATATTTGTTAGGTGTTAACTTTGAACTTATTGCTGATTCATTATTTATTCATCAAAAAACTTACATTGAAAGATTAGAATTAAAATATAAAGGTTTACCTAAAAGTTATGTTAAATTACCCTTTAAAATTGGCTGTATCTTACCAGATAAGGTTAACGAAAATGAAATTGTGGAAAATGAATTGATGAAAAAATATCCATACCGATCATTAATCGGTTGTTTGTCATTTTTATCAAATAGATCGAGACCTGATATTAGTTTTTCTGTAAATATAATGTCACAATTTTGTAATGGTTATACATATAAACATTGGTTGATATTGGCAGATATAATGAATTACGTTTTTGCTACAAAAAGTTATAAAATAAACCTGTCTAATGTAAAATCCTCAAGTTTATATGCATATTCTGATGCTAACTGGGGATGTAACCTTACTAAAAGACATTCAAGTAGTGGTTATATAATTTACTTTAGTAACGTTCCGTTTGCTTGGAAATCATCAAAGCAGAAATGCATTGCACTTAGTTCTATGGAGTCAGAGTTTATCTCATTAACTGAAAGTGTAAAAGAACTAACGTGGTATGCAAATGTCTTAAATGAACTTAATTTATGTGATAAAATAAAACCAGTTCAGTACTGTGATAATGAATCTGCTATTTATTTTTCTAAAAATAGTCAAGAAAACTTTAAAACTAAGCATATTGACATAAAGTGTCAATTTATTCGTCAATTAATAAATGAAAATGTTTTTGAGTTAAAACATGTAAGTTCTAAAGTTAATAAGGCTGATTTTCTAACAAAACCTCTACTGTATATAAAATTTCAGAGAGCCATTTGTAACATTTTTGATTTTGACTATGAAAAGAAAGAGGAAGTTTTTACGACCGATGGGGCCGCATGTTGGAAATCTGGACAAAATCTTGTCCCCCTTTCTCTGTCAAGTGGTTTGTTCGGGAGTAAAATCGTTCCGAACCGGTTTTTCTTTTTGCATTTCGGTCGTAAAGGCACTCTCTTTTAACTGTAACTGTATGCATATTTTATTCTAGTTTGAGGTACGGAGTAAGTATATATCTAGGGTGAAACAACTCCATGGAATGTGTGGTGATGTGATGGAAGGGCAGTTAACCCCCTTTCTGAATGTTTATTTGCTATAATGTAATACCAAAGTTCCCAGCAATGGCTGGAGGTCTATGTATATATCTTTATTTAAGTTTAACATTCAAGTTGAATGAATAAATATAATTCTGATTTCTACATAAACTGTTTCTTCAATGTGCCATATACTTAGTCACACCACAGACCTTAACCACTGTGCTTTACAACTCTGCTCAATCTTTATCATATAGTATGCGGTGTAGTAAGTGGTATAGTAACGCAGAAAAATGTAAGCGGTATAGTAAACGCAGAAAAATGTACGCGGTATAGTAACGCAAAAAATGTAAGCGCAGAAAAATGTAAGCGGTATTGTAAGCGGCATAGTAAGCCCAGAAAAATGTAAGCGGTATAGTAAGCCCAGAAAAATGTAAGCGGTATAGTAAGCCCAGAAAAATGTAAGCGGTATAGTAAGCGCAGAAAAATGTAAGCGGTATAGTAACGCAGAAAAATGTAAGCGGTATAGTAACGCAGAAAAATGTAAGCGGTATAATAAGCTGTATAGTAACACAGAAGAAATGTAAACTGTATAGTAAGCGGTATAGTAAGCGTAGAAAAATGTAAGCGGTATAGTAAGCGTAGAAAAATGTAAGCGGTATAGTAAGCGGTATAACAAGCGCAGAAAAATGTAAGCGGTGCAGTAAGCGCAGAAAAATGTAAGCGGTGCAGTAAGCGCAGAAAAATGTAAGCGGTGCAGTAAGCGCAGAAAAATGTAAGCGGTGCAGTAAGCGCAGAAAAAGTAAGCGGTGCAGTAAGCGCAGAAAAAGTAAGCGGTGCAGTAAGCGCAGAAAAAGTAAGCGGTGCAGTAAGCGCAGAAAAAGTAAGCGGTGCAGTAAGCGCAGAAAAAGTAAGCGGTGCAGTAAGCGCAGAAAAAGTAAGCGGTGCAGTAAGCGCAGAAAAATGTAAGCGGTGCAGTAAGCGGTGCAGTAAGCGCAGAAAAATGTAAACGGTATAGTATGCGGTGTAGTAAGTGGTATAGTAACGCAGAAAAATGTAAGCGGTATAGTAAACACAGAAAAATGTAAGCGGTATAGTAACGCAGAAAAATGTAAGCGGTATAGTAACGCAGAAAAATGTAAGCGGTATAGTAACGCAGAAAAATGTAAGCGGTATAGTAAACACAGAAAAATGTAAGCGGTATAGTAACGCAGAAAAATGTAAGCGGTATAGTAAACACAGAAAAATAAGCGGTATAGTAACGCAGAAAAATGTAAGCGGTATAGTATACGCAGAAAAATGTAAGCGGTATTGTAATAGGTATAGTAAGCGCAGAAAAATGTAAGCGGTGTAGTAAGTGCAGAAAAATGTAAGTGGTGTAGTAAGTGCAGAAAAATGTAAGCGGTATAGTAACGCAGAAAAATGTAAGCGGTATAGTAAGCGTAGAAAAATGTAAGCGGTATAGTAAGCGGTATAATAAGCGCAGAAAAATGTAAGCGGTGCAGTAAGCGCAGAAAAATGTAAGCGGTGCAGTAAGCGCAGAAAAATGTAAGCGGTGCAGTAAGCGCAGTAAAATGTAAACGGTATAGTATGCGGTGTAGTAAGTGGTATAGTAACGCAGAAAAATGTAAGCGGTATAGTAACGCAGAAAAATGTAAGCGGTATAGTAAACGCAGAAAAATGTAAGCGGTATTGTAATAGGTATAGTAAGCGCAGAAAAATGTAAGCGGTGTAGTAAGTGCAGAAAAATGTAAGCGGTATAGTAACGCAGAAAAATGTAAGCGGTATTGTGCGACTGAAGTTTGGTTCCCGAAATGTTTGTATGTACAATAGCGCATTAAATGAAAATTGTAATATAATTTTCGTAGTAGTAGTTTATAATAATGAATAAAAAACACTTCCTTTAAAAGTATTTCCTGCACAATGAAACATTTCCTGACGATTCAAAAAATACACACGTAATTGTTCAAGTTTTCACTTCTGTCGGCACTCCCGGAGTGGCGCTGTTTTTCTTTGTTTTTTTTTTACAAATTAATTTGTCCATAAATTCTTGCGCCATTCACTGACTTCAATATTTTAGCAACAGAAATACCTTTCCAATATAATCGATGAAAATATTTTTTTCATCATTTTTTTGTATTTTAGGATTAATTTCCTATTATTGGCAAGACACGCGAGACACTTTCCCAGAACAAACAGATTTAAGGGCCCAAAAATTTCTAGCGTCATAAGTGTATTTATCATTTTTCTGCACGTTTAAAATTTTAATTTATTATACTGGTGCCCAAAATATTTTAGCTTGTTTTTATATGTTTAAACTTTTCAGATGGATGTTTTAATTTTATGACTTTCTTATCTATAAAATCGCACTTTCTTTGGGATATGTACGCTTTTTATGTTCATGCAGAATTATTTCATGTTTATTTAACATCCTATTTGAGTCTGCCACGTTACTTTTCATGACATTTGTTAATAACAATAATCCATTTTCAATTACCAATGATTCTCAATTACTGTACTGAGAGTAATGCAATTGAATTCCCTTGTGCATCTCTGTAAAAAAAATGATAGAAGCTACACTATCCGTATTCTATATACAACGTATTGTAGTGCATTACAATAATACATATCAATTTCATTATGTTGGAAGTAGTGTAACATCATTAAAATACATTGCACAGACATTTTCCCCCATAAGGCATAATGTAACGAAATAGTTCTGTACGTCCCTGTAAATAAACAACTAACTAGGGATGCACAACCTGTGGCCCGCTATGGGTTAATTGGTGGCTTGCGGAGTCTAGGGCCGACACCCGACATCACCAGTCTTTTTATCTACTTGTCAATTTTAATGCATTTATTTCAGTTTTTCTTTTGGATTTTGCAGCTGCAAATCATTTTACCGAAATTTCACATACATGCACACACATACAGGGTGATTCTGAATTCATCATCAATATTTGGTGGGGAGGTAGGGAATAGGAAAAGAACACTATTTCACATAGGAAAGCATGGGCGCAGACGTCATGTAGTAGGGCAATATGAATCCGGTTAAATGATGGAAAGAAAACATAACAAGAAAGTGGTAAGAGAAAAAACATTTATTTGTGCATCTTTTGTACAGACTTACAAGAGGTGCTCGAAATTCTGACCATTTGCTAGAGTACATGCCTCACAACGACGTTGCATGGACAACCGAACTTCCTGGAATATGCCTGGCGTTCCCGGATGTTTGCGGCGGCAACCGATATGCGTGCTACAAGGTCCATAGCACTGGCAACAGGGGTCTCGTACACCATGTTTTTCATGGCACCCCATACAAAGAAGTCTATTGGAGATAAATCCGGTGACCGTGGTGGCCAACAAACCGGTCCACCGCGACCAATCCATTGAGCTCCAAATTTTCTGGTCAGGTAACAACGCACATCATTTGCGAAATGTGCTGGAGCGCCGTCATGCTGGAACCACATTCGCCGGAGAATAACAGCAGGAACCTCGTTCATAAGACCTGGTAACATAGTCTGAAGAAATATGAGGTAGTTTGCGCAATCTAAACGGGATGGTAGTAAATACGGTCCCAGCAAACAGTCGCCGACGATCCCAGTCCACACATTGACGGCAAAGCGTTGTTGCGCAGCTCTAACTCTCGTACCGTGTGGATTCTGATTAGCCCACACATGCGAATTGTGTGTGTTGAAGACACCTTCACGAGTGAAGGACGCTTCATCTGTGAAAAGAACATACGTTGGGAAATTGGGATCAACGGCTGTTCTCTGCATGAACCACTGACAAAAAGTAACACGCTTGGGATAGTCCTCTGCTTCCAGTAACTGCACTCTTTGCAAATGAAAAGGATGTAAACGTTCCTCGTTTAGTATCCGCCACACTTTTGATTGTGAAACTCCAAACTGGCGAGCCATACCTCGTGTGCTAGAACTTGGCTGTTCTTCGATAGACTGTAGGACAGCTTCCTCGACTGAAACTGTCCGTGTTGATCGGCGGCTGCCTCGATCAACATTAATACCAGCAAATGATCCAGTTTCGCACAGTTGTCGATGAACACGTGAAAACATTTGATGCTGTGGCACGCGCCGGTTGGGGTAGCGCTCTGCATACATTTGCCTAGCTCTAAGACAGCTTTCTCCTGCGGCACCGCAAGTTAGATGCATATCTGCAAGTTCTTGAAACGTATACCGGTTCATGTTACTTCTGCGAAGTCACCTTGTCGAATGACGACTGGCTGCACACGGCAGACAGCTATGCGCGTTCATGGGAGATGCGGACACAAAGCGCCCTCTATACACCGTCATGCGTTCGTTTGTGCCTATGCTTTCCTATGTGAAATAGTGTTCTTTTCCTATTCCCTACCTGCCCACCAAATATTGATGATGAATTCAGAATCACCCTGTATATATATATACACTATATTGCCAGAGGTGATTGGTCACTTGCGATTTTAGACGTGTTTTGTTAACATCTAGAAAAATACATGAGTAATTAACCTGAAACTGCAGGTGTGTAAACAGTATAGTACAGGTTATATAGTTCCGTGAAGATTTTTTCACGAAACCCCATAGGGGACTGTCAAAAAATTGAAAAAGAACGAATATATTTTGGATAACCCTGTAAAAACTAATGTAGCAAAGGCGTTCAAACTCGAGTTTATTAATAAGTGGCTTATTGTAATATACTATGTTCATTTGTATGAGGATAGCATGTATACTCGTAGAGAAATTAAGGCTTTTATAAAAACAGTCCCAAATTTTGCCTAGTTTTTTGCTTATAATTTGCAGAGTTCTTAACATAACAAAAAGTTATTTTCAGAAGATATGACAAATTACATAGTACATATAACTCTGCAATCAGAATTAAGAAATAATAAAAATTAGATGAAAAATGAGCAGGTTTACTAAAAAATGTTTCACTGCGCATGCGCGAATGCAATCAAAATATAATATGCATAATGTATTATCTAAGTATATAGAGCAACTTTTGTGAAAGTCTCAAAATCATAGCTTGAAAATTCTGAAAATTATCGTCGATGGAATAAGCTCGAAATCCGTTGTTCCCAAAAAGAGGCGAAAAGATGAGGGGTTGTCTCAAATATCTGTTGATTAGTGCCAAGATAGCGTACACAATATTTCACGTACTACTATATTTGGATACAACCCCTCATATTTTTGCTTCCTTTTGGGAACAACGGATTTCGAGCTTATTCTATCGACGATAATTTTCAGAATTTTCAAGCTAGGATTTTGAGACTTTCACAAAAGTTGCACTATATACTTAGCTAATACATTATGCATATTATATTTTGATTGCATTCGCGCTTGCGCAGTGAAACATTTTTTAGTAAATCTGCTCATTTTTTATCCAATTTTTATTATTTTTTAATTCTGATTGCAGAGTATTATGTACAATGTTGTTTGTCATATTTTCTGAAAAGAACTTTTTTTTTATATTAAGAACTCTGCAAATTATGAGCAAAAAAACTATGCGAAACTTGGGACTGTTTTTATAAAAACATTAATTTCTCTAAGAGTTTCCATGCTATCCTGATAAAAATGAACACAGTATATTACAATAAGCCACTTATTAATAATCTCGAGTTTGAACGCCTGTGCTACATTGGTTTTTACAGGGTTGTCCAAAAGATATTCGTTCTTTTTCAATTTGTTGACAGTCCCCTATGGGGTTTCGTGAAAAAATCTTCGCGGAAATATATAACCTATACTATACTGTTTACACACCTGCAGTTTAAGGTTAATTCCTCATGTATTTTTCTAGATAGTAAACAAAACGTCTAAAATCGCAAGTGACCAATCACCTTTGGCAATATAATGTATGTATGTGTGTGTGTGTGTGTGTGTGTGTATTTCAGGAGATAAATAGCTTCTAGTTTTAAAACTTATTTTGTCTTAAATATGCATTTTTTGTTTTGTTCATGTAAATGCACATCAGTAAACTTTCGTCAAAAACGGCAATGCCTATAAAAGGCAAAGTATTTGAATGAAAAAAATCATCTTTCATTCCACTCTCTATTTTACAAATAGATAGTATTCTATAGTAACGTTTGTTAGTAGTATCCACCTTATCGTACACTGCTTATTTTGTCATTTAGCCTCTCAGAATTAGAATAGAATAATCATTTGCAGATTTCAGCATCTCGATTGTAATCACTTGAAGCTTTTTGTGAAACTACTCCTCATAAGGTGCTTCATTTTGAGAAAATAGAGGAAGAGGGGCGGGGATAAAAGATCTGGTTTTTCTTTCTTCCTGGGGTCTTTTCAAGTAAAACCAAATAAATCATCCATCTGATCTACTTTTTTCCCAAACCCCCGTATTACGCGCATAGGGAGAATACGTTATAATTATACCCGTAATGAAGTAAAGTACTAATGTGTAATGTAAATGAAACAGAAGAATGTTATATGAAAAGATTTGCTAAAAATCCTGATCCTATAAAGAAATTTTATTCTGTATATTTTAAGTATTAGTCATAACAATAGATATTTCTCCCAAATTTTTCTCAACAATAGATTTTTCCCGTTTCTCCCAATTGGTCTATTATTCTAGTTTTATTTCCACTTATTCAAAGACTTGTTGTTATTATTATAGTTAGATTCTTATAGCAAATAATTTTAAAGGAGGTTTACAGCCGTCAAGGTCTATCTGAGAATAATAGAGGGCGGTGTTGTATAAGCATGTAAAAAATTTGTTTAAAGCATATCCATACCTTTTACCATAATTTGCTGATTTTGTTTTATCAGATATTACTCTTTAGTGAAGAACAAGTTATCCAAAATATATAGCTTTCACTATTAATTTACGGATTATACGCCAGAAATCTATTAATATATTTTTTGTTATATTGGTACACCACCTTCACTGTTTTTTTATATTTAAACTCCGCCCATCGTCATTTAGATATGTATTCATTAATATAAAAGCATTAGTACAGTGTCTCGCTGTAGCATTAGTGCCAAAAAAAAAAAAAAAGGCTATACGAAGTAGGCGGAGCATCGTCTCCAGCACGATTTGAATACAGATGAAAATTATATTAATATTAGTAGAGGAAATATCTAATTTTTGAATTTTGCATAAAAATTCTTTTTTTTAAATCATTGCACCGAATTTCACGAAATTAAAGTATGTTTTAGGGGTACTAAAGAATTAGAATTTGGTAGTTGTTTTTACAACATCTTTTAGCGAAAAATTGTGTAAAAAACTCTGATACATATTCTTAAAAAGTCAAAAAGATATACCCATACCTGATACTGTTGTAAAAGCAATGTTTTCCTTTTTTATGCATATTTGTGTGTATTAAATATTCATTGTGGTTGATCATGCCATATTTATATATGTATTTAGATTCAAGTTGTGTGATGGGTATCACACATAAGTATTTACAAATATATATAAAATACTAAATTACGGAAAAGGGAATAGATTTAGGGCGGAGTTACACATTATTTCGATTTTCTCCCTATAAATCTTGCCTTTTTTTTCTTTTTATGTATTTTAACAATAAATTTGTAAACATTTATGTGAACAAAACCACTTTTGTTGCAGCCATGTGCCATTCCTTTTTACATATTTATTGTCATACTAGCAAAACCCGCGGCTTTGCTCGCGTAATTCTTGAAAAATGCCAAGTGGTATTCGTTGGCCTATTTTCATTAGAGGAAATTTTACTGCCACAGATAATTCAGAAAATACTAATTAAACCACACCAATGTTGAAAAAAAATCGAAATTTTAGAACGTTTTTATGCTTTTTTACCTCTGTGGTAGTGTCACGATATGAAATATACCCTATGTTACAGCAAGGACTGTTACCATCACTTTTGAAAATGGCTCTGTAGTTCAAGAGATTCCATAGAAATTCTAATTTAGAAAGTTTTTAGAACGCTTTTCGTTCATCTCACACTTTTAAATTTCGATTTATTTTAGAATTTGTTCTTAGAGAGCATTTACATCTTGTAAGTAACTACCATGCCGAATTTCATGTTTCTAACACCTTCAATATAAAAAAATCAAATTTTAGAACGTTTCTCGCTCTTTCACTCCCCTGGAGGCACCGGCATAAAATATAGCATATGTTGGAGCAGATACTGTCACCATTAATTTGCCACCGTCACTTTTGAAAACGGTTCTGTAGTTCCAGAGATTCCCTAGAAATTGTAATTTAGAATGTTTTTAGAACGCTTTTCGCTCATCTCACCCTTTTAAATTTCGAATTTTTTAGAATTTGTTCTTAGAGAGCATTTACATCTTATAATTAACTACCATGCCAAATTTCATGTTTCTAGCTCCTTCAGTATAAAAAAAAATCGAAATTTTAGAACGTTTTTCGCTTCTCTGGAGACGTACACATAGCATATTAAGCTAAAAGGTAACTTAAAACTCACTCGCAGTAATTACCAAACGTAATTGACAATGTATCTTTTTCTTTGCGTAAACGTAATAATTCTAAATAATAATAAACGGAAAAATTCATGTGCAGGTAACCCTGTATATGAATTTATTTATATTCCACAAACTTCTGTTAGTCTACTAAATGTAGTTTAGCAGAAAAATGCGCAACACAATTAAAAACTACCCTTAAACAATTCACTAACATAGTCTGTAATACAACGAATTCCCTTGTGTAGCCCTGTATATGATCAACAGAGTTTATAAACACACACGTATACTATGAAAAAATCGAGTTAAACTAAAAAACGCAAACAAATTTGAAAACGCACTTGTCACATATAGACTATAAATATCGCACATGTATTGTAACCGATATCTTTTGTGTGTCCCTGTAAATAAACGCAATGCACACAAGAGAGCAATTTATAGTGCACTTCAGTAATGCATATAATTTTCATTACGTTTGAAATAGTGAAATATCACTAAATTACACTGCAAACGATTTTCCCCATAGGACAGTATGTAACAGAATTATTTTGTTTGACCCTGTAAATGAATATTAAATGCTTTGCACTCCATACAAAAAGCATGTTTTAAAGCGCTTCATAATTATATATCAATTTCACCATGTTTTAAATGACGTAGCATCATTAAAATGCACTTGAAACGATTATTTCCCATTGACTGTAATGTAACGAAATATTTTTGACTGTCCCTGTAAAAAAACTATAAGTGCTACACACTTCAGTTGTAGTAGGGAACATGCTATATTAAATGACAATAACATACAAAAATTTCAGGGCAATCCGAGTATATTTACGCGAGTTAGAGCACGGACAGACGGCAGACAATCTGAAGTCATAAACACTTTCCAACTAAGTTGGAAAATGCTAAAAATCACTAAAATTTGCCTATAAATAAAAAAAATAAAATTTTGAAGGATTTAAAAAATATATATTCTTTGAAGTAAAAATCACTGACAAAAATTCTTTTTTTTCTTATTTCCATTTTTTTTTTTTACTTTTAAATTTATTAAAATTTTTTAAGTAAAAATGTTATAAATTCTGAAGACCAAATGACAAGGAACCTTCCCAGCAAACAGTGAAACTAATCGGATGTGACAATCCCAAAACTTTCTTCTATCTCACACACGTTTCGCATACACTAAAAAGAATCAGCACCAATTTATATCAAGATCTAACTTAATCTAAAGTTTTATTAAATTCCGTGCATTAGTTTTTGAGATATGACTATTGCTAAAATCGTGTAAATCCTGCAAAAGGTAGCACAGCAGCATTACCTGTTGGGAGATTTAGACCAAAACATAATCAATAACAACTTATGTCAACGTCTAACTGAATCAGAGGTTTGATGAAAATCCGTGCATTAGTTCTGGAGGTATAGTTATCGTGATAATAATGAAAAAAGTAGTATAGCAGCGCCACCTGTTAGGCTATTTACACGAAAAAGTAAGCAGCATCTATTTATGTCAAGGTCTCACAAAATCTGAAGTTTGATGAAATTCCGTGCATTAGTTCTTGAGATATAGCTATCGTAATAATCATGAAATAAAGAAAACTGCCCAGTTAAACTGAGGGCATTGAGCTCACAGGCTATTCACACTAATTGTATATTATGCTATTTTTGCAAAGAATAATGCCACTCGAAAAATAAAGAAATCGACAATATATTAAGGGGGGGGGGGATAAGCTCCCGTTCCCACCTTTTATACGTAACCAATAAACCCCCAAAATCTAATCAGGCAAGCGCCTTACCACAATGAATCTATATACAAAATTTGAAGAAAATCGGATAATTCTGCATGAAAACCCATTCATCTAAATTAAGGGGGATTAGCCCCCCGTTTACCCCCCTTTATACTTACCCAATGAACACCCAAAACTAATTAGGGAAGTGCCTTATCAAAATAAACCTATATACGAAATTTGAAGAAAAACGGATAATTCTGCATGAAAAACCCATTTATCTAAATTAAGGGGGAGTTATCCCTCCCTTTCCCCCCTTTATACTTAACCAATGAACTCCCAAAACTAATTGGGGAAGCGCCTTATTAGAATGAACCTGTAAACAAAATTTGAAGCAAAACGGATAATTCTATCACGAGTTATCACGTTACGTACATACATACGTACGTACATACATACATACAGAACGGGCGGGCATATTAGCTCTCAGGCTTTGACAGCCTGTGAGCTAAAAAGTGGTATAGCAGCACCACCTGTTGTGATATCTATATCAAAACATAATCAGCGTCTAACTGAATCAATGTCTAACTGTCAATGTCTAATTGTCAATCAACTGTCAATGTCTTACTGAATCTGAAGTTTGATGTAAATAAGTGTATTAGTTCTTGAGATAGAGCTATTGCGGAAATCGCAAAAAATGCAGCGTAGCACAGCCTCCTATTGGGCGATTTTCACCAAAAACTAATCAGCACCAAATTATGTCAGGGACTAACTGAATATAAAGATTTAATAAATTTCGTGCATTCGTTCTTGAGATAGAGCGCCCACAAAATTTTTGTCACATACAGACAGACATACATTTTCTAAAAACCGTCAAATCGTGTTCAGGACATTCTAAAACGTGTAAATCCGTCGAAAACCGGAAGTCGAAAATTTTCATGAATCCAATACTTTCTTCTTGTAAAGATAGAAGAAAGTAAAAAGTAAAAAAAAAAATAAAAAAAAAAAAAAAAAAAAAAAAAAAAAATCGGGCAAGATGTTCATCAGTACTATAAAAAATTACATAAGTTTAAAATTAAAATTTATTTTTTAAAAATAAAATTACAAAATGTTAAAGAAGCTTTTTTGTGTGAAATGTAATTTTACAGACAGACGTATTGCAGGGAAAAAAACCCATAAATTTAAATAATGAATCAATAATTAAACAAAAGACTATTTTAGTAGTCAATATAACCCTACAGGAATCATGCATATATTTTCTTGTATACGATTTTTTAAAAATGTAATATCAGTACTGTTTACATAATGCAGTAAATCTTACATTTCATTATCAATTTCACGATTTTCTTCAGATATTTTTTTCCCTCGTTCTTGTCAAATCCGTTGACTATTCGACGCCTTAGAAATTTTTCGATGACACTGCCAATTATTCCTTTTCTTATTTCGTTGTTTTCCCATATTTCAAATGAAAAATGTAAAAGAAAAAAATTAAATTATTTAATTCAAGAGTATAGTTCAATGTTGAATGGCTGAGAAAAGTATTTATATTCCCTTAAAACATCTAATAAACCATTCAAACATTAAATATTCATTCATTGATTAATATCTCATTTTCCGTACCTCACGGAATGTTTATCTTTCGGTACTAATTGAATAAAAAAAAATGCCCAGTTAAACTGAGGGCATTGAGCTCACAGGCCATTCACACTAATTGTATATTATACTCTTATTTCAAAGAATTTGAAATAAGCCTCTCGAAAATAAAGAAATCGACAATATATTAAGGGGGATCACCTCCCTCCCCTTATAATTAACCAATGAACCTCCAAAACTATTCAGGGAAGCGCCTTATTACAATGGACTTATATACAAAATTTGAAGCAAATCGGATAATTCTGCATAAAAAACCCATTTATCTAATTTAAGGGGGGTTAGCCCCCCCGTATCCATCTTTATACTTAAACAATGCACCCCCAAAACTAATCAGGGAAGTGACTTACCACAATGAATCCATATACAAAATTTGAAGGAAATCTGATAATTCTGCATGAAAAACCCATTTATCTAATTTAAGGGGGTTTAGCCCCCCCCCCCGTTTCCCCTCTTTATACTTAACCAAAGGATCCCCAAAACTAATCAGGAAAGCTCCTTACCACAGTGAACCTATATACAAAATTTAAAGGAAATCGGAAAATTCTGCATGAAAAACCTATTTATCTAAATTAACAGGGGGTACCCCCCGTTTCCCCCCTTTATACTTAACCAATGGACCCCCAAAGCTAATCAGGAAAGCTCCTTACCACAAAGAACCTATATACAAAATTTAAAGAAAATCTGATAATTCTGCATGAAAAACCCATTTATCTAATTTAAGGGGGTTTAGCCCCCCCCCCCCGTTTCCCCTCTTTATACTTAACCAAAGGATCCCCAAAACTAATCAGGAAAGCTCCTTACCACAGTGAACCTATATACAAAATTTAAAGGAAATCGGAAAATTCTGCATGAAAAACCTATTTATCTAAATTAAGAGGGGGGTACCCCCCGTTTCCCCCCTTTATACTTAACCAATGGAGCCCCAAAGCTAATCAGGAAAGCTCCTTACCACAATGAACATATATACAAAATTTAAAGGAAATCGGATAATTCTGCATGAAAAACCCATTTATCTAATTTAAGGGGGGTTAGTCCCCCCGTTTCCCCTCTTTGTACTTAAGCAATCCATCCCGAAAACTAATCAGGGAAGCGCCTTAACACAGTGAACCTATAAACAAATTTTGAAGGAAAACGGAAAACCCATTTATATAAATTAAGGGGGGGATTAGCCCCCCCCGTTCCCTCCCCCCTTTATACTTAACCAATCAATCCCGAAAACTAATCAGGGAAGCGCCTTAACACAGTGAATCTATAAACAAAATTTTAAGAATACGGAATAATTCTGCATGAAAAATCCATTTATATAAATTAAGGGGGATTAACCCCCCGTTCCCTCCCTTTATACTTAACCAATCAATCCCGAAAACTAATCAGGGAAGCGCCTTAACACAGTGAACCTAACAAAATTTGAAGGAAAACGGATATTTCTATGAAGAGTTATCGCGTTACGTAAGTACATACATACGTACATACATACAGAACCGGCGGGCACATAAGCTCTCAGGCTTTGATAGCCTGTGAGCTAAAACGCGATAATACGATATCCCCCCCCCCCATGCACACAAACCCCTGACCTCATTTGAAGCAGGACATTGTATTGCCAGTAAAATTGACTACGAAATACGTTTCATCTATTGGTCATTTTGCGCGAAAGAATGAAATGAAAGAGTACCTAATTATTGGCTAATGTCAATTGAATGACAGACTGAATCTCCTCCTTCTTTTTAAAAAAAGTACTACCCACTGATAAATTTCCCGGCAACATTCAGCGCCATCTATGAGGAAAAGGTAGTTTTTTTAATTTCAAAATACTACCTTAACTAAAATTAAAGATTCATTGGGTGATCCTTTTCATAAAATGTCCTATCTATGTTCTTTAACAATTTTATCAATTCTAGCTGTAAGAAACAAAATCCTAAACAAATTTAAATAAGCACAAGAAAATCCGGACGACTCTTATCCTTTACTAATGTAGATTTTTAGTCTGACGAAAGAAAGTGTTGGCTCAAACTATAATTAAAAACAAAATGCTAATACACCTTTTTGCTTAATTATAACATTTATTTGACACAGCATACAAGCCTGAAAGTAAACACACAGTAATTATTAAAATTCAAATTCGTCCACCAAAACTACAGCATAGCAAGAATTTGCATCTTCAAAACCCTCCTTATCCAACAATTTGAAAGTTCGTATCATTATCAAAAAACATCGAAATGATACTTGATAGTCCTCTGCAAGCATTATCTTTACTCAGCGGCAATCGGTATAGTACCTTTATCTGCAGCAGAAGTAAATGGAATACTCGTAGCACTGGCGGTGAGAGTCCGAGACACCACAAGGTTGTCCACAGCTACACTGCCTAGACCCATGATAGCCACATATCCAGGATCAATATTTATTTGAATCATAAGAATGACTTTTGTGTTTACATTTTTAATTCTGGGATTATACTAATTTAAACTGCGGATGTCTCGAAATATATGGGTATTTCGATATATGTATTCTCTCAAGATGTTTTTGTTTTTTCACAATGTGTTTAAGAAGGTAAATTTTATGCACCATTACTCATATTAATTCTATGAAATTATCCAAAAATGACTGATAATCTGTTTATTTTGCTGCAATGTCAGCCAGGATTCAACATTTGGCGCTTTATTTGGCAAAATTTGGTTACGCCTGATAGACGTAACGTTAAAGTAAAAATGGACACTCCCAAGTGGGTAATTAATAGATTTTCGAGAATTTTTTTTTTTTTTTTTAGATTCCTTATAGTGTAAACGAACTTCGTACCAAATTTGAAGTCTGTAGGTGCAGTAGATATGAGATCTTTTTGATGAGTGAGTGAGTCTGTGATAAAATTATCGATAGTTAGACATTTTCAAATATTATCTCTAACTAATTATGCGTTATTTATAAAATTTTGGATTCTGGATAATTAAGTACTTACTACGCATCTAAAATTTCGAATACGTAAGTCAAATAGATTTTCAGTAGTAGGGTGTCAAAATTTGGCGAAAACAGCTCGAAATGGTTCGTGTAATATAACACTAATTTGTCAGACGAACTTGGCTGACACACTGCCGTGTGTCTAGATCAAATCAAAACTTCACAATTTTTTTTTAATTAAAAAAAAATGTGGCGTAATTTAAAATCGTTATCTCTAAATATTATTTGTCAAACTTCAAAATGTTTTCATTCAATTAATCGTAAGTATATAAGCTTTAATTATGATTATTTTTTTTTAATTATCTTTGAAAAAAAATAAATATTCAAAATTTTAATATTCTTTAAATTGGATTTACAAAAGTAAATCATTTTTCAAATTTGCTGAATCTAAAGAAATTGGAACATGTCTTTCAAGTTTGAACTATTTATTTTTAACCGTTCTTGACTTATAACAATTACAATACGAGAATTGAAGGGAAAAAGCAGTCATGTGGGAAAAACACAAAATGACAACCATTACGCGAAAGCTATATTTTGGAAACAAAAATTTTATATCTTGTTCTAATTCAGATAAACATGATTTTAAACTCATTTTAAGCAAAAAAAAAAAGCTTTATTCCGATAAACTATTTTCAAAAATTTGACTATGTTTGTGTCGACCCCTTAAAGGTGAATGGTAACTGACACAGCGGTATAATTTCTTATGCAAAATCATGAAACTTATAAACTGCTGTGCAGAAAATTTTATCGGTAATTGCCCGTATAAGAAAGGTGAAACGTATGAAGTGTTAAGGGAACATATGACTGTTGGATATAAATTTTCAAAAATTGGATATAAGAAATTATCTGAAGTTAAGCCACATTCTTAACTACACAAGATATGATATGTGTTCTATGCAAGATTAAAAATACAGCGTCGAAAGTATGATAGCCAACTTCGAGTGTTTTGAAATATTCAAGCGTAGTAAGGCTTTCGAAGTACGGTCTATAGTCTCCCTACGTAATGTTTGAAGTTTCTCAAAATGAGTTTCTTGCTCGTTAGTTGTTAGTTAATCGCCATATTAAAGAAAAATTGAAATTTTGATCCAATTAACCAAATGTATAGGACCAATCAGTTTTTGTGGCAATTTCTTTCCTTACAAAATTACTCTTAAGGTGAGAGTGGACCTTAAATTTTCTTGTTGGAATAATTTTTTTAAAAGAAATGTTCTGTATCGTGAATTTAATAAATATGTAAGCCAAATAATACTGCAAGTTTTAAAGCTAAGTGTTAAACTTTGATGCTTTATGTGTTCAAACTTAAAAAATATTTTCTCCATTTTATTTATACTTTGAAATGTGTATCCTACATTCCTTCCTTCCTTTCCTATTTTTTTTTTAATTATTTCGACAATTATTTACCAAAATAAAAGCGATGCTAGATACCGGGCTTGCTCATTCATTCTCATGACGTCACAAATAGTGGTTAGCCGCGACCGGAGATTGGCACAAAACGATGGGCACGTAGCTTTGTACCAATCGCTGTATGTCTTTCGTCGCGGCCAGCCACCATTTGTGACTTCATGATAATGAGCAAGCCCGGCATCTAGTGTAGCCCTGGCCATACCAAATGGAATTTTCATTAAAGATGTACTTGTTAAACCTATGCACTCACTTGTCGGGTGAGACCCTACAAAGCTCGTCGCTAATACTGTTCCAGAATGGAGAATTATATCGAAACAATCTTTTATAGTATTTCCAGATCATTTGCAATAATCTGAAACCATTTTTAGTTAAAAATAGTAGTAGTCAAAAACGGGCGCTATATTTTCAAATCTTTAGCGAGTGCAAACTGTTAATGGATTAAACCACCCATTTACAGACCTTGATAAACCTAAATTACAGAAGTATGAGCAGGTTTGTTATGTGTCACGATTCTTCGAGATGTTAAGGATTTCGGACAAATTAAAACTCATTAGAGCATTTAAAAATGTGCTAACTGCGAAGATGTTTTGAGAAACTCATTTGAATAACGTGTATTTACTTTTAAGAAATGAAAAAACACACTTTCTGCTAAGTATACGACACTATAATTTGGTTTTTAAAACATGTCTAGCATAAATTGCTATTTTTGGACGAACTTTAACGTACGCTACCAGGGCTACACTAGATACCGGGCTTGCTCATTCATCATCATGACGTCACAAATGGTGGCTGGCCGCGACCAGTGATTGGTACAAAGCGAAACGACAAAATGAAAGACATACAACGATTGGCACAAAACGACGGGCTCGTCGCTTTGCACCAATCGCTGGTCGCGGCCAGCCACCTTTTGTGACGTCATGATAATGAATGAGCAAGCCTGGTATCTAGTGTAGCCTTGACGCTACGCAACGAATTTTAACGTAACTCTTGAGCACTCCACTTGCATATTACTTCGTGTTGTAATGTACGAGCAGCAATTCTACAACTTTGACAGTCAATAAAATCTTAAATAAGAGGCTGAGAGGTCTGTGGTTAAAGTAGAGGGTGAATGAGAATAGCTTTGCTATCGTAACTTTTCTTTGTGAAATTGGGGTTAACATCAGTTTTATACCCATTTTACATATGCGTTGTAACTCATTTCTTGATTGTAGCTAAAAAATTTAATATAAGGAAAGGGCGAGGCTAACGAAAAAGACAGGCTATCGCGGTGCATTCCACTTATCTTTTTTTACAGAACGCTAGAGTGACGTGATGCTCTTTTCGTACACCTGCATTGGTTGAATCGAGCATCACGTGACTCCCGCGGTCTGTAAAAAAACGATACGCGTAAAGCACCGCGGTAGCCTTTCTTTTTCGTTAGCCTTGAGGAAAGGGCATCTGACGTCACGGCTGCGAGAACTAGCCTTTGCTATCAAGAGTGAGTCGTCTACGATGCGAATGGTCTGCACATCATTCTGCAGTGATCCCTAAAGCAAAAATGGGATTGGTTGATGGAAGTGTTTGTAAACATGCCCTATTTTGGTAAACTGCTATTGCAACAATTTCAATATTTGAGGAGAAAAAGTATTTCAAAAGTTAAAATTTAGCATATCGTCAAATTTATGAGGGGTTAGTAACAATAGAAGTTTACGAAATACAGGTTTCCCAATCTGCGTGCTTTATTTTTTTACACGCCGCTGATTGTTTGGATCTTATGATTTAACGCCTAAGACGTTACCTCCATAATGTAAACGCAGCATTGCATGCCTGGACTTACTTTAAATTGCGCGCGAGATCTTTAAACTGAATATCATCCGTAATGGATTAAATAAATGTTGTCTCTAATATCTTATTAAAGGGTTGAGATTTATTGTTTATCACTGACTGAGCGTAGTATGCTTCTAAAGGTCCATTTATGTTATGACGACGACGTCCTAAGCATTGGCGTTCCAACAAGACGACACGAAATACCAGGCTTGCTCATTCATTCTCATGACGTCACAAATAGTGGTTGGCCGCGACCAGCGATTGGTACAAAGCTACGCGCCCATTGTTTTGTGCCAATCGCTGTATGTCTTTCGTCGCGACCAGACACCATTTGTGACGTCATGGTAATGAATGAGCAAGCCCGGTATCTAGTGTAGACTTGGTTCCAGGCGTTAAATCATAAGACAGACTAATCAGCTGTGACGTAAACAACTAATGAACACGCTGATTGGTTGAGAAACCTATGTCTCGCAGACTTAGTAGACCTGGTAAGGTCTAGGTATGTAGCGTTCCTCCATGTGAGAGTGGCGACATACGATGCTTAGACAGACGCTTTTGTCCAATCTATGGCAAACCTAGGCATTTTCTGTTCCAGAACTTGGCAATACTCGCCTGGACGAGCTCTATTATACGAGTGTGACCACGACCAACGAAACACATGGCCCATTCATGACGTTTAAAACGTCTCACTGAGTGGATCATCTTTACACGGCGATTGGTACAAAGCGGCGTGCCCATCGTTTTGTGCCAGTCGCCGTGTGATGTTTTAAAAGTCGTGAACCGGCCGTGTATCTCGTTGATCGCGGTGAGACAAGTTAAAAGCATTATCTTGGCGATGATGGCAGGCTCGCCAAACTACCAATAATCAGAACTCAGCTATACTCACCTCAACAATTTCGTTTAGATAAGTGAGATTTGGGAAATGATTAAATACAGATAGAACAGTGGTGAAAAAACTCTAAACAGCTCCATATTAGCGCCACTACTGGGAACAGGAGAAACAAAGTGCGCATGAGCTATACGCTGTCACATTTACATGTTGACATATTGGTTTGTTTGACATTAACAGCTTGTTCACAATATTTACTTTTCACAAGTTCTTTTCGGGGCTGTTTTTATTCAATTCAATTAATTTATATTTGCAAGTGCTCTTTTTAGGGCTGTTTTTCTTGCAAATTATTATTGGAAAATGTCTAAAAATGTTTTTTGTCGAGCACAATCCTGTGCAAACGCAGACAGGAATGGCGAACTGATGGCGGATTTCTTTTACATGTGATACTAAAGAGTATTTTTAAATATGATAAAAGTATTTATTCTTTAAATAACCACTAAGAAATATGTGATTTTATTATGCTTTTCGTAACTACTCACAACATTTAAATTTTACAAGTATAAAATCATTTAATCATTTGAAAGTTTCTCAGTTTGTATTATTATTAAAAAGACGTTAAATCTTTACGAAACGCGGGAAAATAAATATTTTTCTGAATTTATTTTCTAAACAATAGTAAACGTAACCGAACTGGTGCGCGATGCCTAATAAAAAATAAAGATGCTATACAAATAAATAATGGTTGCTGCGACCCGCCCTGATAGCTTGCAACTGTTGTCACTAAAAGTTCTGTAATCGCGATTTGGTTATCATTGAGTTTATGGAAGTGTTCTGTCTGTCGAGGCTAACGAAAAAGACAGGCTACCGCGGTGCATTCCACTTATCTTTTTTTACAGACCGCTAGAGTGACGTGATACTCTTTTCGTATACCTGGTGGATTCAAGCATCACGTGACTCCGGCGGTCTGTAAAAAAAGATATGCGTAAAGCACCGCGGTAGCCTTTCTTTTTCGTTAGCCTCGTCTATCTATATTATTTAATCTATGGACAAAGGTCACTCTATATTAGATTGGCGACATGAGGAATGTAAAGTTTAATTGGTTGAGACAAACAAATCCCCAAGCTAACATTTGTAAACTTCTCTCACTCGTCTGACTGAACTCGCGCAGGTGAGTATCGCCAAGTTCTAGAATGTTGGTGTGCCGTGCTTTCGATGAAAACGTCTGAGCTGCGGCTTGTGTATATGTCACCCATAGAGAAGAGATAAGGGTGGAGAGAGCTTTGGTAACCGTAACATATTAATCACGTGACCTTTTCTTTTACGATTTATTTTGACGATTCTAAATTAAGAAATTTTATCGCCAATGGATAGAATATGTTTGCGAAAGAAAATTAAACAAATTACAGAATCGTTAAATTAAAGTGTGAAGCTTTTACTGTTTTAAAACAGATTTTAAGTTGTTTTTTATTTCGTTTATATTTTTGCACAACTTTATTGCATAGTTTCATTTAGTATATTTTTAATTTATACAGGGTGTTTCATAAAAGATGGGCAAAGCTTTAAGAGGTGATAGTACATATACAAGCAAGCAACTTTCATCAAAGAATGCATGGTCGGAATTAAAACGTAAAGGTGCTAGAGGGCGCCGAAGCTGACGTTGTTACACGAGGCAAAACACACAAAGAATGATTAAGTGACAAAAGCAAGTTTATGACATGATTACAATAAGTGTTCAAAACAGTGACAGGCAGTGTCTATGCATGCGGTACAACGGCGAAGAAAGGATTGGCGAACTTTCTGAAAAACAACAGGCATATCGCGCACTTCTCTTGCAGCGGCCGAAAGTCTGTCGACGAGGTCTTCTGCAGATTCAATGGGAGTCTCGTACATAAGAGCCTTCAGCTGTCCCCACAAAAAGAAATCGAGACAGGAAAGATCTGACGAGTGCGGTGGCCAGGCTACGGGACCATTTCTCCCAATCCATCGGCTCAGAAATTTTATTTCCAGATAGTTTCGTACTTCTCGTACATAATGGGCTGTTCCGCTACCTTGCTGGAACCACATTACCCGCCGGCTGTGTGGGAGAACGGCATTCAACATGTCTGGCAGCACCTGTTGCAGAAACTTGAAGTATTTTTTCCCGTCAAGGTTTCTGGCAGAAGATAATGTCAGAGTAGATGGTCTCCATTCATTCCTGCCCAAACATTGATCGAAAAGCGTCGCTGATGAGCATGTGGATTTACATTCACCCATACATGTTGTTTGTGGGTATTAAATGCACCTTTACGTGTGAAGGTACATTCATCCGTGAATAGCACAGTTGCCTCAAAATCTGAATTTACCGTGTTCTGCCGCAGAAATCAGCGGGCGAATTCCACACGACGAGGATAATCTCTTTGAGTTAGTTCCTGTACTCGTTGAAAATAATAAGGATTCAAACGTTCATCCTTCAGTACTCAACTTGTCGTGGAGTGTGATACATGTAATTAATTGCCTAGCTACCGCTCGTGTACTTGTACCTGGCTGATCCAAATATTAACATACAAGATAGGAAAGTTACAGCAAAATCTGTAACGTCAGCAATGGTAGCGTCACTAGTAATAAGGGGGGAAAACTAAGAAGCTTCCGAAATTTACCTATGCATATGAAATTTGTTGATACTCTACGTTTTTAATATCTATGCTTTTCTCTTCGATACAGACGATTCTCTCCAAACTGATCATTGGAGCGTGGTTTACGTTTATTTTAAACAACTTCATTTTTATTCTTTCTTTTATTATTCTTGAAACAGCATTTCTTTTCAAAACTTTGTTGTATTTCTAAACATGTTAAAATATGTCAGGCGGAAACTTGTCTGCATACAAATCGGAATTCAAATCTTTCGTTTTGCGCTTTTTCTACAAAGTTGAAAACAACATGTCACATTAAAAAAAATGAAAGATCATAACAAGAAAGACGTTCAAAAGCAAAAATATTCCATGTTTGAGAAGTTTTTCGCCATTGTCACTACAGGCGCTGCGATCGTCATCGCATTACCATTACGCTCTATGATAGTATCCTATCTTGTATGTTAATCTATGGGCTTATCAGCCACCATATCCAGAATGGCTTCTTCCACAACTAACTTTCCTTCCGTCTTTGCACTACCTGCATCCGACCGGGAAGCGAAAAAGGATCCCGTCTCGCACAACTGTCGGTGGAAGCGCTGAAATGTTTTACGGTCAGGCAACCAACTCTCCGTACAATCCTTATGCCTCTGGGTCAATTTCCATTTGTAGTTCCGTAGATAAAATGCATATCAGCCTTTTCCCTAATAGTGAAGGGCAACATCTTCCGATACGTTCCTACCGCGATTGACAGTTGAACACTCGGATCAGTGGCTTTTATGCATTAATCAAGGAGAAATTTTGCATACGCGTTCTTCTTTTTCCCCATATCACATTTACATGCTCTCCCGTTCTACTCCCGATAACTCGCAACAGGAATGGAGTTTTAACGTTTGCATGGACCAAGTTTCTAAATGCGCCAGCATCTTTGCGTTTTATTTCTGACCATGCATTATTTGATGAAAGTTGTTTGTTTGGATGTGCACTATCACCTCTTAAAGTTTTGCCCATCTTTTATAAAACACCCTGTATTGTTAATAAAGGGTGCTCTGAAATTGTTTTCACTTGAGTTGAGTATGTTGTTTATAAATTAGGAAATGTAAATGATAAGCACGTTCTTAATATTGTGTAGTTCCTTTTTTTCCCGAATTCTGCAAATAAGGGGTTTTTCTATTTTTATATGTTAAGGATACCATCTATTACAGTTAGTGCAGTCATCAACATATACAGTATGCCCACTAAAGTCCCTTGTCACCCTCTTAACTTCGGAACGGCTGCTGCTATATTCATAAAAGTAGTGTCCATGTATAGTAAAGTAGCCATGCGCTAATCAATGAAACCGCCTACGGCGCCACCTGGTGGAAAACGGTGGAGTTAGCATTCCTATCTCGAAAACGGAAAGAGATAGAGAAAAAAAGGGAATTACAAAGTTAAAGAGCATCATCGATTTAGTACGAAAAGACACCTTGTGGACATTAATGCGAAGAATAGAACGGTTAAAACGGGCATTTTTTTTTCGTAATTTCCTACATTGTGGTGTGACAAAACGATCTTAGAAAGTAAACAACAACTAGTTATAATATACATTTATTTTAGATGTTCAAACTTCTCACCGTCAGCTGCAATGCACATTTGGATCCTTGTTTGAATTTCAGGTTGCACACGTTGGAGCATAGATGGTAACACGTTGGCACAAGCGTCCGTAATGCATCGTTTAAGGTCCTGCAATGTTTGTAGAGGGGTCACATACACCTGCTGTTTCAGAACTGATTGGTTTTTATTTCTAAGATCGTTTTGTCACGTCACAGTGTAGGATATTACGAAAAAACAAATGCGCGTTTTATCCGTTCGATTCTTCGCATTAATGTCCACAAGGTGTAGAGCATCATCGATTTAGTACAAAAAACAACTTTGTAAATCACTTGTTTTTCCTATCTCTTTCCGTTTTCAAGATATGAATACTAATTCCGCAGTTTTCCACCAGGTAGTGCCGTAAGCAATTTCATTCAGTAGCGCATGGCTACTTTAATATACCTAGACACCACTTTTATGAATGTAGCAGCAGCCGTTCCGAAGTTAAGAGGGTGGCAAGGGACTGTAGTGGGCATACTGTATATTTGCTAATATAACTTGGAAAACAATGTTGTGAAAAATGATTAAATAATTGAATCTAGCAATTGTTCAATTGATTGAAAATTTAATTAAAGCCTAACACTGGCTAGAAAACAAATTAGTACTTATATAGCTTTCGTATTTAAATTAGGCTTATATTGACAAGAGTCTATGTATTAGTAAATAACGAAAAAAAAGTTCTACAAATTATTACAACATTCTTGTAAGTTTTTTTTGCGCTTCACATGTATAATCTGGACAATGGCTATTTTTATAATTTTACCACGACGGCAGCAATTTTGAAATTGTCAAGCAAGCGATAACGCGCCGAATCTGGAAACCTTTACATGAGTAGGACCGGTCATGTTGATGCTACATTTCAAGGGAATTCACTAAGAAAAGCTCAATCCACCCCTATCTCTTATCTATGATGTCGCCACTCTCGCATAGAGGCACTCTTCTGAGGCAAGTGAGCAAGCATTAGGTTTGCGATAATGGTAGACTCGCTAAGATGCTTGGCGATTCGTTTGACCAAAATAGTCTTGACCAATCAAATTTTATTTCCCTTATGCTGGCACTCTCCTATAGAGGCACTTTAATACAGCGCAATCTGTCTTAGTTTATATAATGCTACCCCAAAGCAATTCTGAAAACATGTTTACATCGGAATAGCCCAGCAAAGTCCAGTTGAGACTAAAATAATAATAGGGACTGATATTCGACATAAATCGAAGACAACTGAAAAGAAACAAGATGGCGGTTTATTTCTTCTCCCAGTGTATTCTATCATATGGAGGACTCATTCGCATAAGGTATTACCTCAGCCATCCTTCCCCTCCTCCACACACACACATCGCTTTTTTCCAAATTCAACTTCCTTTTATGAATTCCAAATCAATCGTGCTGGGTGTTCTATAAATAACGAGCCAATAAGGATCCTGGGAATGATTTTACTTTAGCTCAAAATATTTACCATAACTGCTGAGGCATTTATTTTCCCGTAATATTCCGACAGTAGAGTTCTTCTAAACATAATGGGAATGTTCTAAGAACCAAACCGCCTACTTCAGTGTCCAACTAAGAAGTATTGTCCTGCTCAAGCTTTCTACATTTCACCAAACACTACAAAATAGCAAGGTGAACTCAAGTACCACAAAATGGTTGGGCCAACGATGGCTACATGTTGAAAAATTATCGTTCCACTTTGACCGCGACCTACGTTATACACGGCCGGTGCATGACGTTTAAAACGTCACGTGGAATGGATCATTTTTATACGGTGATTGGTGCAAAGCGGTGCGCCCACTGTTTTGCACCAATCACTGTGTAAAAATGATCCATTCCATGTGACGTTTTAAACGTCATGCAACGGCCGTGTATAACGTAGGTCGCGCTTTGTCCCACAGTAAGAAACGTCCGCCGTTCCGTACCATTCGCCGATGAACCATTTGCCAACAAAGGCCCAACAGTGGTCCAATCGTTTGCTGCTCAGTGTCCTGCTCAGATACGTTCTAAATTAAAGGTATCTCTACACCTTCAATTTTCCAACCATTTGCTAAAACTACCATTCCCTATCCTAACATTTCTTAACGGTTTTCACAAACTGCCAACGATGGACCAACAAACTGTGCTACTTGAGAAATATCTAGGCTCTAGGGAGTGATTGTGGACAAACCACGTGAATTTTCGAAAGGATTTTGATTTGCATTGATCATGTGTGAGCGAGCATTGATATGAAGGAGAACAATGTCGTGGAAAGCTTTCCGGGTTGATTCGACTCTATCTTCTATCGCAGTGAGGTTAACGTTGTGCATTAACCACAATTTCCACGTTCGAGAAGTTGACAAGATGTCCTTTAGAGATCGCCAGAAGTGTAATGACTGCTGGATGGTGCGCCCAATTGACTGTGTTCGTTCTGTTTAAGTCGTGCATCATTTGAGGTTTCACTCCTGTATTTTTCCCCGATGTTTGATCTATCCTGTCATTCCCTACTCACTAGCATTCCTCGATACGTAGCTGTCTCGTTCCAGCCTTTGGCACGTTATTTATAGAACGCCCCTAATACGTAGAACGTAATAGGGTAGAACATAAGTGCAAGCACTTACGTTCTGTGAACAGATGGTTGAGGCCTCAGAAGACTTCCGGGCACCTTAGAAACGTAAGAAAGGGAAGAGCTCGTGCAAGCCCTCACCATTCGAAATCAAGACTATTTAATAGAAAGTTTATTTTTTAAAAGCTAAATTTTGGTTTGATAATTAATCTCTGATAATATAGCTCTCTATATAAAGCAGTATAAATATTCATTACATTTGTACTAAATGTTTTTAAGCATTTTCTATTAAATTACTTTTTAAATCGTTTACAATTAAGAAAAGAGAAGCTTTCTTTTATTATTATTACTAGATGGAACCCGTCAAAACGTGACGGAAAAAAATACTATAACAATATCAGTAAAATAAGCTTCTTTATTATTTAAGTAGGGCTTCGTATGAAACAGTCTTTCAAATATTTTATTTTAACCCCCCCTCCCCCAGTGAAATGCTATTTCCGATGCAAACTCCAAATGAACACTCCGTAAACAAATGTGTAATGCAAATCAGTTTGACATTACCACCATATTCTCCACGACAAAAAAAAAAAAAAAAAAAGGTTTATGGACTTATAAAGTATCATACAAATAGTCCTATCATAAAGTATCATACAGATTTCCTACTTTCATCTCATATTCAGTAAATAAAAGAACATAGTATAAGCACCCCCCCCCCCTGTGATAATGCAATCGAATGAGCTCCTATGCGCATATGTATTGCATCTGCCCAAAGGCACCGTTGAAATTCCACGTTAAAAAAAGTTTTAAAATGTTTAAATTAAAAGTTTTAAAATGTCCTCTTTAATCATTGTTCGTTTCAAATCCATATCTTCTAAACCGCATCCATTGTTTTAAGCTAATCAATTTTTATGTAAAAATGAAGAAATTTTGTTAAAAATAATAAATTAATAAGCAGATGAGGGAGAATTTTAATGTTTTCAATTGTAATTTATTTGTATGGTTTCTTCTATCCCTTTACATAATCAGGATGATTATTCCTTTTCCATCAGAGTCGGTCCCTTATACAGTTAAATATCCAATGGATCTTTAAAAAAATAATAAATAACAGTTCCTAGCATATTCTGATTCAACATATACATCAACGAATTCAACATATCAATTTTATGTTAATCATAAACTAAAAATAGTTTTTTTTTCTTTTGGACAGATTTTATATTAGCGCCAAAATACTCTATCTTATGGATAATCTGATCTTACGATTTATCAGGTTTTTATTATAATTTTTTTTTCACTTTTCATGAAGGTTGGGGATACCTATTTTTAATTGTTGCAACTTTCCAAGGGGCTATTTTACATTATTAAAACAAACGGATGGTCATTGTTGAGATAGAATTGAAAAGTATTTCATGCTTGAAAATTATTTAAAAAGTCGTTAAATTAAGCGGCAGATTTCAAATAAATTTCAATCGAAAGCTAATTTTTTTTTTCTAATTGAGGATGTAAGAATTGAAATTGTAAAATGTAGTAAAAAAAAATTTAATTTTTAGTATTTAGAAGTGATGTAAGCGCGATGAAAGCTAAAGCGATAGTGCCGTTTGTTGTCACAACCGTTATACATTTCTAAATATTGCCACTGTGTTTTGGTTGGCGTCCAAAAGTAGACTACCATTTTTTGACATCGAAAGAAAAATTCACAGTGAAAGAAATAAGACTTTGCCGCTAATAAGGAACTGTTAAATGAACTTATAACAAACCTACCAAAATAATTCCTATAAAATAATAGCCTTACATTGTTTATTCTAGCTAAAAATACAATCATTATTTCAAGGGGTTTTTTTCCTGAAATTCTTTACTTTTGTGAATTTTTTTATTAAAAAAGGAAATCTTAATAATTTAAATCCTATAATTCCTATAACTTAATCCTATAATTTAAAAAAAGTAATTGGTAACATGTAATCAAGGTATGCAATCAAGATGAAGCAACCAATAAAGGCTCCAGTTCTAATCTTTAAAATTAAAAATTGAAATATCAGTTAATATTACGCCATGTTGACACAATCATATAAATTTTTCTTTTTAGTTTTATCAATGTTAAAATGCATTTCAAGCTAAGCATAACGTCATTTTCACCGGTACAAACTTTTCACACGTACATTTATGCTTAAGCACCATGCATACAAATAAAAATATATTTTGCATTTAATTGTGAAAAAAATGGCATCAACAAAGTCTTACATCAACAACATCTTAATGATAAAATGAACCCAATGGACAATATTTCCGTGACGTCATGGTAAATATGAATTTTTATTTGCTTATAAAACACACGGATAAATATTTTTACCGAAATACTTAAACATTTTAACTATATTTTAACTTACAAATTAAGAAATTCGGCCTAAAAGTCACGTGCTTTTAATATTTAATATTTATTTTTTATGCTCGCAATCATTGAGTTCAGAAAATAAACTCTGTACGTCGCAACAGTGGGCGTTAATCCGATTGCCGACTTTATGACGTCATAAGCAGAAGTAAAATTTTAATTTAAGATTACGGCTAATTAATTAAATTTTCGAACAAACTAATGTACGATAACAAATCTGTGACCAAATATCTTTCATTTAAAAAAAGAATGATGTAATTTGATGTAGTAGTTTGTTCTCACGGATTGTCGAAACAAAACGCTTAGCGTTTTAAATATATAGATTTTAATAGATGGAATTTTGATACATTTAAAATCGTAATTATGTTAGAATGGCGGGGCTCTAGAGGTTTTATCGTGGGGGGAAAAAAGGAAAGTATGAACTTTTAATTGAAGATCTAGACCGATTTCAAGGGAAGCAAACAGCCGGAGAGAGATGAAAATCGCAACTTTTTCTTCTCCAACTCAATGAGTTTTTAATTGAAATTACTCTTTGAAAAATGTCATTATTTGAGATTTTTCCACCTTTTTATTAAGTCTAAATTACTTTCATCTTTCTCTCAAATTGCTGCAGTTTGTTTCACAGTTGAGATTTGTAGAAAAGAATCTGCCCTATTATGTTGAACCTCCAATGCCATTGCAACAAGCAAATCCAAATGTTTTAAACAACGCTCTCTCCCCTTTTACATATTTACGAACTTATTACTATTTGGTTTACACCGGATTTTTTAATCAGCATATTTCTTTTTACATTGGTTTTCACCTATTTAAAAGCAGTGTCGACGAAATCTTTCAAGGCGCAAGCTACATTTTTTTTCTAAAAGTTTAGAAAATAAAGACTCTTTAGGGCTTCAGGAGACATGCGTTAAGGCTGCTCGTCAGTAAACTTCCCGATTCCCATCGCTAATGTTATTCCTATGGGCGTAGGATGCATTCTAATGTTTAAAATATCTCCTCGGAAAATTAATATTTTTAACTTCTGTTTTCTTTGTATTGTTCTTAAAGAATGTCTCTTTTTTTTCTTAGTTGTCAATTTTTTTCTAAAATATATACTCAATTTTATATGAAATGTTAAAATCGTATTCAGTTTCGCTAAGATTTTAACACATTAAAATATAAATTAAGCACATAGTTCAGAAATATTTGGATAACTAAGAAAAAAAAAGAGACATTCTTTAAGAAGAGTACACAGGAAACAGAAGTTAAAAATATTAATTTCCTGAGGAGATATTTTTTAAATACGAATGCATCCTACGCCCATAAGAATAACATTAGCGAGGGGAATCGGGAAGTTTAGTGACGAGCAGCCTTAACCCTTTGACTACTATCGGGACATATGTACCTCTAGCCGGCCATAATTTTGAAATGAAAACACGGATTATTTAACTCAAAAGTTAAGTGACAGCTAATAAAAGAGAGAAAGGAAACTGCAGAAATATCATGTAGATTATAAGAACAATTCGTAAGGAAACTGCAGGAATATCACTTAGATTATACGAGCAATTCAAATGACTTATACAAAGAGAAATAGCTATACTGTGTCACTTGCGTAGCTTTCTCGTGAAAAATAACTTAGTAGCCAAAAGGTTAAAAGATAAATTATAGAATATAACTAATTTTAAACAAGAACAAAAAATCATGATTCAAGCATTATGTAGAATTATGTAACACTTTCCAACACTTCTAAAATAATTTTATAAATAATTACCGATCAATAAGCTGAAAGATAACATCTAAATAAACAAGATCATCCAGCCGGAGCACCAACCTGTGAGGGGTTGCGGAGTAAAACCTCCGGCGGTAGTTTCCCCTTTACCACCCAGCAATGTCACAGCTCAAAGACGAACCCGAAACAAAGGGTTGTTGGAATTAAATCAAAACAAATTAACAACATCCCACCAACTTAGTGAGAAAACACTGCTTCACGCAGAAAACTAGAAACATAACGAAGCGAACCGAAAACATAACTCAATAAAAGCTAATTTACAAAGTAAGAAATGTAACAGAGTTTAAAGACAGATTGGAGTTACATCTGTCTCACTAAACAGAATTCTAAAGCTAAAATAAACTATAAATACAAATACATAGCTTCCCATACAAGGGAATTACACTAAAATACAATTACCAATTATATAGCCACTGAAATCACAAAATTTTTAGTAAAGAAACAGAATAAAATTACAGAGCATCTCACCACGAAGAGTTACAGGATATTAACATGAGTTGTGAGCAGATAACTTGCTACCTATATGCATAGCCACCTGAAAATGCAAAAGATGTCTGATTAAACTTGTAGATCACCAGAATTTACAACATCCAGTATTGATATAGTCGCGACCTACGTTATACACGGCCGGTACATGACGTTTAAAACGTCACATGGAGTGGATCATTTTTACACCGCGATTGGTGCAAAGCGACGCGCCCACCGTTTTGCACCAATCGAGGTGTAAAAATTATCCACTCCATGTGACGTTTTAAACGTCATGCATCGGCCGTGTATAACGTAGGTCACGATATAGTTGAGTTCATTACTGCAGAAACCATGCCAGAGTTACTATTAAGAGTACGGTTTCTTGAAAATCACTGCTCAGCCATTTACTGACCGAGATCCAATGAGAGCACCGCAGCTTACAAGATAGCAACAATAGTCTATAACTGTAGTAAAAATAGCAGCCAGAATTGAAGTAACAGGTAAAGTCCAGATTTTCCACAAAAGTCAATTGCAGAAATTAAATCCCAGCATTAAAGTGACACAGAAAAATATGAAACAAGAAATGTAAATACAAACATTAACAGATTCATTCACAGTTAACGTTCCAGAATAAGTCAGCGAAACGACTGTAACAGTGACAGCTGAAGAAGAGCCAACTTTGAAAGCACTCCTTTAACTAAAGAATAGTCGCACGACTTTAACTAAGTAGAATCAATATCACTGAAACTTGCAAAGATTTTTTTAAAAAAGTACCACCGAAAAGCACTGAAAACTGATTAATCTTGGAAAATTGAAAGGCAAGTGTATAAAAGAGAACAGTCCATCGCACTATAAAAGCCAATTCTGTTAAATGGCAGAATTAAATGAGAAAAGTCCACAGTCTTAAAAACCTTGACACTAAGCCTGGTACGTATTAACATGTGTAAATAATGACGGACACTCCCCGTCCTGTGTAATGAAACGTGTGGTGAAACTGCAGAAGCACACAAACCATGACATAACATTTTATACTTGACAGCTAGAGAGACTACGAAGCACAATAGCACAACTTAAAATTAGAAGAATCAATGTGTATAAAAGAATAGTCCAATATATGACAAAAGCCAGTTATTCTGTATGACAGAAATAAACGAGAAAAGTCCATCATGTACCTAGCCTCAAAGACTTAAACTGTAACTTCACTGCAACTTGTTGAAGAATATTAGCTGAAAGAACACTGATGTCTAATTAAACTTGGTAGACTGTATCAAACGTGTATAAAAGACAACAGTCTGTCTTCTGATAAAGCACTGCTCTATTATAGAGCAAAGATAAACAGGAAAGTCATACTTGAACACCGCTTTAGCATAGTTTTAACAAAAGTAAAACTAAATCTAGGAACTTGATAATGATTAACGTACAAAGATTGGAATTGGCAACGTCCCAATTCGCAACTAACATACACTTCGAAAACAGTAGTTACACCATGACTCAATTAAAATTTATATCTAACAAAAGAATATAAATCATTCAACTTATTATAGTTTAAAGTCGAACGAGCAAAATATTGAGGATTTAAGATGACATTTTTTAAGTTCAAGCTTACAGTCTTTGTCAAAAATGAAGTGTTCTGGCATTAAAGAGCATTTACCAAAGATGAAATGAAAAACATCTCCCTTCTTGCCACAGTCACAAAGATCATTTCTACGTTTTTCTATTTTGAAGAGGTAACTTGGAAAACTTTCATAACTATAGAGATAATAAACTAGAATTTCTTTTCTACAGATAAATGCAGTGTTAACCTTCTTTAAGATATTATATATATCCCTGCCATCTGCTGAAGCTATCCAGGACTGCTGTCAGGTATCAAAAAACTTATCCCGATAATATCCCGGTTTCAGCAAAGAGACAGGATATAAAATTTCAAGTAACTGAGCATTAGAGTCAGCAGAAGTGGCCCGCTTTGCTAAATCATCTGACCTTTCATTACGTCCAGTCAAATTAGCCCATTTATGAGCAGTTTGCCATAATAAATGCTAAAGAGATAAAATTTGGTACAGTTGTTCCTTGATGGTTACTGTTGACTATGTAAAAAGTGCTGATGGATAGGAGAGGAGGAGGGGGGGGGGAAATAAAGTACTTTTTTAGTTTTTTACAAATAGCTCAGAAACTGTTGGTTTTCATGAAAAAATGACTGACATAAATTAAAGAACATAAAATTCTCTATAAATGACAGGTATATACAGTGGAACCTCGATTATCCGTCAGTCAGAAGATCGGAGCTTTGACGGATTTTCTGCAAAAAAATCACTTTAATTTCAAATTTATTTAGTTAATATGTATTCAAATTTATTAAATATTGTCGCAAAAATAAAAATGAAAACAGAAAAGGAGAATTGAGACAATTTTTTTTTTGGGGGGGGGGGATTTGGTGGTGAGTGTGAAAGGGGGGATGACTGCCCCCGATTCATGATTATTATGAATCATCTAAACATGAAACAGAATCAGTTCATTATTATCTTGAAGGATTTTCCGGAAAAAAAACTTTCTTTTCAACTTAACCTTCAAACGGGGTCTCGGACAGCAACTTTCCGAGAATACATGCAAACTTGAACAGGTGCTATCAGAGACCCCGTGTAGTCTATTCAAATTTAGTAAATATTGTCACAAAAAAAGAAAAAGAAAAAAGAAAAGAATTTAACTTCTGTTTACACTAAGATGTGCACTGAAGAAGCCGTGGATAATAATTTCAACGTGGACACAGGGGTTAGCGTCAAGCAAGAAAGCTTCCTTTCAAATGAAAAAAAACAAATCAAGATCCATTGCTATGCTTTCTTCCAAATTGAAGGAGAATGGAATATCTTGCCGGGAGGGTACTGTCGATGCAGATACCCTACTCGTAACAACAGCCATTGAAAAATCTTCTTCTAGTGGCAGAGTGGCAATTGTTGGTGAGGATGTTGATCTTGTTGTCTTCCTAATCACCCTAACTCTGCTCGAACAAGAAATTTTTTTCGTTAAGCCAAGTAATGGAAAAATTGAAAGCAATGTTTTTATCCTCACAACAGTTAGTTCAAGAAACAAGAGTGAAAGACGTCATTCTAGTCCTTCATGCATTCACTGGATGTGATACGACGTCAACCGCGTTCAAAAAGGGAAAAACAAAAATTTTCAAGCTGTTTCAGCAATGTGAAGATGTACACAAAATTGCTGATGTTTTCAATAACAGGGAATCCAACCATAATGCTGCTGCAGAAGCAGGAAAGAAACTTTTTTTGAGATTGTATGGAGCACCTCCCACATCTACATCTCTCAACACTTTCCGATACCATTCCTTTGCCAAATCTGTATCGAATGTCAAACCTAAAATTTCATCCCTTCCACCAACAGAAGGAGCGGCTAGACAACATTCTTTCCGGGTGTACCATCAAGTATAGCTGAGGCTTGGCCAGGAACAACATGCCGAACTCTGGAGCTGGGAACGAAAGCAGAATCGTCTACTTCCTATTACAACTAAGGACCCGATCGCACCTGAGGCTGTTTTAAATACATCTTCTACAAATGCACCACTGGGTGTGGAGCTAAGTGTGGGTGCAGGAAAGCAGGCATTAATTGCACACTGGTCTGCAACATCTGCCATGGTGACTGTCTGAATGCTACACCTATAGCTATAAATTCAGATCAACAGAATGAGGATGCGATTATGGATTCGGTCTTGCTGAGAACGCCTTCTAATGCACCGTCCACTTCAGATGAGGATGATGTGTAAGAAAAAAAAGAACATTATGACTTAGTAAATATTTGCTTAATGATAAATTAGGACTTTCATTGTTCTCTATTATGTTTTGTCGCACTTACAAAGTTTCGCGTGAAATAAAATTTTATTAATAATAAATATAAATATTTGTCAGCATTACCAGGGTGATAACAACAGGACAATGAAGCAGATGAGGTGATGATTATGAATCCTAACGACCCATCTACTTTCATAATTACATAATATTTACTTAATTATAAATTAATATGTACCTACTTTTAGTTTTCCTCATGTTTTATATTCGCAGTTATAATATTTCACATTAATAAACATTTCATTAATGATGAATATTGATCTTTCATAAACTTACTTACCTGGCATTATTTCATGCAATATTACAGTATTGGAGTGTTTACTGTTTTCCTTTTTTTTTTTTTTTTTTTTTTTTTTTGCAACAATATTTAATAAATTTGAATAGACATTAAGTAAATCAATTTGAAATTAAAGTGATTTTATTTTTGCAGAAAATCTGTGCAGGCTCCAGTCCCCTGACTGATGAATAATCGAGGTTCCACTGTATATACCTGTCATTTGTAGAGAATTTTATGATCTTTAATTTATGTCAAAGTAATTTTTTCATGAAAACCAACAGTTTCTGAGATATTTGTAAAAAACTAAAAAAGTACTTTATTTTTCCCCACTCCTCCCCTCACTCACCTCCTATCTATCAGGACTTTTTACATGGTCATCAGTAGCCATCAATGAACAACTGTACCAATTTTTATCTCTGTAGCATTTATTATTGCGACATTAAGTAAATAATTTTCAAATTAAAGTGATTTTTTTTTTTGCAGAAAATCTGTCAAAGCGCCGGTCTTCTGACTGACGGATAATCGAGGTTCCACTGTATATAACTGTAATTTGTAGAGAATTTTATGTTCTTTAATGTATGTCAAAGTAATTTTTCATGAAAACCAACAGTTTCTGAGATATTTGTAAAAAACTAAAAAAGTACCTTATTTTGCCCCTCCTTCCCTCGCTCACCTTCTATCCATCAGGACTTTTTACATAGTCATCAGTAGACCCCAATGTACAACTGTACCAATTTTTACCTCGGTAACATTTATTATAGCGACATTAAGTAAATAAATTTGAAATTAAAGTGATTTTTTTTACGGAAAATCCGTCAGAGCTCCAGTCTCCTTACTGACGGATAATCGAGGTTCCACTGTACATACCTGGCATTTGTAGAGAATTTTATGTTCTTTAATTTATGTCAAAGTAATGTTTTCATGAAAACCAACAGTTCCTGAGATATTTGCAAAAAACTAAAAAAAGTACTTTATTTTGCCCTCCTTCCCCCTCTCACCTCCTATCCATCATGACTTTTTACATAGTCATCAGTAGCCATCAATGAACAACTGTACCAATTTTTATCTCTTTTGCATTTATTATGGCAAACTTTCCTAATTTGACTGGACTAGTAACCCGGCGTGGACCTTTATCCATCCAATATAGATCCGTCTGTTCCCAGCGGCCAGAAACTTTTTATAAATAGAATGCTCCAATTGATTGTTGGGAAAAGCCCTAAAGATTGATTTAACAGAGGAACTACTATCCGAATAGATACGAACTAAGTTATGAACTGAATTTACAAATCATTGTAACGCATTATCCAGGGCCGTTAATTCGGCCTGATAAACGGAATTCAGACTTCTTAACTTCACTTGATGATCATATATGTAATTGCCCTTGTGAAAGTCTGTAAAGGCTGAGCCCATGCCATTGTTCATCTTCGAGCCATCCGTGAAAATTATGGGATCAAACGAAAAAGGAACTTTATCAATTACTAGATCCAGCTGGTAGACGTTCCTTATATTAAGATATTCAGAAAAGTCAAAGGTATGCATTCGTGGCATTAAAATTGGTATTCTTCAACGTAGTGTCACCAATTTTAATACTACTCGTGCCCTACATAAATGCGAGTTATTCTGTCTTATTTTTCAGATTATAATGAATAGGAGGTATACCAGCTAGTACACAAAGCGCTTCAGTTGACGTTGATCTATAAGGCTTTTAAATTGACAGTAAGTCCATTCGTTGGCATGAACTCAATATTTTCTTAGACGGGATAGGGAATCATTAATCCATACTTCATAACCATATGAGATCTGTTTTTCAATAACACCAGTGTACCATAATTTTAGATAGTGCACTTCCAAACCTCTATGATGACAGCCAACCTTCTTCATGTTAACAGTAAACTCTAGAATCCTTTCTCTAGCATATTCCAGGTGACATAACCAATTAAATCTGCTATCAATGACCAAGGCAAGATACATTACCGAATAATCCACTGGGACAGAAACGCCATTCAGTTTAAAGATCGGACGTCTAATTTCTAAATTAAATCTTCCAAAAAGCATGGCTTTCGATTTTTGAGGACTTAGTTTTAAATGTAAATTTACTGACACATCACTGAATCTCTCCAGACAGTTGAATCTCTCCAGTCTTATATTCTAGCTGAGCCCTCGTATCTGCTCCCTCCAGGATCACAGAATCATCTGCGTATGACACAATGTAACGTTGATGAACACCGTAAGTCTTGATTATTTTATCAGCTACAATAGACCAGAGGAGAGGTCTGAGGCACGAGCACTGCGGACACACCTGAAAAGCTGTAAACCATCGTATACAATCTGAATAGTCAAAAACGATAAGGCGATGACTAATATAATTCTTTAAAATGTCTATCAAATAATTTTCTATAGGTAACTGAGTGATCAGCGGGGCAAGAACTATCCATTGCATAGCATCAAAGGCGCCCTTGACATCGAGGGACAGACACCATTGCATAATATTTGAAATCTAGCCGTATTTCTTTGACATACTTCTTTACCTGCATGACTGCACGCACAGTACTTTTGCTTTCTCTAAATCCGTACTGATTCTGTGCAAGAAAGCCCAAGGACTCCACCTTAGTTATTATCTTCGTCTTAATCGGTCTTTCCAAAAAATTTCCCAGAATTGGAAGCAAAGTAGTGGGTCTGTAGGACCGCTGTGAATGATGCGGTTTATTTCGTTTACGAAAAACAACACTATTCCCATTTTCCAGCAGTTCGGGAAATAACCTAGATCCAAGCATCTTAAATACAATCTGCACATCAGGACAGTGAAGCCGCGGCAAAGTTCTCTCACCACTAAGTCATCTATCAAAACGTAGCCGAAAGCCTTATTAGTTGACTGTTGAGACAAGACGTGAAATAAATCTCTACGTGTAACAGCTTAGAATTCAGGTTCATTATCGTATACTGTATTAGGATTAAATTCATGAATAAAATCTGGTTGACTATCTATCTTGAAATATTCATTCATTAGACTATTGGCAACATCATCAAATGAATCAAATACAGTAGCGTTCTCAAGTGTGGTGAAAATTAGATCAGAAAAATTAGGGTTTTTTTCCTCTGATATACTTATACAACGTTCAATATGTATCAGAAGATTTTTCACAAAACCTGAACCAAGATTTCTTTTTAGCTTCTCTAACATGTTTTTTTATAGAGATTCCTTGAAGTCGTGAAAGCGTCTCTATAATCTTGATTGTTCGGATTAAGAACATGTCTTCTGTAAATAGCATGGAGTCTGTTTCTCTCAACACGAAGTTCTTCAATGAACCAATAAACTTTTGCTTTATGGTTCAGATAGCATTTTCTGAGCCATGGTATAAGAAAGTTTTTCATAAAACCCCGCCTTCCAATTTTCAAGAGCTTCATAATTGTTCACCAAAATCAGCTGTTCCAACAGAGTATCAGCACATGGCTTAAAACCCTATTAAACTTATTAAAATTCTTATTTTTTGTTTTATATCTAGACCTAGTCTTGAGGACAGGAACAGGAGAGCAGTCAAGTGAAAAGACAATATGGTCACTCGGGCTCAACAATATCAGAAATTTAATATCGCAATATACCAACAAGTTAATATTGATATTGCTGATATATCGCGATAATAATTTAAAGGGGAGGGGGGGGGTAAGAGCATTTGCTATTTTAAGATAAATGATATGATATCAACAATTATAACACAAAACTTAGTTGAATGCAATGAATTAAAATTTTTATATCTATTTGCTCATAGAACATAACTTTTATTTTTTATATTTTTTAAAACAAAATATTTAAAAGAAAATAAACTAATTGTTTAATAACTATTTGAATTACCATTCCTTTCTTAAAGCTTTTCTTTAAAGATAGTATACATTCTATTCTTCTCATTTTATTCTATTAATATATATTTTTTTAAGTCTCATTTTCATTACTATGATATGATTAATATATGATTAAAAAGCACAATTAATAAAATGAAATTCAAAATTGTCCACACAAAAATGTATCCAATTTTTGTTTCATAGAATTTAATTATTTGTTTAATAATACCCAACTTTGTTTTACTTGGTTCAATTAAAGTTTGGGGGGATTGAGTCTGATTTCGTTATTCTGCACACGAAATGGGTCCGGGCCAAACCACCTATACATCACAATCCTTTCGTCATATAGAGTAAATGTACCAATAGTCCGCCACCCCCTAATAATCGGCCACATTGAGATAAAATGCCTTACGAACAGCTTATTTTTGGTTCTAAATGAAATATTACAATTTGGTTATATGCAGCCATCTTTCATAAGTCATAAACCATCACCAAAGGATTGTGGGTATTTTTATTGAATTAGCAATCAGCCATTTATTTCAAGATAGAGGTCAAATCGCCATTTTTCCTATTTTTTTGTTAACGGGTGGCAATTTTTTTAAAAGGCAAGTATTAATTTATTTTTTATTTTTTTTCTAAAATAATAAGACTTGGATATTAGCAGGGTAACTAAACTAATGTTTTTGAATATAAAAAGTAAATAAATTTGTTGGTTTTAATTAATTTTAATGTGACCGACCATTGGGTATTATATTTGCTTGCATGTCCAATAGTCGACCACCAGGGGCCGACCATTGGGTATTAAATTTTACTTGCATGTTCAATAGTCGGCCACCAGGAGCTTAATATTGAATACATAACTTATTGTACTTTTTTAGTTTATTTTTCATTGTTTGGTAGATATAACTATCTCTACATCTATACTAAAATTATAAAAAAGAAGCGTTTTTAACGTGCTTGTTTGTTTGTTTGTAGGGGAAACTACTGGAACTACCGAATGAATTTCAAAAGTAAAGGTGCTCCGACATAGACTATATTTTATGTCAGGGACACTTTTCCCAAGTATATGGATGAGCAAAAAATAAATTCTAAACTTGCCCTTTTTGTGATATTGAAGGACCTAGTAACTTGAAATATGGCATGGTTGTTGTTTCTAAAAAAATCGAAATTTAAAAGTGTGAAATGAGTGAAAAAAGATCTTAATTACAATTCGTGTAGAACTGTTTGGAATATAAACCTGAAATTAAACATGTCTGTTACTTTTAAGTCGTAAATTCTGGATTAGGACAATTTAAAAAAGGGGGAATTTTAGAAAATGAAAAAAACTGTGAACATTCTAAAAACATTATAAATTGCGATTTATATAGAATTACTAGGGATAGAAATTTAAAATTTGCCAATTCTGTCATTTTTAATATGTAAACGCTGGTAGAAAATAGTTTCTTTAAAAAAAACGAAATTTCAAAGGATACAGGACCAAACAAACTTTCTAAAGTTTCGAAATCTGTGATAGTTTTGGTGCTGGAAACTTAAAACTTGGCATGGTGGTTAATTTTAAGACATAAATGACCGACTAAGAAAGGTTTCTAAAAAATTGGAAATTTAGAATGCTGAAATGAGAGGAAAATGTTCTGAATTATAGGGGGTTTTTTAATAAATTTTACAATAGAAACTTGAAATTATGGATAACCTTTTTAATACGTAAGTGAGGTCAGGATCGTATCCGAAAAGTTTCTAAAAAATTCGAAATTTAAAAGGAACTAAAATTTTCTAAAATTGCAATTTCTGTGATACTGTTGGGTTTGAAACTTCAATTTTTGCATAGTGGTTTCTTTTAAGATGTAAACTCTCGCAAAGAATGGTTTCTATAAAATTCGAAATTTAAAAAATTGAAATTATCAGTAATTGTTGCTTATGATTCTAAATTATGATTTATTTAGAATTAATAGGTATAGAAACTTGATATTCGAGCCACAAATGCGATTATAGCGATACCACTTTTAAGCCGCAAATTCTCGCACAGAATAGCTTTTTCTTAAATAAAAATCTAAATTTAAAATGGGGAAATGAATAGAAAAGTACTAAAATCCAAATTATTTTTGACCCACTGAACCAAATTCAAAACTTCGTTCAGAATAACACTGTCACTCAGGAACGTAAAACACATGATGATTTGTGATTATGATTTATTTGGAGTTGATAGGGTGATTGCCAGATACATGATATTTGACATGGCTTTTACTTTTAAGATGTAAATGCGCGGGCAGATCATATTTTAACATATTAAAAATTTAAAAGCATGAAACGAATAGAATAGGGTTTAAAATCACGATATATTTTGTAATACAGAAACGATTTCAACTCTTGTCCTGGGATAAAAATGATGCCGTTCTCCACTTAAAAATAGGCTATATTTTATTTCTGTACAAACGACCTGATAGAACGAAAAATTTTCTAAAATCCCGTTTACTTTGAATCTGTTAAGACTAAGAGCAAGAAACTACTTATGGTGATGGATTTTAAGACATAAATGCTCATTAAGAACGTTCATCAAAGTATTTGATATTTAAAAGAAATAAACTATTAGAAAGCGCTCTATCTGGCTAGAAATTCTAAATTCGACATGCAAGTTTCTATGGGACGTGATGCTCCTAAAGATGCCTCTATTTTAAAGATTTTCAAATAAATGAAATGGGAAGGAAACGCTCTACAGTTATATTTTTACTGTGATTTCTCAATAGATGTCAGTCTAGAAACTTTAAATTTTCCATAGAAATAAGTAAGACATAGATGCACAAGAACAATATTTGTATTTTAAATTAATTTTTTTTAATTTAAAAGAAAAAGAAAATTAAATAGTTTTTCCTGCCATGTTAGGAACAACTTTTTTGAGCAGTGGGTTAAACATAGGTACGAGCAAACATTATAATTAATTCAAATGATAGTAATAAAGAAACATGATTTCCAATAAGTAAAGGAAGTATTTCATATTCAACCTTTAGCCGTACACAAATGACAATTAAATATAGTAAACTAATGTTTTCCCCCTTATTATTTCTCGGTGTTTTGATTTTTATGGTGCATAAAAGTACACTAATATTGTAAAAAGAAACGTTTGATTTTTATAGAAAATAAATTCTGAAACTACTGAACTGATTTTAAAAATTCTTCCTCTAAACGATAGCTTATAAACAGATTTTCCAAATAGACTGCATTGTATCTGTTTTCTTGGAAGGATGTGGATTCAAATGCGTTGCAATGACGATTTTCGCATTATTTCAAGTCTCACAATCCCCTAATGCGATACAAAAATGACGTTTATTCAAATGGAGACTTAATTTAGGAATATTTAAATTATTTCGAAAAGTATAATTTCTCCTAATGTTAATTGGTACACAAATACCACTTGAAATATTTCAACCATGCGTACAAAGCCATTGGTTTTGATAAAAGAAAAACTTGTTACCTGATTGTTTTATCCAATAGTTAGCCGCTCTATTAATAAGAGACAAACTACTGGGATTTAGAATCCTTTTCGCAGCCTCTATTAAACTTAAATAATAAAATAAAATAAAATAATGAAGCTTTCTGCATGTGTCACTTTTAATTGAACTGCCATATTAAGATTTACATAACACAGAAAATCAATTTGGTTGAAATGTAAAGAGGTGTTGTGTTATTAATTTCTCGTTGTTTAATACTCATAAAGTAATCATTTATGAGATAATATCAAAAATTTAAAAAAAAAATGTTTATAATTGATTATTTTGATTGACATTACTTTGAAAAATAACACTTATGAGAAATAACTTGAGATTCCCAGAAGAATTTCCAAAAGTATGCATTTATACGTGGCACTGTTAAAAATGTTGTACTGTTTTTAAAAAGTTCTTCTTTAAGTTATTTACAACCGTCTGGGAAGACCGAGCTATGCTTGTTAAAATTATCTTTGTGTTGAACACGATATAACAATAAATTCTCTGTACAACATATAACAATCAGTTCTATGTACCCTAATTGGTTAAATTCTGTTTCTTAGAACGTTCTGTGGACTATGATTGGTTGAATCATTTTATCCTCGCTGTTAGTGGGAATTTCTAGAAAATTTCTTTAGATTCTGAAAACCAATCTGTTCGTCAAATGTCGCCATAAGTTTGCGAAAATTTGGAAACTTCAGACATTCTTTCATTTGATGGTAAGCATGTGCTTTGGCATTAGTTATCCTGAAAGTCGATTTTCCTGCTAAATCTCGCCAATGTCGCAAAACTTTCACCAAACTTAGCGAAGTTAGCGAAATATTGCCAACATTGCAACTTCGCTAACTGTCAACTGTTCAACAACTGTCTCAACCTTCATTCACAATGAAAGCATTCACCCGTAGTGACTCCAAAATGACCCACAAATCGAATTTTCTCAAACCTGTGACCCAGCCGAATGGTATTTTCGTACCCCAAAACGGTAGGATACAAAATTTAGTCAAAATCGTTAGAGACTTTTTTTTAGATAAAATTAACTTGACCCATAATGACCCCCAAATGACCCACTAATCGAATTTTCTCGAATATGTGACCCTGCCAAATGGTCTTCTTGTATCCCAAAAAGGTAGGACACAAAACCGTCAAAATCGTTAAAGCCATTTATTAGATAAGATAAAATTACCTTGCTTTTAAAAAGCTTTTGCAAAGAATTTTATCGAACGTGTGACTCAACCCAATAGTTTTTTCGTACACCAAATCGGTAGGATACAAAATTTAGTCAAAATCGTTTCAGCCGTTTTTTTAGATAAAATTAGCTTGACCCATAGTGACCCCCAAATGACCCACTAATCAAATTTTCTCGAACATGTGACCCAGCCAAATGGTCTTGTACCAAAAAACGGTGGGATACAAAATTTAGTCAAAATCGTTAGAACATTTTTAGATAAAATTTAGTTGACTCATAGTGACCTCCAAATGATCCACTAATGAAATTTTCTCGAACATGCGACCCAGTCCAATGGTCTTCTTGTATCCCAAAATTCTAGGATACAAAACTTAGTTAAAATCGTTAAAGCCATTTATTAGATAAAATAAAATAAGCTTTACCCGCAGTGACCCTGAATGACCCACTAATAGAATTTTCTCGAACATGTGAGATAGCTCAATCATCTTCACATAACCGAAAATGGTAAAATGCAAAATTTAGTCAAATTTGTTAGAGTCGTTTTTCACAAATTCGTCAGGTAAAACAAAATACTGAAGTGGCCAATAAATTGGTGCAGTGATGGCCGAACATTAGATTTAAGGTGGCCGACTATGGGAGAACATGCCCTTTTTGAACTTAACTTTGTCAAAAGAAACTAATACCGTGTTTTTTAAAAATAATTGCTGAAACATAATAATAAACGTATGTTTTAACATATATCACTGCTATAAATGTTGTGTCGTTTTTTAAAAATTCTACGTTAAGATTTATATATAAAAAGGCAGTTAAGTGGCCGACAATTGGTACATTTACCCTATCCTTCGTTTAATCTTGGCATAAAGAAATCACTCCATCCTGAAAAACTTCATTTCATCAATAATCATTATGGTTTCTTATTTTTAATTTAGCAAAGGATTACCTTGGATGACGAAAAATATGAATTTAAAAAATTTGAAAAATATCGCGTATTTTGAGAAACTTGCGATTTACTACAAAATTTAATCCTGGCAACCATGTAATTTTTTTCTTTTTTCGCGTTAATTATTATCTAAATTTGTTTAAATTATTTAACGTACCTCTCATTGAAAAAAAAAGTCTTCTTTACTGAATAACTGACAGACATCCGTTCAGAAATTTAATTTCCAAATAAAATCCACTAGAATAAGCAATAAGTTAAATTTCGATAATCTAGTGAAATTCAGTGTAAATTTTTTCAATGTATTAAAGTACTTTTTTATGAACGGGGCAACAAAAAAAGACCGAATCTACCCAATTCGATACACTCATTTTAAGCTCAGATATAAATTCCTTCCGAATCCAAGAAACTGCACTCTATAAATAAAGCATATCAATACTACGCAATAATCAACGCTCATCTTTTTCAACATGACATTGACATAGCAAAAGCCCAGAGTTATCGCAATATGTCTGGACCAATCACAGCAGCCAAACAAGTACAGCGCGATTATTGTTATTCAGTAGCTAAAGTGTTATTCATTATTTATCTGTAACGAACAGTATAATTTGTGGTTTTTAAAGATTGGAACATTTAAGCTATATTGGAATATTCCTTACTTTGAGAAATGATAGAGAGATAATCAGCGGGGGTAGTTTTAGGTTTTAGGATGAAGCAGGACAGTGAATAAATAGATGGATCGGAAGAAAAAAGGATTGAAGGACATATTGGTACGGGATATTTGTCGCTATTTTTCGAGGCTCGAAATCGCGGTGACGTAAAACAAAAATAAATATTATTGTTATTGGGATATATCGGCTGAGTCAGAGTTTAGATTTTGTTATTTCGATATTTAAAAAATATCAATATTTGACCGATATATTGATAAATAATCCAGCCCTACCGACCACCAAGCACGAGGTATTGGCCGTACGTGATGACATTTTACCACCAAATTCTCCGATTGATGCGACGTACGTAGTTGCACTGATGAGGGGCTAGATTATAGCCTGAAACGTGTGTAGTAATTTTTTAATTTTTTAATTGTATTTTATGTAACTTTTAAGTCTGATTAAATGTGATATTTTATTTAATGATTAATATATGATTAAAAAGCACAATTAATAAAATGAAATTCAAAGTTGTCCACATAAAAATGTATACAATTTTCGTTTCATAGAATTTAAATATTTGTTTAATAATACCAAACATTGTTTTACTTGGTTCAATTACACTTTGGGGGACTGAGTCTGATTTCGTTTATTCTGTACACGAAATGGGTCCGGGCCAAACCACCGATACATCACAATCTTTTCATCATATATCCTTCGTTTAATCTTGGCATAAACAAATCCCTCCATCCTGAAAAACTTCAATTTATCAATGAACATTATTGTTTCTTATTTTTAATTTAGCAAAGGATTACCTTGGATGACTAAAAATATGAATTTAAGAAATTTGAAAAATGTCGCGTATTTTGAGAAACTTGCGATTTACTACATAATTTAATCATGGCAACGATGTAATTTTTTTTTTCGTTAAGTATTATCTAACATTGTTTAAATTATTGAATGTATCTCTCATTGAAAAAAAAAAGTATTCTTTGCTGAATAACTGATAGACAACTGATAGACGTTCAGAAATTTAATTTCCTAATAAAATCCACTAGAATAAGCAATAAGTTAAATTTTGATAATCTAGTGAAATTCAGTGTAAAAATTTTCAATGTATTTAAAGTACTTTTTTTTATGAACGGGCAAAAAAAAAAAAAAAAAAAAAAAAAAAAAAAAAATGAATCTACCTAATTTCTATACACTTATTTTAAGCTCAGATATAAATTCCTTCCGAATCCAAGAAACCGCACTCTATAAATAAAGCATATCAATACTACGCAATAATCAACGCTCATCTATTTCGACATGACATATCAAAAGCCCAGATTTACCGCAATCTGTCTGGACCAATCATAACAGCCAAACAAGGAACGCGCGATTATTGTTATTCAGTATCGAAAGTGTTATTCATTATTTATCTGTAACAAACAGTAGAATTTGTAGTTTTTTAAAGATTGAATGTATTGGGATATATTGAAATATTCTTTAATTTGAGATATGATAGAGAGATAATCAACGGATGTAGTTTTCCGTTTTGGATGAAACAGGGCAGTGAATAAATAGATGGATCGGAAGAAAAAGGATTGAAAGACATATTAGTACGGGATGTTTGTAGGTGTTTTTCGGGCCTCGAAATTGCGGTGATCGTAAAACAAAACAATATTACTGTTATTGTGATATATCGGCTGAGACAGAGTTTAGATATTGTTATTGCGATATTTAAAAAATATGAATATTTGACCGATATATTGATAAATAATCCAGCCCTAATGGTCCCTGTGTGAAAAGTTCAAAGAATCCATTTTCCATGAGTTCAAAAGGCACACAATATTGTCACCACCTAAAGTTAAATCAGGGCGACCTCTAAGATTACCCTGCACAAAAGAATGTTCCGCATTCGAATCGTTCATAATCGAGATCTTATTGGCAATTAAATATTCCAATAAAGTTCCGCTCTATCATCATCTCGAGCATAGCCCATGGCCTTGAGATTAACGTTGAAATCACAACCAATTAGCACATTTGAACAGTCCGTGAACAAAGGCACCCACGATTGTAGATCATGTTCAATATCGCCTGAGGCAGCGCAGTATTGAGAACCGATGTTAAGTACAGAATTGTTCACATTAAAATTAACAAACGCCACGTTATCTCTGATCAGCGAACCTATACTCACATAATCCCGGTTAGTTATAATTACCATAGATGTGTTATTAAAAGAGATAAAAGTAGGCCAATCCTGGGGAATAGAGTCCGCTACACCCCTAAGGATGTAGGGAACCTGAACCAGAACAATATCAATGTTATGTTTAGAAACATAGTCAACCAAAGTCTCATTGGCCTGTTTACAATGACGGAGATTGTTTTGTAAAATTCTAAGACCCGCGTTGACACCAGGAGAACCCAGCAAAGCCTCTTAAACGTTTTACCAACATCGACTTCCTAACACATGGGCTGATAAGTTCCCGGTCTGGCACACAGATGGCGTTGCAATCGCTGAACCGATGTTTTTTAGTAAATACTAACCTTTAAAAGGTAGTAGAAAAAATGCCATGACGATGCGCCGTGTGGATAAAACGTTAGAGTGGTTTTAGTTGAACGACTTTGTTGATAAACCAAAAAATGGATAACAAGAATTTCAAGAATTGTTATTTGATAAGGAAAAAATACCGTTCAAACAAAAGCGTAGCTAGATAAGCGTTATCCGGACACTGCACCAGGTAAATCAACCATTATTGACTGGTTTGCTGAATTTAAACGTGGTCGTATGGACACCAGTGATGCACCACGCAAAAGAGGTGGTTACTCCGGAAAACATAAAAATGTCCACAAAATCGTTTTGGGGAACCGTAAAGTGAAGTTGCAGGAGATAGCTCAGACTCTGAAGATATCCAAGGAACGTGTAGGTTTTATTTTGAATGAACATTTGTCTATGAAAAAGCTGTTGTCAAAGTGGCTGCCGCGCGTGTTGACTTTTGACCAAAAACAACAACGAGTTCTGAGCACTGTTTGAGCTTTTTGGTTATAAAATTATGTTATTTATTATTAAATTATTATTATTAATCATTTATTAAATTATTATTATAAAATTATTATTATTAAATTATTTTTAAAATTATTATTATTAAATTATTATTATAAAATTATTATTTTTAAATTATTATTATTATTATTAAATTATTATTATTATTATTAAATTATTATTAATATTATTAAATTATTATTAATATTATTAAATTATTATTATTTATTATTAAAGTTATGTTATTTAATAAAGTTATAAAGTTATAAAGTCATAAAGTTATAAAGCTTTGTTAAAAAGTTGTGTTTTCTTTATTAGACCGGGAACTTATCAGCCCATGTGTTATGTTCTTGAAAAACTGGACAATCGGGACTATCCACTCTGTGTTCCACATCACCATCAGGATTTGCAAAATAACAGTTACTGCATCTCACCTGATCCGAAGAACATTTCCTAACTGAGTGAGGTCCCGAGCACATCATATATCTCTCTTCTCCCTTGCAGTTAAATGACTGGTGCCCGAAAGCCTGTCACTTGAAGCACCGCGTTATTGGAATGAAGTCTACTACACGGTAGAGTTCAAATTCAACACAGATCCTTTTACGTATCAGTAACAATTCTCTAATCTCTGCGTCAACATCAATCATCCAGTTTGTCCTACCAGCACGAGTCGGAGTCTTTCTTATCATTTGAATGTCACGCTCACTGTCGCCAATCAACTTTCTTATCAGCTCTCTGGTATTCTAATCGATACCAGGATCCGCTAGCCTATCAAGCACACCACCACAAACACCTTGTCCCAGCTGAAAATCAGCGATCACCTTGTCTAAAGCACCCTTCAGCATACCTTCATTCACCTCCGGCTCAACACTCAGAATCAGTAGAAGCTCCCTCCGCTTCCGAGGAATATTCACCTTGACCTTACCCTTCAGCTCCTCTCTGGAAGATATTAGATTCTTCATTTTTGTGGAATCCTGTTTATCTCTCAGTCTAAGGATGACTTGCTTTGTCTTTGTCACTACCACGTTACTTGGCTTTGGGGCGTCCTCTACCTTTATACACATGTCCCTCAGTTCCTTTTTCTAAACATCTAAGTCCTGGTCCTCATTCAAAGTAGCTATTACCACCGTAAAATCATCAAGGCTGCTGACTCCGTAATGGCATCTCCTCAGCTGTACCCAGGGCTCGGAAGTAGCGCGCTACAAGTAGCGAAACTACAGTAGCCGCTACTTTTTCTAGTAGTTTGTAGTGTAGTGCGCTACATTAAAAAAAGTGTAGTGTAGCGAGTAGCGCGATACAAAATATCAGTAGTTTGTAGCGAGCATCGACGGTACTTTTGACGCTACTTTAGGAGGGAGGAAAAAAGTGCCAATCTTCAAATCACATGATCATACCTCGTTTCTTTTGTGCAAAATATGTTTTCTGCAACAATTTGCGAACGTCAGCGTCAAATCTCAGTTGCAGTGTCATATATTTCTCCATAGACGACGGGCACGGTCACAAATTAACTGTCATTTTCACAGTTTGGGTGTCAGAAACTTCGTGTATTGTTATTTAAATCCATAGAAATCTTCTCAATATAATGTATTTTTATACGACTACGAGTGTTTTTACCAAACTATAGTCGTCTGGCTATCTTAAGTCTTTATCTGACTAATTTATTCTCCCTTTTGCCTCCGACCCCCAGCAAGCAAAGAAATGTAAAATCTTTATGGACTTTACCCATGTCACGTCATCTGCGGGTAAAGAGAAGAAAAACACCAATAGGCGTGAAGAACATTTTAACACAGCTTCCCCTTCGTCCAATAAACAGTCTTTTTCGGAGGGAATATACCACCAGAGGGGTGACTGTTGCCACTCGTGGGTAAGGTCCATTTAAAAATAAAAGAAAAAGAGAAAGAACGGATTTATCTAAACATAACTCATCTAAATTTTCCCTAACCTCTCAAATTCAAGCTTCCCTCTAGTAGCAGACAAAGGAGTTTAAAATATTTTTAAATCTTTATTTTTATACAAAAATAAAATATTTCATTCCATTTGTTGCTCTCTAATGACAATAAATAAAAATTATTTCCTTGTCCCCAAAATTTACGCTTCCCTCTTTACCCCTCCTACAGCATACAGTTTCAAATATTTAAAACTCTTTATTTAAAAAAATTGGCCACATTCGTTTCTACCTAATAATAATGTATAAGTAACCATCTAAATTGTCCCCTAACATCCCATAATTTACTCTCCCCCACCCCTTTTCAGCATAGAAATAAACCTAAAATCTTTAAGTTATTTTTTATATATATTTAAAAAAATAATCTTCTGCCCTAGTAATCTCTGTAGTGACGATAAATAATCAGTATTATAAATTATTCCCCTTCCCCTAAAATCTCCCCCACCTCTCCATATACAAAATTTAAAACTCTTCTTTTTTTTAAGTTCCGTATTCTTTGCTGTCTGGTAACATTAAATAAATAATCAATCATCTAAAATATTCCCCTTCGAACAAAATTTCTGCTCGCTTCCTGCTAGTTTAAAATCGTTACAACTGTAATTAAAAATATACATATATTCGAAAAAGCACAGAAAAAGAACAAGTACACCATTTTATTATTAAAAGTAGGAAGGAATTATTTCTGCCTTCAAACAAACTAGCAGCTGAAACGTAAAGTGTCAGCATGCCCGTGATCTATTATTTGCTGGATTTGCAGATAAAACCGCAAAGTACTCACTCATCAAAAAAATTATCCTTTGTCTTCTTACTCATTATTAGATCTTCTGTTTTAATGTGGGGATGCTTCTTTTGAGATTAATGTAATAGAATGACAGACAAAATAGTATATAACTGCCCTGCTCGGCATATAATGATTATTTTGAAGTTATAGAACAACAAGAAAGTGGTAATTATTCTGTAACATGTAAGCTTTGTCCAATTAATAAGAAGTTATCAGTATCAAAATCATCTGTTTACAACTTGAAGTTGAACATAAAGGTGAGTTAGCCCTTTCTTTATTAATAAAAAATTCATAAATCATTAAAAAGAGTATTTTCGAATTAAGATCCCTGATTCAGAAAATATTCTTGTCGAACTGCTTATTATCACAAAAAATTATTTTATTAATACGTCTTTTGATCGTTGTGAAATATTTGTCTAATGTATGCATACAAATTAATTTACTGCATATTTTCTTTTGAAGATTCCAATACATAAAACAAAGGTGGTTGGAAATAAAAATATATTATTTTAAAAATTCCTAAGAATGCTTAATTTTATTTCTATGGCTATTTATTTTCACTTTAGCTGCACAGGTTTTTTACCACTAAAATAATTGATTTATAATGTTTTATATTTGTTTTGATATTGGTTAGCTTGGTATTTTAATGAAATATCTTTATCTTTGTCTCCAGAATGAATCTAAAGCCCAGTATGTTGAAATTCGAGTTTTCAAAGGAAAACAAACCAAAAGAGATAGAAAGGAAAAGAAAAGCTAGGATTTAACTTATGCAAGTCTATATGATCTTGTTCAATGTTTAAATTGCTTTCAGGAACTATATTTAAATTGTAAAGAAATAGAACTATTTAGCTCTATTTTTAAAAAATAATGTATATTCAAATTTACCAAGGGCTATCCGCTCTTAAGGTTGTTCTCAAATCCAAACTGGCTACTTTATGACATATTCTTTAATTCATTTTTGTTCGGAAACGCATGAAAATGCAGTTGTTCTTATTCAGAAACTTTGTAACCGAAAGACGTTTTCAACTATTCTGTATTTTATTTTATTTTATTTTATTTTTTGGTAAAGACAGAAGATTTTTCAGGAAACACTGTCAAAGTCGCCGTTTTCAACCGAATTTCCGACGCCGCAGCAGGGGAAAGAGAAAAAAACGTGACACGAATCGCTTATAACCCGATAAGTAATTTATTTATCAAAAAATGAAAAATTCATTTCTATTCTATATTGTTTCAATAGTCAGACCTGCCAATTTTATGCCTTTGTGTTTAAAAATGAGTCAGATAATGCATCAGAAAGTTTCGCGTTGTTGAGCAAGGAATTTGAGAACCACCTTAAGCACTACTGTGCTGTATCACTCTCATAAATTTGTAAGATTATTACAATTTTTGTTTTCAAATTTCCTCTTTTTAACACTTTCCAACATAATTAAAAAGTGTCTATGAATTCGCTTTCTCTGTCTGTCTGTGCTCTAACTCTCGTAAATATACTCGGATTGCCCATGCAAGTTTTATATGTAATTGAAGTTTACCATAGAATGTTTAGTATTGAAAATGAAATGTGTAGCATTTATATCTTGCTTACAGGGCCATTCAAAAGAATTCTGTTACATTATAGTCTATGGGGGAAAATCGTTTGCAGTGCATTTATTTATCCATGATAACTAAAGTAGCGAAAAGTATCGAAGTAGTGACTACTTTTGAAAAGTAGTTTGTAGTCGCTACTTTTTAAAACAAGTAGTTGTAGTTGTAGTTAACTACATTTTTCATAAAGTAGTTGTAGTTGTAGTTCGCTACAAACAAAAAGTAGTTTTTCCGACCCCTGGCTGTACCCATAGTTTGTCTTGTAATCTTGGACCTGTAATTTTCTGTCAAAGCTTGTAATTTCGTCTCATATACAACATTTTCTTTGAAAACAGAAATAGTACGTAAAGAAATAAAGTTCGTTATCTTTTTCAAGTTAGACATAGCAGCTTGAGTCACCTTATTTTGTCTAATTCACAAAACGTCAAACACGTCATAGATCCTTGAATTAAGAAATTGGACAGCTTCCGAAAAATCCATTGTCTCCGCTTCCCTCAACAAATCATCCAAATTATCCTTCCAACACTAAAACTAGAACTACTCCCACCAAAAAGACCAGCCCAAGAAGTAACTTCACAAAAACCCGTGACTCCACTGACAACAACGTACTCTACTTACCCGGAACTCGACTCTCGTGTCGAAAACCAATCGGGCGCGTCTATGCGTAATCGGAGTTTGCCATGCCCGATGGTTGGATTGGCGGGTGTCTTCACATAACTTTCTGTTTACTAAACTCGATCGGGACCGCTTCTTTAACTTTCTTGAAGGAGTTTTCCATGTCCTTCAGAGTCCGATAGTGGTTCTAAATTAACTTTCCGCTGATTCTAACATTTGTTGTGTTTTTGTTTTGTGTTTGTATTGTGTTGTTTTTTTATGCGCGCATGATCATCTTAGTGGAGTCGACCGGGGACCACCTGCATTTCGCTGCAGGGCTCACCGGAAACAAATCCACTGGAGGCGGACAACCTTAGCCAGGGCGTGTCTATGCATCAGGAACTGTTTTCCTCGCAGTCCCGGGCTGCCAAGAGGCCTCTCCCGCTCACCGCGGCCGATAAACTAGTTGTTCCTTCCCTCAATAGGACTCGACGATCGGAAGCCACGACAAAACAAGGATCGTTGGGGAAGCTCGTTATATGGCCAAGGACCCGGTTCCTTCTATGGGGTTCCGACTACGGAGTCATCGGGGGACTCTAGCGATTTACCGGGTGTTTTCATGGTGGTTTCCTCTGATCTTGGGATCCACCGTGTAACGACCTCTGTTGTCAAGTCGTGGGTTCGATGGGAGTTGTCAGGAGGCGACGCTCCCACCGGTCGCAGCACATACGGGAGGCCTCTCCTGGTCGTGCGCGTTAAAAGTTCCGCAGGACTTGGGTGCGACGGTTTACGTGCCTGACGGGCGCCACTCTGGCGCCGCTCAGTTTTACGTCAATAGATGGCAGAAGCAGCAACATACCTTCCTCTAGTTGAAATCAACGCCTTGAGTAAGATATTGCACACTTTCGCTAGACGCTTGTATTAATATCTTCCATACAATTTAAATTTGTTTAAATTAAATTAATTACAATTTCAAAAAATAACGATTTGGCAACAAAAGTATCGATTTCCTTCACGCTAACATGCTTTTCACGGATACGAAGGAAGGAGTGGACCAGACTGTAGTTTAGCCAATAGCAGAGCTCTATTTTTTCTATACATGAATTCGTGTATTGTTTGCTAATATGCTTCCAGACGCTCGAGTATCGAGTTCAATCCTATTCTTTTTACGTTCATAATGTACACATTAAAAAGTAAAAAAGTCCATGGAATAAGAAAGCTAGAATAGGAGGAGTGGTCCTCTATGACGTCATTTGAAGCCGTTCCTAACCTAGGGAGCCTTAGCCCAACCCGCTGCGTAACGCGCCGCGTCTGACCGCGACCTACGTTTTATACGGCCTTTTCATGACGTTTAAAACGTCAGATGGAATGGATCATTTTTACACGGTGATTGGTGCAAGCGCCGGTTTGCATCAATCGCCTTGTAAAAATGATCCACATCATGGGACGTTTTACAAGTCATGCACCGGCCGTGTATAACGTAAGTCGCGGTCTGACATTGGAGATTGTATCTCTAGATTGCATGGAAGTAGGTTCCATGGAAGATTGCTGACTGCTATCGGTCAAAGTCAAATATGGCGGAAACAGGAAACGGGGGGGGGGGGGGACTTACTTGTCGGCTTCAAAAGTTTCCACATGAGAAGATTGATATGTCAACTCAACTTATTCTATCCTCCTTTGTCATTCAATTTACCGTTGCCAGTCCTGAGGAATTATCTATAAGATAAAGATGGTGTTGAACTAATGGAAGCAGGTTCACGGATTTTTCTTGGCCATTATTGTTATGGATGTATCCCGCACGTGAGTTGGCAGTTTGAGTTCGTATCTGTTTCAACTCACATCACACCCTAGAAATCACTTTAAGAATCAGATGCTTGCTTGTTTTATTGAGAACATACATCTGACTTCTGTGCTTGACATCAAGTTCCCGCTTATAAGCAGGGCTACACTAGATACCGGGCTTGTTCATTCATTCTTATGACGTCACAAATAGGGTTGGCCGCGGCCGCGACCAGCGATTGGTACAAAGCAACGTGCCCATCCTTTTGTGCCAATCGCTGTATGCCTTTCGTCGCGGCTAAGGCTAGTTCTAGTCGAGACCAACCAGTATTTGTGACGTCACGAGAATGAATGAGCAAGCCCGGTATCTAGTGTAGCCCTGTCGGAACAGATGTGTTACACTCACGCTAAAATGTAAACAAAAGATTGGCGACTGTTTGGTTGGCGCGATTTCCAAGACTGCGCCAAACGAATAACTTAATACAATGGCTAGGTTGCCATTAAAGGAAAAAATCCCCTAAATTTGGCGACTTTTTTCTTTTTTTTAACCGATTAATTTTTTTTTTTTTAGCGTGAGTGTAAAGCATCTAAGCCGCCCTGTCATAAGTCATCGTCAAGGACGAGATGGCCACAAGGAAATTTACAACACCAGAGAATTACAACCCCAAGCTCCAGAAAGTGCGTGCAATGGAGTTAACCGGAGTTGAACCCGTCGACCTGACTCTTTACTCTCTCAAGCGATTAGCGGAATGGTGTGGCCCCAACAATCAGATGGGCGTTTTGTTTGCCCATCGGTTTTTGTCGATTTTGATTGGTTGGGCTGTAATACACACTGACAAATTGACGATTTTGATTTGTTGGATAAAAATTGAAGGATTTTGATCACGTGGTTGAAAGAAAATAAAAAGGGAGGAGAAGCTAAACTTCATGTTTTTTACAAAACAAGCAAGACATTTTTTTTATCCCCCATTACCTTACTATATAATTCGAGAGAACCATTTTTTACTTTCATATATATATATATATATATATATATATATATATCATTGTAATACTTATGACTTACAGGTCAACTTCTTATATTTATCGAATCTAGAAAACGAAACGTGTTATTTTGTCTTATATTAGAATCAATCGTTTTATTGAATAAAATTCTCTGATGCAGAAGCGTGATTCATATAAACGTCAGTTACTGCAACTAGTAAAAGTGTAATAATTACGCTAAAAGCGGTAAAATGTCATGTTAATTTTGCCAGTTATTTCCTTTTTATTATTGAAGATTTAAATTTTTGTTATATTTCCCCGATTTTTTGGTGAAATACATCTAGGAATACGAATTAACGCTATTTTTTTGTGTACAGTACTCGTAACACAGCTTATGACATTCATAATTCATATATCATATTTACCGAGGTCTTAAAACCTGGCAATCGTCCTGCTTTATTCTTGTTGTGAAGGGAGTAGCGCCACTATGTTCTCGTTATTGCCTAATCTTACGTTATTCCATTTAATTTTTAAAAATTCAGCTCTTTTCATAACGACTCGGCCTGATGCCTGTGTATAAAATTAATATTTTCTTATGTTAGCGATGAATTTTTCAAGGTAAATAATTTATTATGACTTGTCAAAATATTAATGCTTAAAAATTCATTCCAATTTGCACATTCATAAGTTACTTTCAATCAATATTTTTGAAAATTACTGAATACTGTCACATTAAAAGGTTTATTTTTTCATTTGTTTATTTCAAACGTTTCTACTGTATTTCTTTGAAGGCATTCCTAAAACTGTTTTTCGGTGTAAGATAGTTCTTTTTTATTTTATGAATTAATTTTAAATTAATAATTTTTATTTCTGAACATATTGATCGTTTATGAACAGTTCCGTTATAAACATTTAGTGTGTCGATAATTTGAGTAAATATACGTTTTGATAGTTAAATGCCATGTGTTTCACGTGGTATATTTTTTGTTGTATCATGGCGAGTTTGTTTACTTTTTGTCACTTTTAGTTTTTTTTTCTTTTTTTTTTTTACCCAAAGTTGAATCCTAGTCGCTTACATTTTTAAATGTCTGGCTTTTGTCATCGAATGGTTCTTATGCTTTTAAGTTATTGTTTTCATCATAAAAATGTCAGTTTATTCAATTTTCTGGACAAATTTTTGTAAGTAGAAAAAAAAACTTTTTTTTTTTTTTTTTTAGTTTAATCTGAATGGTGATTGTTGTTTATGACGGAACTGGCCATGAAAGCTACATGAGCTTATAGGGTAATTTTAAAGCATGGTTCTTTTGCTTTTATTTACTGCTAATGAAAAGATTTACAATAACATTATTATTATTACCTAGAAGAGTAATTGAAATGTTTGACTTTTAATTTGGTTTTTCATTTAAAAAAAATTATTATGAATCCCTTGCTTTTTCTGATTCATTATTATTTTTATTTTGAATAATATTCAGTAAAGTTGAGAATTTATACGTTTGACAGAGCTGATGTTTCATGATTTTCTTAATTCATAATGGTTCATGATCTAGAGTTGTGTTGAAAAACGATTTTCTTTTCCCTTTATATTAATCATGTTTTTCATCATGTACATAAAATATTTTTCCACTTTAATTCGAAAAAAAAAATTTGCTTTTTTGAATTATTAACCATCATAATAACATGAACTATATGATGCTTTTAAAATGTACTGATTCTTTAGTTCATATTAATTACCAACAAAAGATTATTTTATGAAATTATAACATTTAAAATTATTATCACTACAGTTGTTATATTCATTAAAAATGTTCATCTGTTAATATTTATTTTCAAAATAACTTTTGTTTTGTGTTTTCTTTATTGTCTCTGATTTATTTGCTTTTCTTTTATTTTAAAAATACTTTGTAAAAATTATATGTGTTTATAAATTAGTTAATTTCATGCTTCTGTTGATTCTGAGAATATTCATTAACATTCTAGTGCCCATTGTAACTGATATTTTACCAAACTTTCAGCGACTTTTAATGATTTTCCCCCCTTAAAGCCTATAATTTTGTGTTTCAATTGTGTATAATTTTAATTGTTGATGGTAGATGACAGAAAAGGTTTTCAAAAAGTCTAAAACAGAAAAAAACAGCACTGATCAATTCAGGAATAAATATGCTACACCACTCATAAATATTTGAAAGAAATGTAATTAATGATTTCAAAAACTATGTGTATCATTTGAAATCAAAAGGATTATGATTTAGAATACATAATATCATTAAGAAATCTGCAAACATTTCATCAACTACTGCAAAAACAATATTGATATTTTCTTAATAATATTAATATGATAATTTAAGGAATAGCTATGGTGTTAGTCACTTTTTATAAAGAGTTCTACTAATTCAAGTAAAAATTGGTGAAAACTCCTCAAAATTCTCTTCAATTTTACTATTTAACATTCTAACTTTAATCTTTATTTAGAATCCTACATGCAGTATTTATTCTTAATCATACTTCAAGCATTCATACGAAGTTTTAAAACATTTCATAAATAGCCCTTTCTTTTATTACTAGGTGGCCATGTAACAAACATGCAATAAGAAAATATATAAATTAAACTGCTTCATTTTATTAACTGTCTGAAGTAAACAATGTAAGAAAAAAAAATTCTTTAATATTTGTTTAATTGAGCAGTAGAGGGTTAAAATAAGATGTGTTGAAAAATTCTTTTTAATTTACCTCATTTATTTATTTATTTAGGAAGAATTTTTACCATAAGTATCAGAATTTTCATCACATATGTGTATGGTCATGCAAGAGCAAAGTGGCGTAGAAGTTTTTCTTGTACCTGATTGACAGCAGGTAAATTAAAAATTGAAATTATATGTGTTGTTTCTGCAAAGGTTTTGTTGTTTTAGTTTATAATGTTAAAATTTCTTTCAATATTTAATATACAGGGTAAATCAAAACCCCAGTACCAGAAAGTTCTGTGTCAATCTGCAGCAAACATAAATTTATCTGTGATCCAATAATGCCTACTATTAGCAGAAATAACAATAACCCATAAAAAAAAGCAAAATTTGTATTTACAAAGAAAATATAATAACGGTAAATAAATCTAGAGACTTAAAGTAAATTTTAGCAATTTTTTTAAACCCAGTACTTCTTTTTAAGATGTTAGATTAATCTGCAAGATCTGAAATAATCTGCATCACCCACTGCTGTGCTGCACTGTTTCTGCTACTGGGTTTTAATTAGTGGGCAAAATTATAAGGGGTGGTAAAGCATATTAGAAAAACATCTTTTGTTTAGGCAACCATAATCACAATCCACCTCTTCAGTAAATATACTGGGTATCTCACTCCAAGCTAGAGTCCTGCATGGGTCATATTATACCCAATCAGAACACAAATACAGTCAAACCCTGCTATACCACCGTTACCCGTTTGAGAAATTTTTGGTGTTATAACGAGTTTTGCAGTATATCGAATTAGAATACAATAAAAATTAATTTTGATACTATTATAAAAATAAATATCATGTCTTCATTAAATTATTCAATAGTATATATAATTAATATACATAATATAATTAATACCATGATTCAAAATTATCCAATTAATGTATGAAAGTAACATGCACTTACCTCTTTATATATTCAATTTTAGATAAAGTAGATAATTATGCACATAACAGACACACACATACATTAAATCTCGCACTGATTTATTTTACTTTAATTATCTTTTACAGGGAAATATTTTAAAATTCTAGCTTTTCAATATTGATTTTTTAATATCTTTTTCTACAACTAAAAGATTGTTCATCATTTTTTTATCAATTGCATGTTTTTCTAAAAAAATTCTTATTTTCCCAATGCAATTTTTAACTTCATCAGATGTAATATGTGCTGTTTCAGCTTCTTCAGATTCGCTGTCAGATGAATTTTGATTTTGATTGGCAACAATTTCTTCGATTGTCAAATCTTCAAATGTTGAAACACTTTTGTCTATATTAATGTACTCAATTGCCGATAGAGGATGCTCAATATCTGTTAATTTGTGTATTTCGTCTTATAGTTCTTGAAGTTCTGTACTGTTTTCTTTTTTAGTAGATCCTTCAGATTTAATCAATCCAGTATGTTTCCAGCAGTTAACAATAGTTTCGGATGAAATTTCATCCCATGCTTTTTTTATCATGCGAATAGCATCATGTAAAAGGATTGGAGAAAAATCGTCTTTACTGATATTTTCAATGATATAGTGGACGTGAAACTTTCGATAATGAGCTTTGAATGAGTTTATTATACCCGCATCCAAAGGTTGTAAAAATCCAGTACAGTCAGGAGGTAAACATTCAATGTGGATATTGCTCATTGGATATGCTATGTGACAAGGGACATTATCCAAAATCATTAAAATATGGCGTTTGCTTCTTTTCATTTCTAAGTTGAAATTCACTAACCATTTTTGAAATAATGCTGTAGTCATCCAAGCTTTCTTGTTATTCTCATAATCTACATAAAGAGCAGGATTAAAATTTTAAAAACATCTTAGCTTAGCTGACTTTCAATCACTGTCATAGTTCTTTTATCAGATCCATCACTATTCATAAAGAACACAAGAGACACAATCTCTCTCTTTTTTTTTTTTTTTTTTTTGCATCCTTTAGCAATTGTTTTATCTGGCTGGAAGTAGAGATGGGAATGCTCGGAAAAAAAACCCGGAAACTTTGGGGTTTTTTGCCACAGGAATATTTTTTAATTTTTCCAAATTGGAAAAATTGGAATTTAATTTATAAAATAATGTATTCAAAATGTTATTATGGCTGCATTCTGATATTTTTTCCTGTTCAGTGTCTCCCATGAATATGTTAGCATAGAAAATATGATGTGTAAGCAATTTAGAAAGGACTTGAGTCTTTAAAGTATCCTTTACACTTTTTTCACCTTAAAATATAGGACTCTTCAAAAAATTTGGAAATTTTTTCAATCTCCATTCTGAATCCTCCAGAATTGTGATGATTTTAGAATTATAAAACATGTCACATAACAGCTGAAATCGCAAATGAATCTCTTATCTACCTGAATATACAGTAGTGGCCAAAATTATGGAAAAATGTTTTTTTTTTTTAAAGTTTGATGGCTCATAACACCAAATATTTCTTAGTTATACCATAAAAGCTATATACCACTGGAAAGATAATTAAATCAAAAATATCATGCAAGACAGTTTGTTCAATTCTAATTAATTTATCAAACGTTACAGCCAAATAATCAGAAAAAGGCAGTAAAATCTGGTTACGTTGGTGATAATTATTTTTCTTGCTAATGCATATGAATGTTTGGAGTGTCAGACAGATTCCATTTTATTTGGTAATGTGTCAATCAAAGCTAGGGTAGGATTTCAAAAAAAATATATATGCTACATTTTGGTACTTATGGGAGGCTTTTTATCACTATTTTTTATGATTGCTATCAAGTTGCTAAAGTTCTTTGCCACCTTTCAACTTTTGAGCTAGTAAAGCATAATAAAATTAACAAAACATCATAAAGAGTTGATTTGTTACCCAGAAATCAATGTGTAAAAATATTTTTAAGTGTAGAAAGCTATGGTTATGAAGAAATTTGAAGTAAATTAACAAATGGATGTCTAAGTCAAGCAAAACACGACTAGTAAAGGCAGGAAAAGGTTCAGGAGAGCAATTGGCAGTAGAAGAGTAAGGGCCCTGTGTATAGGTCACAGAAAACATAATCTCGGTGAATGCAACATGAAATGGCTGCTGAAATGTGGAGTTTAATCAAGGTACAGTTCTATAGAGAATGGAGTATTGATTTCTGGGTAACTAATCAACTCTTTATGATGTTTTGTTAATTTTATTATGCTTTACTAGCTCAAAAATTGAAAGGTGGCAAAGAACTTTAGCAACTTGATAGCAATCATAAAAAATAGTGATAAAAGTCCTCCTATAAGTACCAAAATATCTCATTTTTTTTTTTTTTAAATCCTACCCTAGCTTTGATTGACACATTACCAAATAAAATGGAATATGTCTGGACACTCCAAACATTCATATGCATTGGTTACATTCAAGAAAGAGAAATAATTATCGTCAACCTAACCAAATTTTACTGATTTTTTCTGATTATTCAGCTATAACGTTTCATAAAATAATTATAATGGATCAACCTGTATTGCATGATATTTTTGAGTAAATTATCTTTCCAGTGGTATATAGCTTTTATGGTATTATGGAGAAATATATATATTGGGTGTTATGCGCCATCAAACATCAAAAAAGCATTTTTTCCAAAAGGTTTCTGCAATTTTGGCCACTACTGTATTTATGAAGGACCTTATTCAAAATATCTAAATAAGAACCTACTAAATATAACGATAATTTCTAATTCACTAAATTTTGATTATATTTTTTCTGAAAATTTTATGACTCTTTTAATAAGGCAATATTTTTAATAAAAAATATTTACAAAAACAGGATCGCGGGGAAGAAAAATTTAAGCAGACCCGTGCAACTTCTCTTGTTAAAAATGAAAATTCATGTGCAAACTTATTTCAAGAATATACTAGAAATTTAATATAAAATTTTAAACATGCATTTATTTTTATTGGCATAGCTGCGATTTTTCATGTAATCTATATTAATAAAAGAAAGTTTCGCTCTGTGTATGTGTATGTATGTGTTTGTTTGTTTGTCTGTCTGCGATGGCTAGCAAAATCTAGCCCACCTAGAAGTCTGAAAATTTAGGTGTGGATAGTCCAAGGTCTGGCCATGTGCACCTAAGTCTCAGAATTTTAATATTTTGATAATTACCCAAGATATTAATTAGTTTCTCATTAACCATCGCTTCTAAAATGCCATATTTTTCTGAAAATGGTGCAAATGAAATGTGAAACCACAAAATGAGGTGTGTATTGGGAGAGGGAAGGAAGATTTTAGGTTTACTGGAAAAAGGTTGGGTTACCACAATGACTTTTAACTATGCCTTTTCGACACATGTCGAAATAACAGAAACTATTAGGTCTTTCGACACGAAAATTTGCAGATCTATATAAACAAACAATTGCAAATGCAAAAAGTCAAATTTCAAAAAATTCCATCCACAACTTTCAGAAATATTAATTAGAAATGTTTAATTTTTCAAGCAATTTAATCTTGCAATGATCAACACGTTTTTTGATAAAAATTTGAGCCGCTGCAGATGTCTCGATAATGAAACAGCAAAGAAAGAGGTACTAAGAGATTTTTTAGGTGACTCAAATTAACAATTCTAATTAAGCTATGATTTTAAAATTAACACCTTTCGAATCCTCTCTGTTTCCACATTACAAGTTTGTAAAAATTAAGATTATCCGATTCTTATAACCGAAGATATTTATTATTTCGCATTAATTTGACTGCAGAATAAAAAAATTAACATGTTTCTTTCTTTTTTTTTTTTTTTTTTTCTTCTACGAGCAAGCATAGCAGACAAGATGTCCATTATCTCTTGAATAAAGAAAGATACAAAACAAGTAAATAAAAATTTGGAATGGTGCTATTAGAAGCTGTATAAAATTATTAAAAATCTTGGATTTTTTTTATTGGAAATTTATGCATCCTTATAGAGTTAAAAATATAAAATCATACTAACTTTTGGTTTGTTTAACTTTATTATCACAGGCCCAGGCAACGTCGGGCGGGTCAGCTAGTCAGATAATAATCGCCCGAAATATTTAACTATTATTAGAAACAAGTTGTTTTTTAATAACTTGCAATTGAAATTATTTAGTCTTTTTTTAAGCTTTTTCCCCCTCTTGTCTTCCTTTTCCTTAAATATAGATTTTAAGACTTGTCTAACTGTATATATATTTTTTAAATATAAATGCACAAAAATAAACTTTGCAAAGAAAATGTAAATTTTCTGATAAAAATTGTTTTCAACTAAATTTTTGAAGTATTCAAAAATCCACCTGTTTTATAAATTTCATTAAAGAAATATACATACATATATATATATTACTTTCATATTAAGAATCTAAAACTTAAACTAAAACCAAAACATAGGGCTGGTTTAGGTTTAGACTGGAAAGCTATACCAAAACTAAATACCCAAGAAATAAAAATTCTAATTGTACGAAAAAAAATTGTAATATTGTAAATTATTATCAATTTTTAAGCAATAGAAGATATAAAAATCATAATATTTATAATGTCACAGCTAGGGCCGTACCGAGTACTCGGTATTTACTCGGTACTCGGTATACTCGGCCAATTTGCCGAGTACTCGGTACTCGGCTAAATTTTGGGCCGAGTACAATACCGAGTAGTTGTAAGAATTTCATTTTTAAGCATTATTATCATTTTTGAAGCCAAAGGAATTTATAATTGACCTGTAAAAGTTATTTGAATATAAAAATATATAATATATGCAATTATTCATAAAAACTATTTACTTAGTATATAGAAATATGTTTACAAAATACAGAAAAGTTAAGAAAAACCAAAGCAATTCAAAATTTAGTTTTAATAGTTCACTTTTTAATGTCCCTTTCATTATACCATAACCAAAATGATTGGAACTTTCATTTGAGCTTTTCAATGTTACTCAGAATGGCAATAACAGTTTCATTACACTTTCCAGTAAAGTAATTGCTACTGAACTGTAGTTAAATTTTTTTATCATACTTTCAGTAGCATAAAGGCAAAGAGGCTGCTTTAATTCATGCAATATTTTCAACATATTATACTTTGAGTTTCATCTTATGGTTAATTACTGTAATGATTAATTTTTTTGGATTCAGACAAATGTGACTGAACTTTTTTAAAACTTGAACATGCAGCTACAAAGTGGTTAAAATGTCCATCAATGTTTTTAGCTATAACTAACATGCCAAAAAGCATGTAGGGTAGATAAACCCGATTTTATTTGCACATTGTGAATAGTGCAAGCCACACTTTTAACATCAGCTTTTTGCATTATTCAATGACAATTTGTATTATTCAAAATTACCGCAACCAATAACCATTTTTGACAGACGGATTTCAGGTATCACAGTGAGTTAGATAAATTGAAGAATGGGTTTTAATTTCACATTGGCTAATTTTACTTTTTTTTTTTTATCTTTTAAAAATAATGGTACTGTTTTAAATTTTTTTAATTTTCAAAAATAGTCTTTAATAGGTGCAGAATTAAATTTCAAATTTAATTAGTTAATTTGAAATTTTTTGTAAAATTAAATGTATGACTACATGCTCAAGAAGTATGTTTATATATATATCTACACACACAGACATGTTATTTTTAAGCTCACTTCATGTGCGCATCAATAGTTCTTTCTTACACACAACTACTCGGTACTCGGCAACTCGGTACTCGGCCGAGTAGTAAATGGCCAAGTACTCGGTACTCGGCTACTCGGCCAAAGTGTTACTCGGTACACCCCTAGTCACAGCTACAATAATTTGTTATTTAAAATGGCATCATTTATATGTAAAGCAATACTGTGTAGAGGGATTTAAATTTGCTTTCAAACTGCAGTGATAATGGTTGAAACTCATAAGATTTTTCTTATTATTATTTTTAAAATTATCTCTACTGATAATTGAACAAATGCCACTAAAAAATCATTTCACAGAGACATGATATATTACAAACAATGGTGTTAAATTAAGCAAGAAAAGCTACTGTGAAAATTCTGAGACTGAAAGGCTAAAAGCTGACTTTTTTTTCTGTTTTGTAATATATTGTAAAAAGAAAAAGAAATATTTTCTTTAGTATGCAGAAATTAAAAAAAAAAATATTTATTTTATATTTTTTAAGAAAATGTAACTTATTTTTGGAAAACATTTGTAAAAAATCAATTTTTCCAGAAAAAAAAAACTGGATAAACTGTTTTTTTTCCACCACTTCAAAATTTTCGGAAATTTTACATCTGTAGCTGCAAGCGGTAAAAAAAGCCACTTTCATCCACATTGTAAACATCCCCTGGTTTATATTCTGAAATCAGCACACTCAGTTTTTTACGACTATTTAAAACAATATCTTCATCAACACCTGCAGTCTCACTACTTCGTATGTACTGAGAGAATCCTCGTCGCTTTTTAAATCTGTTCAAACAGCTACTACTGTATTCAAAATCTGTGATATTCATTTGCTGGCTAAGGACTTTTGCCTGTTCTCTGATGATGTCTCCATTTATGATAGCATTTTTAGCTCTCATTTCTTGTATCCATGTGCAAAGGGCATCCTCTAAGTCTTCATGTTTTGCTGTTTTCAGTCTTTTTGCATTTGACTACAGGTCATTGGTGTTAATCCATTTTTCTGTATTCATCAAAATGTTTCCGATGCAGCGCCTGCTAACAGGCTTTTCCCAGAGCATAGAAAATGATTGGAGATGTGTTGTTGCAATGCATTCACATTTCTTTCTTTATATTCACAAATTTCCCGCTTTTCCGAAATTGATAAAACTGCTCTTTTCGCCATAATGAGTTAAAATAAAGAGACAGGATATTTTATAGATTTAGCTGGTGAAGTCTTCGATGTTGCAATCAACGTCCGACCGAAACTTCGAATGAGAGATTTTGCATTGCACGTCATTTTTTTTTTTTTTTTTCTAGAAATCAACATAAAGTGGATGGAGAATTCTTTTCTGTATTGTTCTCACCTGAGAGAACAGAGACCCTTTTGGCCAATGGCATGCCACACTTTGTTTTCCCTCTGCTTCAGAAGCGCATCGGGTCACGTGACTCGCAAGTCTGTAACAGGCTGCTGGTGCAAAAATTCATATAAGCCTAGAAGCCACAACTACTTAAAGCAGAGTTTTAAGGATTGGTGTCTACATACATACAGAAAGAAGTTAGAATATAACTTTAAACATAACTTTATTAAAAACAATTAAAAACATGATTTAAAGTGTTAAATACAACAAATTAAAGCCATAACCTCAGCCAGCAACTTAAACAGCTCATTAAATGAGCCTTTACGTATATCAAGCACACATAACATAGAACGAGCCAAATGAACATGAAGTCACTCAAATATATAACATCTTGTCAATTCAAGATCAACTCTGTAACAGTGAAACATGCAGTTATACAAACCAACTAATCAGGAACCAGCATACGTCATAGGCACGATGATGCAATACTGAAACTGAGATATGGTTATTAATCTCCAGATGCGTGGAATTCGTAAAACTATGACATCATACTGTCAAAACAAAAGAAACGCTCATAAGCTGCGGCTGAAACGATTTCGTAACTAGACTAGAAAACAATCAGATACCGAACAATCTCAGAATTTAGCCACAAAGCATAACGACATGAAACAATGACGTCGACCTCGACACCGATTTCAGTATCGGCAAGAACATCGCAATATGACATCCGTCTGAATCAGAACTTTCACTTAGTCGGCAGCTCAGCACATGCTATTTTTCTTCTCCTAACGACAGGCAGAATGGGTGGCAAGCTGGCAAGTGTTGAGAACAATACAAATTCTTTGCTATTTAATAAAGTTTGAATTGAGCTTGAAAACATCTAGATGCAGGAAAAAAATGTGCCCTTTGAAATTCTAACAAAAAATTTTAAAAAGAAAGGTATGCAAAGAAAATACAGTAATTTCTAGAAACTTTTTTTGGCAGCATATCGAGTTGGCATTTTAACGGATGCATTCAGTGCCGAAACTAGCCTTTTTGGCGCCCGGGGCAAACATGGATTTTGGTGCCCCTCCCTCCTCCAAAAAGAAAATTTCCAAAGCGAATTTTTTCTAAGTTTCTAAAATTTAAAGTATATAATCAGATAATCTGTAATACTGACCTAAGTAATCAGCTTTGCCAAATACTGATTCATTAAAACCTTGAAAATGGAATCGAAAGTAACAGGCAAAAGTAACAGGAACCGAAAAATATTCTGCTTTATACAGGTTTTCATCTTAGGAAATATAATTATTGATATTCTCAGGGGCGGATTTAAGGGGTCGCGATGGTCTCAATCGCGAGGGGCGCCGCATCCAAAGGGCCCCCAAAATGCTCTTTTGAATTCAACGAGAAATATTATTTTTTGATCAAAGGATTTTCTTAGCATTTTTTTAAAAATTAGTATTACTACATAATTTTCATGTAATTTAAATAGAATATTTTTTATACCATTTGCTATTCCCAGAAATGTTTTAGTTATGTTTAAATGTTTTTCCTTGTCTTCGTTCTTTTCTATTAGCAATTATCAGAACTGTGGAGGGTTGGGGTGTGACTCAAACTTGGATCTGAGCTGAAAGGAACCCTGTTACTGTTAGAGACTTTTATGGCGATTTAATTACACAGATTCAGAGTCTAATTAAATCAGATCTGATAAATCTAAATCTGGATCGTGACACTGGGGCCCCTGATTTAGGGGTCCCCCACACTTGGTATGCTGTTTACATAAAGCTGATATTTAGAATGCATTTGACTTTGTTACTGATTATAATCAATATTTTGCATTTTTAGAGTAGGATAAGATTAAAAAGAAAAAGAAATTGAGCTTGACTATTACAGGGGCACATGATGTATTTGCCCCGGAAATTTACATCTGGATCTAAAAAAATAATTACAACAAAGGAATGGGACGGCAAAACATGTAAGAATGGGAAAAAGACGAATTTCTTTTTTTTTTTTTGGCAAAGATAAAGGCGGAGACGACTTTATTAGCCATGGCACCCTGTGCGAGGTTCTTTTCTGCGTCTCTACAAATGCTATATTCTTAAAAAAGAAAAAGGGGAGGAGAGGTTGCTATTTTATCTTGCATATGTTTCATCCCCTTAGTTTTTAGTGTCATTAGCAATGGCCAACCTCGCCCCCTTTAAAGCCGGATCTATATGTAAAAAAGTAATTGTAACAAATGGTATGGCAGCATTTTTCATTTATCTGGAAATGGCCAAAGGACGAGAAAATAATTTGGGAGGAAAAAGGCAGGGGCGGCTGCGGGTTTATTAGTCATAACAACTTGGGTATGGTTTTCTCCCTGCACCCCTACAAATGACATTTTTTTTTTCAAAAAAAGAATTTTTATACAAAGAGTTTTATTTTGCGTATTTTTCAAATTATCCTTTCAAATAATACTTGTTTTTAGTATCCCAGGCAACTGCCCAACCTCGCCCCCTCTAATAATACTGATTGGATCTGGATAAAAAAAAGTAATTTCAGCAAAAGTAACAGGCCGGCATATTCCAGTTGCCACCAAGGTCAGCAAAACGCTTAGAAAACTTTCGCAAAAAGACGAGTAAAAGCTGTTTGGAAGATAAAGCCAGGGGCGGCTCCGGCTTTACCAGCCATTGTCGCCCTGTACGAGATTTTTTACTGTACTAAGATATCTCACTGAACTTCAAGAACAAATGCTATATTTAAAAGAAAAAAGATTTTACTGAGAATTTTACTTTGGGCAATCATCCCCCAATTTGTGTTTATTGTTCAGGGCAGTCACCCCTCGCCCATGACAAAATGGAAAAAGAAGAAAGCTCCACGCTGTGAAAAAAGGGGAAAAATAGAACAGCCTTCATGGAATATTTTTATCTAATAGAAAAGTCAAAGTGAGGGAAATTGTTTGCCAATTATCCATGCTGGACAGTGCAGCACCGTATCCAGACGACGCTAAACAGTGTCATATACAGACATGAGTAGGGACTGACCTTGAAAAATGTTAGTGATTCTCCTAAACCACAGGAAGAGGTTTAAATGATAGACGACATAGATATGATACATTTGGAATGGGAGAAAGAAAATAGCCTAAGAGAACAGTTCTTTTTTATTCATTTGCTATCTTGTATTGTAGACGAATCTTTTTATCTATTTTAATGCATTTGGTTCAGCTTTTCTTTTGGATTTTCCGGCTGCGAGACTTTTTATACAAATTTCATATATATATACATTCCTATATCAAACAACAAACAAAACCTGCATTTGGCGTCCTCTTCACCTTCTGTTCTGCTGGCGCCCGGGGCACGTGCCTCCTCTGCCCCCCCCTTAGTTTCAGCCCTGGATGCATTACATTGAAATTCCTATTTGGCAGATTTGTTCATAGACACAATTGGTGGTTAAACAGAATTGGTGCTATTTCGAGATAGCACTAAATCAGGGTTTGACTGTACTTCACATTTAAATAAAAATTCCAGATTTTCTTAAGAGATTCAGAGTAGAATAAGTGTATTGAAATGGAAGACTTTCTGCAGTAATTAAATGAAATCTCAACACAATTATTCCAGCATGCATTATTTCTATTTACTTATGCCCCCTAAAGAGTTTCCGCATGAAAATGCTGTTCTGATGCTGAAGTCTTAAATTCAGGACATTCAAAACTGAACTTAGTCAATCTTAGTCTAAAAAAATGTAACTTTTTAACACTTTATTGTATGATTTAAAAAAAATATATATATATATATAATTTCCAGGATATGGAAATCCTGTTTCAATTTAGATTTTGTAATTTTTTCAGAAATGCACTATTGATTCAAACCACATCTATATTAATAAAAGAAAGATGTCTGTCTAAAAAAAATATTTTCTGAATGTTGATTTCATGTTTTTCATTTTTGTTGCAGATTTAAAAGACCACGTCTGCTTTCCAGATCAAAATACCCACTTATTCTGGATACTTTCCTGGTTCAGGGATCTGTTTAGAAAGAAATTGGGTCCTTTAAAGGACCCTTCACAAAATTTTTCATCTTAAAACAGGACCCTTCACAAAATTCTTTGTCTTAAAAATAGGCTTTTTACAAAATTTTCCATTTTTAAACTGAAATTTTTACAAATTTAATAATTTAAAAGTAAAATCTGACCTGTCACTTTTACATATATAAAGAAAATATGTGTATTTTACATCCATATATATATTTTTAAATGTATAAACAAGAACCTGTATATAATGATTATTTCAAATTCACAAAATTACGACTAGATTTTTCACAAATATAAAAAGCTGTTCACAATTTCACAAAAACAGGACCCTGGGAAAAAAGTCTGGACAGACCCCTGTGGTTGTAATAATATCTTTGGTTTAATATATATTAATATTTACTGTTTTGGGGAAAAAAAAATCTGGAATGCCAATTTCATGTTTTTCGTTTTTTCTGCAATTTAAAATTCCACATCTGCTTTCCAGATCAAAAAATATAAATATCCATTTATTCAAGAAACCTTTCTAGTTCTAACGATATCTTCAGTTTAAAAAATATCAATATTTACTATTTCAAAAAAATTATTTTCTTGAAATCATTTCACAAAATCGCCAGGACTTTTTTTCCTCAGTGCCCTTACAGATGTTCTTTTGCATTTCAAGAGGATTGTATTGGGTTTGAAATTCATCTTTCAACTTTATCGTAGGTTGCATGTCTTGCTATAGAAAACTATATTTTTTTCTGTGTAGGTTTCCTTCAGGAACTATTGGTCAAAATTGAAATTTATGTTGATGATTTTTTTAAATATAAATTCACAGGACTTAAAATTAATTTTTTTTTAGGAGGAGAGCTCTCCCTCCCAAAATTTATAAATGAAGGGAGTTGAACAGTGTGGGAGGGAGAAAAAAAAATAGCTTTAAACCCCACTGTTATTTTACAATGCTATTTAAAGAATTACATTAATACAAGGATGACAAAAAGCCATTGAAACAATTTAAATTGACAACTCCGAATAATTATGTAAAATGTTTATTTTTATTTAAACTGGTCGGATGTGCCAATCCCGAAACTTTCTTCTATCTCACACAGGTTTCGCATGCACTAAAAAGAATCTGCACCAATTTATATCAATGTCTGAATCTAAAGTTTAATTCTGTGCATTAGTTCTTGAGATATGATTATTGCTAAAATCGCGTAAATCTTGCAAAATGCAGCATAGCAGTGTCACCTGTTAGGAAATTTAGACCAAAACCTAATCAACAACATCTTATGTCAACGTCTAACTGAATCTGAAGTTTGATGAAAATCTGTGCATTACTTCTTGAGATATAGTTATCATGTTAATCATGAAAAAGTAGCATAGCAGTGCCACCTGTTGGGCTATTTACGCCAGAACATAAGCAGCATCTATTTATGTCAAGGTATAACAGAATCTGAAGTTTGATGAAATTCTGTGCATTAGTTCTTGAAATATAGCTATCGAAAAAATAATAAAAAAACTGGTATAGCAGCACCACCTGTTGGGATTGCTACACCAAAATGTAATCAGTGTCTATTTATGTCAAGGTCCAACTGAATCTGAAGTTTGATGAAATAAGCGCATTAGTTCTTTAGATAGAACGACTGAGGAAATCGCGAAAAATGCATCATAGCAGCACCACCTGTTGGGCGATTTTCACCAAAAACTAATCAGCACCAATTTGTATCAGGGATTAACTGAATATAAAGTTTTATTAAATTTTGTGTATTAGTTCTTGAGATAGAGCGTCCACAAAATTTTTGTCACAGACAGACATTTTCTAAAAACAGTCAAATCGTGTTCAGGACCTTCTAAAACGTATAAATCCGTTGGAAACCGGAAGGCGAAAATTTTCATAAATCCAATACTTTCTTCTTGTAAAGATAGAAGAAAGTAAAAAGGGAAGAAAGTCAGCTTTTCTGTTTTTCAACTTTCGCCAAATGTTATGGACCCTTAACAATTGGGTTGTTAAATGAATTTCTGAATTTAGAGTTTATTCAATTTTGGGTACTGAAGCTTCTTTTACAAGTACGAAGCACGTTTGTGACAGGCAAAACAAGAGCAACTTTTATAACTTTGGAAATTATCGGAAACTTATGGTTATGCTTTCGAAAAGAACTTTCAGAAAACGCTGCAAAATCTTATGTGGCTTCATTTTTAACTACTTGCATATACAATGCATATTTGGAGAGGTGGCATTATCAATATCCATTTCTGAATGGAATTGTTTTAGCCAAAATACAAATGCAATACAGCCAAAACCAAAGTCCCTGGTATTTTCTTCAATTGAACTAAGATTTATAATTTCAAAGCATAGAACCATGTCCAAAGTTTGAAAGGAAAACCTTCAATTCATTTCTTCTATTACACGAGAAATCTAGGTTCACTTTAAAATATCAAGTCCCAATTTCTGTGAATTGCAAGGATTGTTGTTTCTAAACATGTTTCCTTAGAGTTCGGGAAAAAAATTTCTTCGTGTGCACCACAAGATTTTTGGAGTTTTAATCTCATTTCTGTGTAGTGCTGACACTAAGCCAATTTGGCAGGGTGCAACACTCATTGGCCTTTACTGCCCTTTTGGTTCATTTCCTTTTTCGATTGCGAGAATAAAAATCTGTAAATACGTCCATCGATTGTAAGAAAAAAATTGTAAAATCCACTTATCATTCGCAGGAAAAAATCGTGAATTTCATCAATCTGACGCAGGAAAAAAAATCGCAAAATTTGTTGTTCGGTTGCTTGAAATAAAATAAAATAAAAAATGTGAAGTTTGTCAGTCGATCGTGGGAAAATATGGTGAAAGTTGCCAACCAGTCATGGGAAAATATTGCAAAATTCACCAGTAGGCCGCGAAGAAAAATCACAACATTTTTCAGTTGAACATGAAGGACAAACCAGGAATTTTGTCTATCTTTCGCAAGATGAAATGTGAAATTAGAAACATTGGCTGCGTAAAAAATCATTAAATTTGTCAATCGGTTGCGGAAAAATTTTGTGAAATTCGTCGATCGGTCATGGGGGGAAAAATGTTAATTTTGTCAATCTGTTGCTGGAAAAAAACACAATGAAGTTTGGCAATTCATCACAGAAAAATATTGTGGAATTCCTCAATCGGTTGTGGGAACGTATCATAAAATTCATCAAATAGTCACAGAAAATATTGTGAAATTCGTCAATCGGTCATGGGAAAGTATTGCGAAATTCATCAAACAATCACAGGAAAATATTGCGAACTTCGTTAAAAGGTAGTGGAGGAAGATCGTGTAATTATTCAATCGTATGCAGAAAAATTGTGAATTTCATCAATCTGTCACAGGAAATATTGCAAAATTTTTGAACTGGTCTTGGGGGAAAAAAAGGTAAAATTCATTGATCTGTCATGGGAGAAACTGAAAAATTCATCAGTTGGCCACGAGAAAATATCGAGAAATTTGTCAGTCTGTCGTGGGACTTGTTCGTTGTTTCAAACAGCAATATTCTCCCGGAAATGGTTAAATTTTCCTACACACGATATTCTTTTGGGTGGTTTTCAAAATTTTTAGCATGAATCCTTCCAACCTGCCCTGAAATTCAAGCCCTCATTCATAAAAATTTAGGTTAAAAATATAAAATCATACAAATTCGAAGTTCATTTACAAAAGCAAACTAGAACATACGTAGCATACCTGGTGTATACTGTCGAAAGAAGTGTGGCCCCAAACTCTAGGTTTGTTTGGATAGATTTTCATTTAAAAATATAAAACCATACAAATTTGAGGGTTATGCTGCCGAAGGCAGTATAGCCCCCAACATTAGGTTCATTTTTAAGTGTTTTTATCTAAAAATATAAAATCAAAATTGATTTTAGGTTATCATGGGCTCGGTTAGCGTCGGGTGGGTCAGCTTGTCTAATATAAATTTTTATTTCATCTTAAACATTTTTCTAATTAATTGGAAGTATATATCTATCACAAATAGTTTAAGAATGAACTCTCTTCCAACAAAAAAAGAGGGAACCTTGTATAAAATTTTCACATAATAAGGATGTACATGAATTACACTCAAAGCAACATCCAATAAAAAGTGCAAATATATTAAATAAGGATTGAAATTTATAATTTAATAAATGCAGGATGCATATACTAAAGGGCACACAAAAAAAACATAGGTTATATTTGTTTATTCCTGGCTAATGAAGTAAAAATTCAGATCACATTAAGACATTTAAGTAAATTGTGCAAACTTTTGCACTAACATAATTTTTCTGCTAACAACTTTTACACTACCTTTAATCATTTATAATAATCATCAATAATTTATAATAATCATCAAGCGACCATAAGGAAATGATCCTATATGCAGGAAAATGTTAAATCGGGTAAGATAAAACATAACACTAAGCATAAAATAAAGACTAATTTAGGTAACATACCTTTTATTTCTTCATTTACATTGTGGTTTAGACATCAGTTTCCTAAATTATGCTTTAAGGAAATCAGTTATTTTACTTTGCATCCTCTTATTAGCAGTTACATCACTAATCACAGTCTCAATGTATATGAATTTTTGCAAACTTTTCTGTCGACTTTTACTATTTGAAGGGAGTGCTTTCACTGTTTTCAAAGCTTGAATTACTTCTCTAGCAGAAGGAATTCTATGTTCCTCATCATCATCTTTCATCATTATCCAAATTATCTGATTCAGAGTCCATAAAATCACTTAGTCAAAATTCCTGATGTCTCAATGCTTGAATCCCATATGAGATAATCTGAGCAAGAAAAAACACAGCCATTTCATTAGAATCTTCATTTTCTATCTCCTCATACTCAAACTCACCACCTCTGTTTTCTGGAAAACCACCTTTTGCCAGGCCCGTACAGAGAGGGAGGGAGGGGGGGGGGGCGGGGGGTAGAGCCAATACAAATTACCAGGACCTGACTCACCTTGGGAGCCCAGCTTTCTGGCCTGGTTTTTAAATAAAATACCAGAAAATATGGCCTTGCACTTTTTTATGTAAAAATTTAAAATTAAAATAACTGACAAATATAAAAAATCAAAAGTGTGAATTTGCTAGAAGGTCCTTATGGGTTGGTAGGGCAGGGCATATTATGGGCAGGGCATATTTATCATTCCTGCATATTTATCAAATACGTACAGTTAACAACTGGGCATTTTACGTTAAAAAACAGTCCAGTTTTTATTAAAAAGCAGCAGAATGCATATAGCAAAGACGTAGATGTCAGGCAATTGGCGGCAGTGAAATTTAAACAACTAATTTTCAAGTAATTCATACTCTAATCCCTGTATTATCAAGCTTTTTAGTCCTTCATTAATGCTTAAGTTCAAATCTGTTGAAAGATATGTGTAGGTGTAAAAATTTGTAACCTCTATAACCGGACACAAAGTTGCACTTATATTTATAAGAACAAGCAACCAAACAATATTCTGTACCATTGGGTTTAATGGATTCCTTAGCCAAGTTAATGCTGCATATTAGTCAAAACTTGTTTAAGGGGAATGAATAAAATTATGACCAAATTATTCGTAATGATCATACAATAACCTGATATGCTGAAACAAGTCTTCTAGTACATGATTAAGCATGCATAAGCATATCTAGAAGTTGTAGGAAGTTCAATTTTACCATCTATTCTAATTTAGAACAAATAAATACATTTTTGTAATTTCTTTGCAATTTTATTGAAATTTCACCATTATTTTTTGTTTCATTTTTGGGAGGGGTGGGGTGGCATCCTGTTTGTATATTAAGATATTTTGCCAGTTCTTCAAAATAAAGTGTGCATATTTGTACGCTCTTCTTTTGGTTTAAAGATTGTCTCTAATATTCTAATAAAAATATTTTTATGTTAAACATTTTATAATATGTCTCTTTTAAATTTGGGTAGTACTCATGCTCATGTATGAATGCTTTTTGACACTATCTTTATTTTCTCACTCTCAGCTATCGTCAGCTTTGTCATTGACAATGAAATTCATTAACCAGCCATTATGCTTGTTTTATTTATTTCTATATTTTGGCTTAAAATAAATGAAAACAGAAAATGTACACTCAATGTTTCAGAGAGATTTAACAAACATGGATGCTCCAGTTATTGATTATACTGGGTAAATCAAAATTGTTTAAGGCAGTTATCATTTAACTTACAGATCATTGAGCATATTTCCAATTACAAAATGTATTCTAGGTTTTAGATATGGAATTTGTTTTACAACGGGTTGTATACTATGCATGTTGACCGCCACAGATTGCAATGAAGTGTCATTTTTGGCAGACATTTACTAAGAGGTTTTCAGTCAGTTCACAATTCCCTATCATGGCAATGTTTTATTAGTTTTATACAAAGTGTTAATTTTATATTTTTATAAATTCAAATATATCAAATTTTAGTTATTTTTGCACATTGAACACCAAACTGAAATCACTAAACATGCTTGTGTGTGTGTGGGGGGGGGGGGCAACTTTTTATTTTATTTTAAATATATGGTAATAAATTATCCATAGTAATACTGTTTCATAGCAATAAAATATCTTCAATGAAAATATTGATGGCACATGTATTTGTTTGTATGGCACCCCAGAAAATATTTCTGTTACACCGATTTGTGTGCTGTGGCAGTCAATGTGTTAAAATGTGAAATTATTCCTTTTACACATTCACTCTTTAAAAATATTGCTCTGTGTTTACAAACAAAAAAATGAAATAAAATCCCATGCATCTGCACGAAATATTCATGGAACTAATGCATATTGGAAACTTCGAATTTATCATCAAATTGTTTCCAAACTGAGTAAACATAATTTACAGCTCAACAGTTTAACATTTATGTGTGTTCTGTTCACACTTCATAGCTAATTTTGGTTATTTTATGTTCGCTACTAGCTAAAATTTTTCTTTCATTGTACTGTCAATTATTTGATATTTTAAAATAAAAGCTACAACATTATATAGGTTCACTATGGAGCATGTTGATGTACTTAAAGGCAAATGGAGAAAATGCAAATGCTAAACATTTTCGTATATTTAAAAAATTTTAACTATGTGACCAATGTTTTTTCACTTACCTTAATTTTTAGGGCTTTATTTTTTTATACATTTTGATTATATATTGTTGTCGTGGTTTAATATGCATACTAATTTTTGCTTCTTTTAATTTTACAGCTGTTTTAAATATGTCATCACCATCAGATACATCTGAATATTCCTACCTGGGGCCATTATCAACATCTACTCTTTATGGACATAATGAGGATTGGCCTTGGACCCCAGAAGACCAGTACAATCATTATACTTACCTTACTTCTAGCAGTACTAGTCAAGAACCTATAGATTATAGTGTTAGTTCATCTATGTTTTTTTCTGGTGAAGAAAATGTTGACAGTTCTTCATATAAAAGTAAAGCGATTAGTTCCGATGGAAGCTACCCCGCAGAAAATGAAAGGTATGATGAAAGACCACCTGATGACCAAGTTTTTGAAACATTAGGACAAACCGTCAAGCAAGATCCATATTACTACGAAGAGTATGATGAGATACCACCTCAACCAAAGAAAAGAGGGAGAAAGAAAAAAGAGCCTAATGGAATAAAGTAGTTTATTTTTCTAAATTTTATCATACTTTTAATGTATTTCATTTTAACAATAAATAGCTCTTTTGGTACTTTTTCGTTATCCAGGTGCAGATATTACCAACAGCAGTTTTTTTTTTTTCATTTTGGCAACAACAAGTAGCATTGCACCATCCTTAGATAAGGAATTCAAACCCATACTTCAGTTATTAAAATACAGGCATGTTTGAAAAATAAAGTCACATTATACTTATTTTATTTTAAAATACAAAGTAAATGCATATACAGTAGACCACGGTTAGTAGAATACACAGTAGGGTCCACGCGCAATTTTTGTTTCTCCCTCTGACGTCACTGGCACCCAAGTCCCATCTTGGGTAAAGTGCTTTTTGCTTTGCATAAAACATTCCTTTTCATAAAAAGATATTATACATTTATTTATTATAATGGATATTGTATTACTGAAGTAGGTGACACTTAGAACACCTACTATCTCAATATTTTTCAAATTCCAGTTAATATATGTATAATTCTTTATTTTTTAAAAAAATTTTAAAGAGGTCATCTTCCATTTTTATATTTCGTTTTTTGGAAGTAAACTTTCGCCACAGTTACCATTATTTTATTTAAACACATCTGCGTAAAAAGCAAAAGTATTCCTACTTTTTCTGTTGTATTTCAGTATTTTAGGTACATTCTTTTCAAAATAATATTTTTGCAATTTTGCTTTATTTCAAAATATTTTGAGAAAAATAGGAAAATTTTCGCTTGAATTCATGAATCTTTGAGAAAAATGCACTTATAGTTATATTGTATAATATCAAATATATATTTTATACATTCATAAATTTATATACTATCATAGTTATATAATTTCAAAATCCTGATTTAATGGTCTAAAACAATAGAACTGTTTTTGAACCATTTTATTTTCTTAACTGTTTAATGTTTTTACCGTTATTGTTTAAGCATTTTATGTTTTTCAAAGTTATAAGCTTTGAAGAACATTGTAGTACTATATACTTTAAAATAAACACATTGAAAAATACTATAGTATTTTCATAGCAACTTTAGATAAATGTAAGAAGAGCTTTTTTAAATAAATACTTGAGTTATTTTTTCGAATTTATAAATATTTAAAAAAAATTATGTAATAAAACATTTTTAAACAATAGCCATAAAATTTTAATATAATTTTTAAAAACCTCTCCCTTTTTCTTTTTGTGAACTTTTGCTATTACAGAAATTTAAATTATAAAACGATTGAAAATTATCAGAAGAATAGTCTGTCTAGAGAGCATATTGTTATGCCCCTTCTTATGTAAGAAAAGTTGGCACAATCTCAAAGAAGACAACTTTTGTTTAAGAATCAACAATTTACTTTGTTTAGAAATAAACAGGAAAATAATTTAAAATCTTAATAAATATAGGTTCGTACAATTTGTAACTTCAAAATCAGAACAATCAATGGTACACAGGATTCTGCGATTAACTAACATGATGTGTGACAATCATTAAAGTTCAAATTGTCAAACTCAGACAAAAACTACGTTGTATAACAATAAAATATTTCAATATGATTGACATATACTATATATTATATAATATTCCTAAATTTTTAATCCTCTAAGCGTGTGGAACGTAATATTCCGTTCACTAAGCTCCAGGTTTCACTGCAATATATGCAATGTTTAAGATAATATAATTCTATAGATTTAATGAATTTTCAAAACATTGAAGAATGATTAATACCCTTAAGGGTTACATTCATATTTGTAATTAAGTTTTATTTATAATGCTGAAAGAATCATATTTTTTTACCATTTAAAACAAAATGCGGTGAAAACAACATTACAATTTTACCCCTTTTTCAAAACGCTCAGAGGGTTAATACATACTAAAACATTACTAGAAGAAATTTTAAATTATAAAAACATCAGTTAAATAGTATTTTATAGAGATTATCCCAATTTCTTAAAATAAATAGAAATCATAAAATATATTTGCAAATGAAAAATTGTTTTTATTCTATTGTTATGCCAACATATTTCTATTTTCCCAATATGTGTTTTTTAAGCTTCTACACCCTTGCTGTTTTCTTAATCTGATATAAGTTTTTGATTTAAGGTCCCATATCGCTTACAAATACTTTCATTTCATCAAAAAGAAAGTACAGTGTTTTTATTTTTATTTCATACTTTTGAAACTTTTTTCTTGAGTTTTGAGTGCATTTAAACGGATGTCTATAAATTTCGTGGTTTGTAACCAGTAATTTCACTAGGCGGAGTGTATTTAAATTCATCTATTACATATTGAAATGTTTTCTGAATGTGCAATCTTATTTTTAAAATAGTTCTTTTTCAATGTTGAAAAATAAATGTATATTGTTTCATAATTTTTTTACAACGAGAATGTTTTGATATCATAATTTCTATATCACACAAAATTTTCTTATTTAATTTCTAATCAACTGATTTTTTTTTTTTTTTTTTTTCTTCTAATATTTGAATGATTTATCAGTGTGTTTTTAGACGAGAAGAAATAAATCCCGACTGGATTTACGTATTATTCTGCTGATCACATTCATTTTTATTTAAGATTTTTTTCATCTATCTTGACAACCCATTATTTCGTTATTTTTTCAGCAGTATCTTTACTGAAAAGTTATAGTAAAGTAAGTATAAAAGCTGTATATTTTCATATGGAAACAGATTTATACCTTCAAATTTGTTTTCGCTTCAATTTAAGCAGTTTTGCTTTTAAATTTTTTTAAAAATCAGCTTTTTTAAAGTAAACTGAACAGACTCTTGAATAATCAATTCAAAAATTATCCGATCTCAGTGGCGGCTCTTCTATTGGTGAATATGAGCACGTGAACCCCCAAAGAAAAATGAAAAAACCATTACTGAAGAAATTTAGAAAATTTTCAACACTGAGCGCTCAGCATTTTCTTAATCGCACGTGCAACCGGAGTTTTGCTCTTCAAAATCAGCTTATGCGGACAGGAGCGGAGAGACGAAAGCAAAGTTGGCGCCCAACTCAAATCATTCCATTCGCACAACCTACCTCCAATGTGCGGTAGCCTGCAATTTTGACGGTAATTTTCTTGTTCGTTTGATTTCTCTTGTGATTTGAATATTAAGTTAGATTTTTTTTTTTACTAATTATTAATCTGTCTATTTGTATTGTTCTTACTTTTATTATAATGTGCAAGAAGTAGTTACAAAAAGTTAAAATGGAAATTAGTAAAATCAATATTTCGGAGCTAAAGAAACTGCATTTTTCATCATTGGCCCTGGAAAGAAAAATTGAAATTAAATTGCGTAAGCCAACACCTTTTCTAAATCTTATCCAAGTGACGAAATCTAAAACTAGAGATTTCAAAAGGGAATTTAAACCTGAAAAATGTCAATGGATTTGAATTAATTAACAGGCTATTTTGTTTTCCCTGTCTAATATTTGCAAAGCAAAATGGTGATTCAAATTGGGTGAGTTACGGTGTAGCTGATTTATCACATCTAACTCAAAAAAGAGACTCAAGAAGACTCTTAATTCAAGAAAAAGAAAGAGAGAAAATATTCATATAAATCGCACTGTGGCAGCTAAAGAGATATGTGATGTTATTGCGAATCAAGTAAAAGAGAGATTTTCTGTTATTTCTCACTACTTTGCTGTTTCTCTTCTCGAAGCCCAAAAATTCCAGGAGTACGAGAAAATTTTTCCAAATGAGCTGGTTGAGAAAAACACTGATGTTTATCCCATTTTACAGAAAAATCATCTGAAAAGTGGAATTAAGTGTTATTTACAGAAGATCAGATTTCAGAAATATGATTGGTGCTATTTGTCTTCTGCAATTTATCATAGAAAATAGCTTACAAACTATGTTTACAAAGACTTACAAACTGTTATTAATTATTGTTACCATTCCAATGACCACTACTGAGGGCGAAAGGTGCTTCTCCACTTTAAAACGAATTAAGACATTTTTAAGGAACACTATGAGTGAGGACAGACTCGGTGCTTTAGCCATGCTCTCAATTAGAGATCGACCGAAATTTCGGTTTCGGCGAAAAATCGGAGTTTCGCCGAATATTCGTTTTCGGCGAAACTGCTGCCAAAATTTCGGCCTGACCGAAACTATCTGTATTTCAAAGTATCGTTCCTTCTTTCGGAAAATTTCAACTTTGCTCATTGATATGAGTTGTATCGGCTCAAATGAGACACTGCTTATTGCTGTGAACTCCAGTGTTAATAATTATCCAACATGACTGATTCATGATGCGAGTGTAAATTATAAAGCAAGCAATGCATACATGACTAAACTTAAAAGACGCTTATCACGTGATCTTTAAAAGCTGCAAACTTAACAGTAATAGAAAATTTTTACTTTGAAACTCCAGATTGTTTCAAATGCTTTATGAGAAAGGTGTTGTTAAAACATATGAAGATTTACGAAATTTATTACAAAAGATTTATCGAGGTGTGTATACTTAAAATATTTTTTTATTAGATGAAATTCGTATAATTGGAAACTATTTTTGCCTTATTGATAAATTAATTACGTTTTATTTTATATGAAAATAAATAGTTTTGGATAGAGGCACAGAGAGTCAACTTGGCACCGGAGATAAAATTTTCAAACAGAGTGCCATTTCAATACTTTCTTAGAGAGGCAGGAAGTAGCAAAGCTTTTTTTAAGTAAATATGTTATTTAAACATATATACCATAAAAATATTTGTACAAAATTTTAAATAATTAATAATAATATTCAGCAATATTTAAATATATATCTATATTTAAACGTCTATTGAATTAATAATATTTATAATTATAAAATGGTTAAAACATATTCAATGTTAATTTCCTAAAAACAAACTTTTAAGTACTTTATTTCAATCAATTTAATTGCAAAATATTAACGAACTGAAAATATGAATATATTTAAAAATTAAATATTCATTATTGAATTTGTTTTAAATTATTTAACTACATTGTTAATTAATTATTGATAAACGCCTATAATTATTGGTTTTTATAAAATAGTAAAATAAGAAAGTTGTATTATTTATGTTTAATTTTTGTTTGAAACTTATACAACCACATTTATATGTACGTGTGTTTGTTAGAAATGTGGTTCAATACACGTATAATTAATAAATTAATTAGTAACATAATTAGTTATTATTAAATAATTATTAATTATTTGTTATTAATTAATTACTAATTATATTCAGTTATGTATGTATTAATCAGTTTAAGTTTTTTGGCACTTTCGGTTTCGGCCGAAAGTGGGAAGATCACCGAAATCTGGTTTCGGTTTCGGTCTTAAAAACCTGTTTCGGTCGATCTCTACTCTCAATTGAAAAAGACATGATAAACAACATCCCTAAATTCAACAAAAATGTTATGGATTTGTTTGCCTCAAAAAAAGACAGGCAGGTGGATTTAATTTACAAAAATTGCACTTGAGTAACATTTAAAGATAAATTGTAAGCAATATTGTGATTCTACTTCCCTTTGTAAAAATTTAAATGTTACAAGTTATCCATTTATGGATGTTTTTTGGCAATTTTTTTAAACTTTGGAAAACAAAAAAGCAGTGATGAGTTCAGGGGATGCGTGGGAGAGGGGGGGGGATCTCCCAGGAAAGTGAAATTTCTCCTTTGAATGCACCCCACCGAACTCCATATTGTCCGCCTTGGAAAAGGAAAATTTCATCTATACAAAAATGATTCTGTATTTTCAATAATGCACAAATGTATTTTAACCTATATTTTAAATCCTACCTACAAATTTTATTTTTGTAATTTTTATATTGTGACTGTGAATAATCCTTTAAATAATCCACGAGCCACCACTGTCTGATCTTTTGCATGCATGCAGCAATGATTTTCATATGATAGTATGTGTTAAAAATGATGAAATGAAATTCCTTTGTAATATGTGGAAGAATTAGTACATTCTGAAATGCATTACTAATTATTTTAATTACAAATCATTTTCAAATTTTGATAATGAAGTTAAGACATTATTCCCCTTCAAAATGATTATATGAATATGAAAAAAATAACACTTCTTATCGCAAAAAGAGAAAGAGGGTAATGTGAATAAATGAAAACACACAGAGAGAGATTGAACGTCGGGTGCCAGTGACGTCACAGATAAGGTAATCTACTGTGCATCTCATTCATGGACCTTATCATGTATTCTACTTACTGTGCAGTATACTCCCTCAAATCTGCATAGCTTGGGATAAGTGGTTGTGCGGATTTTAGAATTTTGGAAATTTCTGGTCACTGTTTTGTTTACATTTTTTAAGCAGTAATTTGACTATAGTAAAGCATTGGAAATTATAATGAATACTTACAATAAGTAAAATATTAAAATAATTATGTAAAATATTAAAATAATTGAAGTAAATTATTAAATAATTAGGTAAAATAATAAAAATTAAGAAAATTATTAAAATATTAAAAATAAAGGTCAAGTAAATAGTAGTTAATGATGCAGTATTAAATATGCATAATAATGATGAAATATCAATCTTTCTTGTTTCATTCAGCCTTTTTAGCCAGAATTAAGTGCAAAATCAGGAAAAAATAAAAATGATTACAGATTAAAACTGAAATTAAATACTTACTCGAAAAAGTAAACATAAACTATATGGCTGCAACAGTTATAGTGATGTCGCAAGATTTTGGAAATATTGGGTCCCTGGGACCCAGACACTTAAAAAAAAAAAAACAGGGTCCTTTTTTAAAAATAAGACAGATTTAATGTATTTTATACAAAATATGCTTTTTTGAGATATTTCAACAGAAAAATTTTGCATCATGAAGGACCCATAAAAATTATATTTATGCATCCCTTCTCCAATTTTTTTGCTTAAATGATGCACTAAAGCACATCCTCGGCATCACACAGTTGCAGGTGAAAAAGCTACTGTTGTGCCGTATTTTTACCTTAGATATGAAAATAATTTACATCAGAATCGTAAAATAATGAAATTTTATTTCATATTTAGTAAACAAAAAAGCTTGATTAATTAAAAATTGCAATGGAAAAAAGATTGTGATTTCCATTGATATTAGCACTATCTTTAATTTTTTTGGAAGAAATATCATGTTTTCTTCATGAAAAAGCTTGAGTTCAGCCATATTAACCATAATTACACATTAAAATGCATACATAATAATGAAAATATAAACAATTCAGTTACAGTTTATATTTGTGAATGTTGTGCAGGATACAATATGGAGAATTTTGGTTTTAAATATGATAATTTACATCAAAATCATAAGTAATAAAATTTTATTTAATAATTAACAAGCTGTAATAGCCAAAAGCACATGATTAACAAATATTTTAGTTAAAAAAAACCATTGTGATCGCCGCCAATTTCAGAGATATTAAAAATTTTGTTCCTTGAACTTAACTGTACTTTATACATCTGCAATGATACACAGATTTGAGGGAGTCTACTATATTTATTATATATATACTTTTAATATGAAAAGGAAGTGAATTATAAAAGTCCTCGTATTAACAGTTACTCATAAACTCCGTGAAGATAATAAAAATCTTTAAAATACATGTATAATTAAACTAATTATACATGTTATAATAATTAAAAATAATTTACATCAGAATCGTAAAATAATGAAATTTTATTTCATATTTAGTAAACAAAAAAGCTTGATTAATTAAAAATTGCAATGGAAAAAAGATCGTGATTTCCATTGATATTAGCACTATCTTTAATTTTTTTGGAAGAAATATCATGTTTTCTTCATGAAAAAGCTTGAGTTCAGCCATATTAACCATATGTTAGAATTGACTTACTATCATAAAGTTTTCTGGAAAACTCTTAGCCTGCATTGCAATAGTGATGCTATTTTCAAGTTACTGATTTCACATTTCCTTTTTATTTTAATGTACAATAAGAAACAGGAAAAGGCTAGTTAATAAGATCCAGAATTTGGATTTAAAGAAAGAAACAAATATAGGTTTTCTTCTATGTTCTTTCCTTTCTGTGGCTCAGTTGAAAATCTTACAAAGGGTGATATTTGAAACACCCTTATCTTTCATTCTTTGAAGAACTCAGGAAATTAACTTTCCCTTTTCTGGGATGGGGAGGCTCCTTGAAGGTTGAAATTCTGTCTGGTAAAACTGATAAATTACTCTATTTTAATAGACAGTGGTAATGTGAAAATATGTTTGAGAAAGAACAGTATTCAATTAGAAAGGGATTTCTTTCCTAATTTTACCCTACTTTTTGTTAAAAATCACATTAAAATGAACAGATGTTTTGCTCATATTAGCAGTGGCGCAGCCAAGGGGGGAGTTTGGGGGTTAAAACACCCCCCAGAGCTAAAAAAATTACTATAATTACCGCTTATATGAATCAAAATTCCGCCTTAGCGGAATCCGCCGCTTTCTTAAATCAAATTCTATCCAACAATGTGATTCAATTAAACGGCGAGAATTCTACTTAAAACTGTGAAAGCGCATATTTCATCCTTTTAAATTTTGAATTTTTAAAAAAATGTTCTAAGGAAGCATTTACTACATAAAAGTAATCATCATGCCAAATTCCAAGTTTCCACACCAATTGTATCACATAAATCACAATTTTAGAATGCTTCTTACTCTTGCATTCTTTTAAATTTCGAATTGAAAAAATAAATTCTGGGCGAGCATTTACATTTTTTAAGTACCATCATGTAAAATTTCAAGAGTCTAGCCCTAAAAGTTCTAAATATATTATGATTTAGAACATTTTTAGAACGTTTTTTGCTCATTTCACTTTTTAAAATTTTGAATTTTTTAAAAACCGTTTTGAACGAGTGTTTATATCTTAAAAGTAACCACTATGTCAAACACCAAGCATTTATACCAACTGTATCACACAAATCGCAATTTTAGAACTTTTTTGTTCTTGCAACCTTTTACATTTCTAAATTTTAGAAAACTGTTCCGGATGATCATTTATATTTCTAGAGTAACAGCCGTGTCAAATTTCACATATCTAGCACAAACAATTCCTAATTAATTGTTTTTAGATCATTTTCAGACCATTTTCCGCCCATTTCATCCTTTTAAATTTAGAATTTCTTTAGAAATCATTCTTAGAGAGCATTTACATCTCAAAAGTTACCACCATGCCAAATTCCAAGCTTCTATACCAACTGTATCGCAATTTTAGAACATGTTTTTGCTCCTGCTAACTGTTCTGGGCTAGCATTTAAGTCTCTAAAGTAACAACTATGCCAAATTTCATGTTTCCAGCCTATGATATAGAATCATATATATTTTATGTTTTATTCTAAAATTCAATTTTTCTATCTTAAAGTTTCTCTATGTGAATTAATGTCTGCATTCAAAATCTTTTTATTCTTTAATCTCGAAAGTAATCATTTCTTCCTAGCTAAAAATTTTCCCAGATTTTTCATTGTAACAGTAAAAGTATGTTACTTCTCCGTGCTTTCAATTCGTTATTTTAATGTACTGCAGATGACTTTAACATATGCTGTTTTGTCTTTCTTCGTATCTTGTGTTAAATGCAGGCGCCGTTTTCATAAATTGATTCCTGCATGAGATATGCAATATCAACATTTTTGTGTTCGCTGCTAACACATGTCTGGCTTTCTCAAAAAAAAAAACGAGTGCCTGGTGAGAAAATGTAGTGTTTGGCATATTTTCATTTATGTGTTGGTGAAAATGTATCTGAAAAATTAGATCAGATCTTCTCTAACTGTTGAACAAGAAGGTCGATTATTTAGAGGCGTAAAGAGGACCACCCTCGCCCTTTCCAGATGTGTCGATGTGTCCGAAAATAAAGAAAAGTTTTCACGTGATTATGCGTCTTTGATTGTACTGGTTTTTTGTTTGCTGTGGACTGTTTCCTATCAGGAGGGGAACCTAGGGTTATTTCGATGAACGTAAATGCCCCAAAAATTACGATCACTTTCTTCTCCGATTTTGACAGCGAAATTCTCCATACAGCCCTAACTGCACAAATAAATGGTAATTTAGAACGTTTACTGCTCCTTTCCCCTTTTTAAATTTCGAACTTTTTAGAAACCATTTTTAGTGAGCATTTACATCTTTTTAAAGTAACCGCGAGATGAAATTTCAAATTGCTAGAATCAACAATATCGTAGAAACCGCAATTTTAGAATGTTTTTTGTTCTTACACCCCTTTGGAAATTGTTGTACCAAGAAATTGTTTAGAAATTGTTGTATAAAATATAGCCAATGTTAGAGAGGAGATGGTTACCAGAATTTTGACACTATTATTAAAGGTTCCATACTTAAAAAGTAAAAACTGAACTATTATAAGATCACTCATGTGTCTTATTTTTCTGGTGCTCAGCGGGGAGTTGAGGGTTATCGACGCAGAATCATCTAAGGATTGTTGGTAATAATTTTCAATGTGACTGTAATTATCTGAGATATTAATTAAAAACCCATCTAGAAAACAACGGCATGGATCAAAAAGTGTTGCTACTTTGTGACCTCCTCCTGAAGCGCGCTTGGCACAATGCTAAGATTAAACTTTGTATAAGATCTTTGCTTTAGGTAAGACGAATCATAGTGAGAGTCAACATTTTTCATTTCCAACGGAATTCAATTATTGAAGGCAAACATTGAAAAATAATTCGTAGAATAATTCCAAGATATTAAGAGTCAGTAATTTTGAGACAACAATAGCTTATAATTCAATATGTAATTCATTTATAATGAAACACTGTTCGATAACAAATCACTTGAATTATCATGCCTGCATATGTTTTCATTTTTGAATATGAATCGGAAAGTTTCGCGTTGTTCAGAATACTTTATTTTAATGTTTTAAAATTGTCTACTATTACGTCAAATATGATTGACAAGTAACTTTTCGTGTGAAACTCAGCGACTGTACTGTATATAAAATTATTTGCTGTACTGTACTCTTCCATCTTAAAGTTTGCTCCTCATCATTTTTAAACACTTTATAAATCTAATCTAGTTTTGTGTTATTTCATTGGTGCATTTTATCGTTTGTAACTCTAATGTTGTTTAAATGAATCATAACCAGCTTAATTGCAGAGAAAAGCATTATGATTTCATTCATTTAAAAGATTGATTCCATTAACCAGTGATTCATATAACCGGCGACCACCTTTATCAGAAACTCAACCCCCCCCCCCCCCCCCTAGAACCAAATTCTGGCTGTGCCACTGCATATTAGCCCTGATCCTGCTTTTGTAGCTTGTAAAAAGCATGAAAATCTTAATATAGTTTAAATGATGAACCATTCTTTATGTGCAAATTGCTTGTTTTAACGGGGTACTCATTTTAGCCATGCTTGTATTAAACGAGTTCAACTGTATACATGTATATAATAACTTTGAAACAAAAAAATAGCTGACAAGTTCATATATCAAAATGACCGAAATCTAATTTAAAGATGGCATGTAATAGTATTTTACATAATTGTTATAGTAAAAAAATATAGAAAACATCTTAATAAAACCTACCAGGAAATTATATATATATATACACAGGGTGGTCCTAAAATATATGTAAAAAATGTAAAGGTAGGTAGAGGGGACCTAAATAAGCATATTTTGTATAGGAATGTGGATGCGGAAATCAAGAGTTGAGGCAGTAGAGGGCGTTGTTGAGTGCGGCGAATGAAAGCGCTTCGCTTGCTTGAATCGTCATTCTCCGCACGGATTTTGAGCAACATCCATCGTAACATCAATGTGGAGCTTGCCGAAATGCATTTCATGTATGATGCTGTCCAAGAAAATGGAGCGGCTGCTCAAAGGGATTCCTGAATAGGAATCTGCGAGATCGCCAAACATTTGAACATCTTCATCGGGTTTTGTGCACGAGTGGATCATTTTATCCTTCCAGGCGTAATACGGGCATTGGAAGATATCGCAGAATTCCTGCAGTAGACGAAGAAGTATTACGCATAGTAGAGGATAGTCCTTTGACAGACTCGAGAGTCGTTGTACGTGTGCATCCTTTGAGCAGCCGCTCCATTTCCTTGTGCAGTTCCATACATGAAATGCATGTCGGAAAGCTTCGCATTGGTGTAACGATGCATGTTGCTCAAAATCCATGCAGGAAATGACGATTCAAGCCACGAAAATGCTTTCATCCGCTGAACTCACCAACGCCCTCTACTGCCTCAACACTGGATTTCCACACCCACATTCCTGTACGAAATATGCTTATTTAGCTCCTCTTTACATATTTATATATATACAGGGTTATTCTAAATGATGGACCCATTTTCAAAAAATTGTATTTATTAAAGTACAAATCCAAAATGAACAATCTTTATACCAATGAAAAGAGGAAGTTTCAAAGTTTTTTTTAAGACATTATAAATGTTCAATGTATCCACCGTTTGCTGCACAGCAAACATCTACGCGATAGCCAAACTCATCCCACACACGAGAAGGTGTATCTGTTGTTACTGAGTGCACGGCTTTCAAAGCGGTGATGGTTCCAGAGGCGGCCGGTAGAAGTCGCATGGCAATAGGCCACTGCGAGCTGAGTGCACTGCTGCCGTGCACTCAGTAACAGCAGATATGCTTTCTCGTGTGTGGGACGAGTTTGGCTATCGTGTAGATGTTTGCCATGCAGCAAACGGTAGACACATTGAACATTTATAATGTCTTAAAAAAAACTTTGAAACTTCCTCTTTTCATTGGTATAAAGATTGTTCATTTTGGATTTGTATTTTAATAAATACAATTTTTTGAAAATGGGTCCATCATTTAGAATAACCTTATATATATATATATTAGAAGTTATAACATAAACCGAGAATGTTTAATTTAAACATAAAAGTGGTGTTAGTAACACACACATGCAGAAATGAAAGAAAATGCATGTTTTTTCTCTTTTAAAGATGACAGTAATGTTTTGGACAAGTTGCATTACTATTAGTAGTAAAAATTCCTTTTTCTGGAATAATTATGATGTTTTTTCATTGTAGACTAGCCTATGATTTTCTTTATAACTAAGCAAACTGGAATTTTGATAAAATCTCTGAAATCAAGCATCTAATTTCAGATCTACATGGAATATTACAGGAATTTTTTCAGTCTGAATGATTATCTCCTGTACCAAGTTAACAGAAAAAATATTGGGATTTTCTTATGTTTTAAAAAAAAGTACACAGATAATAGCAAATAAGTATTTAGGTAAATTAAGGAAGAAATAGCAGAATTAAAAATTGTTATTAACTATATTAATCAGGCAGGCATATACTTCCTAAGTAGCATTTGTATATTTATGTTGCTTGCAAATTTAATACTGGATGATTCACTCATAATAGTCCCTGAATATTCTTAAATAACTCTTGCTAGAATGAAGTGAATAGAACGAAATAACATGCAATGTCATCCTCAAGATTGGGATGCAAAATCTCGACTCTGTGCTCTGTGTTAGGTGGCATTGTGAATATCCCAGATGCAAGTGCCTGAACCCAGTCACTCAGTAAATGGAAGACTTTGCAGCAGGATGGTGAAATACAGAAACAAGCAGTGGGTATTCAAAGTGCAAACCTAATAGATCACCAATTCGCTTAAATGTGTCTGGCAGAAAACAGTGATTACTTTCAGCATCGCATGTAGTGTAATTTTTGTTTTGTTCATATTGCTTCATCCTAATGAGAGTTATTCAAGAATATTTGGGGCTATTACTAGTGAATCACCCTGTACCTGTCACAATATCTATTAAATCCAGTTGTATCTAAAATATGGTTTTACTTTTTCCATGGAAACCATGCTTAAAAATATAAAATTGGTATTCAGTAAATGTTTCTTTTAAAAAAACTTAACTTGGTTATCCTTACATACAACAAAACAAAATAAAATCAAAAATTTAATTGATGTATATTTGACTGTCAATGTCTTAACTTCCAGAGATTTTTTTTAACAGTATTTAAAAACAGTGGTGACATTGATTTGTCAGCTATAACATAATGAATAAATGTACTTTTATTACTTGAACAATGAGATTCTGTTAGTGGTGTAAAAGTTCAAGTAAATTGAAAGGTAATTTTATATACCGTAAAATCCCGATTGTAAGCCCCCCCCCCCCTTTTTTCCAAATCAAAAAAGGTTAAATTTGGGAGGGGGGCTTATAATCGGGATTTTTTCTAAAAATCATTTAAAAACCTGTTTTTATCATTAGTTTAGAAGTAAAAAAGGGGCGAGAATCTTCCGTATTTCGGCAGATTAAAAAAAAAATAATAATAAAATAAAATAAATAAATTCCCAACCCTAAAATCCTGCCCCCCCCCCCCCCCCCCCAAAAAAAAAAATTTAAATCATTTTTTAAATATTTTTCTTTATTTCTTATTTTATTGTAACAGTAAATACTATCTATCTAAAATCAATCTAAATCTGCTCTCAAAATTACTGTTTCCCCCCTTCCCCCCCCTCCCCCCTGGTGCCAAAAATGCATAGTTTAACCTTTATACTTTATAATTTTAAACTTTTTTTCAGACTTATTAAATACTCTATATTAAAATAAATAAATCCAACCTACCATCTAAATTAACCCCACCTTCTAAAATCTCTGCTTCTCTCCCCCTGCCCCGCCCTCCAACCTTATCTCATGAAGATCCTCCCCCTCCAAATGCATTGCGTAAAATTAAAAATCTGTAAAATTGTAAAATTTAAAAAAAAAAGAGCAAGAGTCATCCGTATTTCGGCAGATTAAAAAAAAAATAAATAAAATAAAATAAAAATAAATTCAACCCTAAAATCCTGCCCCCCCCCCCTCCCCCTCAAAAAAAAAGAGAAAAATTTTTAAAAATCATTTTTTTTCTATCTTTCTTATTTTATTGTAACAACAAATAATCAATCATATAAATCTGCTCTCAAAATTACTGTTTCTCCCTTTGCCCCCCCCCCCCCTCTGGTACCAAAAATGCATAGTTTAGCCTTTATAACATTTTAATTTTAAACTTCTTTTCAGACTTATTAAATACTCTATATTAAAAGTAAATAACTCCAACTTACCACCAAAATTAACCCATCCTTCTAAAATCCCTGCTTCTCCCCCCCTCCTGCCCCGACCCTTATCTCATGAAGATCCACGACTCCTACAAATGCATCTCATAAAATTTAAAATCTGTAAAATTGTAAAATTTAAAAAAAGGGGCGAGAATCTTCCGTATTTTGGTAGATTAAAAAAAAAAGAAAATAAATTCCCAACCCTAAAATCCTGCCCCCCCCCCCCCAAAAAAAATAAATAAATAAATAAATAAATTGATAAAATAAAAAATTTTAAATAATTTTTTTAAATTTCTTATTTTATTGTATAACAATAAATATACAATCATCTAAATCTGCTCTCAAAATTACTGTTTCCTCCCTTTGCCCCCCTCTGGTACCAAAAATGCATAGTTTTCTTAATTTGTTTGCTCTATTTATGATTTTTTCCCAGCAATATTTAAATAACAATCTACATTATACTCTCCTCCCTTCCAAAAAGTCCTCTTTATTTCATTTGTCCCCCCCCCCCCCCCCAAGTACATACCTTAAAGTCTTTAAAAGTTTTTTTTAAATCTATTTAGAACTTTCTTACAACTATAATTAAATAATTATCTAAATTGCTTCTCCCCCCACACCTCTAAAAATTTGCTTCCCCCCCCCCCCAACCCTCAGCACACAAACTTAAAAATCTTTAAAACTATTTTTTAAAGATTTTATGTAGTATTGTCACTTTGTAGCAACAGTAAATAAATGATCATCTAACTCTCCCTTTAAAGTTCCATTCTCCATCCCCAGAAAAAGGGATGAATTTCTAGACATGGAGGGGGGAAGGGCAAAGAGAAGATTTTAGTCTTTTTGTAGTTTGGCTGTTCTCACAGCTGATATTTTGTTAATGGATGGGGAGTTATTTTAGAGAACATATTTATTTCAAAACATAAAACATTTGTGTGATTCAGGGAAGAACAGTCAAACTGCAAAAAAGATGAACATTTTTGCTTTCCTCTGACATATTTAGAAATCCACTCCTCTTCTTTGGGAGAATAGGACAGAGAAAAAATTTCAAACGGAATGATGATTTTAGATGAGTGATACGTATATGAGATGATGTGAATGAGATGAGTTACCTTACTACAAAATAAGAAATAGATCAACATTTAAAAAAAAATAATAATAGTATTAAAGACTTTAAACTATTTGACTGCCATTAGTTTGATAATACTGGTTATAATTAGATACCGGTTACAAGATATTTTACTGTATTCAGAGGTTTTAAAATGTAAACAAAACAATGATCTAAAATTCATACAGTTCAGAAATTTGCAAATCTCTTGGTTACAGGCTGTGCATGTACTGTATGTAATAATGATGTAATAAAAGACAGAGGGGGAAATGGAATTTTTGGGAGAAAGGGGGGTAATTTAGATGATTGATTATTCATTAATATTGTTACTAAAGAGAAATAAATACAGCAGTTTTTTAAAAAATAGAGTTTTAAAGATTTAAAAATTTGTGTGTGTGTGTGGTGGGGGGCAGACACTTTTGGAGCAGACAGAAAACGTAGGTGACAAATTAGAAGGCAACAAG